>VIBL01000210.1:0-701851 GCA_008271625.1 Lutraria rhynchaena | reverse complement strand
CCTAACCCTAACCCTAACCCTAACCCTAACCCTAACCCTAACCCTAACCCTAACCCTAACCCTAACCCTAACCCTAACCCTAACCCTAACCCTAACCCTAACCCTAACCCTAACCCTAACCCCTAACCCTAACCCTAACCCTAACCCTAACCCTAACCCTAACCCTAACCCTAAACCCTAACCCTAACCCTAACCCCTAACCCTAACCCTAACCCTAACCCCCTAACCCTAACCCTTGTGCGTGCAACATTTATTCGAAGCTGGCTATGCCCCTGGCGGTCAGCTCAGTTGCTCGATTTCTGAGTTTGTTTGCCCACGCAAAAGTACAAATAAAATGTTAAACTGAATAAGATGAAATGGGAGAGGAAATGGGAACGGATGACGATATTGATGAAAAAGCTGCAGATTTTCTAGAAAAAATAAATTAGGCAAGAAAAAAGTTTTCCCCATAAAATTCCATGAAATGGTCGTTAATTTCGAAAAAAAAAGATTTCTTATAAATCATCCAGATATTGTTCAAACAAAAAATGAAAAAAACGTGGCGAAAAATCACTAAGACTGAAATTAGGGTTGCACGAAAAAAAGGGTCGGTCAGGTTAATAGAAACATGGTGTTTATAATATCGGCGAACTTGTAGGAAAACAAGACCAATAACGTTAGATGAGAGCTGATTTTTGCTTCCTCACACGACACCATTGTCACATTCACTATCGTTACTACGTCGTTTTTCAATTAATAATATAATTACGTCCAGCGTGTTTTCCTGTCCGGATTTTCATACATGATACTTTCAGTTCTTTGATTATAGTCAACGTCCTGTAGACGCTTTCTTATTTCACAGGTGATTTATCAAGTAGACGCTTTATAACATTTCTATACATAAGCTTGCAAGCGTTTACTTACCTTCGTTAATTAGATTTTAGACTGGTGTTCAAATTCAGAAATAACACAACTTTAATGGCTGTAAAAGCAATGAACCATTCAATGAATAATTGAATTGTCTCGCGAGATCTAAGGTGGGAGGTTATTGTTGCAATCATGGCGGAATTTAACGAAAACATACAGAAGGAAACGTCATTAAAATAAAAACTTGATTGTCGTACAAATTTTCAGTGAATGGAAACTTATTTGGAATTAATTTGATTTGCTGTTTAGAAAATGTCAGCGGTTGAATTGTACTCAAAGGTGAGTGACTGGACCTCGTTTAACTAAGTTATATGTTACGTATTTTAAGTTGTATTGTCACACGATAATGATACTCATTACATGTAAGGTGAAATTTCTCATTGTTTTATATAACGGTGAGGCAATTCAGAGACTGTTAGAAGAGCCGAAAATGCTGCATTTTGTTAAAAGATTACGTTAATTTTTTGAACAGGAATTTTCTGAACCAAGATGGCATTCAATTAGGAAGCGACCGGTCCAACTAATTAGACTGTTTGTGACGGGGAGACATTTTTTTATTTGCCCCCGACCCGCACAGTCTAACATAGAACTGCATATTTGTGTGCGGAAAATTCCCTATTAAAACCCGTTGGGCACGATAACTACAATATCTGTGAACATTTTGAACCGTTCGGTAGATAGGAAACACGTTTCTGAACTCATACAAGCCCAAATTATTCCACTGTACCTTTTCTGAAAAGTGCACTAACATTTTGTTTCCCCCCACTATTTCTCTATGGAAGCAAAACTGGTGTAATGGTGGACAACTGCTGGTGTCAAGGTAGATATCTACCGGTGTCATGGTAACGACTTCCTATCCACTGTATTTAACCCATTACGGGTGCATTCCATCATCTTATAAAAGACATGCTTTAATCAAAGAAAATAATTCCTGTAATATTATCAACGAACTACAATTGAATACAACAAACAATCATTTACTTACAATTTCAATCAATTAACTGTCGGTACTTCAAAGGAAATGTCAATAATAATAATATATATATTTCAATTTACATGAATTTATAATTATGTATTACAAGAGTACTTATAAGTTATATACTGTTACATATCCTGGTGATACTAAATACCGGTGATGCTAAATTTAGACCGGAAATTGAAAAAAGAAAACAAATCACTCCCCATAAATAAATATAGTGATTTATCAGTTTATATCTCTTTTGCAGGTGTTAACAGTCAAATGTACAAAATCTCCATTAATCTAGTGCATGCAACCCAATGAATACAATGCTGTGCAATAACATCACTATTTCCTCGAATATACTAAATACCGGTGATCAAGTAAAAATCTCCCAATGTCACATGACGTCATCATGTAGCACTCATTTTACTGTACTGGGTTAAACTTCCAAGCTATATAAATGAGTTATATATAAGGTAACAGTTTAAAATGCAAAACTTTCAACTTTAAATGTTTCAAAACAACAACTGGGCTTTTTATAGTGTTCTGTCAACTTCCTGTTTTGTTTCCATGCATAGTTTTCTATTTAGTTACATTTTGGATAGGAAAAAATACCGGTAGGAAGTTGGCGCAAACCAAGAAAAACAAAGCACAGCGTTTGTTGACAACGGTCAGTTGCGCATGCATGTATGTTATGGCTATTTATAGAATCACCGGTATTTAGTATTCACCGATAATTGGGTTACAAGGGATATATACTTATATAAAAAATTTGGGGAAGAAATGTACAGAGTCTTTGAAGTCTCCTTATATTTGCTGAGGTCTGAGATGTCTGGGCCCTGAGGTGTCTGAGGTCTGAGATGTCTTGTGTCTGAGATGCCATGGAAGATTTGCAGATTTATGATGCTATTATATAGCATGTTGTATGAGTTGCTCCTCTTTGTACTGAAATCCAAGATTAGAATAAATTAACAGGTGCTTATAATAATTAACAGAATACTTATATTGAAAGAAAAAAGTCAGGCCAATGTAAAACAAAGATTAATATTCAGACAGTGACATTAAAAAAGGTCAACTGTGAACCTTCTGCCCCTGACATCCTTGAAACATGGCCCCTGATTCAGTAGAAAAAAATATGCTGATTCTCATGTCTGGTTATTGTCTTGGACGCTGTCAAAATGGTGGCACCCACAGAAGTTGCATGGTTTGATCGTTTTATTTTTTCTCTTACCCAATTTTTGTTATAAGATAAAATAGTTGAACTGATTTAATTTGGCTTTAAAACTTGTCAGAATTCAAGAATTGTAAAGTTGTACATAATGGTCATTTTTGCCCCTCCCCCATGCCCATGTATTTGACGCATAAGATGTATCATTACACCTTGACTCTTGGACATTTCTGTTTGACTCTTGGAAATTTCAGTTTGACACTTGGAATTTTGGCCTCATGGGTCATTGACTCTTGACTTTCAAAGTCTAGTGAACGCCCTGATAGTTCTACAGTTACAAGTGAATGCTTTGGTAACATTAATCTAAATTATCATATTTACTAGAAATTATGATGATAATTTATTATTGTTCAGTTTTATGTTTATCCCTGTTTCCACAGTATTTCTGATGTAAACAGTTTTCTTGGATTCTGGTCTCCAAAATTAATTGCTCACTTCTCCACTTGAATGATCCACGGTGATAAATGATCTTAGTTGTGGTGTCATCATCTCGGCAAACATGTGCCTTGCCCAGGGTTTGAACTCATGAACCTAAGGGTCGTAATATATTACTATACCAGTTGAACCAAGAAGGCTGGTTGATCCAAAGTAATATTCTGCGAGGCTTCTATCTGTCTGACCAAATACTTGTAGAGCATGATACCAGCGCCAGATTACTGCAGTGAATAAAATCAATGTAGAATATTGATTCTGGTTGCTTTTTCTCTCATGATCTTCTGTGTATACTGTAAGAATTGGATTCACCAAACAGCATCAGTCTCTCCTTGTTAAGTTTCTTGTGCGATGAATGTTTAAATGGATTTCATTTTGTGTCATGGATAAGTAGCAGGGTTTGTTTTTATAAATTGAATTTTAGTTCCTGACTTTCTTAGGATTAACAAATGTCATGGTTGCAGTAGTTAAGGTTGGAGACCAGTCTGAAAACACCAGACTTTGAATGGTTGTTGTTTAACTCTGTATTAAATGTGACCAATGACAACAATCTATTTTTAGACTTGTAAATTATGTATACATACAGGCATATTGTAGATTGGAGGTTAAATTATGTATACATACAGACATATTGTAGACCGGAGGATACATTATGTATACATACAGACATATTGTAGATTGTTGGATAAATTATGTATACATACATACAATAAAGATTGTTGGATAAATTATCAGGGCTTTTTTTTCCTTCTATAGCAAGGGCCATTTATAGGCTTCTTCCCCTCAAGAAAAATCCTTAAATTCATGCAGATTTCCCCTGAAATTTTGCATCAAGTTTGCATCAAGTTTTTTCTTGCCCTTTTGCAAAAATACTGTGTTATTTTTTCCCCAAATTTATGAAAGGCCCCTTCCACTACCCGTGAAAAAAAGCCCTGATTATGTATACATACAGACATATTGTAGATTGGAGATTAAATTATGTATACAATAAAAAAGAATGGATGCTTTCTTTGGGTAAAATATTTCAGTTCAAGAATTTGGCTCGTAATCAACTGTTCACTATATATAGAAAAATCAATGGATGACTTTCTGTGTGTGTAATCAATGAATATTAGTTCATGGTACGTTTGGGGAATACATTCATGATGTCTTTACCAATATAGTTTTTTCACTGTGGTTTGATTCGGGGGAGGGAGCTTTACCCTTACACATGGTATTGGGAAATCATTGGTTAGAAATTGGAAAAATTGGTTGTATCACAGTCATATATGGAGAACATACTTATAACAAACAGATGACCTCAATGTGTTGCAAACATTTCAGTTTCTTCTTGGGTTTGGTTGTCGTCATTCATTGAAAGAATGTGTTTATTTCCGCTCATTGTAAGGCAGAAGTGTTTGTGCGCTGTGTTCAATTTAGCCCTGTCCTAACATTTTGATAAACATAGAAAATGTTCATATTTTAGTTACAACAACACTCACAAGACAATCCTTCAGTTGTTGAGTGGTTAAAATCTATGACTAGTAATCACTAGCCCCTAACTGCTATGAGTTTGAATCTCTCCCAGAGCAAAAAATTCTACAAGTGATGAAGTTGTCCAGCTAGCTTATGGGATGTTGGTGGTTTTACCCTAGTGTCTGTCTCCACTGTTAAAAGCTTGACTTTTTAGCTTGACTATTTAATAATAATTTTCCATCCTTGTAAATTTCTATTGATGTGAAATTTTATCTGAAGTGAATGGACAGTTTTATGGTACTAATGTTTACATTCTGTGTTACTGGCTTTTAAATTGCTCCAGTGTTTGTTTTCAAATTAAGATAGTTGATGGTGATACTATTAGTGTTTGTAGTTTTTAGTTTTTTGATCAGTATTTATTTACTGATACTTGTATTGTGGTAGAGAAATTTAAGAGAATGTTTCAGTGGTCAGGTACTGCTAGAATTTATGCTGTATCTGGTGTGTAAAATTCTGTCCTGAATTATTAGACATTGGTTAATAAATTGTAAAAATATCCATCAAATGTATATTGTGTTGTATATACTAGTGTATAACTGATAGATGTGTATATTAGTGTATGACTGGTAGATGTGTATATTAGTGTATGACTGGTAGGTATGTTTATTAGTGTATAACTGATAGATGTGTATATTAGTGTATAACTGATAGATGTGTATATTAGTGTACGACTGGTAGATGTGTACAGAAGTGTATGACTGGTAGGTATGTATATTAGTGTATGACTGGTAGGTATGTTTATTAGTGTATGACTGGTAGGTGTGTATATTAGTGTATGACTGGTGAATACTATGAAAGTGTAAAACCAGTATTTCGGCTGTCTTGTTTTGGATGATCTGTGTTTTTATGGTGTGGTTGTTACACAGTGTCATCGCAAGTCTCGAACACATCACCTACCTGGGTTTGGGGCCAGCAAACTCTCTCTGTAAGGGGTTTTGATAGGGACACATGTACCTAAAATGTGAATTTTAGGGCGTATACGCAGTGATGAGGAAAATATTTTATTTGAAGTCAGATTGTATGATGTTCAATTTTCATGTAAAAATGACAGAGTTAAGGATATTCCTACGTTTATGAAACAAGAGTTGAATGTCTTTGGATGATATGTTGCCAAAATGTACTTTCTTCAAAATCTTTGTGAAACAAGTGTTGAAATGAAAATGGAAATCTTTGAAGATGTAACTGTTGATACAAGTGCACTACAAAGATATATTTAGACTCATTGACTGTCATGTCTGACACAGTTTGTCTTGTTAAGGTGAGTCAATATCACATTCTTCTTGTGTTACTAAGTATCTGTGCATTAAATGTTTATAATTATTTTGTGTCATTTTTGGTGTTAACTGGTATATTTGTGATATTCATTTTGTTTACCAATACATTTGAAAAAAAGTTTATCATGTGTTTTTGGTAACTTAAAAAATTGAAAGAGGGTTAATGTAGACATAAAATGTCCTGAATAAAATGATGTTATGGGATGATATCTTTGTTTTAACTGACACACATTATGTATATGTATATATTCTATGATTTTATTATGTATATGTATATATTCTATGATTTATAATGAATGTTTAGTTGCTGTTTTTACCAGATTTACTCACTGCAAAGTAAAATTAGCCTACATCACAAAGTTGTTGTTGTCACCAAATTTATCCAATGGAAACTGTTCAAAGTAATATTTGCTTAAAACGCCATTAAATTATACCCAATTACCAAATATAAGTACATGGTTTTACATTGAATTGTAATCTGTTACCAAATATAAGAACATGGTTTTACATTAAATTATACCCAATTGCCAAATATAAGCGCTTGGTTTTACATTGAATTATAGCTTATTACCAAATATAAGTACATGGTTTTACATTGAATTATACCCAATTGCCAAATATAAGCGCTTGGTTTTACATTCTGCAGAAATTTTTAATATGTTGAATTACTGATTGAACAATATTAAAAGGATTTATAGCAAGTCATGATGTTGCTATTTTCTCATAAAGGGGAGAGCATCAATGTGGAGATGGGCATTTATAAGCGTATGGTAACATTTAAAAGTTTGCTGTGCCTTATGTTGCCACAACAGCAATAGAATGATATGTTAACTGTAATTGATGGAGTTTTATAATTAATGAAGAACTAAGGTTTAGAAGAAACAAGAAAGCATGTTGTTGTTTTGTGTGATAAATTCTGTGTTGTTCATATGTAACATGTCCTGTCTTTGATACTTATATATACTTTTATACAACAAGTTGGTACAAAATGCCAGAACTTTACAGCAATTTACCTCTGTATAAGTGTATTGTTTTTATGATTTATATTTTCTACACAAACAATTTGTTAGGCCATAGATAAGATATTTCAGGTTTTCAATCCCCCCAACCTCTTTCTGAATCAACCCACTGGTGTCTTTTCATTGGTTGGCAGAATATGCATTTTAATCCTTCCCACTTTTGCCTCAATCAACCTGCCCATATCTTTCCATTGGTCAAAAACATACTTTGGTTCCCAATCCCACCCAAATTTCCGCTTATTAAGCAGAAATTGGATGACAAACAAAGCATTTATTTTGTAGAGCCCTGTTATTACACCATTATATATAATTATAGTAATTCCCTCCACTAGAATATTGTTCAGCAAGCTTTGTTTTCTGAGTGTTTGTAAAATGTCAGAATTCATGCGTGTATACTGATGAAGTCTATATATATGTATATCTATGAACGGATAAATTAACAGAATTACGTTATATGGTTAAATAAGCAAACTGTTTTGTAAAATGATAAAAAATGGATAAGTTGATAGACATTTATCGACGTTTTCTTATACAACCTTCTCTTGATGAGAATGAAATGAAACTTTGTTTTACCAAGGTATGATGTGTTCAGTTCTTTGATTTGACTGTTTGACCATGATAATGATGTGCTCTTTACAATTCTTTGATTCGAATAAGAACATCGCCGACCGGCCACAATCTGGGAACTTATGTAAATTTTTATACATTAAGAACACGGTTAACTATTTGTAATTTAGCCTTCAGATTTGAATTTTCATTGCTGTGTTTTGTACTCATCATGAAATTCGCTAAAAATTGTGTGTTTATTCTGTATTATTCTAAACTGATATTGGTATTGTTCAGGCCTTCTACACAGTTTTGATTGGATCTTCATGAAACTTCAGGTTGAAACTGCCAGAATGTTTGTATTAATCTTGTGAAATTGTGTAAATATGGGTCATTTTCGGTCAAAAACATGGTCACAATTTATGAACTTTTAAAAAAAACGATAGCATAAACTGTGCCTTTGTACAGACTATGCATTTAGATTTCAATTTATATAGTTTTATACGATCATTTCATACAAACAAGACTGGTTATTGCGTTTTCTCTTTAGGAATCTTAGACTCAAGGTAAATACATGAAACTCTCGTCAAGTTGTAAAATTATTGATTTTGAACAAAAGCATGGTCGCTTTCTAGAGTAAAAGAAACCAGCCTGGTTTGTCGAATATATCACAACAATGCACCAATTATAGCACATCTACTTTTGTTTTGTAACGGGTTTTTTCAGAAAATTGGCAATTTATCCCTAAACATGTTTGTTCACATATGATCTTGCACCAGATTTCCGATTTTGTTGCACGATATATGCAAGATTTTACATGAGTGGGAACACTGTTAATCAAGTTTATTGTTCCTCTTTATCTGCCCAGAAGTGTACCTTTAGCACCTTTTTAGTAAAGTGTTTACTTAGACCCATAACATGGTGGCCATGGTAACAAATTTTTTGTATCAATATGTTGACAATTTTCTCTATGGAATCCTGATTGTACTCATGCATTCTAGAACACTTACTACATATTTAGTATGTATATGACAAGAGAGCTTGGATTTATTTTAAGGGTCCGGTTATGTCCCCATTTTGTATCTGTATGTCTATCTGTGTTTCAGGGTGCCCGTGTGTGGTTACCAGATGCAGATTTTGTTTGGAGAGGGGCGGAACTTCTTGAAGATTTTAAGGCAGCACCATGTAAGATCAAAGTGCAATATGAAGAAGGAGAGGTAATCATATTTAACTTAAGTCTATCTGTAAACAAACTGTTACCTTGAACAAATGAAAAGTAAAGATTATACTGTATGCTGATTGACATGTTTTTTATTCTATCAAGAATTTTTAAACACTATTGCAACACAATAAAAAATGGTGATGTAGGATGCTACTGTTTTACCAGAAACAGTGACTTTTTTATCAGACATAATGACTGTTTTATCAGACACAATGACTGTTTTACCTGTTATATTTTTAGATAATGGGTTTATTCTGTCTGGTAAAATAATCTAGTAATAATATTCTTTGAATTGTCTACTAATTACCATACTTCAGAACTTACTATTTGGAATTTGTATGTGACACATTGTCTAACATAGATGAAATTATTTTAAAGGTCATTCCTCTCTTAATTTTTACAGGGGAAATGGAAAGTAAGAAATGCAAAAAAGTGATTTTGTAAATGTTATGTTGATGATGTGATTATTTAAAATAGTTTATAAGTTATTTTTACTGTTGTAGTGTTTCATGCTCATTGTTTGACTTATTATTCAAGTTCTCCATCCTGGGTACATGGTTAAATTATCTCTGAGTTTATCCAGGGTACTTGGTTAAATTATTTCTGAGTTTATCCTGGGTACTTGGTTAAATTATCTCTGAGTTTATCCTGGGTACTTGGTTAAATTATCTCTGAATTTATCCTGTGTACTCAGTTAAATTATCTGTGAGTTTATCCCGGGTACTTGGTTAAATTATCTCTGAGTTTATCCTGGGTACTTTTGTTAAATTATCTCTGAGTTTATCCTTTGTACTTTGTTAAATTATCTCTGAGTTGATCCAGGATACTTTTTTAAATTATCTCTGAGTTTATCCTGGGTACTGGGTAAAATTATCTTTGAGTGATGTGAGGTCCTGTAATTAAAATTTTATTCTTTATGTTTGGATTTCAATTCTCCATTCACCAATTATTGAAATTGCTATACAAGAATGTGGTCAGGTAAGTCAAACCACAGAGGTCAAAGTTGAACCTCAAAGGTCAGTCATACATCAGAGGTCAAAGTTGTACCTCAGAGGTCAGTCATACGTCAGAGGTCAAAGTTGTACCTCAGAGGTCAGTCATACATCAGAGGTCAAAGTTGTACCTCAGAGGTCAGTCATACATCAGAGGTCAAAGTTGTACCTCAGAGGTCAGTCATACGTCAGAGGTCAAAGTTGTACCTCAGAGGTCAGTCATACATCAGAGGTCAAAGTTGTACCTCAGAGGTCAGTCATACGTCAGAGGTCAAAGTTGTACCACAGAGGTCAGTCTCATGTCAGAGGACAAAGTTACTATTTGAGGTCAAGTTAAGGTCACAATCTGAAGGTCACACACTGGGACACCTCAGAGGTTATAGTTTTGAACACTCTAGGAGGGTCTTTTATGTATATCTTTCTCTGATATTTTCAGATTAAGGAATGTGTAGGATATAAAATAACATGCATTGGCAAAATAATCGTGCAAAAAAAATGTTTTATTTATTTTTGTTTTTTTGGCGATATATCATGATTAGATTTATTTTTATTTATGTTTTTGTGACATTTTATTTTACTCCACATTTTTATCAGAGCTCAGCACAAGACTTACATCTTCATCGTAAACTGGAGAAAGAGACGGTAAATTATACACGCTGCTGTAGGATCTGCTTCATTTGGTCTTGTATTGTTTAGTGTGGCTGTGGTTTCATGCATAGATCTTTCAGGATTCCTGACTGATTTCATGGACAGATCTCAAACAGGATTGTTTTTAGCTCACCTGAGCACAAAGTGCTCTGAGTGAACTATATTGATGTGTCTATGTCCGTCGTTATGCGTCAGCATTAACCTTTTGAACACTAGAGGTCATATTTTTGGTCAAAGGGTTATGAAAATTGGTCAGTGGCTTTGTCTTGATGATATCTTGGACAGGTTTGAAAAAGGGGTCATTGACTAGGTCACTGGGTCAAGTGGAAGAAAAACCTTGTGAACGCTCTAAATGCCCCATTTTTCATCAAAGGATCTTGAAAATTGGTCAGTGGCTCAGTTTTGATGACAAGTTTGAAAAAATGCTATATGAGGTCAAAAACTAGGCCACCTGGTCTAATCACTGGAAAACCTTTTTAACATTCTAGTGGTCATTGTTTTGACTGGATATTTACCAAACCTTGTCAGAATGTTTGTCTTAATGAGATCTTGGACAAGTTTGAACATGGGTCATCTGGTTTCAATAAAGTAGGTCATTAGGTCAAATCAGTTGCAATCTTTACTTAGGTGAGTGAAAAAGATGGCCCTCTTGTTAAAACATTTTTCTGTTTTTTTTTTGTTAATACAATTCTATATTTGAGACCGCTTTTACTTTGAGATCTGTTTTGAACCCAATACATGTATTTTCTTTTCTTAATATCAACCTCAAGGTCATTCTGATCTGATGGTCATTTGATCTCAAGGTTATTTGATCTCAAGGTCATTTGATCTCAAGGTCATTTGATCTCAATGTTATTTGATCTCAAGGTCATTTGATCTCAATGTTATTTGATCTCAAGGTCATTTGACCTCGGGATCATATGATCTCAAGGTCATCTGCTTTCTTAATTTCTGCCCTCTGATATTGATGTTGCTGTGGCTGGGAATGTTTAACACTGTGTTTTAGTCATCGTCAGATAACCATGGTTTAACATGTTGCTACATAATGTTTAACCATTTCTAATTATGCCTCGTCTGAGGTGAACTTTGTTCATTTTTGTATTTTTTTCTTATATCTGTTTTTTATCAAACTTTTAACTTAAAACTTGTAACATTAAAAGTCCATCATGAAAGTTTAGACAGAAACGAATCCGTTGACCATGGTTATAAATGGTTTACCTTGGAAATCTCACGATGTTAGCATGTCTGCTATCTCTCTTGTATTTGCGTACTAATTATGTAGATATTAGAAGGTAACTAGAAATGCTTGTTTTATTAAGCTGACCTGATCACATGATCTCATTCGTTATACTGATCACATGATCTCATGTGTTATTCTGATCACATGATCTCATTTGTTATTCTGATCACATGATCTCATGTGTTATTCTGATCACATGATCTCATTCGTTATTCTGATCACATGATCTCATTCGTTATTCTGATCACATGATCTCATTTATTATTCTGATCACATGATCACTGTTTCAGGTTAGCAGGATCAAACAAGCATAATAATGTTTATTGTCTTTTTCATTTCTCAGACCTGCTGACTTTACTCTATTTTTTTTGACAAAAGCAAACAACTTAAATATTATGACTGGATAAAATAAACGAAAATTTAACATTTAATTCTGAGAAAATAAAAGCAATGGAACAGTGGCCTTAGGAGACCCCTTTCAGACTGATCCAAAGAATTCCGGATTTCAGAGAACTGCTGATTATCAACCAAAAATAAAAAAATGGGACTTGAACGATTTTCTGAGAATTCTGCTTTTCAGAGAACTATTGATTATAGAACAGAAAAAAAATGGGCTTGAAAAATCATCTGATTTTCAGAGAATTCTGGTTTCAGGGAGTCCGGTTTTCAGGGGTACAACATAAGCTAACATGTATGTATTAGGACTGTTGTGGTATACTGGTGTATACTGGTGACCTTCTTGTCACGTCCTGTGTATTGTATCACCAGGGTCTCTGTTGCTGGTCTGTAGTAATGTCAAACATGTTTCAAATATTCTTTATGTACCAATATAAAGTTTACATGAAACAGTTTGAAAAAAAGAAATACATGCTCATAATTTTGATGTATTCCAGAGTGTAAATGTTTTATTGCCAAGTGCGCATTGAAAGCTTTTTTTTTCTTTAAAGTGGCTGCTCCTAAGTCATTCTTTTATCAGAAAACATGAATTTAACAGTTTTACAGTTCTAATATACATTTACCTGTTTGTTACTGTATCACAGTATGTATTTGTCAGTCTACGTGTTCTGGTAAACATAGTTATGTCAATCTACGTGTACTGGTAAACATAGTTATGTCAATCTATGTGTACTGGTATACATAATTATGTCAATCTACGTGTACTGGTATACATACTTGTGTCAATCTAAGTGTACTGGTATACATAGTTATGTCAATCTACGTGTACTGGTATACATACTTGTGTCAATCTACGTGTACTGGTATATGTAGTTATGTCAATCTACGTGTACTGGTATACATACTTGTGTCAATCTACGTGTACTGGTATACATAGTTGTGCCAATCTACTTGTACTGGTATAGTTAATTGTGTCAATCTATGTGTACTGGTATATGTATTACCCTGGTGATACTTGGTCATGATATTGTTTATGATATATATTTCTTACACTGCATTTTGTCCTTTTGTTTTATGTGACTTTTTTGATGATGAATTTAATATTAACACTATCTAGTTTTATGTATAGTCAAGTGACAGACAAGTTTATTAATTGTCACATGACAACTTGTCATTTGTGACTTTTACTGTTTTCTGCTTTCTTTTTAGAAATGACTTATTCGTTGTATCTTGTTTAAATTCCTGCATAATTTATAAATAATTCTAAAATTCATTTTAATTGAAAATCAAGATTCATGTAATTAGATTGTGGGTGGGGTAATTGACTACACTGTTGTTATGACCAAAATTTTTATGTTATTAAGTTTACATCTCACCTTAAATTTGAATAAATTGTTTCTTCAATAAACATTGGAGAAAAAACATCCAGAATACTCTTTACTGTGTGAACTTGCTCTGTATAAGTGTAACTCTACATGTAAATAAAATAGTGTTCCTAGATTTTTTTTTCAAATAATCTTTATAACATCATTGTGCTTTTTGATTTTTTTTTTCTGATATTTTGACAATTTTAATGCTTACGTATCACTACATAATGAAATGTCTAAATAATCGATTTTGTCATTTTAAATTAATTTCTAAATTAATTGATAATTCTATCATAGCCTGTGAAGTTTCGTAAAGGTTCACTGCTGAATTTTTCAGGAATCTGTGATAGATATCAAGGATAAGACTAAACTGCCACATCTCCGTAATCCAGAAATTCTCATTGGTGAAAATGATTTGACGTCTCTCAGTTATTTGAATGAACCTGAAGGTAGGATATACTTAAGTTTGGTTAATGTACATTTTGATTGGATGATAAAATTTATTATGTCTGTTTTGAATATTTTGATTGGCTTATAGAATTTATCATATCTCTGTTGAATATTTTGATTGGCTGATAGAATTTATCATGTCTGTGTTGAATATTGTGATTGGCTGATAGAATTATCATGTCTATGTTGAACATTTTGATTGGCTATCCTGACAGCACAAATTAGTTTATTTATGGATATAAAACTTGTATTTTATAAACAGTACTTTGCGCTTGATTTTCAATTTGAATAGAAGAGTGTATACAGTGACTTTTTTTGCAATTTGGGGAAAGATCTGGTTCATATCCAATTGGGAAAAATAATGAGCGGTGTGTTGACAAAATTGCCAACTTTTAGGTTGGAAATTTGGAAAAAAGTCTTTATTTTTGTATTGGGAAGGGTCTGTTTGCAAACCAAAAGAAGGAAAAAGAATGCTGGTATATTTACCATGGTGTGATTAAAACAACCATTTCTTACCATTTTATTCTGCAATATATTGTTAAGATACATGTTTTATACACATTTTATATGGTAATTATTTGAAAACTTACTTTTATAGATAAATGTTTACAAGTATGGATGTACTGTTTCAAACAGGAGCTAACAGTCACATGGTTATAAAGGTCACCTTGTAATAATCGGCCTTTCAGTGTTGTACATTATTTGTGCTTTCATTTAACCCTTATTTTTTTCTTCATTTTACTTCACAGATTTATACATTGTACATGGATTATAATATTATATATGTACGTGATGTTGTGTACTTCTCTTTTACTGTGCTTTTATATATTTCAGTATTATACAACTTAAAAGTTCGCTTTGAAGAAAGGAACATCATTTATACATATTGTGGTAAGTATATGGTTCATCCTGTCTTATTTAACCATACTCCAAAATGGTTGGTACCTTAAGACAGGCGGTCCCTTAGACAGGCGGTCCCTTAAGACAGATGGTCCCTTAAGACATGTGGTTCCTTAAGACAGGTGGTTCCTTAAGACAGGTGGTCCCTTAAGACAGATGGTCCATTAAGACTAGTCTTATGGAACTGCCTGCATGAAAATACCACTTGTCTTAAGAGTCCATAAACATTAAAACATCATATGTCTTAAAGCAATTACCAGTCCAACAAACAATTTGCAAACACATACTTATTGTTGCATTGTAACAAACTTTTTGGTTATTGAAATCTTTGAAAACACAGGTGACTTGAAATTTTTGTTAAAGTGAGATGTAAAAAAAGCATTGTCATCAACCAAATATGATCTGAAATTTATTTATGCTAAATATTTAATGGGAGAACTTGTTGATTGGAACTTCAAAAAACTTAAAAAAAAAACTTTTGATGTATCAAAAAATATTGATACAAAAATTTGTCTTTACTGACAGAATTTCATTCAGACAAAAATGGGAAAATTTGGGACTGATAGAAAACTTCGAGGTAACGAAAAAATTTTAGTGTGCTGATGACAGTCGACTGTAAATCTTATGCAACCTGTTTTCTCTGTTAAGTTAATGTTAGTTCTTTCTAAATATATCAAACGTTAGCTTTACTCTTCTATAGTTTTGTTCGTAACTGGGAAATTAGGTACATAAAAACTTACCAGTAAAGTATTGTATGACTCAAGTGACTTACTTTGATATAAAACAATTAGTTCCTAATTAACAGATTAATTTCTTCAGTGCTCACATTTATGGATGTTTTATGTTTCATGTCTAGTTATACGTCTGTATGAATTATGACATCAAAGTAATTATGTCAGTTTTAATTATTGTTCTTTGATAACTTAATTCTCAGGGGGGTCCAGGGGGAGGAGGAAAAGGGGCAGGTCCCCACCTATTTGAATTATTACGCGTAGAAAACAATTAGAATAGAATAAACACTGACAAATCTTGGAAATAATCAGTAGTGTGGCAAAACTAAAAACATGCTGTCTTACATACTTAAGCTTACTCAGTTATCTGTAAATTCATGAATTTGGACGCATGTTTGCCACTTATGCCCCCCTCTCTCTCTTTGACTCTAGAATGGCTCTTTAGTCAATGACAGTGTAAGATAGCTAGTGGAACTCTTTATGTTTTAGTCTCCAAATTAACCAATGATAAGTCAGTCAGTCTCCAAATTAACCAATGATATGTCAGTCAGTCTCCAAATTAACCAATGAAATGTCAGTCAGTCTCCAAATTGACCAATGAAAAGTCAGTCAATCTCCATATTAACCAGTGATATGGTTGTATTTTGATTCCCACTTTCTGATGTATAAAATTGTCCAATCAGACAACTCCTGTCTAGGATTGATTGTTTACTGTCTTGAGCCTTGGTCAAGATTTAAATCAAATCTGAATTATTAGATTTCTCTGACAAACATGAGCATATTTTAGTGGGTACATGACAAGAGTATGTTAATTTTAGTGTATAATTAATACTGATTGACATATCTGTGTCGCAATAATGACATTAATTGATATTTTCAATGCTGTCAATACATTCACGTATATATACTGGTTGTATTTGTTTTAACAAAGAAGAGATATAATTGTCTTAAATAAATGTGTGTAATAAATAATTATAAAATCTTCAGAATGATTTGAAAGTTCCCTATTTACAGTATAGACAGCGATGGTCTTTCCATAGTGACCCTTTTTCTTCTCTTTGAATTATTTTTGCTATAAAAACCGTCTGTATATAAAAGATTGTCTGTCTGATCTGACCAATGACCATGATTTCGTCTCCAGATTGTGAATGACTTTTTCCAAGGGAGAATACTTTAATATTTTTAACTTGTTAACATTTTTGATACTAATTGATTTTTAAAATGATAATACAGTGCAACCTCTCCAAAGCAACACCCTTTGGGAGACGCAAAATTATGTTGTTGTTGAGAAGTTGCCGTTCTAGAGAGGTTAAACAAATAGTCAAATCATACAGTGGGGAAAAAGCATGCTGTTGTTGAAGGGAGGTTGTTGCTCGAGAGAGGGCTGCTCTGGAGAGGTTGCACTGTATTTAACTTTAAATTTGATCTTGTGAATCTTAATATACATGTATTAAATATTTTGCATTTTCTGAAAACTTATGCTCTCATAAGAATAATATGCAAAAGCAAGTGAACACATAATCTTTATTTGTCCTTGAAAATAGCCTTCATATAAAACATAATAATCGAATGAAAAACCCTGCTGGAATGGCTTGACTGTGAATAGTGACCCCTTGTCTACAGTGACCTTACTTTGATTCTCCCAAAGAGGGTCACTATAGATGGTCTAGACTGTACTTGGAAGAAAATTTTCAGTGAATTGATTAATGTCTTCCCCTGTCCTTATAGTGTTTAGATAAAACTAATTATGAAAAATATCATTTAAAAACTGATAAAATGTCAAGATGAAATTACCTGATTATATCAAGTGGTAATAAATTGATACTTAGTGTATGTTTATATGTTTGTTTATATATAAAAGAGGTCAGTTAATGAAAATATCTGGAGGTCATGTGGTCAGTTTGAACTTTGTATGACGATGTTTCTGTTGACAAGCTTATCGTTAACTTGACTATTCAAATGTCGACTGACTTACTGAAGAATGTCCATGATGTATGGTGGACATTTTGTGCCATCTGAATTCTTAGATTTAGTCTACTTTGGTCTTTTGCTTCAAAACTGGATTTATGACTTATAAGGACTGGGACAACTAATATGCATGTCATTATTGTGCAGAAAGGCTGGAATAAAAATAAATTGACAGAGTTGTAGCCCTTGTTGTTCAGATTTGCCGTCCTTAACATGTTTAAAGGACAGAGTTGTACATGTTCATATAATCAGTCTGTAACGATATGTTCATATAACCAGTCTATACTGATATGTTCATATAACCAGTCTATACTGATATGTTCATGTAACCAGTCTATACTGATATGTTCATATAACCAGTCTATACTGATATGTTCATGTAACCAGTCTATACTGAAATGCTTCAGTTTTTTTGTTGTGAGCATATTTCTATGGTGATATTTTTGTTGATGACTCAGCATTGAAACATCGTAATATTTGTCATTTTGTAATTTTCACAATTTTCTCAGGTATTGTTCTTGTTGCCATCAATCCATACGAACAACTGGACATATATAACAATGATATCATACAAGCCTACAGTGGACAAGACATGGGAGCTATGGACCCTCATATATACGCTGTGGCTGAAGAAGCTTTCAAAAGAATGTCAAGGTCAGAGTTGTATAATTTCAAAGTCAGATTGTCAAAACTCAGCTTTAGTCAATTCCACTCTTTGGAAGTTTTTTATTATCAAAATGTCTCATAACTAATTTTCTTCTATCTAATAATCTGTATGTACATAAAAGAAGTAGAATTTATTTTTATGACTTAAGATAATTAGGTTTGAATTACAAAATGACAAATATTTGAACAGAACCAGTCTATTTTTTTGTTTTTTTAGATTTGAACAGAACCAGTCTATTTTTTGTTTTTTAGATTTGAACAGAACCAGTCTATTTTTTGTTTTTTAGATTTGAACAGAACCAGTCTATTTTTTGTTTTTTTTAGGTTTGAACAGAACCAGTCTATTTTTTTGTTTTTTTAGGTTTGAACAGAACCAGTCTATTTTTTGTTTTTTAGGTTTGAACAGAACCAGTCTATTTTTTGTTTTTTAGGTTTGAACAGAACCAGTCTATTTTTTTGTTTTTTAGGTTTGAACAGAACCAGTCTATTTTTTTGTTTTTTAGGTTTGAACAGAACCAATCTATTATTGTGAGTGGGGAGTCAGGAGCGGGTAAAACTGTGTCTGCTAAGTATGCAATGAGATATTTTGCAATGGTTGGTGGCTCACAAAATGAAACACAAGTTGAGAAAAAAGTTTTGGCATCCAATCCAATCATGGAAGTATGTGGTTTGTTCTGTTTAATTTGGTCTCTATAGATTTATAATTATAGCAGTATAACCCATGAAAACTAGGGATGTAATCGATTCTGCCTATATCGATATATCAACGATTTTTGCAATCTGATTCGATATCTATTCCAATTTTAAAATATCAAGTATCGAGTTAGAGTTAACAGTACTGTTTTGTTATTTGAAAGTGATGCCAGTAGTTGTTAAGCTGTTTAAAGTTTATTGAGAAGTTTCTGGTCATTAACTCATTTACAATTCAACTAATAATATGAAACAAGTTATTCAGTTTTGACTGTTTATTTATCTTTTATCTTTGATCATTGTTTACAATGTGCATATGATCAAATATAACTGTATTTGGTTAATACCCTCTTAAAACAAAATAAGACCCGTAAGCTGGAATTTTGAGGGTAAATGTAAGAGTTTTTGCCATATATGCCTGTCAATTGATGTAACGCTGTATCGTCGATAATTCTCTACTGATATATCAATACAAAAATCCTTATCAATGACACCTCTAACAGATAAGTAGATAGAACTGTATCCATGGCAACTAATGAAAACTCAAGTCTGAAAACCTGATGGTTTTTCCCATTTTTCTCTTCTATAGTCAAAAGTTGTCTGAAAACCTGAATTCTCAGAAAACTGGACATTTGGCCCAGTCTGGAAGAGGTCCGGTTTTCAGGGGTTGTACTGTCAATTACTGATAAATTAGTGTGGTTTCCACCTATCCAAAATGAATTCATTTCTTGAAGTTGTATCCAGTGTTTAAAGAAAGGATTTTTTATTAGCGTGATTATTATAAAATAGTAAGGGGTTTCTGTAGACTTTATGTTTGAAAATCTGAAGTAAAACTTTGTATACAAATAATTGAGGTTTATGATTGGTTGAAAATTGTCATCTTTGACCTACGCTACAACATGTTATGTCTGTGACACATTATGAGTTTGATTAGTAACTGTATCTATGGAAGGGAATCTGGATTATTGTCCGAGTTCTTGTTTTTGTGTGGTACTTTTGGTGTTTGTATGATAATAAATTCAAAATGTCGTGTGTATCTATTATATGATTAACACTTCATAACTCTATACAACTTGGCACCATGCTGTAGACATTGTTTTCTGACAAACTGATTTAAATAATTTTATTACTTTTGTTTGAATATCAGCTAACGTCTGTCATGTCCAGTTGATATTTCTTACTTTTACAGGCCATAGGAAATGCCAAGACTACAAGAAATGATAATAGTAGCCGGTTTGGTAAATACATCGAGATCAGTTTCAGTCGATCCAATGAGATCATTGGTGCCAATATGAGAACATACTTATTAGAAAAATCCAGGTACTCTGTATAATTTATAACCTTTTCAACAAAAATAATGAGATTTAGTGATTTTAATCAGAAGGAATGAGATAAAAAACTTTTGATTGGATGAAGTTTAAATAAAGTCTATTGATTGGATGAAATTATGTGCAAAGTTATTTTTGATTGGTTAAAGTTTAATTCAAGCATTTTGATTGGTTTAATTCATATTGAAGCATAAACAAATGTTTGAAATCTGTTGGGTAGTAATTCTGTGTCTTGTGGGTGTATATTTAAAATCTATACCTTTTGTTACATGTTGTAATCACTTGAAAATACTTTTTCAAGTTATATTTGTTTGTAGATGTGCACTGACTGTCGTTAAAAACGATGTGATACTTTCTCACCAATGCAGTGTTTCAACATTTTTCTGTGATAGTATTCAGATGAGAGTAATTACCATAATGCTTGTAATATTGTGTGTTTGCTAATTTCCATATTGTACTTATTATTTGTGATTCATTATTATTGTACATTTGTATATATGCTGATTGTTACATTGTTCATGTACTGGCTGGTGACCTAAATCATTAAACAAAGAAATGAATGTTGAATGACTGACTGGTGAGCTAAATTTAGTTGATTGTCAAAAAAATGACAAACTGCTGGCTTGTTACGTAACACTTTAATTTCCTGAAGCCAATTTACAAACAATTTCTGTGATATTTATATTTATATACATGAAGGTAAAAGCCACGTTCATGGTCCAGTGGTTAATGTGCTGGACTTGTAACCCGGCCATCTGAGTTTGAATCCCGGTCACGGCAGATATATCCTTCTATGAAAATTTGACAAAAAATGTTGATTTTCCTCCATATGTGGAGAAGTTGCCGGCTCCTTATGGAAGGGTAAATTATTACTGGTTAGTAAACAGTGCAGGAAAACTGGTTAGGTGAACCTGTCGTCGTATATAACTGAAAAATTGTTGAAAAAACGGCATTAAACCCCAGTGACAATATGTCACATAAAAACAAAACTTACATGAAGGTTCTTACAGTACTTTGATTTGTTTAACTTTATTTACAGAGTTGTATTTCAAGCCAAAGATGAGAGAAACTATCACATATTTTATCAACTTTGTGCGTCTGCAAACACACCAGCATTAAAAAAGTTCAGTCTATGTAAGAATTAATTCTAGATATATTTGTCTCCTTTTGAATCTTGTGGTTATGCTTGAATATACTTTGAGTACTTTAATAAGAGATTTTATTTCGTTTCCTTTTATCCCCTTTGCAGTGATTTTATTATGGTCTCAAACCACCAGAACATCATTTTGTACAAATATATATGAGTTGTTATCTGACGTACAGTAATTATATAAATTTTTGTTTGACCTACATTATATATATTTGTTGATATCTTACCCACTGCACATATATTTATTGTTATTTGACCTACACTACATGTTTTTATTGTTATTTGACCTACACTGCATTTATTTATTGTTATTTGACCTACACTACATGTTTTTATTGTTATTTGACCTACACTGCATTTATTTATTGTTATTTGACCTACACTACATGTTTTTATTGTTATTTGACCTACACTGCATTTATTTATTGTTATTTGACCTACACTACATATATTTATTGTTATTTGACCTACACTACATTTATTCATTATTATTTGACCTACACTACATGTTTTTATTGTTATTTGACCTACACTGCATTTATTTATTGTTATTTGACCTACACTACATGTTTTTATTGTTATTTGACCTACACTACATTTATTTATTGTTATTTGACCTACACTACCAGCCGAGGAGTTTTACTACACTAGTCAGGGAAAGAATATGTATATTGATGACGTGGATGATGCTGCTGACCTGATATCTACAAAAGAAGCAATGTCCTTACTTGGTATGTATTCAAACATAAAAAAATCACATTTTGGGTCTTCAACCCCTTTAAAACCACCAGATCAATTTTCATTGCTTAGAAACAAACTTTTTTACAGTTGTACATTAAGTCCATATAATAATAAAAATGTTTACTAACCTTTTTTTCTGTTTTCTGTTTTCTGTCTTATTAAAAAAGAAAACAAAATGCCCATTGACTTTGTGTAGCAAACAATTATCTTTCTTCTTGTTGACTGGTACTAACAAACAATTATCTTTCTTCTTGTTGACTGGTACTAACAAACAATTATCTTTCTTCTTGTTGACTGCTACTAACAAACAATTATCTTTCTACTTGTTGACTGGTACTAACAAACAATTATTTTTCTTCTTGTTGACTGCTACTAACAAACAATTATCTCTCTACTTGTTGACTGGTATATATATGACTTTCAAGATATATTGCAATACGTAAGAGTAAAGCAGGAATTGATGCTCATGCATCGCCTTATATGGATCAATATCATATATATTTATATATGAAATTCATTTGTAGGTTCAAAGTGAAATAGTGTTTAATTGATGAAAGATGGGTTTTGCATGTTGCAATATATTGAAATATGGTTTTTGCCATATTGTTACACCCCTAGCGGCCAGTATTCAGAAAGGGTTACGTTATGATAAACAAACTCGTTATATTGACTTTGGTATGTGTTAGGTATACTGTCTGATGTTAGTTTACTTAAGAATTTTATTTTCTGTGTTTACAGGACTTTCAGAGAAAAACATCATGATGATATTTCAAATTCTGTCAGGTGTTTTACATTTTGGAAATATTTTGATCAAGGAGAAGGACGGAGAGAGTTCAGAGATGGCTGTAAGTATACTTATATATATCAGAATGTTTTTTTTGTACAATTACTTATTTTATGTGACATTATCCTCTGTATGTGTCTATAAATTGGCCTAGAGTCCAGTATGCTTTTCTACAAAGTTGATTGTCCTGGCCAAGAGAGACCAGTGTGTTCTTCTAAACTGGTCTGTGAAAGTCCTGTACTGATCTATGAAAGTCCTGTTCTGATTCATGAAAGTTCTGTACTGATTCATGAAGGTTCTGTACTGATTCATGAAAGTCCTGTACTGATTCATGAAAGTCCTGTAATGATTCATGAAAGTCCTGTACTGATTCATGAAAGTCATGTACTGATTCATGAATGTCCTGTACTGATTCATGAAGGTTCTGTACTGATTCATGAAAGTCCTGTACTGATTCATGAAAGTTCTGTACTGATTCATGAAGGTTCTGTACTGATTCATGAAAGTCCTGTACTGATTCATGAAAGTTCTGTACTGATTCATGAATGTCCTGTACTGATTCATGAAAGTTCTGTACTGATTCATGAATGTCCTGTACTGATTCATGAAGGTTCTGCACTGATTCATGAAAGTCCTGTACTGATTCATGAAAGTTCTGTACTGATTCATGAAGGTTCTGTACTGATTCATGAAAGTTCTGTACTGATTCTATTGTCCTTAAGATATTATATAATAAAGTAGAAGTGTGTATATTACTTACAGTTGAAACTCATTATATAGAAGTTCATGTGACTTCCAAAATGGTTCAATACTTCTACTTGTTCAAAACAAATTTCAATATATAAATAATCGGACAAATTTGCCAACTGGGTTAACTTTTTCAGAGCGATCGTCGGTGCGTTGTAATAATTATTTAATCATGCTATTTTGTCTACGAGACAGGAACGAAACATAGCATTTATACTTTCGTTGTATTTAAAACATGAAACATTTATGTAAAAACATAAAACAAAAAATACAAACATATTCACTCTGATTTTATAATTGCTAGCATTAACACTGACGTGTTTACATAATGGTCTTTAATTATATCTTGATTTGATTTCGGAGTTCAATACAAAAATATCTGATCAGGTGAGAAATTATTAGGTGTTTGTTGGAGGTAAGGGTGTGAAAAATTCTTTTGTTAATTGGTGACGTAATTGGTTCGACATAGATGATCATAGTTGAAAATCGATGTTTGGGACCGAAAATCTACTTGGATATGCAAAAATTTCGAGACAAATGAATTTGAAATAAGTGCGCTTTTTTGATAAGTAAAAAGAAGTATAAGATTTGGGGCTTTGCAATTATATTGATGTAAGCAGGAATTTGATGTTAGTGTGATATAATTAGTGTGGTATAATGTACTTGAATATTTGTTTAAATGTTGACTGATTTACAATTATTTTTGCTGTGATGCAATATATATACATATTGTTTCTGACATACTGTACTGGTCATGTTTATTGTGTTTTGTGGTAATTTTTTGGGTAATGTTTTTATTTGCCTGTTTGTATGAATGCTATTGTGTAACTTTTAATGTATGTTTTTATTGTTTTGTCGGATTTATGTTCTGTTTGTGATATGGTGTGTTCTACTTTTTTGAATTTTTTTATATAGTCAGCATTTGCTGGCAATTAATGCCTCGTTTTTTGAAATGCTCTTGATGCATGCACTGAACAGGTTTAGAGACACTGAGATATGGTGATGATGTTTTTTTAAACATCAATTAAAATAACTTCATATTTCTTACACAGTGATATCTGACTACTCTAAAAGAATGAAAAAAAAATGTTATTTGAATAGAATAGACTTATACGGTGTCAGCTTTATTTCTTTATGATACCTGGAGACCTCAGAGCGTATAAATCTGTTCAGTGTGTGGATATTTTTGGTAACATTCATAATCACTATCATCACCATCACAACATAATCACTATCATCATACCCACAGTCATCATCATTATCACAACATAATCACTATCATCATCACCACAGTCATCAACATCATCATCACAACATAATCACTATCATCATCACCACAGTCATCAACATCATCATCACAACATAATCACTATCATCATCACCGCAGTCATCAACATCATCACAACATAATCACTATCATCATCACCGCAGTCATCAACATCATCACAACATAATCACTACCATCATCATCATCATCATCATCACCATCATCAGACTAGAAAAAAATTGTGTTTACGGTTATCCAATCAACTTCTTGCACGTATCCTAAGGCTCCTATCTGTGGAATCCAAAGTGCGAGACTATTTGTGGATGAATCGTACGTCCAAAGTACCAGTGTATGTCGAAAAGAAAACAGACAAGTTTGAGGAAGTACTTTCCTTATTTGTTTTGGACAAGTAGCTGTAAACACAACTTATTTTTCTGGTCTTATCATTATCACCAGCTTTGTTCATGTCACTTTCACAATAACCAGCATTGTGGTCATTTTTATAACTGTATTTTTTTTAACATAAGCTAGTATTGTGTACTTTATGTTATATTTATACGCAGGAAGGTGAAGATAACGGGTGTTTTATACATGTAAGTTATAACGGAGGGTGTTGCCTAGATACACTGGTGTGGTGATTGGGATTCTAGATGTCTACAATTATGTTAGATGTACTTATACTGTAATCGTTGTTTTAATTATTTAAATTACCAAGTCCTGTACATTGGAACAGTAAGCTTTGTAGGTTAGAGGATTGAACTGTGAATTAAGGGTTGTGAGCTTGAAAACTTGTTTTTGTGTCAATGAGATATTCTTCATATTGCATTTATAGCAAAGAGAAATAACCCTAATAAATCAATACATACTTAGTAACTTCCCTGTTGTTTTTTTAAAATCACCAGTTAACTGTAACAATGATATGCAATATATGTACATCTAGCATGTTTATTTTATTGTTAAACATCTTGTTACGTATTCTAGATGTATCATAATATTGAATAAAATGTGTAACATTTAACTGACCCTGATTGATGTGTGAAACCATTTGTCTAATCAGTTTTTGTGAAACCATTTATCCAGTCAGTTTGGAGTGAACCGTTTGTCCAGTCAGTTTGGAGTAAACCATTTGTCTAATCAATTTGTGTGAAACCATTCGTCCATTCAGTTTGAAGTGAACCATTTGTCCAATCAATTTGTGTGAAACCATTTGTCCAGTCAGTTTGAAGTAAACCATTTGTCCAGTCAGTTTGAAGTAAACCATTTGTCCAGTCATTTTGAAGTAAACCATTTGTCCAGTCAGTTTGTAATAAACCATTTGTCCAGTCAGTTTGAAGTAAACAATTTGTCCAGTCAGTTTGAAGTAAACCATTTATCCAGTCAGTTTAGAGTGAACCGTTTGTCCAGTCAGTTTGGAGTAAACCATTTGTCTAATCAATTTGTGTGAAACCATTTGTCCATTCAGTTTGAAGTGAACCATTTGTCCAATCAATTTGTGTGAAACCATTTGTCCAGTCAGTTTGAAGTAAACCATTTGTCCAGTCAGTTTGAAGTAAACCATTTGTCCAGTCAGTTTGAAGTAAACCATTTGTCCAGTCAGTTTGAAGTAAACCATTTGTCCAGTCAGTTTGAAGTAAACCATTTGTCCAGTCATTTTGAAGTAAACCATTTGTCCAGTCAGTTTGAAGTAAACCATTTGTCCAGTCATTTTGAAGTAAACTATTTGTCCAAGTCCAATATCTCAGTTTTACACCATGGACTGTGGGCAGGTTATGTAAAACCACATGTCAAATGTTTTAATAACACACTAATAGCAAACAAGTATCATATTATTTTTTATTTGTATTCAAACTGTAATAATTGCTAAGCTTTAAGTTTTTGTTTTATGCCAGTTTAAGTTAACAAATTGCTTTTTTGTTAATCTTAGATTTAATGTAGCTGCTTCTTTATCTCGTTGTTGCTTTTGAGTTTTGGAATTTAATGTTATAGTTTTATTAATATGTGTTGCTTGTTGTACCGTTTTGTTGCTGTTAAGCTTGAAGCTGATTGGTTGATAAATACTTGTTTTGTTTAAGCTGATTGGTTGATAAATACTTGTTTTGTATAAAGCTGATTGGTTGATAAAACATAGTTTATATTGCAGCTGAATGATTGAAAATATTGTTTCAAGCTTACAGTTGATTGGTAGATAAAACATGTATTATGCCACTTATTAGTTGATAAAAATGTGTATCTTACTATTGATTGGTCAATAAAACTATCAATCTTGCAGCTAATTGGTTGATGAAGATGTCTGGCTTGCTGCTGATTGGTTGATAAACATATAATCACACTTGCAGCTGATTGCTTAATACTGGTTAAAAACTGCTACGAGCTTACTGCTGATTGGTTAATAAACAAATAATCACACTTGCAGCTGATTGGTTAAAACTGGTTTAAAACTGCAATAAGCTTACTGCTGATTGAATGACAAAATTAATCATTCAGAAATGCCAGGATAGCGTTTTATATGTCTCAGTTTTAAAAAATAAGTTTGTTTTTTGCAGCATTGAGTACTACAATTGTTTTTGTTGATTTCGTATTTTGTGTTTACCTTCTTTATGATTTATGATTTTCCCTGCGTCTTTTACTTGGTTCATATAGTTAGTTTAATTTGCATAACAAATCCAGTTAACTGGTGATATTAGATAAGTTCTATTGCTATATTTATAATATCTTCTTAATTTGAGTATCACACACAGTTCACAATTATAAAAATCTTTTCCAAATATTGTTTTGTTAATTAGTATTGTAAGTTATTGTCCATTATGTTTGCATGTTGCAATTTCCAGCAAGCTTTTGTTATGGTTTGATTCAACCAATGTTTTCTGCATGCTTTTGTATTTTTTGTGATGATTTCACATGAAAAGCTTACATCATGATGACATCTATATTCCTCAGTGCTTGTTATTCGTTTCAGATATATTCTAGTGGTCATTTGAAAACATTTTTATATTACCTTTGGCAGTATATGGAAAAGATGATATGATGGTTTGGAAATGTGAAATTCATGAATATTCAAGCAGCATATAGTCTGATATTCATGAATATTCCAGTAACTTATTGTGTGAAATTTATGAATATTCAAGGAGCTTATAATGTAAATTTTATGAATATTCAAACAGCTCATATTTGAAATTTATGAATATTCAAACAGATTATAGTGTGATATTTATGAATATTCCAGCAGCTTATAATGTAAATTTTATGAATATTCGAGCAACTTATATTTGAAATTTATGAATATTCAAGCAGTGTATAATGTCAATTCTATGAGCATTCAGACAGCATATATTTTATTTTCCACCTTATGAACTCAATTTTTCACTTTTATAATTGTGCTTTAATTACTTGATTCAATTTCATGTGTTATTCTGTATCAAAGTTGCTTCTGTTCTTGGTCACGTTAATTGATATGCAAATAGTGAGAAGTAAAATATTTGCATAAATGTTTTGAAAAAATGTTTGAATAAATCGAAAAGTGTAATTCTGTAATTTTATAAATTTTAATGCACAACTTGGTGATTATGACATGTTTTTATTAGCATGTATTTATTATCTATATTTGAATATGACTGTTTATTCCTTTATATTGTATTGAAAGTTGATTTAAAACATACAACAAATTTTGTTTTACCATCAGACTTTGTTTCGTAGACTTTGTACTGTTGGATATGGATGATAAATCTTGTTTCATGTGATTTTTAATTCTAGATTTAGGCTATTCTTAAAAAACAATTGTTTTTTGTGTCTTGACTGATAGACTTAACATTCACCAATCAATTAGCTCTTCCCTTAAAAGCACCATTTTGTTTTTTAGTAGATCCAGTTATTACACTAGAACAGTTCTTGATGTAAAAGGACTGAGGCATTTTTTAGACAGTCTTATCATAGCACTAGATTGATCTCAGCTCTGTCCATCTTAACACTTTGGTGATTCTTGCCTCAAGCCGTACAATAACAAAATGATTTTGTATCTAAAAATGTAAATAATTGAACCCCTATCAGTACATCCTTTATTGCATCAGTGGTGAGAAAAAATAAAAAAAAACACATTGTTTTAGAATATCCTTCTTACAGTGTTATTTATGAATATTTTTGCATGATTTTATTATGTAAAATTTTGACTTCAGTTCACCACAAAAATTTCTCATTTATATTATTATTTTAGACTGTTTGTGTATTTTACAGCCAAAAGATCCGTCTGTTAGTATTGCCTGTAAATTGCTGGGAGTAGACGAGTCACAAATGAGAACATGGATATGCAATAAGAAAATCACAACTGTGGGAGAAACTTTGACTAAACCACTCACAGCATCACAGGTTAGTCCCAATGACTTTTCATAATGTATAACATCACAGGTAAGTCCCAATGACTTTTCATAATGTATAACATCACAGGTAAGTCCCAATGACTTGTCATAAAGTATAATTATATGTTTTTGAGCTATTGGTATTTGTTTAATTTTTAAGATAATTTTTTCTACAGACCAATATTCCAAAACCCTTGAAGATATTTTCTTGAAACTTATGATTAGAAAATGTAAGGATGAGTTCAAGACCCATAAGTTACCTAATCTAATGTTTGAGTATTTGCCTATTCTTTAATTTTAATGATGAATAGTTTTTAGACTTGTATGAACCAAGGAAGAATTCTTATTTGTCTGATTGTTCTTTTTTGACTCAGTCTCCAGCATGACTCTTGTTACTAGTGACCTATGTTTACAATTAGGACACATCTACAAGTAATCCATTATGCAGTTTTGACGGAAGTTTTTTTTTATTTTCAGGCCAAATTTGCCCAGGATGCTTTATCAAAGTGTATTTACTCAAAATTGTTTGATTGGATTGTAACTCAAGTTAACAAAGCATTGAGAAGTCAAACAAAGATGCATCGATTCATTGGAGTGCTAGATATATATGGGTAAAGTAGAACCTTCGGTGCTCAGACCTCCCTAATCGTGACACCCCTAACCCAGACCTCTAACCTTGACCCTTCTAACATCACCTGGACCGTACTTATCTGGAACTGTCTAATCTGAAACCCATCTAGTTCTAACCTCTCTAATATGGACCCTTCTAAGTCTGACCTCTCTAATATGGACCCTTCTAAGTCTGACCTCTCTAACATGGACCCTTCCAAGTCTGACCTCTCTAATATGGACCCTTCTATTTCTGACCTCTCTAATATGGACCCTTCTAAGTCTGACCTCTCTAATATGGACCCTTCTAGTTCTGACCTCTCTAATATGGACCCTTCTAGTTCTGACCTCTCTAATATGGACCCTTCTAGTTCTGACCTCTCTAATATGGACCCTTCTAGTTCTAACCTCTCTAATATGGACCCTTCTATTTCTGACCCCTCTAATATGGACCCTTCTAAGTCTGACCTCTCTAATATGGACCCTTCTAAGTCTGACCCCTCTAATATGGACCCTTCTAGTTCTGACCTCTCTAATATGGACCCTTCTAGTTCTAACCTCTCTAATATGGACCCTTCTAGTTCTAACCTCTCTAATATGGACCCTTCTAGTTCTAACCTCTCTAATATGGACCCTTCTAGTTCTGACCTCTCTAATATGGACCCTTCTAGTTCTAACCTCTCTAATATGGACCCTTCTAGTTCTAACCTCTCTAATATGGACCCTTCTAGTTCTAACCTCTCTAATATGGACCCTTCTAGTTCTGACCTCTCTAATATGGACCCTTCTAAGTCTGACCCTCTAATTTAACCTGTCTAAATCTAGACCCTTTTAATCAGGATTTTGGCATAAAATTTGTCAGTCCCAACTTTATGATATTTATGGTGTACTTTTATATTACTTATGATACAATGTTTCCTTGCTTATTTAAGAAGATCCATGTTTGTGTCGTCAGACAATGAAGGTTTTTGGTAGATGGGATTTCAGCTGTTGAAATGTTCTTTTCTGGATACAAACATAAGTAATGATATGGAATGTATTCAGTGAAAAAGTTTTAATTTCAGTCTTGTAGAATGTTTCAATTTATTTCAGATTCGAAACTTTCCAGATAAACAGTTTTGAACAGTTTTGTATCAACTATGCCAATGAGAAATTACAACAGATATTTAACATGGTATCAACATTGTACATTATTGTAGATAGTATTAGATGTTTTAAGATACATTTATCATGTCTCATGGAAAGAGAACAAATTATGATCGTATTGAAAATACCAGCCTGAAAAGACTTTTCTGAAGATAGTGCGCTGGACTTGCAGCCCGGAGATCCGGGTTCGAATCCCGGTCGCGGCAGGTCATACCCTTTCATGAAAATTTGACAAAAATGTCGATTTTCCTCCATATGTGGAGAAGTTGCTTGCTCCTTGTGGAAGGGTAAGTTAGTACTGGTTAGTATACAGCCCAGGAAAACTGGTTAGGTGAACCGGTTGCCGTATATAACTGAAAAATTGTTGAAAAACGGCGTTAAACCCCAATACAACCAACTTTTCTGAAGAAATTCATCTTATTTATTCAAGTCTCATTTTTTAGACTGACATATTGATTAAGATGTTGTTTTATTTTATACATTTACAATCAGAATAATCCTAACATTGATGAGTAAAGTCTGTCAATTAACACAATAATCTCTCCAAAAATAAGTGCTTGTCAGTACCCGGCCTGCTGATCTTTTTACTTACATGTAATTTTATAGTAGAACCCCGCTAATAAGACCATATTTGGTTCTTTGAAAAAGTGGTCTTAATTGTGGGGTGGTTGTAAGGCGGGGCTCTGGTGTACTTCATGTTTGCATATTTTGATGTGCTTTATATGCATTTTTGTGTTTCACTCATGATTATTTATATTTGCTCATACATATTCATATTTAACATATGAATATTCATATTTACTCATGAATATTAAAATCTTGTTTTTTTCATATTTTCAGCATGTGTTTAAGTTAGAACAAGAAGAGTATGTGAAGGAAGCTATAGAATGGTCATTTATTGATTACTATGACAACCAACCCTGTATTGATCTCATTGAGTCTAAACTTGGTATACTGGATTTATTGGATGAAGAGTGCAAAGTAAGTATCTATCAATAATATCATATAACATAAGTATCTAATAACAATTCCGTATAAATATGTATGAGGCTGTCTACTCAGTTCTCCTTGTGTTAGTCAGTTCATTAGTAATACAAAAAATAATGCTTATGAGACCCTGAAGTTGATTTTCAGCCTTAAACTATTCTTGATTTTAAAATCTGGATATTGTTTATTCATCTTAGTTTAATATGTCATACAAGTTCTCATTATGATACATGTACTGTCTTAAGACTTTCTACATGCATCACAGTTTGAGTCTACATCACAATAGAGTCAGTGATATTTGATTTAATTTGTAGGTTCCAAATGGCTCAGATGGAAATTGGTGCCAGAAGCTGTACGGGAAACATTTAAAACATTCCCATTTCCAGAAACCAAAGATTGGAACTGATGCCTTTATTATTCTGCATTTTGCTGACAAAGTACCGTATACAGTTAAAGGTTTTCTGGATAAGAACAGAGATGCCGTGTCTGAAGAACATGTGAATATAATGAAAGCTTCTGAGGTACATTTTACCTAGATTTAGTGTTTAAATACCTGTTGTAGGTGTATTTTACCTAGATTTAGTGTTTAAATACCTGTTGTAGGTGTATTTTATCTAGATTTAGTGTTTAAATGTCTTTAAATTTAAAGATTGATGTTTTGTGAAATTTTAGTTCAATTTGAATGTTTTGGAATGTGTCTCATTGAATTTTATATGAAACATAATACACCCCTCATCTTTTTAGGGCAGCTTCTGGTTGTTTGACACGTAAACTTTGAATTCTGTTTTTATATTCCTTTGGTTTAAGATATTGAACGTCTAATTGATTGTGGTTAAAAATGTCTGTTTAAGAGATGCTCTATTTATTCCTTAAGTGAATTTTATCCACTACACGTGTTGTGTGTGTGGTAACGTGTGTGTGCATGTTTATGGTAACATAGAAATAAACATTTCTGTTTTTACCCTGAGTTGATCTTTTACAGTTTGAGCTTGTCGGTGAATTGTTTACTGAAAGTGGAAATGAAAGTGAGGCTGCCAAAGGGGGCAGAGTTCAAGCACTGAAAGGGGCTCCAAGAGGGGGGTCCAAACAAATGAAGAGAACAGTTGGATCACAGGTGAAGCATTGTGAATACATTCTCAAATATTTGATGTTATTAATATCAGTGTTCAATCTTAATCATTTGATTATGTTTCCATGGTAACTGATGACTCTGTTTGAGTATCAGCAATTTGTTTCTAACATTATTGTAAACAGTTAAATTATTATAATTATATGAATGTATATAAATGTAAATGAATATTTATGCTAATGAACATTTATATTGAATTTGAGTAATGAATATTCAGATTAACTTTGAGTATTTATGTAAATGCAATATTAACACCATTTTTTTACCAAAAAGTGGTCTGCATATTTATGTTGCCTAACCTGATAAAGTTGAAAAATAGAAGAATATTCAAAACTGGTCTGAAAATAAGTTGAATGTGGTGATTGTAATGTTCAGTATATTGTTAAGTCAGATTCAGTGTTAATATATTAAGGATAACATTACTATGTTTGTTTGAATATTTATGTAAATATATAAATATTAATGTTCTATGAAATTATTTGAATATTTATGTAAATATATGAATATTAATGCTCTATATATTTCTTTAAATATCCATGAAAATGTATGAATATTAATGCTTTATATATTTATTTAAATATTCATGAAAATATATGAATATTAATGCTCTATATTTAATTATTCATGTAAATATATGAATATTAATATTCTATAAATGTATTTGAATATTTCAGTTCCGAGAATCTTTGTTTCTGTTGATGGATACTTTAAATTCTACATCTCCACATTATATACGCTGTATAAAACCCAATGATTTTAAAGCATCCTTTGTGTAAGTTACATGAAATATAAATCATAGTTTCACATCACAAATAGTTGTCATATCATTGCTGTGGTTGAACAACATTTAAATATTTCAGTGATTGAAAAATATAACTGTTGGATAATTTAACATGCCTACTGTCATTCACAAAGAATATTTCTATAAAAATCTGCTTATCATGACTGTAGGAAAAATGTGTTGTCATGGTAACAACATGCCACTTAATAGTTTATATAAGTTCTTTTAGAAATCAGTAGGCACTGAGGCCCATGTGAAAGTTACAATTACGTACAATTACATACAATCTAAACTTTTCTACTTTTATTATGACAAAATACAGATTCACCTAAATCCAGTACAAATGACTGACCTATAATTGTTAAATGGAAGGATATATGTATGTTGTTAGTCAGATATTCCAAAAATTCACCCTCTGACTGGTTTTATGGTAAAAGCTCTCCTTTTGACTGGTTTATGGTAAAAGCTCACATTTTGACAGGTTTTATGGTATTAGTTCCCCTTTTGACTGGTTTTATGGTAAAAGCTCGCCTTTTGACTGGTTTTATGGTAAAAGTTCACCTTTTGACTGGTTTTATGGTAAAAGCTCAACTTTTGACAGGTTTTATGGTATTAGTTCCCCTGTTGACTGGTTTTATGGTAAAAACTCGCCTTTTGACTGGTTTTATGGTAAAAGTTCACCTTTTGACTGGTTTTATGGTAAAAGCTCACCTTTTGACAGGTTTTAAGCTCACCTTTTGACAGGTTTTATGGTAAAAGCTCACCTTTGACTGGTTTTATGGTATTGAATACTATTTTTGTCCACTCAGAAATTTCAAAATCCAGATTTTAGAGAATATTTTACTATAAATTAATGAAAGGAAAAAACGCCCTGATAAAAATATGATTTTTTCAGAATCTGTTTTTTTCTATAGAATGAATGTATATCATTTAACATTTTATTGTTGTATTTACTTGACCTGATTTAGGATAAAAATTTTATTTACAGATTTGAACCAAAACGTGCTGTGGAACAATTACGTGCTTGTGGTGTGTTAGAAACAATCAGGATAAGTGCTGCAGGCTTCCCATCAAGGTTTGAATTCATAAACTTGTCTCAATTTAAACCGGCCTTCAGTGTTTCTTCCAGCTCTGATTTTTAGGGGGTCAGTTTTGACCCCCTGTGTCAGAATTTGGGGGCATAATAAAAAAAAAACATCTTAGACTCAGTATATACAGCTTCTAAGGCAGCAGACAACTTTTTCTGAGTTTTTACCCTATAAACTGTCAGTGGTAGTTAATGCATTCGGCAAATTATTGTCACTCAAAGCCTTCTTTTCAGTAGAAAAATCATTATTTCTATCAGTCTGTACGTTTTCTGTACTCCGTCTCTCCAAAAGAAAACTGCCAATCTACGCTATTCTGGAGCAGACGTAGCAGACATTCATTTATATAGCGGATTATGATAAAAAAATGAACAAACTCGTCTAGGCACTTGTTTGCATGGAATAATGAGTGCAAATAAGCATCTCCCGATTGGTAAAGACTAAAAGCCATATCATGGACACAATAATACACGGCTGTGAATAATCCGGCGACAAATAAAAAACTGCAACACGGAAAATGCACAGACCGAATTTCATTGCATCATGGTCGAAAAAAATGTGCTCTGGGAGAAACACTGGGACTGAAAAGTACACAAAAAAATAAAAAGAGAAAATTATCTTTCTAAGGTACTTGTAATTGCTTTCATTAGGGATGGATATTTACTTTAGCTAATCACAAAGAGATTTTCACCATTTACGTTACCTTTTCAGTTGTTGTCAGTACAGTGTTAATTTGAGTCTTTGAAATGATGGACCAAATTTAATGTGTTTAAGCTGTCCTGCTAGCTTTCAGCTTGTAGGTTTGACCAAGGCGTATGCCTGAAGTCTAGAAAGTTGCCGAATGACCCCAGTAAAACAACGCTATCACTAGGAGTTAGATAAACCCCAGTAAAACAATGTTATCGCTAGGAGTTAGATAAACCCCAGTAAAAAAATGTTATCACTAGGAGTTAGATAAACCCCAGTAAAACAACGCTATCACTAGGAGTTAGATAAACCCCAGTAAAAAAATGTTATCACTTGGAGTTAGATAAACCCCAGTAAAACAACGCTATCACTAGGAGTTAGATAAACCCCAGTAAAACAATTTTTTAGTCTATGATTTAAAATTTATTCTCTCACTTTTTTCAGATGGACATACCCAGAATTCTTCCAGCGTTATCGAGTCCTTGCTGTATCTAAGGATATCAACAGAAAGGACTTCAGGAAATCTTGTCAGAATGTTTTACCTAAACTTATACAGGTAGACAACTCATTTCTAGTTATTACCTGTACTTCATGTTTTACCTAAACGTATACAGGTAGACAACTCATTTCTAGTTATTACCTGTACTTCATGGTTATCAGAATAAGGTACAGTATGACCCCTGAAAACTGGAATTCTCTGAGAACCAGACTCTCTGAAAACTGGGATTTTTGGAAAACCAGAATTCTCTGAAAATTGGACAATTTTTGAGTCCCATTGTTTCTCTTCTATAATCAGTAGTTTCAGTATTCTCATAAAACCGGACTTTTGGCTGGAAGGGGTCTTATTTTTACAGGTTGTACTGTAGTTGTGTGTTTATGAAGTGAATTGACTGTGGGTAGATACGATGTAATAGTTGATGTACTTCCTTAGAATTCTGTTTTATTCCTCACCATTTCTTAAAGATATGAATTTATTGTAAAACTTCCTTTTAATTCTTTAGGATGTGGACAAATATAGATTTGGAAAAACAAAAATTTTCTTTCGTGCTGGTCAAGTTGCTTACTTGGAGAAATTACGTGCAGACAAATTACGTGCGTGTGGTATAATGATACAGAAACACGTACGTGGCTGGTTGATGAAAAACAAATATCAGAAGTTACGTATATCAGCTCTTGGTATACAAAGATATGGCCGAGGTTTATTGGCTAGGAGGTAAGTTTGTTTAAACTGCATTTTTCTTCCTAAACTAAAACCAAATTAAGGTTTATGGAAGTGGTAATTTCAACTCATCGCCTTCAGTTGGGTACCACATGCTTCACCAATATTCGCAATGCTCTAAACTTGGTTTACTTGTATCATGGTCACATTACCTATTATGGTCACATGATGCATTTTTGAGTGTCTGTCGTAAATAAAGTTTTCATCAAAGTCTGCTGGTGATGTAACCCACTTATGAAATGTTATTTCGAAACACAACTTGTTGCTTCATATGTGAATACTTGACAATATTGTTTTTTTTTTGTTAGTAAGTTCTCTTGTTGTATTTTCAGGTTGGCTCAGTATCTACGAGAAACTAAGGCGGCAACAACTATACAAAAACATTGGCGTGGATTTATTACAAGGAGATCGTTCAACCGTGTCCAGAATTCTGTTCTTAGAATACAGGTATGTGACGACTTTGGTAGAATCATTGATAAGACTTAAGTTAATGATGCATAACATTCAACTTGGTAATACTTGGTAATCATTGAACTTTGAATGCTGGGAAATCTTTGAACTTTGAATGTTTGGTAATCATTGAACTTTGAATGCTGGGTAATCATTGAACTTTGAATGCTGGGAAATCTTTGAGCTTCGAATACTGGGACATTGAACTTTGAATTGTATGAAGAATGAAGTTATATTAAAACAACCATTTTGATAGTAAAACTAGTCATTATCATGATGTCTTATGTTTGGGCTAGTAATCTATGTATCCTTAGTTTGTCAACATGATAATGAGATCACTACAGTATTAAGGAATTACATCCATAACACTTTTTATGGATAAGGGTTATATGTATATATATACTGTTTTACTGGCCTTCAAGTTATTTACATGACAGTTTTACTGGACTTTGTGTTTTTTGCATGACTGTTTTACTGAACTTGGTGTTATTTACATGACTGTTTTACTGAACTTGGTGTTATTTACATGACTGTTTTACTGAACTTGGTGTTATTTACATGACTGTTTTACTGAACTTGGTGTTATTTACATGACAGTTTTACTGGACTTTGTGTTTTTTTACATGACTGTTTTACTGAACTTGGTGTTATTTACATGACTGTTTTACTGAACTTGGTGTTATTTACATGACTGTTTTACTGAACTTGGTGTTATTTACATGACTGTTTTACTGGCCTTGGTGTTATTTACATGACTGTTTTACTGAACTTGGTGTTATTTTACATGGCTGTTTTACTGGACTTGGTGTTATTTACATGACTGTTTTACTAAACTTGGTGTTATTTACATGGCTGTTTTACTGGACTTGGTGTTATTTTACTCACAGTCTGCTATCAGAGGATATTTTGGGAGAAAAGAATTTAAGAGAAGATTGTATGAACATAAAACTACGGTTATACAAGCAGGAATCCGAGCCTTTCTTCAAAGAAAGCGTTACAAACGTGTCATGTATGGCATCGTTAAAATTCAAGGTCATTTTAGACGAAGGAAAGCAAAGGCTGAACTCAAGAAGTTGAAGGTATGTGACATGATAAGTCTATGAATTATATGAATTTTGTATGTTGGTAACTAGAGATTACATGTTAAACTCTGTACTATGGTATTATTTTGACACTTTGGAATTTTTGCAGAAAACAATTAAAACGACATTTCTGCATAGTCTTAATTTTGCACATTTTCAATTAAGATTTAGATACATAGACTGAAATTAAATTCCCAGTTGCTTAACTCTTCCATGATATTTTATAGAACTATGTCCCTTTGCTACAATTTTTGTGATTTTTTTTGTGAATTATTGATAAAACTGACCAAGATTGAACATACATGTAATGAAGCATAATAAGACTTTTACCAACTTTTTAATCATGTTGTATGTTTGTTTATCACGTGGTATGCTTGTTTATCACTTAGTATATTTGTTTATAATGTGGTATGTTTGTTTATCACTTAGTATATTTGTTTATCACGTGGTATGTTTGTTTATCACTTAGTATATTTTTTTTATCATGTAGTATGTTTATTTATCATGTGGTATGTTTGTTTATCATGTGGTATGTTTATCTACTGTGTGGTCTGTTTATTTACCATGTGGTATGTTTGTTTATCATGTGGTATGTTTGTTTATTGCGTGGTATGTTTATTTATCATATGGTATGTTTGTTTATCATGTGGTATGTTTATCTACTGTGTGGTCTGTTTATTTATCATGTGGTATGTTGGTTTATCATGTGGTATGTTGGTTTATCGTGTGGTATGTTTATTTATCATGCGATAATTTTTACCTTATTCTTGTTCCTTTTCTTTGATAAAAGTTTACTGTTAATTAAATTATCACATATTTGTGTGTCTAAATAATTGTTTTGTGATCTGAACAGATTGAGGCCAAGTCTGTGGATCATATGAAGAATGTAAACAAAGGATTGGAGAACAAGATCATACAGCTGCAGCAACATCTTGACAACAAGGTATGTCTCTGTAACACCTTGGCAACAAGATAAATCTCTCTGTAACACCTTGACAACAACATAAGTCTCTCTGTAACACCTTGACAACAAGATAAATCTGTCTGTAACACCTTGGCAACAAGATAAGTCTCTCTGTAACACCTTGACAACAACATAAGTCTCTCTGTAACACCTTGACAACAAGATAAATCTGTCTGTAACACCTTGACAACAAGATAAGTCTCTCTGTAACTCCTTGACAACTAGATAAATCTGTCTGTAACACCTTGACAACAACATAAGTCTCTCTGTAACACCTTGACAACAACATAAGTCTCTCTGCAACACCTTGACAACAACATAAGTCTCTCTGTAACACCTTGACAACAACATAAGTCTCTCTGTAACACCTTGACAACCAGGTATTTCTCTGTAACATCTTGGCAACTAGATAAGTCTGTCTGTATTGCATGTTGCAAGTGAAAAGTCATTGGATATTGTCCCACACAAAGATTGTTATGAGAACTCAATTATATGTCAAAATGGAGAAGTAAATTAATGAAATAAGTAAACTAATTAGGGACAGTCAAAATGCTAGAGATTCACTTATACTGTTTTATAATTGTTGTCAAGCCCGCTTGTAGTGAGTTTGACATAGTTGTCGAAATGGCGGTTCCATATATGTGTGTCCTTGACTTTTTGTCCGTACCATAACTTCCCTATGCATCAATGGATTTTGAAATGTCTTGGCACAATTGTTCACCATGATGAGACAGTGTGTCATGCGCAAGATCCAGGTCCATATCTCAAAGGCCACGGTTACACTTGGGCTGTAAAGGGCAACAATTGGCATGTTTTACCTTGTCTGGACTGTAAAAGGCGACTTCTAGCTGGAACTTTTTATGACTTTGAGAACTTAGTTTTATCTCCCTGATATTGTTGCAGAAAAAAGAGACAAATGATATAATTTATAAACAAGAAGAGGCCATTAAACAATTAGAGAATGAGAGAGAAAAGTTGATAGCTGCCTCAACTGAGAAGGATCAAGCATCTAACAGAATTGCTGAACTGGAGGAAGAATTGGAAAAGTTGAAGCAAGAATTAGATCAAGAACGTGGAGAAAAACAAGACTTAATTTCTGAGAAGGAATTGATAAAGAAAAAACACATCAAGGTAAACTGATTGTAAGACTCACATTGTAACCACCTCAATATTACGACCACCTTGATATTACATCCACTTATTTTCAGACCATCTTTCATTAACTCCCCTATAGTTCAAATGAAAAAGCCTGATTGTTACAACTGATTTTTTGGGTATCGGGGTTTTACTATATTGTTAAGATTCGTATACACGCAATCAGTTCATGAAAAATGGTGAGTTATCTACCTAATCAGGATACTGATGTATGCACAAACATACATACATTTGTCAGGCATTATAAACAAACATACACACATTTGTCAGGCATTATAAACAAACATACACATTTTTCAGGCATTATAAACAAACATACACACATTTGTCAGGCATTATAAACAAACACACACATTTTTCAGGCATTATAAACAAACATACACACATTTGTCAGGCATTATAAACAAACATATACATATTTGTCAGGCATTATAAACAAACACATGTTGGTGATTGTCCTGTTTCTTTAGTTCATGTAAGACAGTTGACTTTTGATAGAAATTATGTGTAATAGTATCATTGTAGACCTGTTGACACTAATTTAAGAATGAACTTGCTCTATATCAACTGTCTGTGTCAAGTTGAAGTTTTAGCATTGCGTATTTTGTTGCGATAATTCTAATTTTGATAAATATCTGATTTTGTGAAATTGTTGTGTATTTTGTTTGGGTAAATAGTTTTTAGTACATGAACACTGGTTAGACTGACTGATGTACCATCAGTATATAAAATAAAAACAAGAACACTGGTTAGATTGACTGATGTACCATCTGTATATAGAATAAAAACATGAAGTTAAATTTGTAAAATACAAATAACTGACGTCGTTTTGTTTGCTGTAAATTTTCAGGAAATTGACTGTCTGCAGGAAGAAAATACGAAAATGAAATCAGAATTAGACAAGGCCAACAAAATGTTACAAGAACAGTCTAAATTGACCCCAATTGCTGGTAATGTATAAGTGAAACATTATTATGTTAGCAATTACTGGGAATTTATAAATTTCAATAATTAATGAGTTAAATGAATTTATTTGTAAAATGAATAAGCACTGAATAATTCTGGAAGTAGGCTGAATGATAAACAAATGCATTATTAATTTTTTGGGAAAGCAAGACAGAGATTAATTAATATATTTGTTGTAGCAAATACATTGATACATTAATATTTCATTAGGGGGTGGAAACCATCAGAAATGGGAGGAGCAAATACATTGATACATTAATATTTTATGAGGGGGTGGAGACCATCAAAAATGGGAGGGGCAAATACATTGATACATTAATATTTTAATAGGGGGTGGAGACCAACAGAAATGGGAGGAACAAAAGCAACAGTTTTTATCAGAGATGGAATCTGAGAGACAACATCATCAACGTTTGGTGAAAGAACATAATAGATTGTTACAGAGGTTCGAAAATATGCAAGGAGAGATGCAGGTAGTTTACCGTATGTTTATCCTTGTCATGATGATCTCCACTGAGATGTTTATATATTAATTAATATTTTTTTAATATTGGGACCATCAAATTTTATGACACCTTATGTTTGGACTGGTCCTAGTGCCATGTTATTTAAGACATCTTATGTTAGACTGGTGCTAGTGCCATGTTATATAAGACATCTTATGTTAGACTGGTCTTAGTACAGTAAAGTTCCGCTATTAAGACCACTCAATGTTCTGACAAAAAGTGGTCTTAATAGCGAGTCGGTCTTAATAGCGAGTCAGTCTATAGGTGCACTGAGTATTTCATATTTAAGTATTTTATATGTATGTGTGCATTTATGAGTTAATAATGGCTATTTGAATTGTTAATAATTTCTCTAATGTATACACAGAACTTTCTGTTTTCCAAAGTGAAACTAAATAAAAACATGTCATGGCATAAATACATACATGTACAAACTTATATTTGTCACAAGTTTCATAAATAGCATCACATCATTTATATTCAGACACTATTCCATGAAGTATGTACAAAATTTCACTTAAAAAACTGGTCAATTGTTGTTTGTTTTGATGCTGACAATGCTTTCACAGACTCCTTCTCAAAAATATCAGTTGTTTTAATGTCTTGGTTTAATGTCTACGATCAGACATGCCGACATTAGCGATTATCCCCTATGATTCTAATTAATTGATCAACAATTATACATTTTTGCCCCTTTCTCCGCTACAAACAATTTCCGCATGCCAAAAAGTAGTCGTATGCCGTAAATTAGTATGTCGTAAACGACGACAACAACAACTTAACACCTGCGGTCAGGTGTGAAATACATGCAGCCTGATAATCATCAACTTGTTTGTGGTCGCTGTAGCGGGACCTAAAACAACAGTAATTTACAGATTGGGTCTAATAAAGTGGTCGTAATACGGAATAGCGAACCGGTCGTATTATTGGACCTTTTAATCATTGAAATAAGAAGGGAAAATTTTGGTACTTTAGAAAAGTGGTCGTATTAGTGGGACGGTCGTATTATCGGACCGGTCGTTAGGTGGAACTTTACTGTACTTAGTTATTTAAAACATCATATTTTTGGGTCTGGTCTTATAATGGTATTATATTATATTGTAGTTGTTGACAAGTGTTATATATAAATTATATTATATTATATTATATTATATTATAGCTGTTGACAAGTCCAACAGGACATAAAAGAACTCCGTCTGATATTAGTGTCATCAGTTTGGAATCGGTAACCAGCTCCGTGTCTCCAGATGACAAGAAAGACGATGGTGAAGATGGTGACAAAGAGGTTTGTATATACATGTATGTTATATCTGTGTGATGTTTTGTTTATATTTCTTGATTTTCATGATATTTTTGCAAGATGCACGTTTTCCATCACTAGTTTCATATGAGTCATTTCAAGTTTTAGATCTGTCTGTTTGTCTCATTAAGTACAGTGTTAGACCTATCTGTTGAAACTTGATTATCATGACATCAATGAATATAAGGAAGGCTCTCTTAATCGTGAACTTAAGACAAGTTTTTCTTGAAATTTGGAGTCTGGATTTTCATATACATTTTTAATGCATTTGACAGGTACAAATGAATTTGAGAAACTAATTTTCTGGTATTTTCGTGTCCCAGTCTACATTTGCCTCACTGAGTCTATCATCACACATTTTGTTTACCTGTGTGTAACTGTATAGTGCATTTTTAATCATTAACAAAGGATGGGACTACTGTAAGACCAGGAGATTCTGACATACATATATCATACACGCAGGAAAAAGATTTTTCAGTTGCGATTTGGATACAGCAGACAAACTACATACATACCCACATACATACATACATACATACATGTTAAGATATCCTCTTGTGAAATCTATGTCTGATTTTTTTTCTGATGTTTATGATTAAACACAGGTTTCTGCATGGATTTTTGCTACACAGATTTACTTCACCTGTACATCTGTCTGAAATGACTGCAATCAGTTTTAGACATGAATATATTGCCTGTCATTTTGAATTTGAAATTCAGAGTTATTTCAAAAGTTATTTAAAATCCTTTGTTTGTAACATACAGGACCAGGGCTATGGTACGGAGAAGAAGAAACGACAAGCACCGGCCCCACCGTCAGCTTTAGCGATGGAGAAAGTTATCAAAGAATCCTCTGTGGAAAAAGCAGACATGCAACCTGCACAGGTTTGTGAACTCAAGAGAAGCTTGAAGTTTTTAGTTAAAACTTTGTTGTTTCAGACTTAAGACACGAGTCTTCAGCTGAGTGATTAAAAGTTTTATTGTTTTATTGTTTTTTTTCTGCATTGATAGTTGAGTATGGTATGAAGTATTTTACTCTATTGAATAATTAATGTTTTAGTCAAATATGATTAAAAATTTACAAACAGCTGTAACTGTTTTGCATATTTTCGCTAAAATTTATTTTATTATCATTATGAATATACATTTGTATTCTGACACATGACGTCTAGTGTTGTACTGGTATTCTGACACATGACGTCTAGTGTTTTACTGGTATTCTGACACATGACGCCTAGTGTTGTACTGGTATTCTGACACATGACATCTAGTGTTGTACTAGTATTCTGACACATGACATCTAGTGTTGTACTGGTATTCTGACACGTGACATCTAGTGTTGTACTAGTATTCTGACACATGACGTCTAGTGTTGTACTGGTATTCTGACACATGACATCTAGTGTTGTACTAGTATTCTGACACATGACGTCTAGTGTTGTGCTGGTATTCTGACACATGATTAACTAGTGTTGTACTGTATTCTGACACATGGCATCTAGTGTTGTACTAGTATTCTGACACATGATGTCTAGTGTTGTACTGGTATTCTGACACATGATTAACTAGTGTTGTACTGTATTCTGACACATGACATCTAGTATTGTACTGGTATTCTGACACTTGACATCTAGTGTTGTACTGGTATTCTGACACTTGACATCTAGTATTGTACTGGTATTCTGACACATGAAGTCTAGTGTTGTGCTGGTATTCTGACATATGACGTCTAGTGTTGTACTAGTATTCTGACACTTGACATCTAGTATTGTACTGGTATTCTGACACTTGACATCTAGTATTGTACTGGTATTCTGACACTTGACATCTAGTATTGTACTGGTATTCTGACATTTGATATCTAGTATTGTATTGGTATTCTGACACATGGCATCTAGTGTTGTACTAGTATTCTGACACATGATGTCTAGTGTTGTACTGGTATTCTGACACTTGACATCTAGTGTTGTACTGGTATTCTGACATTTGATATCTAGTATTGTACTGGTATTCTGACACATGACGTCTAGTGTTGTATTTGTATTCTGATACATGGCATCTAGTGTTGTACTGTTTTTTGTTGTATCTTATAGCAGTATTAATTACATTTGTTTCAGAAATCACCAGACTCCAGTGTCGATGTGGCCTTGATGTTAAAACTACAAAACAAAGTAAAGATGGCGGAAAAGGAAAGAGATCAATTAAGGGCCAAGTTAGAAAGTATGGAAGATGATATCAAACATGGTAAAGGGATTCACAGCGAATCAGCTTTCAATACACTGAAGGTAATATTTACACTTCCTTTGTTTCTTTGTTGTCCCAGCAACAGTCCCATGACATTGATCATGTGACATTCATTACATGATGTTGATCACATGACATTAATCTGTTTTGCACTATGTTGGCATTTAAATCTTAAAGAATGTAAATTGTTGTATTGCTAAATTATTGTAAGGAGACTTATGATTGGTCAATAATATTTCATAAGCCAATGGTTGCAGGTTTTAGAAATGAATTGTAGGATATCATCTGCGTTGAATTGCTTCCTGTGTAGAAAAGTACATTTTTTGTTTTTTTGGTTCTGAAAATCATAATATGTTGAACTAACCAATCACAGGTGTCCTCTGTATGTCACTATATTTCAATCATTATTTTGATAATAAGATTATTTAGCTCTATGTTTTAAAGTGAAAGATATTATTTTGTCAATTTTGTTATTTATTCAAGTTCATTTTTTTGTGATGAATATGTATTTCATTATGTGTTGCATAGCAACAAATTGCCACTGGTGATGATGAACAAAAATCCAAAACCAGTCTACTTCATGAGAGTAAAGCTTACGATAGCTTGAAGGTATTGTTGGGAAATATGCAACATTTTCGGCTTCAATTGATTTTACCATCTTTTACATATTGCTCTCTGTAAATTAAATGATTTGTAATCATGTCCCATAATATGAAAACTGTTAGTCTACATTTAAGGAACTAGAATGCTCGACTGAAAGATTTTAATAACCTGTGATTGTAATTTTTAGAAGTATTAAAAACATTCTGTTTTATTGCTTTATTTTGGTGGGGGGCAATGCTTTATTAATTTTTATGATTTATGTATTAAAGTTTTTGGGAGTTTACCGAGAGCAATGTGATTTGCTAGTTAGCTTTTTTGGGTTATCAATTCTTATTTTATGGGTTTTACACAAATCTTTAACACGTTGTTTTAATTGTTTGTGTTGCTCAGTGTGGAAAGTGTGGCTGAAATGACTACTAAGTTTTAAATTTATGCTTGTTACAATCATTACAACATTGTACTGCTTGTAACAATATATGGGTGGGTGGGAGTGCTGTCTGTAAAGATAGGTGGGCTGGTTGCTGTTTGTAATGAAGGTAGGGTGGAGTACTGTCTGTAACGAAGGGTGGGTAGGGATTACTGTCTGTTGCAGTTGGTGGGTTGGGTGTAATCTTGGTTACAGAATGGTTACTTGATGGGATCTTGGTTCAAAAAGTATATAATTCACCAGTTCCCTAATTAATTGATAATTTAAATTTGCGTTTAACCCTTAAAATGCATGACAATTTTCTTGTATTTTGAGTTCTGGCTTTCTCTTCTACTTGATCTTGAATCCTCACATTTTTGCTTCTAAGGGTCTGGTACCCACTAAGTTAATACTAGTGACCCCTTTCCTAGTGACTCTTTTCCTAGTGACCCCTTAGGGGTTTTGGTCAAAGTGAAACAATTGGTGTACCAATAACAAATGTGAAAATAGCAGTATATTGGATTATTTCATTTGTCATGTAATCCATGATTTTCTGTGTAATCCACAATTTTACATGTAGTCCATGATTTTCTGGTAAGCCCCCTTATGGTGTGCTCGACATAGTTGTCAAAATGGTGGTTCCGTGTATGTGCGTGCATGCGTCCATGTGTTAGTCTGTCCGATTTTTTTCTGGACCATAACTTCCTTATGCATCAATGAATTTTAACATGACTTAGCACAATTGTTCACCATCATGAGACAGTGTGTCATGCGCAAGACCCAGGTCCATATCTCAAAGGTCAAGGTCACACTTGGGGTTTAAAGGACAAAAATTGACATGACTGTTCAGACTGGAAAAAGGACAATAATTAGTGCCTCTGCTGGCTCAACATATTGCCATGTGGCGACATCTAGTGTTTCTAAATATTTAGATAAGTTTTAAGGTGTCGAATTTTGTTATAAATCTCATCATTATTTGCTTGAGTGTAAATTAGTTTTCATACGTTCAAGTAAATAATCATCATTTCATGATGATTTATAAAGAGATCTCCATTTCAAACTTGTTATAACTGAGGACAACACTAAATTGAGATTAGAATTTTTAAAGTAAAGTTTGTCATCTCATGTCCTGGTTTCTTAATGTTCTTACATGATTTTTGTGCTCACTTGTCATTGGTCAGTTTATGACCTGTGCTGATAGATGACCAATCAGAGGGTTTTGTTTTCAGTCTTGTCATTGGTCAGTTTATGACCTGTGCTTATAGTTGACCAATCAGGGGCTTTTGTTTTCAGTCTTGTCATTGGTCAGTTTATGACCTGTGCTTATAGTTGACCAATCAGGGGCTTTTGTTTTCAATCTTGTCCCAGTTTACATTATAAAATATGTCACTATTAACTTTTTAGTTGATTGGTTTTGCTTGAGTAAATCTTGTACTTTATAAGTTCTGTATTCATTTTATGCACACATCTTGTTTCAATCCTTATGTATTGATACAAATGGCTGACATTGTTTTGAGTACATGTCAAACTGCTAAGGTTGTTTGTCCTTGACCTCTGTGGCTAGACCTTCTAGAAGCATTATGTTGGGCAGCTTTTCTCTTTTAGAACTTTTAGTTTATCATGATTTATTGTTAGTGTTTTTTTTTGTAGTTTTATAGTTTACAAGCTTGTTTCATGTATTTTTTTATTTCCACCATATGCTAGGATAATGCCTACTTTTGTCTTTCGGTATGTATCTAAATCTTTAACTTTTTGGTGATGGTGGCTTAATTTTGTCGTCATGGAGATAATTTCTTGTTTTCTTTACTGCTGATTTAGGAAAACATCACATTTGCTACCCAATTCTCCACATACATACATACTCCACTGGGACAGACAAATTATTTGATACATACATACTCCACGGGAACAGATTACTATGAAGTGTCACCAGCATTTGAATTCAAGAATATATTGAGATTATGTTGGGGGTGGGGTGCAGTGCTGGGGTTGGGTTTGTGGTGGGGTTGGGGATAGTAAAAATGTGTGACATTACGAAAGTAAGAACAAAAATTGATGTCATCATAAACTCCTTGAGATAAGCTCTTGATATTAATGTTTGTGATGATAAGGATTTATTGCAATCAGTGAATGCATACATTTGTATATACCCAGTAATTCATTTTATTGAAATTTTCTCCATGGCAACATATTTAATTTACATTGATGTACTTTTTGTGTGTTATTATGGTGTTTGCATATATTAATCAAGTTGTTGTGATTTTGCAGTTTTCTTTATTTTATATCCAATAACTTCTAATTACTAGCAGAGCAATAAAAATGTGAAATTTTTTATGTGAAAGTTTAGTGCCTCAAAAATGTGAAAATTTTCATGTGAAAGTTTGGTACCTCAAAAATGTGAAAATTTTTATGTGAAAGCATAGTACCTCAAAAATGTGAAAATTTTCATGTGAATTTAGGTTTCTGTCAATGGATGAAAATTTGTAAAATTTGTGGTCAGTATAACTTGAAATCATACAGATCTCATCTTAATTATATATATCTCTTCTTTAACAAGTGTTAATTTGTTCAATGCTTAACTTTATGTATTTTCACCAGAAGTTTTGAGTATTTTCTCCAGTTTTCTGCTTTGAAATCTTCATGGTTCTAATGATTTCATCAGATGATGTGTGTTTTTATAAATCTATATTTCTAATGATTTCATCAGATGATGTTTGGTTATAAAGATACAGTATGTAGTTAAGTTTAGAAATTCTTCGTGTGTTGGTAGATTTTCTGGTGGTGTGATAAACCCTGATAATCTGTGTGTGGTGAACATTTTGTTATCATTATTATCTCCCCTTGTTGTTTTGTTGTATAAATGTTGATTAGAAGTTGTTTGGTCTTGTTGCCTAGTTTGACTTTGCACCAGAATTCAACTCTAGTGGTTACAGGTTCACCATCCTGACAAGAAACTTCTGTGACAAATTTATAGAACATGTTATATCTTTGGTCATTTTTTTGTGTACTGCCTACATGTGAATGATGCATCAAACTAATTGCTCTATGCTAGTGTGGTGTTGATACTGTAGTTAGTAAGTGTGGGACACTGGTTAGTACTGGTAGGTAACACAGGAACACTGATTAGTACTGGTAGGTAACACACAAAACACTGGTTAGTACTGGTAGGTAACACAGGAACACTGGTTAGTTCTGGTAGGTAACACAAGAACACTGGTTATTACTGGTAGGTAGCACAAGAACACTGGTTAGTACTGGTAGGTAACACAGAACAATGGTTAGTACTGGAAGGTAACACAGGAACATTAGTTAGTACTGGCAGGTAACACAGAACACTGATTAGTACTGGTAGGTAACACAGAACACTGATTAGTACTGGTAGGTAACACACAAAACACTGGTTAGTACTGGTAGGTAACACAGGAACACTGGTTAGTACTGGTAGGTAACACAAGAACAATGGTTAGTACTGGTAGGTAACACACAAAATACTGGTTAGTACTGGTAGGTAACACACAAAACACTGGTTAATACTGGTAGGTAACACAAGAACACTGGTTAGTACTGGTAGGTAACACAAGAACAATGGTTAGTACTGGTAGGTAACACACAAAACACTGGTTAGTACTGGTAGGTAACACAGGAACAATGGTTAGTACTGGTAGGTAACACAGGAACATAACAGAACATGTTGATGTTTATTCATTTATGATTTAATCCTCATATTTTTATTAATAGTAGGTTTATACTGTTAATTGTTATAACAATACTAGTTTTGTACTGTTAATAGTTCAAACAATACTAACTTATACATTATAAATAATTATATAACAATACTAGCTTTCTACTATTGATAGTCATAACCATTCTAGATTTCTGCTATTAGTTGTTATAATAATGTAAGCTTGACACTATTAATTGTTACAATACTAGCTGTATACTGTTGATTGTTCAAACAATACTGGCTGTATACTGTTGATTGTTCAAACAATACTGGCTGTATGCTGTTAATTGTTCAAACAATACTGGCTGTATACTGTTAATTGTTCAAACAATACTGGCTGTATGATGTTAATTGTTCAAACAATACTGGCTGTATACTGTTAATTGTTCAAACAACACTGGCTGTATACTGTTAATTGTTATAACAACACTAACTTTATAGTATTAATTGTTTAGTGTTACAGTACTAGCTGTTAAATTTAAATAATTTTTACAAGTTAGAGACAATTACATAATCATTTATGAACTTATTTTGAGATAAAATTGTGTTTTTAAACCTTAAGAAGTTAATTAATGCTTTTATATTCTTCATGCACAGGGTGAAAATTTCTTGATCTTATATTTGAAGATATTTATTGTTAACTTTTTATTACTCTGATTTGATTGGTTAATTCAAATTTTACCCACGTTTTCATTGGGTGATATTATTATCATCTGTTGTTACTATTTTTAGATGCAAGAACTAGAAAATGAGAATGACAAACTAAAGAGGGAAGTTAACAAACTTTTGGAGTCGATCGCCAAGACGTCAAACTTCAACAAAAATGCCAAGATTTCTCCTGCTGGCAAAGAGTTCTTAGGTAAATAATTGTTGAAACATGTCACGATAATATTCTGTGTCTATTAATTAATGTAAAATTATTAAGGTACGAAATTGGGTCTGTTAAAATGGATCTTGTTTTATCATCCACTAATTTCATACATTGTCTGAATGTACATAGTTAACCAGAATTATGTGACTTCACTGTAGAATGTCTAAATAGTTAAATTTGTATTTGTTATTTGGAACAGGTCGGGTGAATTTACTGAGATACGCTTCTTATTGATTTGATATCCATATAAAGTCATGATTGGACCTTATATTCTTTATATGTGCAACAATGCAAGATACACTTTTATAGGTCGCAGTTTTAGTATGCGTGGTAAAAGGCCAGAAAAGAATCGTGATGAAAAAGGGACAAAACTTATTTCGGGTAAAAATGTCTAAATTCTGACCTAAAAGTATCATGTATGCATTTGATCATATAGATCACACAGACCATCATATTGCGTTGAAATGCACAACCCTGCTGAACCCCTTTCAAAATCCTTTATCCAATGAAGATGAAGAATATTTTAAGGCCAAACGTTTGGATTAAATTCTGTTTTTTTTTTCAGATCATACTTTGTATCATTACAGTAGGTTTTGTCTCAGTTTATTAGAAAACAAGTTTTGTAAGGTTTGGTCACTGTACAGACCATATCTGCTTAATAAAACAACTTATAAACTCAGTCTGACATTACCTCATATGACATTACCTCATCTGACATCACCCTTATCAGGGAATCTTATTGAATCTCGTACATGGTTTGTTTTATATGTCAGCCTTGAAATTAACCGATGGCAAGTCAGTATTAGTCAACCAATGCAAGGCTGTTGTAATCAACCAATGGCAAGACTGTATTAGCTAACCAATGACAAGACTGTATTAGTTAACCAATGATAAGACTGTATTAGTTAACCAATGACAAGACTGTATTAGTTAACCAATGGCAAGACTGTATTAAAATTGTCATGTTGTGACTGTGGTTCAATACACATTACATATTGAACAACCCTCATAAACAGTATTATACTGTAGGTAAATGATTAGATTATTTCACCTGTTCTATATATACAGTATTATACTGTAGGTCGAAGATTAAGCCTGGGATTTTGGAAATCAACGGATGATGGCACAAAAATTATAACTGGTAAAAAATCCATGCATGTTTGAACCTATCTTGGATGGTTTATTTAGTTGACTGGTTATCTAGTTGACTGGTTGTCTAGTTGACTGGTTGTCTAGTTGTCTAGTTGACTGGTTATCTAGTTGACTGGTTGTCTAGTTGTCTAGCTGACTGGTTATCTAGTTGACTGGTTGTGTAGTTGACTGGTGTCTAGTTGACTGGTCGACTGGTTATCTAGTTGATTGGTCGTCTAATTGACTGGTCATCTAGTTGACTGGTTGTCTTGTTGACTAGTTACCTGGAAACTGGTTATTTATTCAATTTTCCATGCATGTAGTGCATTTATCATCATCCAGGACTCAGTCAACAATCAGAGCACTGTGTCAGTAATATATCATTGAAATCCATTCCTGAGTATTTTGAGATCTTGTAATTTCTTATTGCATGACGTTTTAGAAATTTATTTAATCACTATTGTATGAATTGAAGAGTTATACTAAATCTTGATATCTGACATCCTGACATTCCTGTGTATATTTCAACCATTGATACATAAAATATCCTGACATTCTTGTGTATATTTCAACCATTAATACATAAAATATCCTGACATTCCTGTGTATATTTCAACCATTAATACATAAAATATCCTGACATTCCTGTGTATATTTCAACCATTAATACATAAAATATCCCGACGTTCTTGTGTATATTTCAACCATTAATACATAAAATATCCTGACTTTCTTGTGTATATTTCAACCATTAATACATAAAATATCCTGACATTCTTGTGTATATTTCAACCATTAATACATAAAATATCCTGACATTCCTGTGTATATTTTAGCCATTAATACATAAAATATCCTGACATTCTTGTGCATATTTCAACCATTAATACATAAAATATCCTGACATTCCTGTGTATATTTCAACCATTAATACATAAAATATCTTGACATTCCTGTGTATATTTCAGCCATTAATACATAAAAATATCCTGACATTCTTGTGCACCTCAACTTTCTATACAAAAAATGTTCTGACATTGCTATATTTACCTTAGCTTTCTTTACACAATATATCCTGACATTCCTGTGTACCTCAACTTTCAATACACAAAATGTCCAGACATTCCTATGAGTGTCTTAAAAACTTTCAATAAACAAAATATCGTGACATTGCTATGTATGCTTATTTATTGATGCACACATTATGCATTCAATGTTTAAAGTCACAGAGAAAATTCTTTTCTCATGTATTTAGTTGATGCATTTTATTTTGAGTTAAGTATTAATTAAGTGCTGAATATGTTTTTACTTACAATGCATGTATGATTAGTCATATCTGGTTTGAACTTATTCACTTAAACGTCTTAGTTATCAGAAATATGACAATATATAGGTATGATAATTTAAAAGTTCAAGAATTTCTGTATATTTATAGTTATAACATCTGTTTTATCAGAAATATGAACTATGTATTGTGCAAAATGAAAACAAAAACTGAAATAAACAGATGGTTGCCTACAGACAGACCAAAAACCTTAACTACACTTATAGCTCAGCTGAGTGCCGTGTGGTTTCAGTTTGTAGAAACAATCTTTTCCTGTTTTGTCCAATTTTGGTGTCATTTTCCATATTTTTGTGTCTGTTACTTGTTATGGTAAATGTTCTTACAGATCTTTAAGTTTGAAGACCCAGGGGGAATACTTTAAAGATGTCATTATTTGTTTGTGTTCATTTGGTATGCATTGTTGACCTTGAAAGAAATGTTGACCTTGTATGCATTGTTGACCTTGAAAGAAATGTTGATCTGGTATGCATTGTTGACCTTGAAAGAAATGTTGACCTTGAAAGAAGTGTTGAATTTGTATGCATTGTTGACCATGAAGGAAGTGTTGACCTGGTACGCATTGTTGACCTTGAAGCTGGATATACAGTTCTTTATTGAAAGTCGTGAACGACTCCTATGGTTCTGTTTCTATCAGAAATGTTGAAATATGTCCATATAACTTTCAGATCAGCTGGAGGCCATGAATGATGAATTAGAAAGAAGACGCGAGGAGTGTTTACAGTTGCGTGCTTTGTTGGCAGAAAAAAGTATTTCTACACATGCTGTTGCCAAGCAATCATATGGAGGAGAAGAAACAATAGTAAATGAAGACAACGAATTAACAATGGCATACAAATCACAGCGTGATATTATAAGGTTGGTAACTCTTGTAGTTCTATGTTTAACGGTCTCATACAAGGGAGTTTACTCTTGTAGTCCTATGTTTAACGGTCCCATACAAGGGAGTTTACTCTTGTAGTCCTGTGAATCTTTTTGTTTATCTGTGGTAAGTAATATTGTAGTCTGATGTTAACAGTCCTACATAAGGTTCGTTACTCTTGTTTGATCATTTCATCAAGAAGGTAAGTAACAGTTTTAATTCCCATATTTTCTGTGATCAGCGTTTTCTATATTCTGTTACTATGTGATCACTCTGTAACTATGTAATAATTCAACCTGTCTCTATTTCCTTCTGCATGTTTCATTTGGTTTTTTTTGTTTGTTGGTTGGTTCATGCGTTCGATCATTTATTCATTTGTATAATTGTTCTCCATTGAAACTATGATTACTGCTGTTGATGTTATTTTCAACTAATGATAATGAAAGTATTTCCATGGATACCAACTACAACATATGTTTCCATGGATACCAACTACAACATATGTTTCCATGGATACCAACTACAACATATGTTTCCATGGATATCAACTACAACACATTGTTCCATGGATATCACCTACAACATATGTTTCCATGGATATCAACTACAACATATGTTTCCATGGATACCAACTACAACATATGTTTCCATGGATACCAACTACAACATATGTTTCCATGGATATCAACTACAATATATGTTTCCATGGATATCAACTACAACATATGTTTCCATGGATACCAACTACAACATATGTTTCCATTGATATCAACTACAACATATGTTTCCATGGATACCAACTACAACATATGTTTCCATTGATACTATCTACAAAACATGTGTATCTTCATTTTATATGCATGTTATGTACATACTGTGGTTTCATAACTTAGATTGGTTAAAGGCTTGTATTCTGAACTTGTAAAAGTTATGTTTTTGATAATCTTATCATTTAACATGATGTTAAGTCACCTTTACGTGTGTTAAGATCTTAGAATATGTACTATGTAATTGTCTTAGATCTTAATGGGTTATATGGCAGTATTGTGGTGTAGACGCCTATTTGTGACTTGTAAATGTGTTCAATTCTGTTGTTGCTAATGCTTGTTGGTCCTAATGTTGATGATTGAACACAGAGGTCTATATTTCTTCCATAATATTTATTTCTCAATAAAAACAGTTATGATCAGACTTCCGGAAAGTTGCATTGCTAGGCAAATTTCAAGCAGGTCCAGTAACTTTACGGCGAGCACTGGACCAGATGTCCAGCGGTTGGGCAGGATTTACTGCATTTATCACTTATTTATAATGTATTCAGCCAGACAAATTTTCATTTGGTCAGACAGAAATTCTATGTTTGCCTGATCAAATGTCAGGCAAGTATTCCAGCAGTTTTGAGATGGCTGTATGATTTTCAGTCCACAAAGTTTAAAATCAAATACTTGAAGTACAAGTTTAAGTGCAGTGAATTGCAATAAACACAAAGTTCAGTGAATGTCACATAGTGTCCAAGTTTAATATTTTAAAGTCACAAAGACAAAACATACTTCTGTGTGTCAAAAAAACTATTTCCTGAACTGTAAATTTATTTCATATATTATTTTCTTTAAAAAACTAAACTACCTTTATATTTATTTGAACTTTCTGCAGAAGTTTGTGGGGTATTTCTGTAAAATAACAGATCTAATTAATTACTTATCAATATCTAAATGGTGAAAACTTTGACTCTTTAAATTTCCTAAAAAACTACATTTTAACAGGTATTTTACTTAAAGGAAGAGCCAAAACATACAGAATTGACTACATTTGCTTGTAAAATTATCAGTAGCATAAAACAACACTAATGGCTGGGACACCAATCACTAGAAATGATGTCTCAGTCGACATATTTACATAGAATTACTCTAACCCTTAACTGAACAATAGACTGACATATGGTAGCAAGCATACTAATTAACAAAACATACAACAATAATTTGTACAATTTTACCTTCCTGCTTTTCATGGGATTATAGTGTAATACCAATTTCCTATAAATAAATAAACGCTACAAAATTTTATAAAAATTCTACTCAAAAATTCCTCAATATTTATGGCATAGTACATGTAAATTATCTGGGGACAATAAATTGTTTTGATTATTGTCATTTCAATTACATAAATGACATGTGCAAATTATTGTCACTTGTTCCAACTGAAGTAGTAGTTTTATACCATACACAAATTTATCATTCAAAAATCAGTAAATTTTCCTCATGAATTCAGATAGTTTATCATCTAAATATTAGAAATTTCACCATCTAAAGATTAGGAAATTCACCATCTAAATATTAGAAAATTTACCATCTAGATATTGGAAAATTCACCGTCTAAATATTAGAAAATTCACCATCTAAATATTAGAAAATTCCCCATCTAAATATTAAAAAATTTACCACCTATTTTGAGAATGTATTGTGGTGAGATCAGTGCACAAACTATAATGAATACAGTATTTCTTGAATCAGCAGATTTTTGGATGAAAGTCTTTATTGACCAGTGAATGTAGAACATTTTTTGCTTCAACAGAAAGTTGTCACAGTTCACTTGAAATCAGTTGGTGACTGATTTTGTTGAATTTGATTTTGGAAAAAAATTGAATATTTTATTACTTTATTCTGAATGAAGACAATCACAATTTGTGTTTATCTGAGATGACAGAAAAGTAGCCATAGCGACAAACTAGAAAGTATTTAATTCATAAAAGTTTGACTCAACGGAAAGAAATACCTTTGATCTTATGACACTAAACTTACCAGGCTTATCTCCCTTAGATTATAAATACCATGTTAACCACGGAGTGGGTGTATCCTGAAATGTGTAAACTATTTAAATCACCACATAATTAAATTCTATCTTTGTGAAAAATTGTTTGCATGGTTGCCCAGTTGAAGATAAAATGTTAAATATAGAACATGGTTAGTAGATATTGTAGGGAGATGCTTCAGGTATTACAAGGTAAATAATGAGACGGATATGGCTGTTGTGTGAACAGTGGATAATTTGTGGATATTTCTTGTTTATCCATTTTGTGTTTCACTGTAAAACTGGATTAGGTAAAATCATGTTTTTGTGAAATGTGTCATTAGTTAGTCTAGTTATGTTACAGATAGAATAGACAGGTATTGTAAAATGTGTAATGGAGACAGTGAGGTGACAGCTTAAATTACTTCATTGTGATGGATTTATAAAACGTCTAAATTATTCATAATGATACATAACTGCTCTTCTAGTTTTTTTCTTTCTATCTTGATATTTGCTGCGTTGATGTTAGGATATTTACTAAAAAACTAAAAAACATAAAATTATAGAAAATTTGTGGATCTAAACTTGAAAATTATTTTCATTTATTCATTGCAACAAGATTGGATTGAGATTTTTTTAGCCATGAAACAAATGTTATTATAAAAATGAATAAATATGTAGTGTGCTTCAAATTTAAATTCCTTCTTTCATATGTTACGTTTACGAGGTAAGAAATCTTAGTACATGGTTTAAAATTATTTATGTTGTTGGTGTTTGTGCATTTATATAGATTTAATGAAGCCTCTGTAAATATGTTGTGATTTTTTTTTTATTTTCTAAAAAGTCCATTTCTGTAGCTTTTACATTGTCGGGGTGTTTTATTAAAGTGTATGTATATGAGCTATTGCAGTCAAATCATCTGTTTAATTCTTAGCCAATCAGTGAGAGTTTTAAATTTTTGATGAGGTACTGGATGTTCTGATCTCTTTGTTGTATTGTAAGTTAGCTGGATAAAACAAAGCTGTTGATTGGTGAACAGCATCAGCTAACTATTATAATGTAAGTTAGCTGGATAAAACAAAGCTGTTGATTGGTTAACAGCATCAACTAACACTAAAAAATTAGCCAATTCATGAACATGTTAAAAATTAGCCAAAACATAAACAATTGAAAAATTAGTCAATATATAAAAAGTTAAAATTAGTCAATACATAAAAAAGTTAAAATTAGTCAATACATGAAAAAGTTCAAATTAGTCAATACATTAAAAGTTAAAATTAGTTAATACATAAAAAAATTAAAATTAGTCAATACATGAAAAAGTGATATGAAATAGCCTTAGAATATATTTATCTCAGTAGAAATCTTGCCTAAAATTTAAACTTCTGTAGATATATACAGTAGTGTATTTTAAACTAAACAAAACTTGGTGGATTATATGAACAAACTGAATCAATATCATTTTGTAGGAATGTGAATCAGATAAAAAAAAATCCTTGATAAATATAATCTTATATGTTCTTCCTTTAAAAATTCTACACTTTTATCAACCAATTTTTATATTTATACTAAAAACTTCTTGTGTTTATGTCAGTTTTTTATGATCTTTTTGGTAGAAATTTCATCTCTTGTATTATTTTATCTGGTGAAGTTTGCAAAAGTTATTTATTTTTACCTTTGTTTGATGTTTTTATAAATCACAATAGTTGACTACTTTCAGCTTCATATGTTACTTCCTCTACCAGGTATAATATATGACTGAAGAACTAGGAACTTGTCATGACCCCCCTGGTCATACCCCCTGACTCACCCTAAACTTACCCCCTGACCCACCCTTATCTTACCCCCTGACCTTACCCCCTGACCCACCCTTATTTTACCCCCTGACCTTACCCCCTGACTCACCCTGATCTTACCCCCTGACTCACCCTGAACTTACGCCCTGACTGTATTTACTGACTCAGATGTCTTACAGTATGATTTTAATGTGTTGTATACATGAGGCAGATCAGATTAATTGATGATAATTATTTTGTTTTATTGTTGGATATAAACAATGCCTGAGTTGTTGTTGTTAGGTAAATGTAGTCTTTGATACAACAACAACAGCACCTTATGTCAGATGTCTGTCACATGTCAAATCTTGCTTAATTGTTATAATTATCCTTAATTGAGTAAGACATTTTCAAGGTGGACTGGGCCCTTAATTATATCAGTTTATACTGCTGTGGAACCTTCACAAATTCTTCTAGCAATAGTTATTGTTATCACCTTTTGTTGGGTGTAACAAAAGGGGACAAAAGGGGCTATCAGTGTAGGATAAACATGAAAGGATTTTTTGCTTGAAGGGGTTTGTCTACACTAACAGTAGTTTGTCAGTTAGGTTTATGACATTTGTAACAGATTTAAATGGGAAATTGGACACAAACATGTTACACTTTATACACATAGAGTTTATGTACACATTTAGATAAACGTCACAATTTGATACTGTGAGGTTAGTGGATGTAAGTTTAATATTTTATTTATTCATTTTTGACTACTTTCTGTCTTGACATCAATAACAATGTTGTAAACATTTTGTACAATGTTTAGACTGTCTTTTAAATATTGTTAAAGTCTTGTCATTATTCACAAAATGTCTGACTCTTGTGTTTTCCATTATTTGTTAAAGATGTCAGACAACTTGTCTTAAAACAGTGGACATCATTTCTTTCTGTTCCATAGTTTGTTGACATGAAACAGATTTTTACATAGTTCTTCTGAAAAATTCTTCAACTTAGGTTACAGGTTACAATTTAGGTTACAGGTCACAAGGTTACAGGCCATTATTAATGAGGTTAATGACCACAAATTAATGTTGCAGTCTACATATGTCAAAAATAACATTTAGAATGTTTATTTCTTATGTTTAGGAGGAAAAATTTGAGTATGAATCAGAAATGTACCTTAAGACTTCCTGGATAAATTATGAAATGTGAATATTTTATAAGGTAATGTGATACATGTGGATAAAGTTACCATGGTGATAAAAAATGTGAATATTTTATAAGATAATGTGATATATGTTTATATAGTTACCATATTGAGAAACTACTGACGAGCCCTTTTATTCCTTCATATTTTGTTGGTCAGTGGTGACCATTACTCTGAAGTGACCATTAATTAATTCAACATGACTTTTAATTAGAGGTGAGCATTAATTAATCCAACATGAACTTTAATTAGAGGTGAGCATTAATTAATCCAACATGAACTTTAATTAGAGGTGAGCATTAATTAATCCAACATGAACTTTGATTAGAGGTGGCCATTAATTAATTCAACTTGACCTTCAATTAGAGTTGACCTTTGTTTACAAGTTGCATTAATTAAGATGAAGTATTTCACTGATCATTCAAAGTACAGTTTGTTAAAATTATCCAAGTTCTGTCTCTACATGTAGTTATAATGTGTATCTCATATACCCAGTGTCTGTTAGTTGGATAAAATAACTTATTTGTCATACTTGAGGACCATTTATAAACCAGGTTATATATGAGCCACAGATAACGGTATGATTTACATATTGATGTTATTTATGACCAATTTTATGTTGTGTGAAGTGTTTTGGATTTATTGTAAATATAGATGTATTGATATGAATATATACCTGATAATTGATATGAATATATACATGATAATTGATATGAATATATACCTGATAATTGATATGAATGTATACATGATAATTGATATGAATATATACGTGATAATTGATATGAATATATACATGATAATTGATATGAATATATACAGTAAAAGTCATTGTAAAACGTCTACAGGTGTCTATTGGTGTGGATGTATTTTTTTACAGCACTATCAATAACATGACTATGTCTTACCACACATAACTGTGTCTTACCACACATAACTGTGTCTTACCACATACAACTGTGTCTTATTACATTTAACTGTGTCTTATTACATTAACTGTGTCTTATCATACATAACTGTGTCTTATCACACACAACTGTGTCTTATTACATTTAACCGTGTCACATACTATGTCACACCATTGTGGAATAGATTTCATGTATATAAGTACAGATAGTATCACTTGTATGTCTCTCTCTAAAGAATTGAAGTAGACAAAATAAGGAATACAAGAGGTTTCTGAAAAAAAATCAAATACTGGGCAAATTACCCCACCCACAATGTTTACATTAGGTGACCATTTGTGTACAAATCAACCTTAATCTTGCTTAAAAATCTGTGACCTGCTTGACTTTCTGTAGGAAAGTAGATTAAAAGATTAATGATGTCTCCTACTGTTAATAAAATTCAAGTGGTTAGTAAAAAATATTTGTGTTTTTTAGACAATATTTCAAACTGTGAATGAAATATTTGGATAGAGTAAAAAATGACTAGATTTAGTTTCAATTAATGGAATTCTGATTGGGGTCGTATGAACGTATTAAATGTGGAATTCTGATTGGGGTCGCATGAACGTATTAAATGTGGAATTCTGATTGGGGTCGCATGAAACGTATTTAATGTGGAATTCTGATTGGGGTCGCATGAAACATATTAAATGTGGAATTCTGATTGGGGTCGCATGAAACATATTAAATGTGGAATTCTGATTGAGGTGGCATGAAACGTATTAAGTAAAACTGTAATCAGTCCAACAATGGAATAACCTGATTGAATGTCTCTTGTTTTTGGACCAATGAAAAGCCAGTATTTTAAGACAGTTTTTTAGTCTGTAGTATTCCCTGGATTTGTGAACAAATGTTTCTATGTTTTAAAACTTAGTTGGTAGAATCATGTATAATTTTTCCACTTATTAAAATTTAATTTTAGGGACGTCACATTATCTGTGATATTTTGTGTAACTTGAGTCTGTGACAAACTTAAGGAAGTTATTTTCTGAAGTTCCAACTATGGCGAATTCTGAGGACAATTTGTGGAAGACTTTGGAGAAACGAACATACGGTGGATTGACTCGAAATCTGAGTTCAAAGGAGAATATAATTCATGAGCACTTTGAACATTTTTTAGAGAAAAAAGTGTCAGCAAGTGATGTGGAAGTCAGAAACAGGATTCATCAAAGTACTGATGATGTTTATGATTCTGAGAGTATTGATGGTGACCTGGACGATCCTTTTGATAACGAAGTTGAAACTATAAACAGTAATCAACGAATGTCTCGGGAATTCAGTCTGTCACAATATGACCTTCAGGTTAGACATTATCAGGGGGATGATGGTTGTCATGGTGACGTTGATCCAAGTCCAGTGGAATTTAGTAATGATGTCACTTACGATGAGGAGTATGAAGAAGATATGGGAACTGATAGAGCATTCTCTAATAAACTTTATTTTGAAGGAAGAAGTTTCCATGTTGACGATGAAGGATCTGATCATGTGGTCTGTGATTGTGAAGATTGTATCAACCACACAGAAGCATTAACTTGCCTGTGTGAAAATTGTGTTCAAATCAAGGAAAATTCTCGTGAATTAACTCACAGTGTCAATCAGGGAGATGTGACTTGTTCATGTGAAGAATGTTTAATACGATTAAATGATCCAGAATATTCCTGCAATTTTACAGAATGTTTCCAAGGAAACGAAGATCAGGATCATAGTAACAATTTACCTCCAGATACATGCCCTGATTGTTCGGGTAAGCCTGGCCAAAGATCTGATGTCTGTGGATGCCTGTATCAGAATGAGGTCAATGATATTGGTCAAGGTCGTGTTCAATGTCAAGGTCACCGATCTCCTCCTCAAGGCAGTTCTCAGGAACTTCCGAACTTTGATATTAAAGCACTCGATGATGAATCACAATTTCAGTTTGATACAAGTTTTGATTCTGGAACAGAAAGGTCATATAGGTCATCAAGAAGTAAGGGGAGTAACTCTAGCACTTCTTTCAGGACAAAGGGAGATAACTCTGTTAGAAGTAAATTTGAAACAGTTATAATAGACAATGAGGATTATTACAACAACCACGCAGGATGTTTGAACAAAAGTTACACCAGCAGTAGGACAAGTTCTGTTCGTAGTAACAGGGGAGATAACTCTGACACAAGTTTGGATGATGAAAGTAACGAGTATAATCTGCCACTTCCTGGTAGACATCAAATCTCATCACCAGTACATGTGAATATCTCCAGGTAAGATTTAAAAAAAATCGCCATGAAATTATGTTTTTATTTCTTTCCACTTCGTCAGGTATGGTTCTTTTGTCCAAATTCATCTTCATCATTATCTGTTATCTGCTGTGATAACTATCATCATCATCATCATTTCTGGTAGTGTCAAAACTATTTCCAGCACCACTGACTTTTCTCTTTGCCTTTCTATTCTTATTCTAATTATCTTCCACATGGATATCATCTTTTACTCCATCAACAACTACATCAGTTTAGACTTCTACAAATTCAGTGTCTGCTTCTACATCAACGTTGACTTTACTATTATCAATATTTTCTGTAGTATTGATTTTTCATTCATCATGTTAGACATTCAGCAGATTTATCTACGACAGGTTTGTACTTTTTATCTTTTCTCTTATTCTTTTGTATTGATAAATGTTATAACATTAAGTAATGATCAATAAGATTGTGGCTTTGTTTTTTTTTCAGGTAAGTATGTTACCTCCCCTTATGTACTTGTATCAAAGTTAGTAAATATAAGTTACCTCCCTTTATGTACTTGTATTAAAGTTAGTAAATATAAGTTACCTCCCCTTATGTACTTGTATTAAAGTTAGTAAATATAAGTTACCTCCCTTTATGTACTTGTATTAAAGTTAGTAAATATAAGTTACCTCCCTTTATGTACTTGTATTAAAGTTAGTAAATATAAGTTACCTCCCTTTATGTACTTGTATTAAAGTTAGTAAATATAAGTTACCTCCCTTTATGTACTTGTATTAAAGTTAGTAAATATAAGTTACCTCCCTTTATATACTTATATTAAAGTTAGTAAATATAAGTTACTTCCCTTTATGCATTCTTAAAAATTAGTAAATGTTACCTCGCTTTGATTTGTGTGTAATACAGAGTACAGTATGCAAGTTCATTCCCTGTCTGAGACAACACTAGTGTATAATATATATACACGAATTACCTTCCTTTATGTATTGTGTATTACAGCAAGTGTCAAAGTTAAGTTTAATGAAGTATAATGTTCATTTTGTATTTTGATTTAAGCATGTTATTTAATTGATTGCCTGGAGAAGATTTTAGAGTCCCGACTGTCTGGTGTCTGGCGTCAAACTGAGTAAATGAAAACATGGACATTTCTTAATTATGAGATAAATTTCATTTTATGACTTTCGTATCTGGTCAACATTTAGCTTTACTCTGGCCTCCATTCCATGTTTTGTTTAAATAAACTTCATAATAATTTATTCTTACCTTCCCGTTTCAGAGGCTTCAAGTGTAGTATTGTTTTTGCTCCAGTCAAACTGTTGCTTCTTGTCCATTTTTAAGTTAAGAGTATAAATTATTGTTATACGTGAGTCATTTTGTAGCTTGTGTTGTGCAGCATATCAGTATATTTGCAGATTGTTAGAGCAGCAGTTACAGAAAACAGAAACAGATTTGAAGAAGAAAACCACAGATTACGAGACAGAAATTAAAGAATTACGACGTGAAAATGACAAACAAAATAAACTTATACAACAGGTGAGTCTGCCTTCCTTCTGTTTTTTTTTTATTTTTATAAATTTCTAAAACCTGACCTTAAAGTGAATATTAAATATAGATAGTTAAAGTATTCCTAGAAGGAACTCATTACAAAGTTCCCCACCTCTAAACCAACACCTAGTACCAGTCCACAGTGGATTATGGTTTTATCTGGTACCAGTCCACAGTGGATTATTGTTTTATCTAGTACCAGTCCACAGTGGATTATGGTTTTATCTAGTACCAGTCCACAGTGGATTATTGTTTTATCTAGTACCAGTCCACAGTGGATTTTTGTTTTATCTAGTACCAGTCCACAGTGGTTTTTTGTTTTATCTAGTACCAGTCCACAGTGGATTATGGTTTTATCTAGGACCAGTCCACAGTGGATTATTGTTTTATCTAGGACCAGTCCACAGTGGATTATTGTTTTTTCTAGTACCAGTCCACAGTGGATTCTTGTTCTTTAAATTTGTCTGTTAACATTGATTCATACTTGTGTGATTTTTTACTTGTTGACTCATTTTTATGTCGAAATCATTCTGTACAGTCCCTGGAAAACATAAGACCACCAGTTGTACAAGCAGTGACCTTAGAATTTAATGTCTAATATTTTAACCCTTTGCCTCATGATACCGCATTTCCCCGCTTATGAAGCAGATGATTTTTAAAAACATTGTCACTAAAGAAAGTCACTTGTAATGAATAATGGCTTCTTTTGCCACAGTGTTTTCCACTCTGTCAGAGAGAAATAACCCAAATTTTTTAAAATAAATTGATGTTTTGTATATTTGCTTTGAATTTGGACGAGTCGAAAGTATGCTCATGAGGCAAAGGGTTAAATTATTCCGTCTATAATCTGAGAAGCTTTCGTCTTAATAATTTTGTCTCTATCTAATATGGCTGATACCAATGGACATGATTTTTGTGGCTTAAGGTATTGAAAGTCGTAGAATCTGTGAAATTTACTCATGTGGTGTGTTTTAGTCATTGTAAAAGTCAGTTATTTATTTTAGACCAGGTTTAAATCATGGTAATTGTTTCTCATGGAAATAAATATGTTTATTAACATACAGTATGGTTCCTGACTTGATTGTCTTACTTTTTTATTAAGCTGAGTGATATTCGGGTCGTATGTATTTTGTACGATTGTCTTCAATATTGTGTCAACTTTCTGTCAGACTGTTTGTTTAAAAGCCAGATATTATTTAATGCAATATATTTTGTTAAGTATTTTTATAGTTTTAATTTTACATTGATATTTTAACTGCACGAAAAACTTGATTTTTTTCAACTCTGTGTTCATTAAATTAGTTTATTTTCAGTATTTTTGTCTCATTTGTGTAGATACATGAAAGTTGGGTTAATTTCTGTAATTTTGTTTCATTTATCATTTCAATTGATTCTGTCACAATCAGTTTTCAGTGAATTAAAATGACTTTCTAGATTTCAAACAGTTCTTTAATTGAAATTCAGTTAAATCGAATAAGTCTTAAATCTTAGTAAAGGTGTATAAAATGTGTGTTTATAGTGTAGAAAAGGTCGACACAAGTGGGTAAGTGTTTATAGAGAGGTAGAAGAATGCCGCATTATGATAAACCATACTTACTGTGAATGGCTGTTACAAATGTTTCGATTTATTTTTTGTATAAATTGCCGAACGTTTGATCATTTTGGTGAAATGAAGTATGTTACATGAACCAGTGTCTGGAAACTATGGTCATCACACTTTACTGATATTTTTGGCATGCATATAATTTATATTAAATGGTCTTATTGTATTCACCCATGTTAATGGGACATTTGTGGGGAGTGGATGGGTGCTGATGTCTGAGAACGTAGTATTGGAACACTTGTGCAGAGTGGGTGGGTGCTGATGACTGAGAATGTAGTATTTGGACACTTGTGGGGAGTGGATGGGTGCTGATGTCTGAGGACGTAGTATTGGAACACTTGTGCAGAGTGGGCGGGTGCTGATGACTGAGAATGTAGTATTTGGACACTTGTGGGGAGTGGATGGGTACTGTTGTCAGAATGCAGTATTTGGACATTTGTGGGGAGTGGGTGGGTGCTGATGTCTGAGAACGTAGTATTGGAACACTTGTGGGGAGTGGATGGGTGCTGATGTCTGTGTTGAACAGTTTCCATTCTGTCTTCATCAAACTTTGTCAAAAGTTTACTGGCTTAATATCTCAGCCAATTATGATTCACAAAAAATTGCCCCTTGCTGTCATGAATCAAGGCCCCTTATTCAGCAAAAAAATGATGAAATAGACCTTTTCTGCTATTTGACTCGGACAGTTTACATCCAATTTTCACTAGGTAATTTGACTTGCTTATTTTGTGACAGTGTGTCCCTCTTATTATGATGTTAAAGTTAAAACCTTCCAGATTCAAAGCATGTGTGATGAATTGAATATAGTTGTAGTTTTCTGTGTGATAATATTTATTGTTATAGAAATTATTTTTATGGCATGTGATGTTTTTTATTTGTAATGTCTTTGGCTGCATTTATAGCAGAATTTTATGCATGAATTGTTACTTGAGTTTTGTTCATAAAAAGACAAATATTTAAACCAACCTGAATGCTGTATGAAAACATGAAAGCTTTGGTTTGCTCTGTTTGTTGTCCAAAACTGGGTCTAGGTTACAGTGCACTAATGTCTGAGTCTGGGTCACAGTGCTCTAATATCTGAGTCTGGGTTACAATGCACTAAGATCTGTGTCTAGGTTACAATGCACTAATATCTGAGTCTGGGTCACAGTGCACTTATATCTGAGTCTGGGTTTCAATGCACTAATATTTGAGTCTGGGTCACAGTGACCTAAAACCTTTGTATGTGATTATACAAACATTCATTGTAGTGTTAGTTATTTATTCTCAATATTTTAGTTTGACTTTTGTAACACAGATCATCTTGTTGTTAAGTGAAGTTTTTGATTTGAAGAAAAAGTTCTGTATTACCATTGTCATAATACTGACCTGCATCAAATGATATAGTGGTCATACCTGTTGCCATCGTAAGCCAATGACGATTAATTTAATGCGGTTTTCTGTTTACATGCTACATGCATGGTTTGATTAGATTCTTAAATTATATCAGGTTTAATCTGTTATAATCTTTGGTCACTTAGTTTGTTCTGATATTTTTGTGATAAATACGATGTTATTTCCTGTATGCAAGTGTTAATGTGGTGTCCGTGTGTCACGTATTTCGTGTACTTTATTGCAGAATCTGTCCCTCACTCCTGATGCTAAGATTGAGGCAACAATGCAACATGAAATCTCAAGATTGACTGCAGAAAATCTTGTGAGTATCGTTACACTTCACATTAACAAGTTGCTTTATTTTGAAGATTGTAAATAAGTTTTCCATCAGAATAATGGCTATGGATGTGTTGATGTCTAAACGTAAATTTTATACGGTGGTTTGTTATTAAAAAATTGCTTCAGTACTAAAATATAATGAAGTTTCAAAATTCAACCATTGTGTGTGTGCATATATATCTGTCTGTCTGTCTTACCATAATTTTGTCATTCAATTTTAAAGATTTAAAAACACTTGACTCAAATGTTGCATACGAGAACAGCGTCCCTTGCCTGAAAAGTCAGGCATACTAAAGGGCTCTTCATATTACCTTTAATGTATCTTGTACATGATTTAAGGTATCTTGTACCTGATTTAATTATCTTGTAGATGATTTAATGTGTCTTGTACATGATTTGATGTATCTTGTACATGATTTGGTGTATCTTGTACATGATTTAAGATGTCTTGTACATGATTTAAGATGTCTTGTACATGATTTAATGCATCTTGTACATGATTTAATGCATCTTGTACATGATTTAATGTGTCTTGTACATGATTTAATGTGTCTTGTACATGATTTAAGATGTCTTGTACATGATTTAACGTGTCTTGTACATGATTTAACGTGTCTTGTACATGATTTAATGCATCTTGTACATGATTTAATTATCTTGTACATGATTTAATGTGTCATGTACATGATTTAATTTTAGGATTTACGAGAAGTGATTGATAAACAAGCAGAACAAATCCGTAAACTGAAGAAGATGGTGAAAGTTTATGCCAAGAGAATGAAAGACGGTGAAGGTAGGTTACCACTGAATTCTTCATACTACTATAAATGTATCAAAATTGACATTTTTGCAGTTTTGTTACCATGGCAACAAAATTCTTTTTGAAGCATTTCTTGTCTTCCACCTAATTGATGTATAACATTCCAAGTTTTATTTCCATGGTAACAATATCAGTGTTTTATATTTCTTGCCCTGATTTTATGATCACAAGCCTTCTGTTGGATGTTTTGTATTGTTATGTTACAACTTTCTATTCTGTCTCATTATTGCTATCAAAGGAACGTCCAAGATATTTCGTCCACCGTTCTCCTCGTCTATTTCTTTAAGTCCTACTACGGGTAAGCATCAAACATGTTGTTGATAATATCACGATAAAACCCTCTTAATTAATTTTTTCATACCTTACAATTATTGGTTGGCAAAATGTTGTTTATCCACAATTTTCTTGCTACAAATTGTTTACAAAGCTGCTCAGTGATTTATCTGTTCTTGTAGTCCATTATTGTTTTAGAAACTTCAGACAAATTTTTACAATCTTGATGTTCTATGACGTACTCAGCCCGAGTAACTTAGTCTCTAAATATTCTCTTGTTATGATGTTGTTTTGTTGAATTGTAACGTGATTTGTTGCCGGGACTCATTTAATGATTATCTGAGAAAGTGATCCGTGAGGCTCTGTCTGTGTGACGTGCACTTTTCTGCAGAAATCCTGGATTTGTCAAAATTATGTAAGAATTCATGTCTGGTTGTTTTTGTACAGCGGCTGAAATTCAGGCGGAATTAGAACATGAAGAAACAAAAAGTGTTGAGAACGTCGCTCAAATTAAACACCGGGAACGGAATTATATGGGAATGCTGGAATACAAGAAAGAGGATGAGAATGCAATCATTAAACTGTTGATCCTTGGTTAGTATAAATGTAATCATTAAACTGTTGATTGTTGGTTAGTTTAAATGTAATCATTAAATTGTTGATTATTGGTTAATATAAATGAAATCATTAAACTGTAGATCCTTGGTTAGTATAAATGTAATCATGTTAGTATGTGTTGAGTGTGTGTTAAGTTATTGGGAGTGGTTTGATAGGGGAAGATTTGTCATGTTTTCATATTGCTTTGATACTCAAGTTATTTTCCTCAGTACCAAGGGAGATAATTCATATTATCTAGTTAATAAAAGTTTGCCTTAATTCTGCATTTCTAAGGGAGGTAATTTACAAATTCTAGGATTTGTTTGGCTCTGATTTCTGGAAATAACCATCTATAATATGTTTATATGAGGATTGATAACCTCATCAGAAGCTGGTAACCATCTGCAATATGTTTATATGAGGATTGATAACCTCATCAGAAGCTGGTAACCATCTATAATATGTTTATATGAGGATTGATAACCTCATTAGAAGCTGGTAACCATCTATAATATCAAAGCATAGTCAATTATTGTATATATCTGTGCGATATTACCATAGCAACCAGAAAACAGTGTTTGCAGGTTTTTATGAATTTTTTACATTTACACAGATTTGAAGCCAAAACTTGCTGCAGGACTGCTCCCTGGCCTCCCGTCGTATTTATTATTTATGTGTGTGCGACATACTGACTACATTAACGATGACGAGAAAGTCAGATCTTTCTTAACTAATACTATCAATGGAATCAAGAAAGTCGTCAAGGTAACTTTATACTCATGATATAATTACATTTATTTTACGTTTATTTTACCTTTATTTTATGTTTATTTTATGTTTATTTTACCTTTATTTTATGTTTATTTTACGTTTATTTTACCTTTATTTTTTGTTTATTTTACGTTTATTCTACCTTTATTTTAAGTAAGAAATCTTATGCTTTGGTTCAAATTATTTTGTGATGAGCTGCTACAAGAAAGTTACAAAGCACAAATATGTTGGTCATATTCTATAAATAATGTCAAAGATATCAGCTTTAAATGATAATTTGTGTAGTGTGATATCAATAGATATCAGCTTTAAATGATAATTTGTGTAGTGTGATCTCAGCTTTGAATGATAATTTATGTAGTGTCATATCAATATCATACAATGGTTTTCTTTCATTGTCTCTCACACCTGACTGAACACATGGAGCCGTGGCCGTGGTCCAGTGGTTAGTGCACTGGACTTGCAGCCCAGAGATCCGGGTTCGAATACCAGTCGCGGCAGGTCATACCCTTCCATGAAAATTTGACAAAAATGTCGATTTTCCTCCATATGTGGAGAAGTTACCGGCTCCTTGTGGAAGGGTAAGTTAGTACTGGTTAGTATACAGTCCAGGAAAACTGGTTAGGTGAACCGGTTGCCATATATAACTGAAAAATTGTTGAAAAACGGCGTTAAACCCCAATACAACCAACAAAAAAACCTGACTGAACACATATTTCCTTGAAGTAAAATTCCTGATATGTTGAAAACCTGTGATTTTTTTTGTGACTTTCTTATGGTTTGATAGTTTTTACTAACGCAGTAAGATATTTAATGTAAAGTGTTGTTATCACACAGAAACATCACGATGACCTGGATAGAGTTACGCTATGGCTAGCCAACACGTGTCGCTTCCTGCACACCTTAAAACAATACAGCGGGGAGAAGCAGTTTCAGAATGAGAACACAGCTCGTCAGAATGAACATTGCCTGCGTAACTTCGATCTGGCTGAATATAGACAAGTGTTCAGTGATTTAGCTGTCTGGATTTATCAGACCTTGATAAAGTTACTGGAAGCTACTATTCAACCATCAATTGGTAACTATACCATTAACAGCTAACGATTGATTTATGAAAGTTAATTGATGCAGAAATTTTTATGTTCTTTCTATTTTTATAAAAAATTAAAAATTTCCTGGCATTTCAATTTTTTGGGAGAAATTCACAGATTTCCATTAATTGTTTTTATTATATGTTTAGAGGCATCATTGTCTAGAGGTAGAGCATCCGACCTCTGATTTAAAGGTTCCGAGTTTGAATCCTGGCTTTGTTCGTTTCATTCGTGAATTTCACAATCCTATTTTTCAGACACGCTACTAGTGTAATGACCAGGAAGCATACTCAAGCACGGTTATTACATCTATAAGCAAAATTGCTTGTTTCGCAATCAAGCTAAACTAAATTAGTATAAACTAAATTAATATAAACTAGTATAAACTAGTACATGTTTAATTGGGAAAATTTCATATTTGCATTTTTATATAATATATATAACACATGAATTCTTTGATGTTTTGTATTGATGTAAAAATGAAGTTGTTCAATGATGAGCTTAATGTCATGGTTCTGTATTTACAGTTTCAGCTGTGTTGGAGCACGAAGCCATCGCTGGATTAACAGGAAGTAAACCAAGTGGGTTGAGAGGTCGAACTAGTAGCCGTGCCGAGGACACGCCGGAACACTCCCTGGATGGCCTCATGAAATCTGTATGTTCTAACATTTTTCTCATTAAACCACTTCTTGATATTTCTGTATATAACATGTGGTAATTATTTATTTACATATTCAAAAATTTACTTAAAATCGTGATACATCTGTTTATAAATCACGATGCATCTGTTTTATAAATCGTGATACGTCTGTTTATAAATCGAGATACGTCTGTTTATAAATCGTGATACATCTGTTTATGAAATATATGAAGACAGGACTCTTCACAGCTTTATAGTCTACTTATCAACTTGGATTTCATTCTAAAAAAATGTTTGTTTTTAGATGAACATGTTTGTGACAATTTTGACCAGACATGCGGTTGATCCGGAACTGATCAAACAAATTTTCCGTCAACTTTATTATTTCCTCGGTGCAAGTGCACTAAACAACTTACTACTGAGAAAAGACATGTGTAACTGGTCCAAGGGCATGCAGATCAGGTAACTTGTTATATTTTATCTGACCAGTCAATTGGTACGAGTGTCACAGTTTTACCTGTCAATTAGTACGAGTGTCACAGTTTTACCTGTCAATTTGTACAAGTGTCACAGTTTTACCTGTCAATCCAGTCATAAGTCGTATTAAGTGTTACATTATAATGCATGATGTGTATCATGTATGTAATATATATTATGTATATATTATATAATGTATATAGTGTTGTATAATGTATATAGTGTTACATAATATATAATGTATATAGTGTATATTATGTTTGTAAGCACCTGTATTAAGGACAACCTGATACTAAGGACCCTTTACACCAAGACCACAACAGTCCTTACCTGTAGAGTTTTTCTGTATAAAGTGTTTTTAATGATTAAGTGCAAATTGTCATATTAATGTTAATATTTTTAATGTTCAGGTATGACTTGTCATATTAATGTTTATAATTTTGATGATCAGGTATAACTTGTCGTATTTGGAACAATGGTTGCGAGACAACAAGCTACAGGAGTCTGGTGCTGGGTCAACATTAGACCCTATCATACAAGCGTCTCAACTGTTGCAGGCTCGTAAGACTGATGCTGATGTCGACAGTGTTTGTGATATGTGCTCTAAGCTGGCGGTTCCTCAGGTTTGTAAAGTTACCGTGTTAGAGACTCGGATTTATGATTTATAAAATGGGAAACATTTTGTTTGTCTGCGACTTTCATGTATAGTAAGGTCATGATGTATGTCAGATATTTTATATAAATCATGTATCAGAGATGTTTATATAAAATCATGTATCAGAGATGTTTATATAAAATCATGTATCATAGATGTTTATATAAAATCATGTATCACAGATGTTTATATAAAATTGTGTTGGTCATGGGTGGGATTTGAATTCACGGCAGTGAGGGGCTTGTGACTACTCTAATATTAAGGACCGTAACCACTCAACCACAGAGGCCCCGAATTTTAATAGACCTTATTTTGAGATACCAACAAAATTCACTTTTCTGATGGACTCTAAATCTTTGAAGTAATCTGGATTTGTGCATCATTAATGTCCCATTATGAACTCATTATGGCATAAAGTCACTTCAAGTCCGTGCTTTATAAATAAGTTACGATTAGCTCTGAAATGATGATAATGTGATCTCCCAGGATGCTAGAGTACAGTGCTTACTGACTTTGAATTAATTTAGAATCAAGTCAGCTGTTTTTAGCTATTGTAAAAGAATGTTCCATCTTATTTCATCTTTCTCGTTTTGTAGATTGTGAAGATACTGAACCTGTACACGCCAGTGGATGAATTTGAAGAACGTGTCCCGATTTCTTTTATACGCAAAATCCAGCAGAAGTTAAAGGAAAGAGAGAAGTCAGATAATTCACTTTTAATGGACCTGAAATTTTCATATTCTGTGACATTCCCATTCAATCCTTCCAAAATAGCTCTGGAAAGTATTGATACTCCAGATCAGTTAAGTCTAGGTCACTTAGTCATTAGGTTATAGAACATGTTCTTACAGGATAATGAAGCTTATCAAGTGTGTCCTGTCTTGTGATTCGATTAAAAGTGGAATTGTTCTGTTTTTATCTTGGTGTTAGCTATTCATGATTTTTTAGATTATTTATGCTTTTTGTTCTTGTTATTTATTACTTTTCAAATTTTATTCATGAAAAAACTGTTCAGTCGGATTTCTTCTTGTCAAGTTAAAAGTAAAACTTCCCAGTTAAACATTCCAGGAGAGGATTGGACACATCTGGACTGCACTATTTGCAGTTGTAAAAGGTTTGTCCAATATTTACTGCAGAAACATGTTGATTTGAAATCAGTGACTTTGTTGTTCGTTTTTTGTTAGTGATAAAAGTGCTTCACATGTTCCAGATTTTACCAGAAAATACCATAAAAAATGTTCTAATATGATGACAAAGCATCTATATTGTTCAAAATGACACAAAATTATAAAATTTTGTGATGTTTAATTTAACAAATTCATTAGATACATTTTTGTTTGTTCAATTAGACAGTATATTTAATGTAATCAATTTAGTAAGTTATCAATTATTGTCTGTGTCCAGAAAACTGCTTCATTCATTGCTGCCTTTAGTTGCCATGTTTATACAGAACACCATTATTTTGTTGTTGTTGTTGCATTGTGACATAGAAACCTGATTTTGTGGTTTAAGATCCAGAGATAAATCTATAAACTCATCATTTATTTAACTTCCAGGTAACCATGTTTAATGTGATGAAATGAAACTCATCATCGAGTAATTTACAATGTTCACATTACCTAGATCAAACTATTTTTGTTTTCATAGAAGTTGAGAAAGTAACTAAAGTTTTGGATTGGCACAAAACAGGTTTTCTAACCTTGTCACGACTAGGAAATCAGTATTTATCTACATAAACATACTTTTGTATTAAATCTGTGATTATTAGAAATTTGTGAACAGGTATGTGATTAGAGATGTTTTAATTGACATTCCACTTCAAACATTACAACTTCAGTGTCCCGTATTATAGTGTGGATAGATTACCTGACCACTAACCCACCAACTTTTATATACAAGATATATATGTAGAATATTGCTCTTACTGTATGTATGTAAAATACTTGAACTAGTCAGACCAAAACCTGGAGTATTATTATATGTTTGTAGTTGGTAGGTACAGTTGAATTCTTATTTTGTGTACTGCATTTCTAGACGGACAATTAATACAATAATACTAATTTTTTCTGCTCCACATTCCAGCTCTCATTAAAGAATATTTATGTTAAATGTTTAGTTAATACAAATTTACACGATTAACACTCAATGTTGCCATATTGAAGATTTATCTTAAAAAGTTAATAGAATTAGTCAAATATGACTTCATGTTCACCTCTGAATATAGGTCAACTGAATATAGGTCACCTGTGGCCATATTTCTCTCTGTTAAGTGACTTGTATTCGGAGGTTGGACTGTACAATATTTTGACAGATTTTTAAGAAATTGACCAGTTTTTATTGTGACATGTCTATAACAACTTCATCACAGCACCAGGTGAACTATTCTTGCAATCCAGAATCAAATCTTTGATGTTTAAATAAATGCTCTTTATTTCTTACAATTGTAAATGGCATACAAGTTTTTTATTTTTGCATTTTGAAATTAGACTGGTCTAATGTTATTTGATGTTATATGCAGGATTGTAGACTGGGTCTACAGCTATTTTCACTGATGTTTTATAATTAGGATCTATGCAATTGTTTTGTGATTTGTCTCATGTCAGACACTTATGGCTTTTAGTTGCTTTTTTTGTAAAGTCCCTGATTTATGTCTCATTTTAAGTCTGAATGAAAAGTTCACTCCTCAGAGCTTATGTGTAGATGGTTACATGTAGATGGTCACATGTAGATGGATACATGTAGGTAGATACATGTAGATGGTTATGTGTAGATGGTTACATGTAGATGGTTATGTGTAGATGGTTACATGTAGATGGTCACATGTAGATGGATACATGTAGGTAGATACATGTAGATGGTTATGTGTAGATGGTTACATGTAGATGGTTATGTGTAGATGGTTACATGTAGATGGTCGCATGTAGATGGATACATGTAGGTAGATACATGTAGATGGTTACATGTAGATGGATACATGTAGGTAGATACATGTAGATGGTTACATGTAGATGGTTACATGTAGATGGATACATGTAGGTAGATACATGTAGGTAGATACATGTAGATGGTTACATGTAGATGGTCGCATGTAGATGGATACATGTAGGTAGATACATGTAGATGGTTACATGTAGATGGATACATGTAGGTAGATACATGTAGATGGTTACATGTAGATGGATACATGTAGGTAGATACATGTAGATGGTTACGTGTAGATGGTAGGATCTGAGGACTGGATTGAGTATATTACATGCTAATTCTACTGCATGAATTCATTAATATCCAATTTATACTTTATGAATCTTGAAAACTAGAAATAATCTGTCATCCAGTAAACAAGAACATGCTTAACAAGAGCCAAGTGTGAAGTCTACATGTTTTTGCTCTTAATGTAGATACATATGTACCCAACACACATTTAGTGTGGCAAATAAAGGCCTTCAACTTTTATTTAGTATAAATTGCAGTGTAATATTTCATTTGCTGTAATCTAGTTGTTTAATGTATGTTTGTATGATTAAATGAACTGTTTGCATTTAAATCTCAACCTCTATCCAGAGTGCCCAAGTTGACTATTATATTGGTACTGCGGATGTTTTGTGAAGTTTGTCAAATCCTTGATTTTTAATTGTTAGCTGTGTGGATTGTAGCTTTCCCTCGCGATGTAGAACCAAAAGATGTGAGTAAAAAATACCCTAGAAGGTCTGATCATAGGGATGATTTCCGTAAATTTCTGTAATTCAATATGGCTTATTTTATCATGTTAACAGGTTTGTGACGGTGTTTATTGAAACTACAGTTAGTTCTACACGTCATATCACATCTATTTATATTTGTTTCTTTCCTAGTATTCTTGAGTGACTGTAGACTTATAAATGGTTTTATGTATGTAAACATGTGGATGAACTTTATTCATTACACATGTTGTTCAAGAATTCCATTTTTCTACAAATATTGTTGATACAAAAACTATTGTTTCCTGGAAAAAGAAGTTTTTACAAATTTATGTACATTTTATTCAGTAATGGCCAGCATGGTGATGAAGATGAACCATTTGGTGTATGCCAGAAATTGATTTTATGTACTTTTAGTTATTATACAATGTATGTTAATTGTACAAAATTAAGTTACCCCTACCACCGTATTGAAATACTTTGTAAGATTGGAAAAAATGAATGTTCATGTTGCTTTATGCAAAAAAAATGTAATTATTATATATAGTAAAAGTTAGAACATTGTTGTGAGATATTGCGCTAGATGTTGTCCCGTCATGTCTCTTACAGGCATTCAACAACCTTTGTTACATATGTTCAGTTTAAAATAAAAATTGCAATAACAAGCTTCATGTACAAACTGTGTAACAGAAAGATTTTATACACATTTCTTTGTTCAGTTAATTCATAACATGCTTGTAAATGTCGGTAATGCACGCATTGTTGTGACATGATCTGAAATATTCTTAGTTTTACAACTAGCTGTAACTGTGCATGTTTTTATCATAGAAATCTATTACCATGGAAATGGCACGATTTTATTCTGTACATAAATATATTTGAGCCATGCTGTAAACATAAATGTCTTTTGTCGTTCAAAGTTTATCTACACAAGATTATTATTGCTGCTATTTATACGTTTGTTGTTGAAGGTCAGACATTTTTTTGTTGATAGAAATTTAAATAAAATGTTTAATGAGCTGAATGTTTTTGTGGTTCGGTTATTTTTTTTTTGCATTTTTTGATGCTAATTTATCTGAAATTAGAACTTTTCTTAATAAGTCAACGAATGTCTAAAGTTCAAGGTCATTCCTGTAAGCTTGAAGTAAAATAAAAAAGAAATTTGACATGTTTTACAGAATCTCTTAAGAAATGCTGAAGAAATAATTTACAGTATGTAAAAGAATCACTGAAATAATTTGGTGAGATATAGGAAAGCCAAAGACATCTACATTAATGAAAGCATGATTTATAGTCACTAACAAAACTACCAAAATTTCACTGAATATCTTATTTAGCATCAGACAAAATTTCCAGCAATTTTGTGAATGTACTTGAGTCAAACCAGATTTGTGAACAAATATCATAAAATATTTCGCTTTTAAAAGAAATAAAATGAAAAAAAAATACAAGAAAAACATTCATCAACTAACCACACATATCAACCAATCAAAAATAAGACACATATCTGTATTCAACCAAACACAAATAAGACACATATCTGTATTCAACCAAACACAAATAAGACACATATCTGTATTCAACTAATCGTGAACAAGACTCATATCTGTATTCAACCAATCACAAATAAGACACATATCTGTATTCAACCAATCATGAACACATCTAGCATGCATTTGAATGCAGATGTTGAGTACAATAAAAAAATTCACTGATTATTACATTAACTCTCATTACATTAAGTCACATGTCTCATACAAGTCATGTCTCATACAAGTCACATGTCTCATACAAGTCACATGTCTCACACAAGTCACATGTCTCATACAAGTCACATGTCTCACACAAGTCACATCTCATACAAGTCACATGTCTCATACAAGTCACATGTCTCATACAAGTCACATCTCACACAAGTCACATGTCTCATACAAGTCACATGTCTCATACAAGTCACATGTCTCATACAAGTCACATGTCTCATACAAGTCACATGTCTCACACAAGTCACATCTCATACAAGTCACATGTCTCGCACAAGTCACGTCTCATACAAGTCACATATCTCGTACAAAGTACATGTCTCATACAAGTCACGTCTCACACAAGTCACATGTCTCACACAAATCACATGTGATAGGTATATTTTTATAATAATCATGTTCACATTTTTGTATTATATATACACAGTGGATTCATGTAAAATGGGAGAAAAACATGATGAAATTTAAACCAATTATTTACAATATCAAGTCACAGGTATTTCAGGGATAATTATACTTAGGCAGGGTATGTTAAACTGAAATGTACAAACAATATTTTACCAGCATAATGAATCAACATGAGATATGGAATGCAGATATTTGAGACCAGATGCATATAGATGTAACATCATGGTTATAAACAAAAATGGACATGATTTGACGCGTATTTATACATCATGAGAACATTAAGTGTTCATATGTACATAAAAGTCATACAGCGTCCATTCTAATACAAATGATTAGCTTAAATCAGAGACATGCATGATGTATGTACATATTGTAAAAAATATTGAAACCAAAGACACAAACATGTATACAATCATACAAAGATCTACATTGTATGTAAAAATAAGTATAATGTTCATCACAAAACAATCCACATGCAAAATACAGAATGTTGTCAATCAGAACACTGGAGGCCACTAACACGTGGAGTATGTCAACTGGTTGTTTCTTGGTTTGATGAGTTCAATCTCCGGTTAAATAATTTTGTAATCAGAATCATGGACAGCACAGAAAAGGCATCAAGAATTCTTCGGAAATATTTTAATCATTTTTGAGGTAATTCTTCAATTTATACACAACATCAACATATGAGTCTTTTTGATACAAATTGTATAAAATAAGAAATGACAAAATTTCTGTATCAAAAGTCCACAAATATTTCGCATCGGATAACCAGTAATCTAGACAATTATTCGCTCTAAATGACGTAGGCTATCTTTGTAAGAGATTTGATGATTGTGTACAAATATGACCTCAATTTCTGTGAATGACTATCTTTATCTCAGAAGAATCTCTAAATTTCACAGTCACTTGTTCATCTCAATCTATTTATTCTGGACATTCAAAAAAGTACATGTATGATATCTCTATGATTGTCTTCATCAGTACCTGTCTCTGTATCCTCCACGATAATTCTGATTATATCCACTTCCACGATTTTGGTAGTTACGATTATAACTTCTATCTTGATAATGTCCTCCGCGATTACGATCCTGATAGTCCCTGTTACTATGGTAACTTCCACGTTGACCTTGATGACCTCTATAACCTCTACTGTCATATCCACTGTACCCACTGCTTCTACAAAAAAAAACTAATCTAAATAATACAGTGCACTATCAATACAGTGTAACAGGGGGATAATTATGTCTTAACTTTCCACACAGAACATACTCATAAACAATAAGTATATAATCTCATGTAATCATGTAGTAATCTCACGTAAACTAAGTATTTGTAGTAATCTCACGTGAATTAACTATTTGTAGTAATCTCAAATGAACTTATATCTTGTAGTAATCTCACGTGAACTAAGTACTTGTAGTAATCTCACGTGAACTTATAACTTGTAATAATCTCATAACTTGCAGTCATCTCTTTACTGTAGTAATCTCTTTACTGTAGTAATCTCATTACTGTAGTAATCTCATTACTGAAGTAATCTCATTACTGTAGTAATCTTATTACTGTAGTAATCTCATTACTGTAATAATCTCTTTACTGTAGTAATCTTATTACTGTAGTAATCTCATTACTGTAGTAATCTCTTTACTGTAGTTATCTCATTACCTGTTGTAATCTCGATCCCTACGCCGATCCCAGTCTCTGTCATATGATCTGTCCCGATCTCTGTCATATGACCTGTCCCGATTTCGATCTCTGTCATATGACCTATCTCGACCTTGATTTTGATCCGACCTAAAGTATTTTATTGAAAACAATCGCACAGATAATTAATATAGCATTAAATATTAAGTCAAGCTAATCTCTAACATCTGAAGAAGCTAAAAATGTAGATCTGCACAATCTACATAACAAAAGAATCTTTTGTCTGCACTTTCCATACAGTACATACTCACAACCTGTAGTAATCTCATAAACTGCAGTAATCTCATAAACTGTAGTAACCTTATACACTGCAGTAATCTCATAACCTGTAGTAATCTCATAAACTGCAGTAATCTCATAACCTATAGTAATCTCATAAACTGCAGTAATCTCATAAACTGTAGTAATCTTATACACTGTAGTAATCTCATAACCTATAGTAATCTCATAAACTGTAGTAATCTCATAAACTGCAGTAATCTCATAACCTGTAGTAATCTCATAAACTGCAGTAATCTCATAACCTGTAGTAATCTCATAAACTGCAGTAATCTCATAACCTGTAGTAATCTTATACACTGTAGTAAACTTATAAAGTGTAGTGATCTTATAACGTGTAATAAACTTATAACGTGTAGTAATCTTTTAACGTGTAATAAACTTATAACGTGTAATAATCTTTTAACGTGTAGTAATCTTATAACGTGTAATAAACTTATAAAGTGTAGTAATCTTTTAACGTGTAATAAACTTATAACGTGTAATAATCTTTTAACGTGTACTAATCTTATAACGTGTAATAAACTTATGATGTGTAATAAACTTATAATGTGTAATAAACTTATAACGTGTAATAAACTTATAACATGTAGTAATCTTATAACGTGTAGTAATCTAATAATGTGTAATAATCTCAACTTAGAATCATGAGCAGAATGTCCTTTTCCATTTAACAAAGTTTGTGTTAACAGGAGAAAGTTTCATAGAATCCAACATGAGTAAGCAGACAATCAGATCGTCTTTACCTATGAGAAGATCCCTGAGAATGGTGACCACGGTGAGGTTTATCGTCATGCGTGTTACTATGGTGATCTGATGCCTCACCATCATGAGACGTCTCACTTTTAGTATCTTGTTCCAGATCTTTTCCTTCATTAACAGATTCACCCTACAGAGAAAAATTTGTAATTACATGATTTTAAAAAATAAAAGTAAAAAAAACATCAAATTCAGCAAATCATCATCCATAACTAAACAAACAAAGGATAAACAAGCTTTGTTACGTGACTATGTCTTCATTGAATTCTTCATAGAAATGTCACCTGACTTACATAAAGTCCAAATACCACATGATTCATATCACAACATTAATTAAGTCCAAATATCACATGATTCATATTACAGCATTAATTAAGTCCAAATATCACATGATTCATATTACAGCATTAATTAAGTCCAAATATCAAATGATTCATATTACAGCATTAATTAAGTCCAAATATCAAATGATTCATATTACAGCATTAATTAAGTCCAAATATCAAATGATTCATATTACAGCATTAATTAAGTCCAAATATCAAATGATTCAAATCTGTAAAATCTGGTCCTTGTTTAGTAAGTTAATCTAAGTAAAACCTCGTCTTTGTTTAGTAAGTTAATCTAAGTAAAACCTCGTCTTTGTTTAGTAAGTTAATCTACATAAAACCTCTTCTTCGTTTATATTTTCTGTATGACCTTCTGCTTACCGGCATTTTTTCTGTAGAAGATTCATCTTCCAACTTCTTGTTCTCAACACTATCAGCAGTTTGATCACTAGTTTCTTCATCTGCCTCTTTCATGGAATCATCTTCATTTGGAATATCAAAATCTTCCTTATCTGCATTGGAATCTTCAGCTTTCTCATCATGATCCTGTACATCTTTTTCATTATCTATATCCATTTTATTTTCATCCAAATTAGCGACAGATTTGGTATCTTCATTCAATTCATCACCCTCGGTATCAAGGTCAGCTGTAGACGTGATTTCTTTTCCATCTGTTTCAAGATTGGCAGCAGTCGCCATTTCATTTTTGTCAGTTTCAGCATTAATATATTTTTTTTCCAACAATGTTTGCACTGTATCCATTTCATTCTCACTGACATCTTTATCGACATCTCCAGATTCTTCCAATGTTTCTTGTTTATCATCACAAAGATTGGTACCAGAGATATCAGTTGTATTACCATCATTTTTATCACCCATACTTATTTCAGCTGTTGAATCCGCCTTTAGTACTACACAATCACTTTTATCTCCAGTGCTGACATTAGGAGAAGTGACCTCCCTCTCAGATATAACATCATCTCCAGCAATTACTTCCTTATCTTCAGGTTCAATGTCAACTTTTTCTGACATCGGAAACGTTTTAGTGGCTTCATTCACCTTTTCAGCAATGTCATCCATTGCGATGCCATGATCTTCTAATGGTTTGTCAGTCTGAATGGTAGAGATCAGTGATTTAGGTTCATCTTTAGTGGGATTATCTCCCTTGTCTAGTGACTTATCAACCACTGCAGACTCACTTTCTGTTGCGTTATCTTCCATTAAATCCTTCACAAGATTATTCTGGTTGGTATCGTTTACCTTAGCTTCATCCTGTACATCATGTCGTTCATCTTTGACATCAAACTGAAAGATTTCAAATAAAAATCTTTGCCAAGTTTGTGTGAAAGTACAAGTCTATAACAGTGTAAAATATAACAAAAATATAAGAAATGCAAACAAACATACATATTATCCAGTATATATATATCATATAGTCCAGTCCACATATATCATATAGTCCAGTCCACATATATCATAAAGTCCAGTACACATATATCATATAGTCCAGTACACATATATCATATAGTCCAGTCCACATATATCATAAAGTCCAGTACACATATATCATATAGTCCAGTACACATATAACATATAGTCCAGTACACATATAACATATAGTCCAGTACACATATATCATATAGTCCAGTCCACATATATCATAAAGTCCAGTACACATATATCATATAGTCCAGTACACATATATCATATAGTCCAGTCCACATATATCATAAAGTCCAGTACACATATATCATATAGTCCAGTACACATATAACATATAGTCCAGTACACATATAACATATAGTCCAGTACACATATATCATATAGTCCAGTACACATATATCATATAGTCCAGTATACATATAACATATAGTCCAGTACACATATAACATATAGTCCAGTTCACATATATCATATAGTCCAGTGCACATATAACATATAGTCCAGTACACATATCAATACTGGCAACATCACAAAAACAAGGTGGATAGTTTACCTTCTGAACATCTAACATATCTGCCTCTTTCTTTACACAGTCATGAATTTCTGAAATTAAATTGTTATATAAGTCAGTTAAGTTCAAAAAATTTTTTCACTGATTACAAAATTTTTGTACTGATTACAGAGTCCAGGAATTCACAGTTACTTTACAGCTTATGATGTCAAGGAAAAACCTATATCATAAGAAATTATAGAAAACACTTATTACTGAGGCAGTCACACCAAAGCTCACCAACAAAATTAATGTAACCTAAATCTAATAAACACGATAAAAAATAATTACAAGTTTTTATGTTGTATTACAATAAGAGAGACAGAAAATCTTTTAAGACACAAGCAGCTATAAGCATACATATCTCAGATAAAAGCATCTATAAGCATACAAGTGTTACAATAAATGTTATGGGGAAGAAACATGGATGATTGTGCAGGAGAATACAAGGATTTGAATCTTTGATTTCAGTTATAAGGAAAGTGCAAACTGTATCCAATGTTCCTGATTTTGAAGTTGGTGATACACAAGTTTACAACATGCTAAATGCAGTAAAGAAACATTATCACACGCTAAAGCATTCATTTCATTGTAATTTTAGAGCACAGCTCTATGACAATCTGATCAGAAACCCAACATAGAACTTGGTAATTTAACTAGGTCAGTCATAATGGTCTGTAATATAACACAGAACTAGGTCAGTCATAATGGTCAGTAATGTAACATAGAACTAGGTCAGTCATAATGGTCTGTAATATAACACAGAACTAGGTCAGTCATAATGGTATGTAATATATCACAGAACTAGGTCAGTCATAATGGTCAGTAATGTAACACAGAACTAGGTCAGTCATAATGGTCAGTAATGTAACATAGAACTAGGTCAGTCATAATGGTATGTAATATAACACAGAACTAGGTCAGTAATAATGGTCAGTAATGTAACACAGAACTAGGTCAGTCATAATGGTATGTAATATAACACAGAACTAGGTCAGTCATAATGGTCGGTAATGTAACACAGAACTAGGTCAGTCATAATGGTCGGTAATGTAACACAGAACTAGGTCATTTAAAATGTTCTGTACTATAACACAGAACTAGCTCAGTTCACTAAGTTAGTCATAATGTATTCTGTATTGAAACACACACCACACAGAAAGAAAAACGTTTGTACAGAGCACACAATGTACATAAAATACTCAGTTCTAATAGGTTGTTATGAAAACTCACCTGGCATATTGCTCTCTGTTTATAAAATCATAGAAATACAATTTTACTGAGAAAAAGGGAATTAAGGACAAACAGTACAAATATCACACTTTGTCTTCACAAACTGGTTGAAAATTATGAAATATATACACCTTTCATACCAAGCTTTCAGTATAAAGAATTATTTTAAAAGAAAAAACAAAAATATTGATAAGTTATCTGGGCCAAATTGTCAAAAAATACACATAAAAACATGCTGAGACAACAAACTCTGACCATTAAAACAACCCAAAAATTTACTTACTATGAACGACAAAATGTACAAATTTACTTATTATAAACAACAAGATGTACAGATTTACTTACTATAAACAACAAAATGTACAGATTTACTTACTAGGTACTACTGTCTTTTTCTGAACTAACCCCAGCATATCAAGAAGAGATTCTTCCTCAATCTGTTTATCTTCAACTGATAAAGAACAAAATTATATCACAGACATGTATATAGATATGTAAAACATTACATCATTGAAGTGAGGCAGCACTTCTATAATTCAGAATATTTATACCATAATTTGACTTTAATATGCAATTAACATTAAGAATTGTTCACTTTACTTTTCGGAGTTAGTTAAATTGTCACGAAATACTAAAAACAAACAATATACAGGATCTCCCATTATTGTTACATGATTAGGACGACAACGATATTAGTGATGCTAATACGTGTTTGTGACTGTATAATGGAATTTGTTTTGGACTTTGACTTTATTTCAGTGTTCGTTTTAATTGAAAACGTATGCTTACAATAACCTCATAACATGTGCATACATTGTATTTCATTAAATGATCAAGTTTTATAAATTTACAAGTTTGTGATAATTTATTTTGGAGTGCTCTCTCTTTTTTTCATGTAAAACAGTCATGATTTCCTTTACTCCGGATTGTCCAAAATAAATTTTTCGGTCCGGTCGATTTCGGATAATCAAGGTTCTACTGTATGTGGAGTTCACCGCAAGCCGGCTCGACAAAGACAGATAAGGTTTAGTTGTGGGACATGATCTCAGCACTTCACCTGATTGCCTTCTGTCACTTACAGTTTCAGAGTTATTGATTTTAGAGTTATGCTCCAGAAAAATGTTCCGCACAGATTGACTGACAGAATATTTTTATCATGACAACTATACACTCAAGTAGACACAAGATTTATTGGGACAATTTTAACTATACACTCACCAGGGCTCAGGTAGGCACAGGATTTGTTGGGACAATTTTAACTATACACTCACCTGGGCTCTTGATGCTAACTGACGTCACAGCACTTGTAGGCTTAGTAGAATAGCATGTCCTCTTTCCGCAGAACACAAGATGGTTGGCTGTATTATACAAAGTAAACCATTATCTTTTATGGGTATGTATAAAAGTCTTAAAATTATTATCCCTGATATGGTTGTATAATTTAACCCAAGTTTAAAGATCACTGTTTTACTGAAATTTCATCAATTTCAAAGAATTGAAATGGAACAGAGCAGAACTCATAAAACTGAACAACATGAAAAATACTGACAATGTCTTCCGTAACAAAAATACTGGCAATGTCTTCCGTAACAAAAATATTTATAATGTCTGAAGTAACAAACATATTTATAATGTCTGAAGTTACAAAAATATTCATAATGTTTGAAGTAACAATTCTATTCACAACGTTTTAAGTAAAGATAATATTAATATTGTCTACATTCTTACCCATTTTGTTACCATATTTAGAGCTGAAATTACAATCACAATACATGGCTTCTTTCATAGGACGTTCCCACGGTATGTTAAGATTCAGACTAGACATCTGACCAGAGTGAAAACCCATCATGTGGTTAGCATACGCCACACTGCAACTTGTAGCAAATCTACACATAGTACAATGTACATATTTTCTGTAAAGAAACAATACATCATTAACTTTATCTACGACTAAAAATAAGGAAAACTATTTCAGATGCAATGAAATAATAATATTCAAAGGTCCACATAATGTTTTAATTAAAATCTGCCATCAAGACAGTGCAGTTGAGATAAATAAGCCTTTTGTCTTGATCAGGACAACAAGACCCTATTCCAGACGGTATTTTAACGCATCTGTGCCCAATTGTATAAACATCGTTTAACTTTAACCAAATGGTTAAATTTAACCTTGGGTTTACGAACCATTAAAAAATCATTTAAACATTTAAAAAGGGCTGCCATTTTGGTACTGGTTACCGTTTATGTTAAGATTTAACCAGCATCTTGGACTTGGTTTAGATTTATTTGAGTTTTAACAAAAGCAACATTTGGTTAAACTTAAACAAAATTTTTCTACAACAGCTAAGCAAACATTGAACCAAAATTTTAACCAAAACTCTTATTTAACCCAGAGGTTAAAGTTAACCAATGTTTATACAATTGGGTGCTGAAGTTTTCTGATGTTGACATTACAAGTAATAAATTAACATAACATTTAAATCTGTGATGTATAAAGTGAACTTATATTTACTTATAGTGATCAGTTGAAGACATGATCATTTTACACTCCACACATTTCAAATTGTTTGTTGCGGCAGGAAATATGATTTCACCGTAATCTTGTATTCTTGATATTGAAGGAGCGTTCAAAGACTTTAAAGAGGATCCTTTTTTCTGCTGTATACCAGCACCTGATTTACCTCCCTCAGCAAGAGCTGAAATATAAAATAATTGTTCAATATTTGTCTACACATTTCTGTTTCACTACTTGAGTACATATTTCAATACAAAAATCCTAAAAGACTGGGAAGAATGTGTTTTTGTTAATGAACATTGTAAAATGACCTGTCTGAAGCATTTTGGTCATTCACCATGATTATATTGTGACTGGAATATTTAAGAAAGTAAAAATGTACATCAAAATAGACAGAGACATAGAAAATTGTCTGTTTGCATGTTTAGATAAACACGACACTAACACAATCTCACCATAGGAAAATGTCTGTTAGCATGTTTAAGATAAACAAGATGCTAACACCATCTCTCCTGTTATTAATACAAAGAGTCTACTTACCCTGCACATGCATGGGGTTACTATCATGACAATTCTTACGATGAGATTTCACATCAACAGAGTTGAAGAAGGTTAAACGACAGACAGCACATTTCTTGGTGGAGGATTTTGCTTGGTGTTTTAAAAGATGTCCGTAGTATGTTTGTGTTTGACCCCAACCTTGACTCACAAACTTGACTTCAAATGAACGTAAACAATACAAACACAGAAGATAATGAGAGGAGTCGTGTTTCTGAAATAAATCAAACAAACAACATTACCGGGTTCGAACAGTCAGGACCAAATTATACATAAACTAAACATTATGTTGAATAACTTCATTTAACAAGTCATGAAAATTATCAAAAATTATCAATAAAAAATTCTCACTGTGATGGATATGTTTGAACATTATATGTATTCAAAGATGAATATTGCTTACCATTAGATATATTACATTTTGGATGTTTGAGTGTTAGTTGGATGGCATTAAGAGTAAAACACTGATCTCCACAAGTCATATTATATACATGGAAAAAACAGCATCACATGTCAGCATAATTATAAACCTGAAGTTACCTAAAAAGATGTAAGTCTTTGATATATTTTACCTTTTTGAAATGATCAACAACATCACTGTACATAGAGGACCTAAAGTGGCACAACTGGCAGACATAAGGCATTTCACAAATATGATGATTGCTCTTCATATGTATCATGAGATCTTTCTGGGAAGGAAAATCTTTCTCACATATTCTACACATCAACACTTTGTTACTCAGATGAACCTGAAAACAACAAATATAACACTGTTGTTATTGACAACCACACACACCAATGTACATATATTTGCATACATCAGACATAACTCTATTATATAATCACATTTTAACTATTATCATTAAAGTTTATTTTGAATAAGAAAAAAAAATACCACAAATACCGCCATGGCAACATACAGCATAATTTCAAACTGATCACTTAATTATAAAACATGTGGTCTAAGTTTCTAGAACTTGCTATCAAGACTTCGTGAAACAAGCGAGCGTTGGGGGATATAAAGCAACAGACATAGATTTGTCAGTATTGTCACTTTGTTCACAGAATCAACATCACTTTTTCAATCGAGGGGAGCTTTGTTGTACAAAAAAAACTACAAAATTTATGAACTGGTGTTCTCATAGAAAGTCTAGTTAAGCCTTAGATTGGTTAGCACAAATACCAGGTCACTGAAATATCAAGTCAGCATAAGGTCATCACCGAAATATCAAGTCAGTATAAAGTTTTCATTAAGACAGAGCTTTCTGCATAAGTTGTGTAGTATACAGTTAGCTCAGACTCGTTTATCATCTATATATGAGTATAGAACTGTATCATTCATACAGTGAGCTCTGTGTAGTGAATTTGTTCTGTCCAACTAGTTCTGAATATTAAATTATTTGTTTCTATTCAACTGATCAAGGTAAACCCAAGAACAATTATTTAACATATGCACAACTGCACAAATAACAGTAGAGAGATACTATATAAACAATACGCTCAAATACCTGACCAAAATAACAGGGTATACATGTCACACCCTGTACAGGATACCTGACTAAAATAACAGGTTTACATGTCACACAATGTACAGTATACCTGACCAAAATAACAGGTTTAAATGTTAGGTGTCAGGTTTCACTGTCATTAAAGTTCACTGTCCTTTATTTATCACAAAGTAAAAACCTTTGAGAACACAGAGGCTGACAGATGTAGGAGGTGAAAAAAAAGAAGAAATGTTACCTTTTCTACATGAGTCTGCATATCAAACGGAGTATCAAACTGTTTATAACAATGTTTACATTGTGTTAGATCACTCAAGTCAATATTCTGTTGTTTACTGGCATCAATATGACCCTGTATATGTTGCATGGCACGTACATTGTTGTATAACATCTTAGAACAATACCAGCACTGAAACAAGACAAAGAATGATATAAACGTGGAATGTACAAAAAAAACAACACTGAAACAAAAAAACAACATCTCCACAACCTGACACATATTATACTTAAAACTGACTGTTATCAAATTTTCAAACATAGCATCAACTAATTTCTTCCTAATCATTTATAATCTATGTGAACAGTACACAGACTGACAGATCACATATTGATAGTACATAGACTGATAGTACACAGACTGACATGACAAAGGAATGACAGATGGAAGGAATGAGAAATGGAAGGAATGACAGATGGAAGGAATGAGAAATGGAAGGAATTACAGATGGAAGGAATGACAGATGGAAGGAATGAGAAATGGAAGGAATGACAGATGGAAGGAATGAGAAATGGAAGGAATGACAGATGGTTGGAATGAGAAATGGAAGGAATGACAGATGGAAGGAATGAGAAATGGAAGGAATGACAGATGGAAGGAATGAGAAATGGAAGGAATGACAGATGGAGAACAAGCGTTTGTGAAATGTGGTCTAAGTTAGGAAATTCTACCTTAAATCTGTATTCTCCTTTTTCTTCAGTATAAGAAACATCACCATCATGTGTACCATAATAGTATTCATCCAGGGGTATCCAATTATCTGAAAGAAATAATTATTTCAGATTTCCATTCCGTCGAGTCCAGTTAAACAACAAACAAATTTTAATTGCATGCATCAATGGATAGATGTACCTTCCCTTCCGCAGTAATATCACATGCATGGTCTAAAAATGACCAGTTCTAATAGTGTCACCCTGAAGTACAAGGCTTGCCCTTTGTGCAGCACACAAAATATTAAAAGTTTGATTTATTAGTTAACAATGTTTAACCTAAAGACAAATATAAATTCAAATCTTTTAGCAAGTCTCAATTACACAAATTAGGAAGAAATTCATACGCAGCATAAAACATGATGATATTATGTCTAAATGAAATAGAAGCAAAACACTGAAGTGACAATGTACATCCATATTCACTGTGACTTCAACAAACTTACCTGAAAGCACATCACCAACTTTTGTTGCCTTTTTTTTCGGTGGTGTAGGTGAAGAACTAGATTCAGTCTGAGGAGGCCTCTTTTGTCCTGATACTGCGGACAAAATATGTATAAAAGTCAGTTAACAAAATATCAAAATATCAGGATGCATGTAAATTACTCATTGACAAAAAAATGGTGAAATGGTGAATGGAGAAAATGACAAAATTTGGATTAAACTTTTCATTCACATGATCAATGACTTGATTATATTAACATTCTTCAACATACACAAACTTGACACCACAACATGTGTACTATGGAGAATACTTACTATTGTCACACTTGTAGCATACCATCATACGATTCGATGATTCTATCTCCGATTTAACAACTTCAAATTTAACACTGTGTGTCTCCAGTTCACTTGATACATCAGATTTATTGGGTGAAGATTCTTTCGCAAATTTATTTCGCGACTGTTCACTCTGGACAGTTTTTGAACTCCCTGAAGATCTTTTAGACATAACAGAACTTTGCTCATCATCACTGACAAATTCTTCAACATCATTAGAATGTACTGATATTTCTGAGCTCAAAGTGGAAGGCGATAAACTCCTTTGATTTCGTTTACTACACTTTGGTCCTATTTTAGGTTTAAATCTTGGGGAAACCTTACTACATCCTGATGCATCAAATCCCTGAGAAGTTTTCTTCACTTTAACATCAGAATGCTCCACAGATTTTCTCTTTGTTCCGAGATCATCAACAACCTTCCTCTTTGTTGCAAGAGTAGTATGCTGCAGATCTTTTAACCATTTCTGTGTTAAGTCAGTCTTGTTGACAGTTTCTTCAATGAGGCTGTTCCCACTAAATGCCTTGCTATGTTGTTGAACTTTGCTGTTCAGTTTTTCAACAAGGCTCAAAATATTCTTATTATGCCTCCAATTCCAAAGAGTTCCTCGAGGAATTTGTGGCATTTTTTCACAAACATAATCACATCCAAAATGTTGAATCAAAAAAACAACATCAGCTTTCTGATCTAACTGAAAGTTTAAATGATTAACTGAATCAGAAACAATCAAAGATCGGTCAAGGATAGAATCAATGGAAAATGGTTCATCAAATTTACCATCAACAACATCAGCCTCTTCCCCAGTATGAAGGTAAGTTTCTTCAACAACACTGGACCTAAGTTGATGAGTAACAGCCTTTGAATGTTGCCAATTCCATATAGATCCAGCTGGAATGTGAAACTGTTTATGAATAGTCCGCACTCCATATAGTTCAACAAGTTTAACAACAGCCACTTTCTGTTCTAACGTATAATCTTTACCAGATGTCCCTGCCATATTTTTCAGTACTGAAGGAAGTTTTGATGGAGATATAACACGATAGCCTTTCCTTCCATTATTTTCTTCATCAGAATCTACATTACTCCATCGAGCAGGTTCAATATCCACTGAGACTTTCTCCAAATTTACATCTGTTTTCTTTTCCTTAACATCAGTGAAAGTTTGTGTGCTTGAACTGCGAGTTTCTCTTAAAGTACGCAGTGTAAATGTATTAGACTTATCTCTTTGTTGTTCTACAATTTTTGGTGATTGTTTCTCATCACTAGACTCTCCACTTTGTTTATGTAAGTACTGTTGCACTGCAGACTTCCTATGTCTCCAGTTAAATAAAGTGCCCTGATTTACTCCAGTCTTTTTGCTTACACTACAGGAGCCATATTTCTCAGATAAAAGTACAATAATTGCCTTTTGTTCTAAAGTGAAATCCCTTGGTTTAGTGTAACAAACAAAATCCAGAATGTCTGGTACATTGTTCACAGCTGTAGTTGGAATTAAACTTTCAGTTGGATTTTCCATTGATATATCTTTCACATCAGTAATTTCTTCATTCCCTCCTTCAGAATCAACTTCTCTACATTTAAGATTGCATGACAAACTAGGATTTTCAATATCATCAATCTTTTTATCTGTATTTTTGGTCTTTTCTTCAAAATTAAGGCTCACAACAGATTCTACAGTTTGCCATTTTTTTAAAACATCACAAACACCCTTGTTATGAATCATCCAACCAACTTCATTTTCCCACTGATCAAAATCTGAAACTTTATGGCCTAGCTCATTTGCCAACTTTTCCTTGTCAATGTCTATCATTCTACCAAGAATTCTCAGTTTTTCTTCTAAGGTTACAGACAAGGCAACTTTACGATGCTTTCTGTCTTTTTCAATGATCCAGTTAACAATTACAGGGACAGGCAATCCAAAAGATGTGGAAGCAAACTCAACACCATGCTTCTTAGAGATATCAAGAATCAATATAATTTTTTGTGGGGAAAAATCCTTGTACATCTCATAATCAATTTCCTCCACTAATTGTGTACCAGGTTTTTTATCATCATTTTTCTCTGCAAATTCTTCAATTATATCTGCATTCTTCTCTTCATCTAGTGATTTTGCTGTTTTTTCTTTCAATAATTTCATAGCTGCTCTTTCCTGTGCAAGTCTTTTTCTAAGCTCTTCAAATGTTTCCATTACAACACAACTTGTTTCACCTGCTTTCACTAATGAGGAAACCTCAACCTTCTTCTCCTCTTGTGGTTTTACAGGAATATCAATCGGATCAACTTTTACAACTCTTTCTGTTTCTGGAGTGACTGAGTTTTGATTTTCAATTTCTTTGTTTTCTCCTTTTATTTTGGCCATACCAAGTTTAGCAATATTCCCAAAATTGAACTGTGATGCTAATTTAGGAAACTTAAACATTGGTTTCCTTTGTTTAGGTAAATGTTCTGAGCTTTTTTCAGAGTTCTGAAGTGTGACAGAAGCATTTTTATCTGACTTATAAATACTTCTATTGGAATTTGAGGAATGAGGTGTGGGCAGAGGTTCTTCCTTTCCAGTTTCAGGAGTAATGAAATCAAACAAATTACGCTCTGATATGTCCTTTGGTTTGTTCTCAACAACAGATATTTTCTCAGTTTTGTGTGGCATTTTCTCTGAATTAACATCATTAGCATCTTTAGTTGTTTCTGAGTCATAGTCAGTATCTTTGACACATGAAGATGGAATTTGGAAGTTTTTTAACAGACTCCCAAATAAACCTTGATGTCTGTTGTCAGATCTAACACCGACAGAATGAAGTGATAAGTCAGCCATAGTGTTAGATGAAACCTCTGATTCATTGGCAAGAATGTCAAAAAGGCTTCGCTCAGTCTTAATTTGGTAACCAGAATTGTTCAGTTTTTCAGTTGAATTGTTAGCAATAGCAGAATCATTCTTACACTCATTACCAAGCTCAGATTTTGCATCATCAGAAGCATTTGCATCCAATTCTTTGTCTTCGTCACTCCTGTCCTTGTCAGTATCTCCAGCACCCACAGGTGGTTTAACAGTATTCCTGGTCAATCTGGTCTCATTAAATAAACATGTCTCATCAATGTTTTGCATGATTTCTGCATCTGCATATTTACGGAATTTTTTAGTACAAGTAACTTTAGTGTCTTCATGGCTGGGATTATGGACATGTTTCTCACTGTTTTCACAAGCTTTCCTTACTTTATACTTCAAAGTCATATTTTCATTCAAGAAAAATGCATCAACTTCATCTGTGTAGACTTGATTCATTAATGTATTCCTAAAATACCCTACAAGTGGAATTTCTTCTGAGTCAGTCTCCATGCTTTCTCCAGATATCTTCTCTTCCATTTCACTCACTTTGTAGTTATCACAGCTTGTTTGTGTATTAGCTTTAACATTTTTATCTTCAGCAGTTTCAACATTGCTTAATGCACAATAACTTAACCCTTCATTATCATTTGCTAATTCACAATTCTGATCAGAGTTATCAATTTCCTTTGGAACAATCTTATCAGTAGTCAAATCATCTACAACATCAGCTTCAGAATTGTCCTCTGTCACATCAGTAGCTTCATGCTCTCTATTTGGAGCATTTTTATATGCTTCCTCCAGTTTTTTGCCATCATCACCAACATCAATTACACCAAGAGCAGAATTATCAGTATCATTGACTATAATACTCTTACTAATTGAATTGTTCACAGAATTGTCTTTTCCTGAATTTCTATCACCATCTTCAAACTCCCAAGCAGCTAGTTCCACAAAGTCACTTTCTTGTTCATCTTCGGTAACAATATCATTTGTTTCTTCATCCTGCGTTTCTTCTTCACAACTTGAATCAATTACTATGACAGATTTTCTTCTTGGTGAAAGTGTTAATTTCAAAGGGCTTTCACTACTTGAAGGTTTGATAACAAAATCCTGTTCCCAGATTGGACTGCAAGGTGGGGAACTTACTTTAGCAGTGTTTGATGTATCTGTTGATAGTGATGGACATCCAGAGATGCCTTTTATTAAGTTCCCTGAATCATAACCTGGATTTTGCAATTTAGAAGCACCTTCAAGACGTTTTGCATCCCTTTCAGATTTAGCAAAATGGCCCATCCAACTCTTCACAGTGGAAGCTTTCTTTTTAAACCTTCGTGATGCTGCAGTGATACCAAATTCCCTGGCAAATTCAATAATATGTCGTCTAAACTCAGCCTCCAGAAGTTGTCTCTTCCTCCTGGCTTCTAAAACACTTATTTTCCTAGCTTCATCTAGACTTACATTGGCTGCCAGTAATTCCTGTTCTTTAGCCACTTGTTCAACTGAAATCTTTTTCTTCTCTTCCTTTTGAAACTGATTAATCCAACTTCTCACAGTGCTAGTTTTACGTTTGAACTTTCTGGATGCTGCAGTTATACCATGTTTCACAGCATAATCAACGACAACTTGCATGTATTCTGGAGTAACAATATAATCATTCAAGTTTTTCACTATCACAGGTTTTGTAGCCATATTAGTAACTTCAACACTAGTTTTTTCCCTGCTAACTAACTTTGTTTTAAATCCTTGAGATTGGTTATACTTATCAACAGCAAACTTATTTAGTTCATCATATTCTTTCATAAGATCAATTATTGACTGTCTCGTTACATTGTACCTTTTCTGGGTCTTCAACACGCCATGTTCAAAGCAGAAATTAATAACTTCCATTCTATGATCAATATCTTCATCCACTGGACCAGGAACTTGTTCTATTCCACTTAATAGAACACTCTCCCTGATTCTTTTTACTGACTGAACAGAACTGTTGGTTGCAGCCTTTTTCAGACTTCTGTCTTCAACCCTTTTATCAACCATGTTGGAATTTGAGATTTTGTCAGTTTTTTGTTTTTTGGCAATGTTCTTTGGTTTATTTAATGAAGAAATTGATGACAGTTTAATCTTTATTTTCAAGGACTCTGGTTCACCAGTAAGTCTAGCTTCTTCAGAAAAACTTTGATCTATTTTCTGAGCTTCTGCATTCACACTTTGAGCTGTGTCACTTTTATAAACAATGTCAGCTTTATTGAATCCATGAGGTGTCTTAACTTTCACTGGAGGAGTAACTCTCTTAGCTTCCAGTCTCCATCTAGATATTTCATTGTAAGGTATCTTGTGCTCAAGTGACACTGTCTTTTGTCCTTTAATTTCACATTCTCGAATAATTTTATTCTTATATTCGTGGCTGAACTTTTTATCTGAAATCTTAGGGGGATTAATTATGGATTGGACTTGTTTCCAAGTACTAGCTATCTCAATACCATCCTTCTTTTCTTTGGTAATTGAATGCTTCACAAACTTTGGCATAATGCCAAGATCACCCTGGACATCTACTTTAAACTGATGTAATTGGTCAGAACTAGTCCTTGGAGCAAACTTGATAGAATTTGGTCCCATTCTTGTCCGGAACTGTTTTGGACTGCTAGGTCCTGTTTTTAATAAAGATTCAGCCATTGTTGGATATAACATAGTGACTGGGTTTGAATTGAACTTTGGTTTCTTAATAGTTCCTTCTTTGACTTGAAATCGTTCAAAGGACAAATTGGAATTTATTTTTCCTAAGTTTCCTCTACTTGGCACATCAAGCTGGTTACTTTCAGACTCAGTGTCATCAACACACTCCACAATAACACCATCAGTAACATTTCTTTGTTTACTTTCATCAAGAAGACTATCATGCCATTTCATAATATCAGCAATAGACACTTTAAACCATTTTGCTGTGTTTTCAAAGCCAGATTTTCGAGCTTCACCAACAATCTTGGATTTAAATTCATCTGAATATTGTACTCTGCCACTGCCAGTATCTGAAGGACTGATAACTGTATTGTCATTAGTTTCTGGAATTTTTCTAACTGCATTGACTTTAGTGTCTGGAATTTTTCTAAGTATTTCTGCTATTTCTGATGAAGAAGAGTCAGTGGAAGAGCGAGGTTGATTCCTTATATCTGTAACCATATCTGTCCTGTTAGAATTTTCCTCCATGTGTTTGTTAAACAAACTGTCTAAGACTGACTTGCTGGAATCAGTCACTTCTTTGTTTTCATTGGCTGGTGCTGTTTTTTTCTTTGGCTCATACTTATACTTAAAAACACCATCAACGGAACAGAAGTACACAGTTTTCTCCCATATTGTGTCATCCACAGGTGATGGTTTCTTAAGCTTTTCTTCATGAGCATCTGGTTTAACTGCATGTAGTGAATCATCAATATTACTAATTTCTACAGAAGACTGAAATACTCCACATGAATCTTTAGTATTGTTTCCTTGAACATTTTTAATATTTTCTCTGACTCTAGATTTCACCTCCTCAGATGCATCAGCTTCCACTGAAAAATACAATGGATTTGAAACAGATTTTTTCTTCAATGGCTGCTTACTCTTTGATGCCCATAGAGGTTTTTTGTTTCCAGCACTAAGTGTCAAAGGAGTACTTGGTAGGTCAGGAACATGGACTGTTTCCTCAGTAAGTTCTTCTTCAGGATTGTCAACATATATTTGATAGTCAGATGGAACTGCTGTTGCAGTTTTTCCTTCATCTTTCCTGATTTCCATTTCCTTTCTTAAGTTTTCTTTCACTTTTTTCATAGATTCAATTTCGTTGAGTTCATCCTGTGTAAGCTGCAGGTCCTTCACATCTTCATTTTGATATTTATTTTTCCAAAGAGACAATGTTCCTATATTGATTCCATACTTTCTGTGTAAGCTCGTCATACTAAAAATAGTACATAATTTTGCAAGCTTCTTTCTGATTCCTACAGAATAATGCACTGACCTTTTCATCACAACTTCATTTTCAGAAGGCAACTCTTGACTGGATGAAATAACCAGTTTTTCTTTATTTGGAGATACTGCAGATGTTTTGAGACTTCTGTCCTTGTCTGGAGTGGCAAGACACTTATCTTGCTTAACAGTTCGTTCAGATTGTGAAACAATGGCAGTGTTTTCATCATCATTTTTATCATTTTCAGCATTTTCATCCCCAGAGTCGATAACAGTAAAAATGTCAGCATTTAATATAGATTTTAATTTAGCACTCAATGCTTCACTTCCACCATTGTTAGAGTTATTGGAACATAAATCAGAAGTTTCAGAGCTAGAAAAAGAAACTGTTGATTCATCACTAGATTCTTCATCAGATTCATCACTTGATTCAATCTCTCTTGTGGTAATTGGTGACTTCCTCAAGTCTCTTTTACCAGATATTCCACTGGTACTCGGTTTATTCATGGATTCCTTGCATCCGCTTTCCTCTCTTAATGACTTAAGGTGACTTTGAGTTTTCTTGGGGCTTGTGGATGAGCCAAACAGAATCTGAGATGCTGTTTGTGGTTTGCATTGATCTACAGCATCACTAGTGTTTAAAAGTTTAGTAGAAATGTTAGTATTTGGTATTGCCTTGACACTGCTTTGTCTTGAAACTCGGGTCACCATTCTTTCAATCAGGGAGGTAATCCTGTCAGTATTTTGCATATTAACTTCAGCAGAAGCTGCAGTCAAAGCTGTGTTATCACATGGAAAACTCCCATCAGAAATATCAACAACTGACTCTTTCTGTTTCTTTATTGTCTGTAGTAATAGTTTTTCCTTTTCTAAATATTCTTCTGATTCTGATATTATCTTCATCAATCTTTTTGGTGGCTCTCTTAATGCAGGTTTCTGCATTAAAACTTCAATTGCATCCACTTTACATTCACTTGTAGCAAGTTTTTTCCCAATTGTAGCAGTGTCATTACTAGATTCATTCATTGCTGAGTTGTGAGCAGTTGTGTTTATATTTTTTATCTCAGATTGTTCCACTTGAGTCACTGGAGTTTCTTTGAATCTGGTGACAATATGTTGAGAATTATCCCTGCTTTCCGACATCTTTTCAATAGTTTTATTTTCTACTGAACCAGCAGCAGAAGCAGAATTCCCAGTCCTTCCGAGTGAAACTAATTGTTGTACTTCTGTCACTTGGTTTGATGCATCAAACACTGCAGGTAACAATGGTTCATCAGTATTCACTACTTTAACAGGACTAGACATGGTAGAAGTCACAGTGTTTGTCACACAAGATTTATCAGATGTCATCAGAGGTGATGAACTAAGTATTACACTGCATGATGAAGGCACAGACGGGTGAATGTATTGTTTTTCATAGACAATGCTTCCAGACAATAAACTCTGCTGCACTGATACGGAATTGGTGGCAGTGTGTCTAATATTTTCTAATGAAGTCCTTGCAGAATGGTAAGCTCTTAGTGGTGGTGGTTTACTGGGACTTAAACACCTAGAACTGAGATTACTTCTAACATTCAAGTTCTGGACAATATGAACCGGTGTAGGACCTTTTCTCATTGGTGGTCTGATTATTCTTGGCTGACTCAAGGTTTGAACAGAATGTGTTCTGGGAGACAGAACGCGTGGATCCAGCAAGATATATTCCTCACCTGGTATCAAATCATTAGCACCAACAATCTGAACATTATGAGGCATGTCTGTCATTATGTTTGCATTTCCAGAAAAATTGTCACTGTATGATAGATTCGGTGTGGAACCACAAGCACCAGAGCTTGAATTACCAGAATTTGATTGCACTCCAAATCCCTGCGATGTTTTATCATTTTCATTTCCCATTCCAAGCTGACTTATTTCAAACCTGTCTGAATGATTTTGATTTTTATCCTCAGGCTGCCTGTAAGTTTTATGATAGCTCGGTTGGTAAACAATGTCAGTTTCTCTACCTCTCAAAGCAGCATCAAAGTCTTCATCAAATGGCTCAGATTTAATTTCAGATGGACTAAGAAGTTCATCACCTCTGTAACATTCATCTTCAGTATCAGATATATAAATTACTTCATTTATATCAACTGTAAGTTTTGGTTTAGCAACAGTTGATAGAGTAGTGTCTACAGATTGTTCCAGCTGCTTAGAATTTACTGTCTCCTTATCACACTTCTCACACTGGTCACTTTTGTTCATGCTTGACGTACCACTAGAATTGTACACTGTTTGATAATTCTTGAATGTATTATTTGAAAGAGATCTCCTATTATCCACACCTTTTATGTCATGTTCTGGGATATTTTCATCAACATCGAATTCCTGAGAATGACAAGAGCCTGATCCATTGTCCACATTCCATGACAGAATTTCAACAATGTCATCACAATCTTCATCACTGACATTGTCTTTGTTAACTTCATTTTGTTTAACCAGTTTATCTTTACATTTTTCAACATCAATCAAACCCTGAACTGTCTGCAGCGTATCATTATTCTTCTTCAATAATAGACCTAGACCTACCTCATCAATAACAACCTTATTGTCATCATCCAATTCCAAATTTCTGTTTCCAACACATCCAATTACGCTCCCATTGTTTATCTTATCAGCAGTATCATCTAACATGGATTTATCACAATGTTCACCATCAAGACTGTCATCACTTTCTAATAAGATTTCCATTCCATTTGGGAACGTTGTTTGAATTACATGCCTGGACTCTGTATTGTTCTGTTCACTTACACCAGAAATTACTTGTGCTCGTCCTAACATCTTAGAATTCTCCTTTCTACAACTTACATTCTCTCTAAATTTAGGTTCATTAAACACAGACAAACACAACTTAAACCTGTCTTCTTCATTTAAGTATTGTTTTTTGATAAGTTCATCTTTCTCATTGGATGTGAAATCAGTTATCTCAATGTCATAATAACTATCTAGCAAAGCCTTCAACCATAATTGTAGAGTAGATTTGCCAACATGTATGAATTTTCTTACTTTAACATCACCAAATACTAAGCAGTAGGATGCAATCTTCATTTTCAGCATTACACCTAGAGCCATCTTTCTTGTGCCATATGACACACTTTCACGAAGGCAACACAATTTACTCATAAATGTTTTACAATCAAATTTCAATTTACGAAGACTAGAATAAGACACTGGAAGGCGTTTACAGATGCGTGTTAATCCAATCTTACTTTGCAGGATCAACAAAGCACGCGCTAAATTTTGAACCTCACGATCTGCTGGATGCAAATTCTTGTTTTCAATTCCTTCAATATAAGAGCGTACCTTTGAAATCTCAAAATCAATTTCTGAACTTGATAATCGGGTTGGTCCTTGCCTGAAAAAATCATATTGAAGCACATACTTCACAAAATCTGCATCAAACACTTCGTGATATTCTAGAGCTCTAAGATCAACTAGTTTCTGGCAAAACTGACAAACTGCAACATTTTTCAAGTCATTCATTTTTAATAAATGGTAAGAACAATAACGGGTCGGAATTCCATAAATCAAAGCCGTTTTTTTGTACCTATTCTCTTCATTGTTCCAATATTGTCTCTGCATCATATACCACAAAACTTCATATGGAATATTGTATTTCTTAGAAACGTAATTTAACCCAAACAATTCAAAACATTTAAGCAGTTCTTTCCTGCTGAGTGGTTCATAAATCTGAACAGCTCTGCCTTCAACTTCAGTCATCATTTCTACTGGTAATGACATCAAGCTATCTTCCACAGCTGTTTCAACTTCTTCAAACATATCGACTTCTTCATTCACATGCATGGTAACATTTTCAGAGCATTCTGCCTCTTCACTTTCCATTTTTTGGTACTTATGTTCATGTTGAATTCTGATATCATTCACTTTAACAAAGTCATTTAAACTGTCAGGAATTATAGGAAGATTATCCTCTTGAACATCTTGAACCACAGTAGGAGATCTTGAAGAAATGTCAGAATTCTCATCAACATTGTTCTTAACTTCAGTTAATTCATTAGATGTACAACCAGACGCACTATCAGATTCCAGAAGGTCTTCAGCTCTTAACATCAGTCTCAGGTCTGGATTATATTCATCAGATGGTGTTTGAAGAATATCATCATCATTTTTCTCAAATCTACTGACAGGATCTGACAGAGCGTTTTCTTCAATTTCACTAAGAAGTTTAGTTTTAATATTTTTAATGCAAGAATTTTCTGTTTCCAACCCAATTGATGAAGTCATAGAAACATCAGTCAATCTCTTCCTGTTACATTTCCTATTCATGCGGAACTTCTCTGAGAGATATGAAGATGTTTCATCATCTGATTCAATAATTGCACATGCACCAATTTCTAAATCAGTACAGTTGTTTACATTATCAATGTCATCGTGATTAAATGAAGTCACAGAACTTGAACCTTTATCAAGAATATGTTTATAACTCGTCAGAGGCTGGAATGATTTGAAAAATGACACTTCTTGTAATTTCTTGCACAAAGCAGGATGCATACTTCTTAATGGAGGTATTTCAGAAGCCTGATGACAAAGTTCACTTGTTAGTTCAGTGTTATCAGTTTTGTTAGAAGATGAAACACTAAATTTGGTTAAAGGACTTGTCTTCCTCAAAAGTCTCTTCCATTTCAGCAACTGTGTCTTTGGCACTTGTAGAATTTTTGAGGTTTTGGCATAACCAATAGTATTAGATACAACAATCACATACTCGATGTCCTCAACTGGAAGGTTTTCATACCAACGTGTTTCCTTACCCTGCTTATCATTATCATAATCTTCAATTAAACCTTCTACTTGTTCTACATCATCAGTCTCTTGCACAAAGCTCGGCTCGGTATTTTCTGAACATTCACCAAAGTCCTTTGAAATTACAAAATACTTTCCATTAGATTCTGGGTTGGACAAACTAGTGGTGAGAAAAGGTGATGGTGTTTGTATCATTTTCACATCATTTGTATCAGCAGACATTTGTTTGTGGTTTTGATAATTACTTGTAACATGTTTTTCAACAAATTTATCAGTCACAACTTTATTAGCTAGTTTAAGACTTGTGTCCACACACAAACTTGGTAAACAGGATGGTTTATCAGCTTGTAATACATACACTTGTTGTGTTCTTTGGGGGACAGCCATGTAATCATTAAATATCTCACTTCTCTTTTTCCACCACTGTGGAGAGCAATCAATCTCATTTACATCCAAGCCTTTTAAAATAAGTTCCTCCATGTTAGATTTCATCACACAACAATTTTCATGTTTGGAGGATTCCATCAGCTTTATAGGGCTAGAAATATTGCAATGGTTTTCACTGATTCCACAACTGATCAAGTTCTCAAAAACATCCAAATCATCCAAATGTGTTCTTGTATCTGTTTCATATTCTAAATCATTCTCTTCTTTCAATGAATTTTCCAGCTCACTTTTTTTCACGTGAGAAATTGATTCTACATCCCAAGCAGCATCTTGTAACTGAAAATCTATATTAGAGCTTTCATCTTCATGCTTTTCATCTGATTCAGGCAGATTGTCCAAATGTTGCACTGAACATTTATTAGAATCAGGTACAACTGATTCCTGACACGCATTCCATGAAGAGACAGATGAACTTGTCTCATGCACAAGGCCGTCAGAATTATCACTTATATTTATTTCAAAGACACTATTCTGAGGATCAATTTCCATCCCAGAACTAGAATCAAAGAATTCTTTACTATGATTCATCAGATAATTGGAATACAGATGGCATATTGTTCTACATAAAGTAAACGACAATCTTGGTTTGGCATTTCGACACCTTTTCAACAAGAGGTGATTTGTTCTGTAATTGTTTCCTGGGACTATTGATTTACAACGAACCTGATAATGTAGTTTCATCTTTAACAGCTTGTAATAATTACAACATGATCTATTAGCTCTAGAACATCTACGACACAATGTCATTATCTTGTTACAATTCTGATGTGCATATTGTCTTGTCAAGTTCATGCCAACATTTTCAACATGTCTGGTTGTCTTTGACGAATCTAACCTATCCTCACATTCTGTATAAGGTTGAGTGTGAAAAACTTCGAGCCTAAGTGACATCTTATCTTCCCCTGCAAGAAGAGGAATTGTGCAAAATGAAATTACATACACCATTTTAATATGCCAAAAAATTAGTTTAATAAAACAAGAAAACACACAGCAAACTTTTCATAGTATTTCAGGGCTGAATATTTCTCCTCATTGTGAATATTTTAAAAATAATTCCTTATTTACTGCAGATTTTGGACAGTGTATGTAATGCCCATGTTTGCACAACTCGTCTGCCCCATAGTACACAATAAATGGCACCAATACACAACTAAACATATAAATTATAAGAAGCTAAGAAATTGAGAAAACAAAACATTCCTATACCCCACAAAAATGGAACTGACATGGGACAGAAAGTGAAATGAGTAAGTACAGGCAATTGTCCATCAGCAAGATAAAATGTATTCAATATAAATTTAATTGTCTTGTACGTGTCATTTAACATATTTATCCGTTGTTTGTAGGGGAACAGCTCCATAAACTCAGAAATACATAAAAGATCATTTAGCACAATACAAACTATTAATGGCTATGAGCGCAACATTGATATGCAGAGTGCAGTACCAAAATACAGGCTAAATGCAAGTATGCAGTACCAACCTACAGGTAAGATTAAGTTAATACCAACACAAATATCAAATGCAAATATGCAGCATCAACATACAGATCAGATGTAAGTATGCAGTATCAACATACAGGCAAGATGTAAGTATGCAATACCAACACACAAGTCAGATGTAAGTATGCAGAACCAATCTACAGGTCAGATGTAAGTATGCAGATTTAAGTATGCAGTACCATCATACAAGTACAAAGTAAGTATGCAATACCAACATACAGGTCAGATGTAAGTATGCAGATGTAAGTATGCAGTACCATCATACAGGTCAGATGTAAGTATGCAGATTTAAGTATGCAGTACCAACATACAGGTCAGATGTAAGTATGCAGATGTAAGTATGCAGTACCAACACAAATGTTAGATGTAAGTATGCATACAAACATGACAAGACATGTGCCACAACCCAGACTCATACTTGTGACCTCAAACAAGCGACCAACAGACCTAACTGGGCATCCTTAGGTAAATGGAAAAATTGATTTAAAATCAAACGGACATCACGGTCTCACCTGTTACAACTGAAGATTTCAGGGATGTCAAATTAGTGGAAGGTTGCACAGCAACTGCTTGTCCCTGATTAATCAGTGTAGAATGTGGAACTACAGATGTTTGGTTAGACTGTTGATGTGGCTGAAACAATAATATGATATCTCAAAAAAAAAAAAAAAACACACAAGAGGGCCATGATGGTCCTTTTTCGCTCACCTCAGTAAAGATTGCAACTTCTGCATTTTTCCTGTGGTTTGACCAGATGACCTAGTTTTTAATCTGAGTTGACCCATCTTCAAACCTGTTTACATATCATTAATAGAACATTCTGACAAAGTTTAAGGAAGATCCAATCAAAACTGTGAGTTCATGAGTGTCAACAGTTTTCAGGAGATTTCTTCTAGTGACCTAGTTTGTGACCCCAGATGACCCATGTTCAGTCTAGTCCATGATATCATTGAGACGAACATTCTGACCAGGTCTGATGAAGATTCACTCAAAAGTGTGACCTCTAGAGTGTTAACAATCCCCAAATGTTGACAATGGACACCAGAGTTGACTGACTGATCACTATAGCTCACTGAGCACTACGTGAGCTAAAATAGTAATTAATCTGATCAAAGACAGTCACTGTTCACAGATAGTAACTGTTCACTGGAATTTACAGACCACAGGTAGTCATGATTCACAGGTCATTACAGTTTTGATACAATTTATTACATAAAATGAATCAATAAATAATTAAATTATACTTACAGAAACTTTAAGCACTGGTCTTAAAGTCCATTGATTCTGTACAAAGTTTTGAGACACTGAGTTAGGCACATTGACAAACTTATACACTTGTTGCGGAGTAACACTGGATGGTTGTACATTTAATGTTGCTATGTTTTGTACATGAACACTGGATGTTGATGGTGAAGTCAACTTTTGTATGGGTTGACTATCACTGATTAAAATAACATCAGGCTGAGCAACAGAACCTGAAAAAAACAACAAAAAGATTTACCAACAATGTGTACCATAGTAGACTGTTTTATTGAAAACTCCATAACAACAATGTGTACCATAGTAGACTGTTTTATTGAAAACTTAATTACAAAAAAACAAATGACATAATTTTATCTCTGTCAAACTTCAGCACGACTTTGTAATGATATAATGTACATGTTTTAATCTTTGAATTGAAAAAAAATGTAACAAGACTGACCTTAACGTGACCATGATATCATGATATCATTAACTGGTTAACTTAATGTAACATCAACTGGTTAACTTAATATGACATCAACTGGTTAACTTAATATGACATCAACTGGTTAACTTAATATGACATCAACTGGTTAACTTAATATGACATCAACTGGTTAACTTAATATGGCATCAACTGGTTAAATTAATTTGAAATCAACTGGTTAACTTAATATGACATCAACTGGTTAACTTAATATGACATCAACTGGTTAACTTAATATGACATCAACTCGTTAACTTAATATGACATCAACTCGTTAACTTAATATGACATCAACTCGTTAAATTAATGTGACATCAACTGGTTAACTTAATGTGACATCAACTGGTTAACTTAATGTAACACCAACTGGTTAAAACCTCATCTTGCAGACTAAAATTTATGTCCTTAAATTTGCAAATTTCCAAAATTTACAATCCAAACAAAATTGATCAGGTAGATATTTATAATCTGGATAGTTTCACTACTTGATACATAAACAGTCCAGAAAATTTACGGATAAATATCTATAACACAAATTTTTTCACCCAAGCATACACATGTATGTATATGTTGATCAAATAAACACAATCCAAATCAAGTAAAAGACTGTCTCACCTCTAGACTTGTTTATTTTATGTTGTTACTCACCTCTAGACTGGTTTATGTTGTTACTCACCTCTAGACTGGTTTATTTTATATTGTTACTCACCTCTAGACTGGTTTATTTTATATTGTTACTCACCTCTAGACTGGTTTATGTTGTTACTCACCTCTAGACTTGTTTATTTCATGTTGTTACTCACCTCTAGACTGGTTTATGTTGTTACTCACCTCTAGACTGGTTTATTTTATGTTGTTACTCACCTCTAGACTGGTTTATTTTATATTGTTACTCACCTCTAGACTTGTTTATTTCATGTTGTTGTTTATGCAGGAACTGAGCTGGTCTTGGTGGAGGAAAGCTTCCAGTATTTTGTTGTTCTGATACACCAGTATTGTTGTTAGACACTTTCACAACTTGAGTTTGTGGTGCCTGTTGAGAGGACTTTGAAGCAGCCAAAGTAAATGTGTTTGGTTGAGATGAGGGTACCAGAATGCGACCAGCTCTAAATTCTTTGATAAAATCATTTGCCTAAAATGTATAAACCATACTTAGATAAAGTACCAGATATGTTAATAAGATGCCAACAAGAAAAACTTCAATTTAATCCATAAAAAGATCATCATTTTTATAATAATATATTTTGAATGAAGTATTCGCGTTAAGGTTAAGTTTACAAAATAACTGAACATAATACACTCTCACAATAGATTCTGCTACATGCATCATTTATTCAATGACAACTAAACTCTGGTTTATATGAATAGTTTATATATATAGTGGTTATGAACGGTGGTTATGGATAATGTCTGGAACTCGACAAATATTAACCTCAAAATGACAAACAAAGCTGTACTTCCATTTTGTGCTTCTCTCCTTTGTTTTAAATTCTAGCAGAGTCCACGGATGACAAATAAATGAGAAGGCCAATGGACTGATAGTCATTGAATTTGTACACAATTTAAGTTTCTATAAAACTGGTTCATATAAACCAAATTCTTTGTACAAAAAACACTCAGAACAAGAGCATCATCTTTTTGTACAACTCTTACTTGCCTGATCGAAAAATAATCGAAAAATCCAAAACTGACCTCATTGCAAATTGTGGCATTCATCAATCATAATCAAATTATCACGGTAAACTGAGGTGAATAGAACTTTATCTTATATATAAACGTATGCCTTTAGAAAACTCAGAGTAAGGTAACAAATAGATTTATCATCCACTCACCTTTTCATGCTCTTCTTGAGCTAATTTTATGGCTGCTAATTGTGCTGAAGATAATTCTTCTTCAAAACATTCCATATGAAGGTCAACATCTTGCCTGTAACTACGACGAAATGTTGTTGCCTTGGAAACAGTTTTGTGAGATTTTGGAGTCTTTGATGAAGTTTCAGCTGACTGATAAACAACTGGTGATTTTTTTACGCGCAAACTTTTTCTTGCAACCATGTTTTCTGTAGAAAGAATTTTATGTATTAAAATAATACAGAGGAATTCAAGGCACATACATAAATAAATTAAACAAACAACATGCATGTGTATGATGTCAAATCCACTAATCCATTTTTCTCAATTTGGAGCAAGAGATGTGACCTTGACAAAATCATCTTGATGCAGTGACCCTGATACACTGACCTTGAAACACAGCCCTAGGTACAATATTTTACAATTGACACTTTAATTAACCTGTACATTTAAAGAAAAATTAAATATCAAAATTTAAAATTTGAGTATTCATGGTGTGCTGGCAAACAGATAATATTCATGTTTTGTTACAGATACAAATTCATCATTTTAAATACAGTTCAACATATGGTAAAAGTGTTATTAAGAGACATTTTATCACGATAAAACTGATAAACATACAAAATATCAACATTTGTAAGATGTTTATAAAAATAAGAGGACCATTATAGCCCTGCATCACTCACCAGAATAAATGTAAGTTAATTTGTTACTAAAAAGATAATAAATGTACACTTCTGGGCAGATCAAGAGGAACAATAATAAATTTGATAAAGGGCCATCAAAGAATACTGTAACAAAGGTATATTCGTGATGACTTAAAGATGCCACAGACCAAATTCGGTGATGAGCAAACCACTGGTTCATGAAAACAAGTCAATTTAAGGTATTTCTATATTTAGCTCTAGTAACCCCTTTAAGGGGCCAACTAGTATAATATGAGCAAATTGCAGCTAAAGCCTCAAAAGGCTTCTACACAGCAAATTTGAAGTAAAACTGACTGGTAGTTTCTGAGGAGATGACCATTGTTGACGCCAGACGCCGGACGCCGGAGCACCCACCTATCAATCCTAACAGCTCACCCTGAACCTTCAGTTCTGGTGAGCTAAAAACATACCATCGTCATCAACCAAATCAATAATCTCAGTCGGTATATCTTCTATTTCTGGCTCAGTGCTGGGACTTTTCTTCAACCTTTCTTCTTCTTCAATTAGCTCAGCTTGTTCCTGGTAGTTCTTTCTTTCCTTAATTCCAAATTCACGCCACTAAATAATAAAGACAAAAGACCAGATTAAGACAATGAACTCTTGAAAACTTCAACATTTTTTACCTTATATGATAGGTGCCAGTAAATGGTTCCCTTCCCAATCTAAAGAGTGACTTCACAATTTCAAAAAATATTCATAAACAAAAGACAAATTCGTAACTGGTATGTTCAGATAAGACAAACACAATTTTACATGGTTAACTCAACAATAATCTTCAGCAGTGTTAATCAAATTCACCCATTTCATAATTACACTTTCGAGATCCTTTTGCTATCAAGGTATCATTCCTCAAACACAGACTGGTTTTCACACTTTATGGAAATATTTGAGAATAAATGAGATAAATCGGCACACTGGACTTCTGTCTACTTTGACATGAACTTTTTGTCTACTTTATTGTAAACTGATGTCAACTTCGATGATAACAATTATAAATTCAGTTAGTAGCCCCTTTCCCAAATGAGGTTAAAAATCCTGGAACTTTGAGGATCAGTCAGCAAAGATTCTGATTGATTCTTAACAATAAAAAAATTGACCAATGACAAAGCAGCAATCCATTTTTAAAATCTAAATTAAATTTCAATCTATTTTCCAATCCAAAATCTGGAAAAAAAATCCCAATGCATTCAGTGTAGTGATTTGTTTTGCAATTTTGGGAAAGGGATCCAGTCCAAAAATGCATGGTGTGAGACCAAAATTGTGAATTATTAAGTCTGAAATTGGGAAAAATGTCTTTATTTTCTATTGGTAAGGTTTCATAACCAGGGCTCTCTCTTTTTGGGGGACTGGGGCCGGGCCCTAGGAGGGGCGAATTTTGCATCATTTTCAGTTAAAGGGGGAATTTCAAAGCCTAATTAATATAATAGGTGGGGGAATTTTTACCAAAAATAGGGGGAAAAAAGTATATTCCAGAGGTGGGGGACTGGGGCCGAATTTTGGCCACCAAATCAGAAGATCGAGAGCCCTGATAACTAAACATAAATTGACATATCTTTGAATTACCTTTTTGCCTACTATACGACTAACAGCACCAAATGCAAGTGTGGGATTATCAGCAAGAAGTTTTTGGCGATATTCTCTACTGAACACAATAAAGCCATTTAGTCTGCCACTCCGCTTTTTACCTTTATTCTTCATCTAAGTATCTACAAAAGAAAAAGAATTGTTCCGATCAATAAGTAAGTTTTCTTTAGTGCAGTAATCAATCAGCAAGTTTTCTGTTATATACTAATCAATCAGCAAGTTTTCATACCAATCAATCAGCAAGTTTTCTCTTATATACTAATCAATCAGCAAGTTTTCTGTTATATACTAATCAATCAGCAAGTTTTCTCTTATATACCAATCAATCAGCAAGTTTTCTCTAGTGCACTAATCAATCAGCAAGTTTTCTCTTATATACCAATCAATCAGCAAGTTTTCATACCAATCAATCAGCAAGTTTTCTCTAGTACACCAATCAATCAGCAAGTTTTCCTTTGATCACCAATCAATCAGCAAGTTTTACCTTACACAAGAATCAGTCAGCAAGTTTCCTCTTCATAATTCATTCAAAATAGTTGAGGAAAATCGATATTTTAGTCAAATTTTCATAGAAGAACACGACCTACGACAAGCGGTTTTTTTCATCTGTTTCAAAGAAAAAAGTCAGGCAGTTTTTTAACTTTCAGTTCCAGCAACTGCCATATTATTGTACTAGTTAGTAACTCAATAAGTATTGAATAGCTGGCGGTGCTGGTTAACACGATGAATTTTGTTCTGGTTAGTTACCCAGGAAGAAGTGAACATGGGATTTACACATTATCTATAGCCAAAATTGTGTGTGGCATTATAACATAATTATTTGTTGAGTTTGATTATGTATTTTTGCAATTATGTATACTAGTTTTATTTGTGCAATAAATTTCACAATATTTGTACTGTTGGAAAGAAAAAAATTGTCTTCATATGTCGCATTCATACTTTTATATTTTTATATTCCATCCCTTAAGTTTAAATGTAGAGACGATACAACAGCACTAAATATAGAAAGTCAATCAATACCCTTACAGCCCAGTAAACAAATATTTGAATCCACACGAGTTGGTTATTGTAACCCATTGAAGAGAGTCATAGAATTAACTCCTAGCATTAATTTGGTCTTCATTCTAGTCCAAGTGAGTACGTTTATGTACATACTATTGAAGGTTTGAAGGTGACTGGTTTACAATCTTTTGCCAAAGAAAGTAAGATAAGTAGACATGGAATGCAGTCTGCATGATGGCTACAGTCAGCAAGATAATGAATTATCATCTGCCATCTAATAAAATCCTGATTTTTTGCTGTCTAATTCCAATAAATTTTAAAATGCTGACATTTAAAGTGCTTTTCAAGTTGCATAATATTTTAGAGGTTTTTACACTGTGAACGTTTTTACACTGTGAACATTTTTAGAGAGTGAAGCTATGGTAACCAGACAACGGTTTCTCCAGACAATCATTCCTACGCTAATTTTGACCAAGGTGAACAGTGATTCCTTCAAGAAAATGATGCAATGGACACTCGTTCCTACATAATTTTTCCACATAAGACACTCGTTACTACATAATTCTTCCACCACCCAAGACACTCATTGCTACATAATTCTTTCATCCTGGACACTCGTTCCAACGTAATTTTTCCATCCAGGACAATGGTTCCTACTATATTTTGACAGCCCTGACATTTGCTCCCACGTTTTTTGGTTATTTGTTACATCAGATATCCGTGTCTGTGGAAAATTAATGTCATGCAGAAGTGTATAATATGACGTATAAATCATGTATGTGGGGCCTTTTATTGATTATTTATTTTTATTGATTTATTGAATAATTGTGTTAAATAAACACCACTTTTTAAATTTAAAATTAACAAAATTTTCATTCTTACTTATATAATTATATTTTATTTAAAACAGTTTTACTGTTTTCAAGCTTTTCCCAATATATAATCTACATAAAACAACTGAGCCCCAGTGTAGGGCAAAAAGCAACCCCACAGCATAATTTAAAGAAATTCTATAGAGCCATGCGGTATTGACATAAAAGATTTTTTTTTTCCTGCATAATCTATATAAAACAAGTAACTCCCAGAGCAGCGTCAAATTTGACCCCCCAAAGGACCACCGGCTTCTCGAAACTGCTGGAACACTTGACTGACATTTGGTCTGGCAAAGTTAGAATTTCTGTCTGACCAAATGAAAATTTGTCTGACCGAATATATTATACATAAGTGATAAATGTTGTGGCCAGTGCCTGACATGTCCGATGGTCCAACAACTTTCAGGAAGCTTGGAACCATCAGTAAAATCTTGGTAGAGGACCATCCCAGGAGAATTCTTGTGAAGTTCGATTGAAATAGGCTCAGGGGTTTCAGAGGAGAATTGTTGAAGCGATTGTTGACAACACATGACACCCGACAGCAGACAGGGCGGGCATTACAGCTCATCATAAACACTTGGTGAGAATTTACTGCATTCATAAAAATGATTTATTCAGATTTTACAACAAACAATTCATACAGAAATCATTTAAGTAACAGTAAAATTCTGAGTGGTATGATCCATGCTACAATAATGTCATGACATTCCAATGTGAGCAATGATGGTTAAAGTAAAACAGCGTTTCTACATAATTGTTCCGACGTCATTTTGGCACAACTTCAAAATATGGCAGACTACAGGTATAGTTCTACTGCTCTATAAAATTGTTGATATTCCCCAAAACTGAGTACAGGTAAGAACTCACGAGTAAGACTTCTCAAATTTTCCTCAACATTTTGTGTATTGAATTAAAAATGGAATTAAAATGTTTAATAAGCAGCCCTTGGCACACACTCTACATAAAATATGATATACCTCGACCATATTATAGAAGGATGCAGGGATTTCCCTGATATAGGTTTCATGCATCCCTGACATGATATTCAGCTGAGGGACTCGCATTGAGAGTGACCACCACATCCTCGGGACCCCTTCCAACTCGGAATTTGCCCTTGGCATTTTCTGTGTAGGCCCCCAAAAATCCCGAGGGACCTCAAAAATGTTGGGAGATGAAAAATCTTAGGGAAAACCCTGGGATGGTAAACACATATTAATTCGTTGGAAGTACATTAAAATGCTTCTTTTCACTAATAAAAGAAATTGCCAACATGTTGCCAACAGCGTTTAGTATAGAACTATACCATGTCAAATACACTTGTACCAGAAACTAAACTGACCATTTCCATAACAGTTCTAATTAAAAGGATTTTAATATTATTCTGATTCAAGAAAAAAAAAGAATAATTCAACAGTCAAGTGTTATAGTATTCCAATACAAAACATGAAAATGTCTTCAAGGCAATGTACTGAAGACTTCTTATGTTCCAAACATCTGAGAACTTTTTCCTATCACAAGACAAGACATTTGCTGACAATGATTTTACATAAGGATTATTAACTGTAATTCAGTTATGATTATGACTCAGTAACAAAGGGCATTTTGCAATATCACCAGGGACCAAATATCAGCCTTGTTCCCAATAAAAAATAGCCTTCTTTTTTCCCCAATTTCAAAAAATCCACAACAGCCAAAAAAAAAGATAAATCCAGTAACAATCTGATTGATAAGTACCCACAAATGTCTTACAAAAAATGCACAGTACCAGTGACTTATGCATCATGGCACACTCAGATTTCAATGTTATACGCTGTATACTAGATTTCACATCAAATGTCACACAATAGCAAATATTATTCCAAGAAAATATTTCTCAAATGTCCCGCAATATAGCAACATGCCATATATTTTTTCCCAATTTAAGCCATGGGCCTTTTCACAACATGGCTGGAAAAAGCCTTGTAACAATCCATTTCTTAGCATAAAAAATGTCTAAAAATAGAAGGAAAGGCAACAAAATGCAAGAAAGTGGTACAATATGCAATGTTGTTATTTTTTTATTAATAAATTTATGCTAATCATTAGCACAGAGTAGAATGTTTTCAAGGAAGAACAGGTCTAAACAATTCCAATCGTAAAGAATCAATTTTATTCACCAGTAAAACCATTACTTGCAGATTATTGTTTCCATCATCTTCAATTAAAACCATGCAAACTTCCAATTTCTGTTGAGATTTGATCCTTTATAATATAGCAGACAGTATTTGTCCATATCCACTAAATTCTAAATTCCACATAGGCATGCATTTCAAATTGCACCACCCATAAGCTAGGCTATAGGCCGTCAGTAACAATATTAAGTCACTGAAGACTTTACAAATGGAGGTCAAGGTCACTCAAAACACTAAATAGAACCATTCGTCCAAAAATAAACAAAATCATCACATAATGACAGCTGCAAGCATTACATCAACATGTTCACCGTCAGAGCTACGATTTAACAATAATTTGTAGTAATTTATAACCTTAACACGTTTTATTTGTGCTGGAAGCTGATGTTTACAATTCGCATCTTCTTTAATCATTTACAAGCTTCAAAACAACCGAAATATCAAGAGATAAACAACACGTTTGCGAAACAACTGGATAAGTATGTCAAAAACTTAAATAAAAACATGAACTAGGGAGAAAATTAGTCTTTGTTCTTGTAACTAATTGTTATTCAGCATGGCCGACAAAATCCCTTCTTCCGCGGGCAATGGAGACCCGATTTCAAACCCAAAATAAACAAAAACTGTGGTAAACGATGCATGGATACTTCGCCATTGTATTACCTGATTTAGTGCCTATACGAATAATTCAGTGCCAGACCCGAACTCATTTCGCAAATCAACGTATTAATAGTTTAAATAACTCCCATAATTTTCTAGATCTCACCCTCCATAACGAAGTAGTCACGTGATTTGTGTTGCGGGGATTTGTGCACGCAAGTCAAATTTCGTGAAACCAGCGAGTAGTTGATGGATTATTTGTGGACAGAATCGGATATTCATAATTATGTAGTAACCAGCACTATGGAAAACACACGAAAAACAAATGTATAAAACGTATAACATTTTTTATGAGCACTGGAATTTTGGTTTATAGAGTATTAGAGTACACATCTCGTGAATGTCCGCCATCTTCGTACGGAAACAACCGAATCGAACATTAACTTTGAGTTAGAGACTATTTAGGTGTAACGCATATAAAATGTTTATGTACATAGAGGCATCATGCAAATAAATCGTATAGAATGGATATGATAGATATGTGCATTTTTACAACAATGTCAAATATCTTGATACAGATTATTAGTTGTTATAAGACAATGTTTTATAGTTTTAAAACAATGTGTTATCGTGACTTTACATGAGCTGCATACGCTGGGCGGATCCTGAACCTTCTAACGGAGGGGGGGGGGGCGTAAAATCTATATAATATAACTCCTAACATTTTTACATTTTATTCTTATCGTGGACACCAACCATGCATACATTGAACCCCACATTATAATAATTCTAAATGATGTCAGAATCTTAGGCGGCTAGGTGCAATGTCGTAATTATGGTAGTTCAAACGTTATACCAAAATTATGACAGACGCTATACATAGACCTCACAAGAAATATTTTTTTTATAAAAGTTTACCTCAGTATAACAACCAGTTTATCATAATGTCTACCTCTGTATAACGATCAGTTTATTAAAAAATCTACCTCGGTATAACGACCAGTTTATTATAAAGTCTACCTCGGCATAACAACCAGTTTATTATAAAAGTCTACCTCAGTATAACGACCAGTTTATTATAAAAATCTACCTCAGTATAACGACCAGTTTATTATAAAAATCTACCTCGGCATAACAACCAGTTTATTATAAAAGTCTACCTCAGTATAACGACCAGTTTATTATAAAAATCTACCTCGGCATAACAACCAGTTTATTATAAAAATCTACCTCAGTATAACAACCTGTTTATTATTAAAGTGTCTACCTCAGTATAACGACCACTTCACATTTATTGTATTGTTTGGACCAGATTTTAATATTATTTCCTCTCTAGTTTAACCTGATAACGAGAAACAAAAATGTCTTGCTCTCACTTTTTGTGATACAAAGTTGCTCTCAATATCAAGTTTTGGGGACCTGAGTCTGATGGAGGGAAACAATTTAGCGATTTAAATCAAAACATCGGCTTATATCATGTTCTGAGGTGATAACAATTTATCTTTAGCTTATTCTGGGACCACGTTAAGTCTATTGTTACACTGACACCAGTCGATGATTATTAAGTCTTTAACTATTATTATTTTACCCACGTGATGTATTCGAGAGAATGTTAATAATATACACAGTCTATAACGTTATACCTTTTTGTTTGTCGTTAGAACAAATTGTAAGGAAGGGAGAATACTTTGATTTCTTACGTGCATAATGTAATTCAACAGTTACTTCCCTTGCCTTTCACACCCGCTGTGAGAATGTAAACTTCCAAGTTCTGTTTTTATTCCATCATACCACGTGATAATAAAACAACAAACCATTTTTTTATTTTACAATCAAACAACGTAAAAGGTGAAGTTGTTATCGGCCATTGTCTCGTATGCACGCATCACGTGACATAAAACACGATATCTGTGATACAATAAGAATGGTCACGAAAATCCATTTCTGGTTCATGTTTAGTGTCATAACGTACGAGTAGTTCTACAACTAGTGCCTGGCGTATAAATACGTCCGTTTTATATGAATCAGTGGGATGTATGTTTACAGGGAAATCCAAACTTTCTAGTATGATACATCGCTAACCAATGAAACAATCCTACATTGATCATATGTTCTATTACAATCATGTCTGTTTTCAGATCTGTTTTGTTCATTGTATGCATTACTGAAATAAAATAACATTTATTTACATGGTTACAATTCTTTTCAGTCATATTAAACGTTATACAGTTCAGATTTTCGAAAGAAATATGATGGAACAAAATGTTGCACTCCGTTCATTGTTGTCTCCCCTGAATTGTTTGATGGACAGAACAGTAAACGTTTGTCCTTTGTTTCCGAGAGTATAAGATGTCACCAGGTGAATGTATTAATCTCTTTGATGAATGAGTTCATAAGGACATTTTTATTCTTCTAGATTCATATGTTTTTATTTATCGAAAGACTAATGAATGACTTAATGACTTAAACATAAAATAATGATCGAAAAGACCATTAACTGAAAAATTAGTATATTAGTATATTAGTATTTTCAATTCTTACCCCACCCCCTTATGTCAATAGATTCAGCGTGAGGTCTTTGTATCTCGGTGTAAAATATATAAGTTAATTGTGTATAAGGACAAGTGTCCTCCATCACTGAATGTTCATATGAATAAGTTGGTGGTAACTTGCGGAGAGCAAGGTCAGAACCAGTAAAAATCCAAGAAAACTATTTAAAATATTTATCCATTGTTATTTGACGAAGGACGAAGATCAGATAAACGTAGAAATTTAATTAATTATCAATGCTACACTCCTTATACCAAATAAATTTTGTTCATATTCTAAAATTGAGATAATTAAACATTTTATATCATTTTATCAAAATTCGCAAGTCAGAGAGATGTGAAAGAATTCATTGTCGTTACCAAGGTAACAGAAAAGAGTATTTTTAATTTATGGGACCGTTTGTATTGTTTGTATTGTAAGCTATTAAATAACGTGTCAAATCGTATGTGATTTTCATTCATTAAATCTTTTGTACATTCAGACAGCCAGCCCATACATAATTCATACATATATATCAATTTTCTATGTAATACTTCTTAAGATAAATTACATCCGACAGAATCAAACGCTTTCTTGAACTCAACAAAGACAACAAAATTCGACTTATGCTTCATGCTCAGGTACTTAATGACTACAGGATACAAAAAAAATCATTGTTTACCGTAACCTGCTGGAAAACCAACCTGACACACATCTTGTCATAAACCTGAACATACACACATTTTGTCATAAACCTGAACATACACACATCTTGTCATAAACCTGAACATACACACTTTTTGTCATAAACTTGAATATACACAGATCTTGTCATAAACTTGAATATACACAGATCTTGTCATAAACTTGAATATACACAGATTGAGTCATAAACCTGAACATAGACAGATCTTGCCATAAGCCTGTGTAAATGTACCACAGTCAAACACTCACTAAAGTTAATGTATACGTACCACAGTCAGACAATACATGTATGTTTTTTGTTTTTAAAGACTGCATAAATTGTTGTCTTTTCTTTGCGTTGACAACTCACTGCTATGAACTAAGTTCGTGAGTTCATGGATTTACCGAAAAAGAGAGTTTGCACAAATTCACCGTAAGTTTAAAACCTCACTTTCAAACAATAAAATTCATTGAATGTCTGTTTCTTAGTTTATTGTGGTTATTTCGTTTTGTGACAAGCTATAAAATCAATCTCATTACAAAGTTATCGGAATAATTGTCAATTATTTACAGTAGGAAATGCTATTTCTAAACTGTTAAATATCCGCTCTGGTGCTTTTACTAATTAATTTTGACATCTGTAATTCATTGGTAACAAGATACAGACTGATTTCTGGATAAAATTTAAATGATAAGTCACTGTTAGTAAATACTAGGTGTGGTGTAATCACTAAACTGTTTTTTCATCAGTGTTCGCGTTTCTTTGTGTTCAATGCCCTAAATTTTATTGCATATTAATTAATGATGAAACATACATGACGTCGCCAAATTATCATTTACGATATTGTCGTATATAGATTTTTATTACGAATTACGACAAAACCTATGTACAATATGACTGGCAATGTACGAACTGACTAGAAATGTACGATTCTATGTTATTTATTAGTCGTATAAAACTGTTATAGCCTCAATATTTGATGAGATCAATTTACATACATGCGTGTTGAATAAATATGGGTTTATTTATTTGAAGTTAAATGTGACATTATAAACTTTTACTGTATGTTAAAACTGATTAACGGAGAACTGTTTGAAAGACGTTACCGTGTGACCCCTACTGGTGTGACCCCCTTCTGTCACAGCAAATAATTCTAACCATTCACAAACCACGCCATGTCTTTTAATGGAGTCCAAAATTACGAGAACAAATGAAGCAACAAGTAATGACTAGTGTATCATTAATATTCATTAAAATCATTTATCATATCATATATATGTATGTGTGTCTGATTAAACACCTAATAAAAGTTTCACTGCCGATTTATTATATTGTTGTTATTTAGTCACATGACTTATTGATCTAGCTACCGGCTCTGTTATTTAGTCACGTGATTAGGTCTAATCACATATTTTATATTTGACTTGCTGCTTTGCTTCGAGTTGAAGTTAGGGAAATTAAAACTGTGAACTATGGAGAAAAGGATCAGACGTTTAATTTTGCTTTATAAATCGCCACTTTTTGTTTTATAAATCACCACATTTTGTTTTATAAATCGCCACAATATCAATTTACGAACTACATTCGTGGTGTGTTATAGTGTACACTGTCTTAATGTTTCACATTTCCGCTCAACTTCCTTAAAATTACGTAAAACTGTGGAAAATTTTCAAAAATTCTTGAAACAGCAAAATTTACACGATCAGGTGTTGCGTTGATTCAAAATCAGTGTTAAGTGATACAAATACCCGATATAAATAAATGATATAAACACATGATATAAATAGTTAACAATGTCTGATATTTATATATTTTTATATCTATATGATATGAATATATTTAAATGAATAAGCAAACTTTTGACGTCTAGTAAATTCTAGCTTTATAGCGAAGCACGCATCTATTTATCTGTAATTTTGAAACAGTGACTGTGGATCTGTCATCTTGATCTAACCTCATTAAGCAGAAATTGCCCTGCATAAGATAAATGATGCACGGAAACTGAAACTTGTACGGCTCCATTATGCCTTACCTAAATATACTTTTTAGAGATCTATCTGTATAAATAATTTATACATTGACACTTGACTAAAACAGGACCTTATTAGTCCCGCCTTCCCCTAAACATGATATTATAGATTAATGGAAGGTACGTTTGTTTTCATAATAATGTTTTATGTTCTACAGTCTTATTGATATGGTTTCATCCAAACTGTTTAAATATTTTACGATGCTTATTTTCTAAATAGAAAAAAAAAATCTGCATTCATTGTTGCGAAGAATGTTGTGATGTGAATGCTACTAGCTCATCAACAAACTTTCAGGCGGGGTTACTTCCCCTTATCTGTAAGCCACTAAATATAGGCTTGAAGTCCGTGAATTTATTTCGGTTGGAACTAACCTGAAGAATGAATGCACGTTTTTATGAGTTAAACGACCTACAGAGTGGATTTTTATTTGCTACTTTAATATTTAACCAAGAAGAAGTCTATAAAATAAAAAGTTTTACATTCATCACTAACGGCTGTTCACGTCAAATAATGAAATAGTTCGCAACCATCATAATTTAGTAATTAAAGGTTCTAATAAAATGTTGTTTCATAATGTGATTTGATTGATTGCTGTAGTAATATTTAGGTGAATAAACTTACGTTCATTGAAGAGTGATTAAAACTCATTTATCAACGTAATTAACTGATTTACACACTCAGTGATGCTGTTTTCATGACACCGTGTCTATTCTTACTTCATTTTTAAATGTTACAAGTTCGACCAGTGTATAATTTACGAACTGAAACCATGTAGACAGATCTACAATGCTTAATAAAAACAAAACTAATTAAAATCATGATTAATGAGAGAATTATAGAAGAATGAGAGGCACGTGTTAGGTATAGTTGAGATAGCGGGGTGGTATTTAAAGAGGGTGTGATAGGGGGCGGTATTTAAAGAAGGTGTGATAAGGGTGCTATTTAAAGAGGGCGTGATAGCGGGTGGTATTTAAAGATGGTGTGATAGGGGTGGTATTTAAAGAGGGTGTGATAGGGGTGGTATTTAAAGAGGGTGTGATAGGGGGCGGTATTTAAAGAAGGTGTGATAGGGGTGGTATTTAAAGAGGGTGTGATAGGGGTGGTATTTAAAGAGGGTGTGATAGGGGGCGGTATTTAAAGAAGGTGTGATAGGGGTGGTATTTAAAGATGGTGTGATGGTGTGATGTTTAGTGGTATCCAAGAAATCAAGTTTTAGAAGGAATTACGGGGAGGGATTGGAAGATAAATGTACCTGAAAGGGTTCTGACAGAACGGTGTTCACGTAGGAATTGAAACCTTTTTTAGTGAATGTTAAAGTAAGGGTTTATGGGTGATACATAGAGGGTATTATATTTTGTAGCTATTTTGGGGGAGTGATGTAAAGGGGAATTTAAGAAGAGATGATGATAGTTTGTAAGATCAGTCAGGCGCATGGATGTGGTAACGGTGAGTTAAGTAAGGCGGGATATAATTTTAACGGGAGCCATCCAGGAAGCGGCGCGGATTTAGGAGGGGCGTTGTAAAATGAACAAATTTATAATTTATGTTAATGGAAGAAAATAGTGTTAATCATTCTATTAAGATGAACTGAATTTGTGATTTACTGCATTAGGGAAGTATTCACATACAGACGTCGGAAGAGAAATAGTTTCTGCTCACATGGTTTCTGTTTTCACAATTTTGCCTTCCTCCACTTATAAATTATAATTGTCATAATAAATTTATCAATGTTTTCCAGCCGTTAGATCAATTTATAAGCAATAAATAAACAATATAAACTGTACATGTTAGCGGAATGATCAAACAAATACACTCCGTTATTTATCTAATTTCTAACTACAGGATAAATGTAATAAAATTGTCGTACAAGTGTACGCATGATATGAGGGCTTTGTAGACAGTTACATATGTTAGTTGTATTGTAAGAACGAACGTCTTCCGTCCTGTTGTCGATATTGACAGCACCGTGGTATACAATATTACTTAGTTTCATGTAACGAGTTAATTCTCCCTCGGTAACAAACGTGTAACACAAGTTTTATAGACATGACATCTAGCAGATCCACTCATGATGTACTTTATAGTTTGTCGCTAATTGCTTACAAAATTAATTTGTGTTTTAGCGTGTGAAACGTTTAACGACATACAAGAAAGTTTGCCTACCTTATTGTGAGTTTTATTTATGCACGACCGTGCTTTGTGTACAAATTTATGAATTACTAAGTAATCAATTCATCATTTAATACATAAAGCCTTGAAAACCCTTACAACTAAGCAGAATGTAGACCCTTAAAGTACTGCTCAATAAAGAACTTCCCCGCACGGGCTCTCCGTTCACCGACCTCCCCATTCAAAACTTCCATGCACGGGCCCTCAGTACACAGACCTCCCCAAACCATTCCCGTAAAGACTTCTCCACATATAACCCGCATACTATTGCATGTCCCCATATAAAAACTGATTTCTTCGACTTGAGCCCCCCTTCATGACTTGAAGACTGCTGTATAACAGTTACATTGCACATGTGGTACATTTGTTGTTGAAATCAGCGGTTTTCTCTGATTGTATTTTGTACTATACGGGAAACAATTTAGATGTCAGACAAAAATAGCTGAAAACTTTTTTATATCCTGTACTATGATAAAACAAGCATTAACTGTCACAGTTTGTGTATTAAACAGTTTGGACATAAAAGATGTGTCCGCATACCTATGATAAAAAGGAAAAACGTCAAAAACTGTCAATTAAGTCTGTATATATTTGTGTAAGTTTCTAGCTGTCAGAGTTAAGGGGGGAGGGAAACGCGTTACGTAATTATGTTCTGGACGAAACAGAGGCCATACATTTCAATACATAACGTTTATTACTACAATAAATACAATAAAAAATTATGATACATATCTAACAAATAAAAAAAGTGTCCTATATTGAAACAGTAAATGTTCAATATTAGAACAAAAAGTCCAATATTAGAACAGTAGACATTTATAATTGGTGTATAATGTGTACATGTACAAATATGTAACCATTATAATTAATGTGTACATGTACAAATATGTAACCATTATAGTTAAGGTGTACATGTACAAATATGTAACCATTATAGTTAATGTGTACATAAACAAATATGCAACCATTATAGTTAAGGTGTACATGTACAAATACGTAACCATTATAATCAATGTGTACATGTACAAACAATAATATTTCAAATCTGTTCGGATTATAATTTATGGCTCATGGTTCTTGTAAACATCACAAATCGACAATTTCGTTATTGTAAATGTTAAATAAAACATTGGCTGAAATTCCTTGCATAATTTAACTCTAAATTGTAATGAAATATTGTTGAATAATCGCTTCATTATAATTTCCTGTGATTTGGATGAATCCTTACCATGTGTAACGTAACATGACACTATAAATTAATAATCTCGTAAAATTTGATAAAAACAAAACATGAGCATTCATGTTTCTGTTATATTGAATGATTACAGAGATAAATTATCAATATGAAACGTTTGTGTCTACATTCTTGCAATATTTAATTCATTAGTAAAATATGTCCAGCGTAAGAATAACAAGGCACTAAACAATATATTACCTATATTAGAGATGTTGTCACATAAATTGTATGCAATAAAACAGATCCGCCGTACAATACAAAATCTAATGAATAACGTGTAGTGTATTATAACTGTATGTCGTGTAGTGTATTATTAAAACTATATGTCGTGTAGTGTATTATTATAACTATATGTCGTGTAGTGTATTATTATAACTATATGTCGTGTAGTGTATTATTATAACTGTACGTCGTGTAGTGTATTATTATTACTGTACATCGTGTAGTGTATTATTATAACTATATGTCGTGTAGTGTATTATTATAACTGTATGTCGTGTAGTGTATTATTATAACTGTATGTCGTGTAGTGTATTATTATAACTGTACATCATGTAGTGTATTATTATAACTGTATGTCGTGTAGTGTATTATTATTACTGTATGTCGTGTAGTGTATTATCATAACTGTATGTCGAGTAGTGTATTATTATAACTATAATACTTACCCTAGTACACCTGATACAAAAAAAGAAAGAAGAAGAACAGCGTTTTAATACAGATTATGTTTGTCGGACATATCACGTGACATTAACAAACAGCTCTGGTCAGTATTCAGTCAGTTGTTTGTAATTTATCACAGCCTGTCAAGGAAGTGAACATAGTTATTGTGTTTCTGACAGATACATACACAAACTTGTCAGTTTACGCGATTGGAAACTGACTTTGACCATTTGTGTGCGGTTTAACTTGTATATTATAATTGAGAATAATGACCCGTTTGTTATAACCATCATATTCACACATTCTCTATTCTGCGTGTGTAACATTTCTCATAAACGAATAAGATGGCGGAAAATAGAATAACTTGCGTAAAACATTTACAATGTAGTCAACTATGATTTTAGTCATGGATGCTGGACATGTGACATGTCCTTGAATATAAGTCATGTATGAATGTCACGTGATACAATCAGAATGTCTTGGATATTAGTCATGTATGAATGTCACGTGATACAATCAGAATGTCTAGGATATTAGTTATGTATGAATGTCACGTGATGCAATCAGAATGTCTAGGACATTAGTTATGTATGAATGTCACGTGATACAATCAGATTCTTGGATATTAGTTATGTATGAATGTCACGTGATACAATCAGATTTCTAGGACATTAGTTATGTATGAATGTCACGTGATGCAATCAGATTTCTAGGATATTAGTTATGTATGAATGTCACGTAATGCAATCAGAATGTCTGGGATATGCAAGGTATGAACATCAGGCCCAGCTATCATGAGGTTGCTATTAAACATTCCAGATTTGGAAATGTATATTGTTGATTTATTGCTTACTATATTTAAATGACCAACTTGGGGGAATGTTAACATATTTAACTGGCTAGACTGGAGAGGTACGTTGATATAACTGACTAGGTAGTTCAGGAAATATTTCAGACTGAACTAATCTAATTGGGGGATACTTCTGTACTTCATGTCCAGTAGAAACATGCCGGGATCTGACACTCAAACATAAAGCGGAAAGGCGACATCCTAAGTTACCATGTAATAAATTGTTCTTGTTTTGTTTATGCAGACTTTTATCAAGTCGTCATCTCCACGATGTGAATCTATACCTGTATCTATCAATAGTCATACATCAAAAATCATGAAAATAATGTTGCAATATTTGAGTGAGTGTAAAAAATACTAAAATTAATTAATCGCGTTTGATCTTTTAAAAATATACCGAACGTTCTGAGATCATGCGCGAATATAAAGGATATAACAAAAGGTAAATCTATAGAATCTGTGTTTATTGTGTCTGTGATGTCAATAGCTACGCCATGCTTGTAGTCTTCTGTCTAAATGTTACATCTTTACCTCTGTGTTTATTTTTTTTATTATTTCAGCATTTTAGTTACGCCTCTGTCTTTCAGTGTCTGTGTTCTCTATATAACCACTTAATTCAGTTTCTGCGTCTCTTTTTTGCCTTATTTACTGTTTGTGTGTTTGTTGTCTGGTCTTCGTGTCTGTATCCACTAGACTTTGTTAGCACGCTGTAATTTATCTACAATGTGTAACATGGCTGGTGTCTGCTACAGTCAACAGTTTTCTCTCATTTCATCAAAGGATTATTTCCTAGAATATCTCGTGGTTTGTGCATCGTTTTTTTTAATTCATTGAAGTAACCTCAGCAAATCACGATTACTCGACACGTTACACGTGTCTCCCATACAGCCATGTGATACAGCCATGTAACAAGTCTGTGGTTTAATACAACATAATAATTATGCATTAAAGCGTTATATATTTGGTGTAAGCCAGATTTTATCGTTATAATAAAATGTTTTGTTCTTTGTTCAAGGTCAAGGACAATTTTTTATTAATCCACTAGAAAGGAATTACATTCATGGTGACATTAAATTACAATAACACAATAAATATTCATATAGGATCAAGAATGTAGTAATTAAACTGAACACGTAAAGGTGCACCTTATGAATGTACTCACGTGAAACATACAGATTTAATCGTAATTTACTCTCCATTTAATCTTCACAATATTCTTGGGTATGTTGACATTGTTATGGGCTGAGCCCAATGTAGAGTGGAATATGGACAAGTATTAAGATAAGAATATAACAATATAATCATATAATTCTAAATATAAATCTGATTCAAATATTGACAGTGGGTCACGTGATGTTAGGTCAGGGACAGATAATCTTGATTTACCCATTGGATTAGGTAAGGTTTGGCTACCAGAACACTGAATATATACATTGTTTAAAAAAACGAGCGAACGAGCCATTGGGTGAGCACCTGAGCGCGTGGGCGAATGGCAAGATTTTACAGTGACGTCTGTCAATAATTGCCTTGATTTTCTTTTTCGTTTGATTAATATGATGTTGTTCGATTAATATGATGTTGTTTGATTAAGCTAAACAAATAATCCTGTTTAAGGTTAACTTTTTCTGAACAATTCGCCCCAAAGATTTTCGTAATTAGGATTTTGTCGTTAGTGACGTTAGGTTTGGCAACAAAATGTTTGTTTTTAAATAAATATTAATTCTCTGGCCTTAAAACGTTACATAAATATGAAAGCTTTGATCGTTTATGGAGGCGGAGTAAAACAAAAAAGTGTTTATTGTTATTGGCCACATAAAACGAAAATCAAAGTAAATAATAACATCAATCAAATTAAAAAATATCTCATGAAATGGAAATTATCTCACTAATTAGATAATATTTACCCGTGTTTTATAAGAATGCGTAACATTTTCTTTGATAGAAAAGATCCCAGCTATCAATGAAATGACTTAATGATTCAAATTTACAACAAATTCCGCATTAATCAATCAAAAAAACATATTTAATCTTAAAATTTGTTGCTTGGAAGTTTGTTTTTTATTTCTCTTTAATATCAAAATATCTCAATCTTTATCAATCTTATTTATAAAACACATACCATTGTAATTCTTTATTTTAACATTTACTCATTTCTCTCCAAAAATCATCGGACTTTTCTGAAAATTTTGTGAATTGATCTTGGTCCGTGAAGTAAATCATCAAACAAAGATTTCATTGACTTCCAGTTAAGTATAACTGGCACACCATTGACTTCCAGTTGTGTATAACTGGCACACCATTGACTTCCAGTTGTGTATAACTGGCACACCATTGACTTCCAGTTGTGTATAACTGGCACACCATTGACTTCCAGTTGTGTATAACTGTTGTGTATAACTGGCACACCATTGACTTCCAGTTGTGTATAACTGGCACACCATTGACATCCAGTTGTGTATAACAAGCACACCATGTACAATAAAGACAGAGGAGATGCAGCTGGAGGGTCCAGGCGTTAGTTTAAAAGTCATGACAACTCTAAAATGTTATATAATGTGATAAACTAAACGTTAGTTTAAAAGTCATGACAACTCTAAAATGTTATATAATGTGATAAACTAAACGTTAGTTTAAAAGTCATGACAACTCTAAAATGTTATATAATGTGATAAACTAAACGTTAGTTTAAAAGTCATGACAACTCTAAAATGTTATATAATGTGATGAACTAGACGTTAGTTTAAAAGTCATGACAACTCTAATATGTTATATAATGTGATAAACTAAGCATTAGTTACAAGTCATGACAACTCTAATATGTTATATAATGTGATAAACTAGACGTTAGTTACAAGTGTTATATAATGTGATAAACTAAACGTTAGTTTAAAAGTCATGACAACTCTAAAATGTTATATAATGTGATGAACTAGACGTTAGTTTAAAAGTCATGACAACTCTAATATGTTATATATTGTGATAATCTAAACGTTAGTTACAAGTCATGACAACTCTAATATGTTATATAATGTGATAAACTAGACGTTAGTTACAAGTGTTATATATTGTGACAAACTGACGCGCATGTTTACATTTATCTAAAACCTAGCTCAAATATTCATAAAATGACAGCATCATAATTGATGCAGAGACTCCCTTTAAAACATAAATTTACTCATAAAAACTTGTTTTTACTACTTTTTTGCAATTAGCAAGATTTCATACATACTTAGATGTTTACGTTGTTTTAACATACTGAGGTGAGGTGGCGATATTTGGACATTAAATAACATTTATACTGAATACTTGTAAATATGAAACACTGATATATTGATATACACATAAAATTAAAGCATAATTCAGATAATCCATGAGTCGTTTAATGTTTCGTGTAACGGTTATTAGAATACTTATAATTTCACACGCGTTTCATTAATTGCGATGTGATTTGTTTGTTTTCTAATTACATTAACACGTGTTCGTCGATAAACAAAGTGATAAAGGTTATTTAATCTTTTAAGCCTTTTTCGAAAGCGGACATAAATGGATTTCGGTGTTTTTTTTAACAGTAATTATAAGGTGATGTGATGTCATCCTAATTAAATCAGCTAGGCATGAAAATGTTATTTTTGTCATGTTCAAAGTTTATTTTACAAATGTCGTTTTCTATCCCCCGAAATTAAACTTTGCATATACTTGAACTTCTAGAAATGTTTGTTTGACATGTAGTTCTAGAATTGGTGATTAGTTCTAAAGAAAGGTTTGTTTCCGGTTACCCGACCGACCCAATATTTTACCTGCCGACTCATAAGTTTTTACGGCGTCCAAAGCGTAGTGCTATATTGTAATTTTCACAACTCAGTAATATTACGGCGCACATATTCACATATAGTGTTGTAGAAATATGTGAAAAATAAAAAAATCCCTACTTACTGACTTATATTTTTGGGGGCATATAACCGGAAACTAACATTTTTGGGCCTTAGTTTGACCTGGAACCAATATATATATATATACATTTATATAGTATACTGTATATATGCCAGGTTTAATGTGTTAATTTATAAGTTTTTATTTTAATTGCAAAAGTTGAAATCTTTTTTTATGTCTCGACGTACCTGAAATTCGGGTTATACTTTTCTAGATATACTTGAGATCACAGTTGTTTGTTTATTTTAGGGGTGTTTAGTCAAATTACAGTTTTTTGTCAAAAATCAATTTTATTTATTGATAGCTTAGGATGTCTCGTCAAAAATAGGTTCATTACAAAAATACATTAAAACAGATACACATATTATAAAAATAGGTTCATTACAAAAACACAGTAAAACAGATACACATATTATAAAAATAGGTTCATTACAAAAATACAGTAAAACAGATACACATATTATAAAAATAGGTTCATTACAAAAACACAGTAAAACAGATACACATATTATCAAAATAGGTTCATTACAAAAACACAGTAAAACAGATACACATATTATAAAAATAGGTTCATTACAAAAACACAGTAAAACAGATACACATATTATAAAAATAGGTTCATTACAAAAACACAGTAAAACAGATACACATATTAAAAAAATAGGTTCATTACAAAAACACAGTAAAACAGATACACATATTATAAAAATAGGTTCATTACAAAAACACAGTAAAACAGATACACATATTATAAAAATAGGTTCATTACAAAAACACAGTAAAACAGATACACATATTATAAAAATAGGTTCATTACAAAAACACAGTAAAACAGATACGCATATTATAAAAATAGGTTCATTACAAAAACACAGTAAAACAGATACGCATATTATAAAAATGGGTTCATTACAAAAATACATTAAAACAGATACACATATTATAAAAATGGGTTCATTACAAAAATACATTAAAACAGATACACATATTATAAAAATGGGTTCATTACAAAAATACAGTAAAACAGATACACATATTATAAAAATGGGTTCATTACAAAAATACAGTAAAACAGATACACATATTATAAAAATAGGTTCATTACAAAAATACAGTAAAACAGATACACATATTATAAAAATGGGTTCATTACAAAAATACATTAAAACAGATACACATATTATAAAAATAGGTTCATTACAAAAATACAGTAAAACAGATACACATATTATAAAAATGGGTTCATTGCAAAAATACAGTAAAACAGATACACATATTATGATTGCAATTACTTGTAAAATTGAAGTATATGTCGCAACATTTATTTGTCACTTATGACAATGATTCAAAATATGAAATAATATTACATTTCAAATTAAGTGCCAGTTGTGGAAATTGCTATACACGGATCAATAAGTGACACGGATTGGTCGAGCAGAATGCACGTGTATATTAATTGATACTGAACATCGGTGAAAAACAAGAATACTTTTATCTCAAGGGAAACTTTAAGTACATCAATAAATTAAACGTCCATGTAGGGTCGCCGCGTCAATAATTAATTCTGATATAAAACGGTAAAGTAATGAACTTTATGTTATCATTAATGATGAATAACAGGTGTACTTATAAACCGAGGGAAACTGTAAGTTATAAGTTGTAATGGTAATATTCATGATAAACCTTCATATGAGAATGTTGCGTAAATTATTTCCTTTTTCAGGCATTAAACAGACGCAATATCGACAGGTTTTGTGTGATAAAACAGAACTGCGGTTTGTATACGGAGGATGTGACCAGCTTTTTCTTGTGTGCTAAAAACAGAACTGCGGTTTGTATACGGAGGATGTGACCAGCTTTTTCAATCTTCTTGTGTCCGTGTACTGGTCAATTCTTTTAAGCGACTGTAAAAAGTGTCAACATTAATCATCATGCGTGTTGGGCTTATACCAGAGTGAAAATCGCTTTATAAAAAAATGTCTGGGGCCGATTTGACAGTTGTTCATAAACATGTAATGATATGACATTGTGATCATATTATGTATGCATTAAGCGATAGAATGTTACTATGACACAGAAATATATGATCTATAAATAACAATTTTTTGTCCAACGATCTCAAAAATTCAGTTTTAGTATCAAGAACGTTATAACAGCGGTGAAAGTTTGAAGTGAGCAAAATGTTTCTCGGTGTAATTTATATAAAACTTGTCTCCTCAATTTGCTAATGCCATTTTCAACGCTTAGTTCACCAATACAAACCGTCTACCTGTCAAACGTCATTAATTTCGGATGTCAGCCATTCAAAAGATTTGTTAATAACTTACGTTCCTTCTATTGACCAATCAGGATCGACGTTACATCAAACGTCTGGAAAAATGCAACGTCATACTTTGTTGGATGTATAAGAAGTCGAACATTCAAAATCTGCGGATTCTTACACTGCAAGGAATTGTGGGATCAGCGTATTGAGATCTCTGGATTTACAGTGACGGATCCGGGGAATAAACAAGATGCGGTTCTTTATCTTCCTCCTCGTTTTAGGTATGTCTTATATTCTGCAAAATATTTATCTTTGCAAATTTGTTAATCCCGAAGTAATATTTTTATGTAAAAAGACAACTTTTCAATAAATGAAATTTGAATGAGTGATTTTATATCAAAGAATGACAATTTTCACGAGAATTTATGTATATTTATGATCCCAGGCATTTTCGCAAATATTTATTTCATTAAGTTTAATGAATTTCTATGTAAAAATAAAGGAATATTGCTGTACTGTATGTGTGATCCATGTATAAAATTGCTTTCTTGATCAATGGAAAGAAACGCAAAACAATTTAAAATGAAAAAAAGTCTTGTTGTAAATTAAATGCTTACGACATTGCAAATATAAGAATTTATGTCTGGTTGAATCATAACAGAATGCCTCACATTTTACATATTAGTCCAGTGTTACAACTTTCGCACACTTCCATTTTCATTTTTATGCGCAAACAAAAATTATCGGGGAGTCTAAAATTCGACATTTTAGCCATTCCCTGACATACTGTGTATGAAACCAAACCATCCATTTTTATAATTATGAGACTTTTTTTAATTGTTTTTTACGTAAAATCCGACTAAAATTAATGAAGCCATATCTAGTGCGATTTTTTAAAACTAGTATCAAACACTTGTTCCGCCACTGTCCGTTTTTTTTAAATAATTTATCAACGATTTGATAAATATTGGCTTAGCTATTAAAAACTTGTATCAAATAATAATTTTGCAGAACATAAACTGTTGATGAACACATTTTCCATTACTGAATTGTTCAAGTTTTAATATTTGTGGAGAATTCTTACCACTAAATCATTATTACATTTATCAACGCTTACTGTCACAGTTTGGTAAATTTATCATGACGGAAAAGACAGTGGTAGTCACATAACGCACGTGACCGGAGAAGGCTTACATTACCACGTGTGATGAAATACATGCACGCGATATATGATGAGCGTATGCAGATTTATCATTTTCTAGAAATTATTCTAGAATATAAATCTCCGACACCATGACAACTAAATAAGACGAAAATACGATTTTGTACTGGATGTCAACTCCGTTCAACCATTCAACCACAATTCTATCATTTACTTAAAATCACCTTGTACTTGTTTCGGCCATTTTAGTTTTATTGCGTACAACGTTTGTCCGCACAAAAAAAAAACATCAAAATGTTAATAGACAATAAATTTACCGTATTCAATATGTTTGTAGACAATAATTCTACCGTATTCAATATGTTTATAGACAATAATTCTACCGTATTCAATATGTTTGTAGACAATAATTCTACCGTATTCAATATGTTTATAGACAATAATTCTACCGTATTCAATATGTTTGTAGACAATAATTCTACCGTATTCAATATGTTTGTAGACAATAATTCTACCGTATTCAATATGTTTGTAGACAATAATTCTACCGTATTCAATATGTTTATAGACAATAAATTTACCGTATTCAATATGTTTATAGACAATAAATTTACCGTATTCAATATGTTTATAGACAATAAATTCTATCGTATTCAATATGTTTATAGACAATAATTCTACCGTATGCAATATCTTTATAGACAATAAATTTACCGTATTCAATATGTTTATAGACAAAAAATTCTATCGTATTCAATATGTTTATAGACAATAAATTTCCCGCATTCGAATGTCGACAGCACATTGTAAGTAAAGAGACAAATTTGCTGACGATGATTGAATAGAAATCCACAAATATTATTAACATTTATTTGGAAGATAAAATAATTAAATAATTTAAATCAATCATGACACTATAAAACGTCAAACACCCGAACTGACTTCTCGTGCAGCATCGCGTTCGACATCTCGGCGCAAACGTGACTTTGTTGTCTGTATGAGAATATTAATTAGACACGTGACAAAGAACGCTGAAAGCCCGGAAATGATAATACAATTGTTTTATTTTTGTATGAATGTTTAATTTCTGCGTGACACGTGTCATATTATCATGGACTAATAAAATAAAGATTACTTGATTTATATGCGATGCACCATATTTAATATAGTTGAGTTTTTTTGTAATACAGGATCCCAATAGTTGATTTTGTTTAAATGCTATACATATTGTTGGTGTGAAAAGTAAGGATTTGTTATTTCGGCCATGTAATATACGTATATTAACCAACGTGGAGAACATAATTATTGATGAAGAAATCCTAATAATACATTGCACTTAATGATAGCAGCATATGGTGACCCATTAACATAAAAAATGATAGTTTTGCTTCATCTACATGTATGAAACGTCCGTTTATTTTATATAAGTAAACATATATATGTATATTGGCAAAAACAATTTAACAGATAAATGATGAATTACTCAAGAACACGTGACTTCCGGTTTATGAATTACTTCATAAAGTTTATAGACCACTGACAACTAGGAGTTGTGGAAGGGTAAGTTAGTACTGGTTTGTATACAGTCCAGGAAAACTGGGTAGGTGAACCGGTCTCCGTATATAACTGAAAAATTGTTGAAAAACGGCGTTAAACCCCAGTGACAATATGTCACATAAACAACAAACAAACAAACAGGCAACCAGACATAACTTGTCTCACAAACATTATGAGACTAAACATGAGACAAAAATCAATTAATTTATTCGTCGGTTTGTGCAATATTAGTCTTAATGGAAAGTTCAACGGTCAAGCTCTCTTGAATTCAATTAAATGTTTTAAGTAAGAATCGTAAAATTAGTATCAGCATTCGTCTTATTTGAACAAATATTGATTCATTATTGGTATGTAGTGTAATTGTCGAATAACTTATGTATTTAAACTTATGAATAATTTATGTAGGAAAGCAAATTGTTCGACTACTTTTTTAAACTATCATAAGCACGGGACTTACGTTACATAACCACGTGACACAATTTACACGTCAACATGACACATTTGCATGACCACGTGACACAATTTAAATGACACAGCATAATAAAGCTCTACTGTATTGTCTGGTTGTAATATGGAGTAAAATTGATGCTTTGTGTCTTACGATACAGGGTAACGTCAAATATTGAGCTGATATTGAAGATAGAAAGCACATCAACTTGTCATATTGTCAGACATGGTATATTCGTGCAATTAGTAAAATATATAACCTTATGACAATATACTTGTAACAACACAAGTTTACAAGTAGCGTAGATGTCATTGAATGTCAAATATTAACCATTTAATTGTCTGTCGTCTTTCATACATGATGTAACTGATGTCGTCCTGAGAATACTGTACGCAAACTGTCATTATAATACAAGTAATTGAGCCTTCATGTATCAACTTATCGTGCATGTTTATTGACATCAGTAGTAAACTTAAAACATTAGAATTTGATACAACTCATCTTCTCAGTAATTTATAAATTTGTCTGACGCGAAATGAATAAAACATGCATGAAATTCAAGTAAATTTGTACAATTATCAGTTTAATGGATTAACAGACGTCAATGATTGATTAATTTATGCAGCCCCAACTATGTTGTTAATAGTCGACAACATGACCCTGCTGTGAGAGAAACAATGCACTCATTTTTAACAACAAATTATTTTAGCGATTAAATGTTTGTTTTGTATCAAAAATTCTCTCTCGTGGAAACATAAATAGTTTATTTACATCGTGAATTGTATGTGACATACAGAAACAGTAATTATTGTAAGTTTCGATTTGCGTAAATAAGCAGTGATCATTTATCTGTTTATTTAGTGGTATGACAGTCAGCGTTAAGCTGTATAAAATGTTTTTATTCTATAGTGTTTTATTCTAAAGTGATTTATTCTAAAACGGTTTATTCTAAAAGTTTTCAATCTAAAATGTTTTATTCTTTTATTCTAAAATGTCTTATTGTAAAATTTGTGTTGTGTTGTGTTGTGTTATTCACTCTCAGCAAAATGTCAGTAGTGTGCGAAAATGATAATATTGTTTCATGATTTAAATTGGCAAAAATAAAATAATAAAAAATCCTCACAGTGGAAAAAATGTCCGGCACATACACGTAACGTCGGGTTTCAATAAGAATATAAAATGCTTTATCAAACGCAAGTTTCGATGATGATGTAAAATGCTTTATAATATCATATCAATTTTAATGACTCTAGTTACAATTCGTCTTTATTAAAATCAAACAAGTGTGTATTAATCACACATTCCATTTTGAAAAACGTTGACAAAATTAGCGAAAAGCCGGAAATAAATAAAACAGCAGCGTCAGAAAGTTTTATGGTAAAAAAAGCTGGACTTTAATATATGTATGGTAAAAAAGCAGGACTTTAATATACGTAATGAAAGATATATCACAAGCGTATGACTTCAACACGAGACGGATGTGGGCCGCTAAAAAGTGTTCATCAATATGATCAATCATGTGCTTTATTATGCAGAAATTTTTAATACCTAATGCATTCCAGGATGTCTCAATTAAATAATGATATTTCAGTTGTACCAGGATATGTATGTATTATTAGATATATATTTTTACGTAATATAATTTAGGTCAAGTTAGGCTCCAACCCAACGATCGTGACTGAAAAAACAATTAATATATAAATGATGTGTAATAAATATGTCGTTCAAAATTGCGACCACAACTATTGCCCCCACATTTTCGACATATGTCCAACATTTAGTGTTTTCTTGTGCATAAATATGTCAGCATGAAATCTGTTGTAACACCTGTATGATGGATGAGACTTAATTATGTCCAGTTATTGTATCAATCATTTCCACACAAGGAGGAAGACATAAAACAGCCAAATGTTTAGCATAACGTGAATTGGCATAAATAATTTAGCATTAGCAGCACATTTCTTTTATACATACACGCGTAAATCACACAAAAGTCAACCCGTATTATCATCTAGTCCTACCCCTTTTGATCATCAATACTCCTCACAAATATTTCCTCCGTTACTTAACACAAATATTTCTTCCGTTACTTAGCACAAATATTTCCTCCGTTACTTAGCACAAATATTTCGTCAGTTACGTAGCACAAATATTTCCTCCGTTACTTAGCACAAATATTTCCTCCGTTACTTTACTTAGCACAAATATTTCCTCCGTTACTTAGCACAAATATTTCCTCCGTTACGTAGCACAAATATTTCCTCCGTTACTTGGTATTATTTTTTTCTGTTACATAGTGTGGTTACTCTGTCATTTCTCTCCAAGGTGACCTTACACACCCCACGCAAAAGTGACTTTTGCTACTTACAACGATTGTTTATTTTACAGACGCGTGAAGTTCTTGACATGAATCGAATTAATATCCATACTTTTCATTCTATTTTCAGGGTTTGCCACTGCCACCTTCGGTATGTATACAACACGTAAATACGTGATTAATTTTGAAGTAAAACTGATTTATTTAAATGTCATTAACGATGGCAAAGATTACTCTTAGACAAATAAAGTGGATATAATTATTTGTTCATGTTAAATTCATACATTGCACGTTGCTCCAATTGTTGTAGTACACTTTGCATCATATATCATATGACGTGAAAAATCGTTGTTACATTTAGCTCGGAACTATGGAAAGTGGCGTCAATGGAAAAAACCTATGAAATATGAACCACCAAGAATAAAAAATCGATTTGGTAGGATATGTAGTATAGTGCAACTGTATCTCGGCTTGATTAATGTATTATTGAGCGGACGCATATTATTGTGGAATCAAATCACTTCGCTTTTGCTTTACCATAAACGAAATAACGTTGCTTGCATAGAAAGTTCATACTGTCATTTAGCTATGACTCTTTTTATTCCTATTATCACCAAGTATGTATTTCTGGCAATGTAAAGATAATGCTGTTAATTTCTTTTCATTTATATTCTGAGTTTTTATACTAAAACAGGTAAAATTAATGTGAATATATAAACGATCGTTTATTTTAAACTTCGTTGAGCAAATATTATAAAAGCTATTTTATATCTTTTCCTGATGACAATCACTGGTTTAATGACATGTCCGAAGATTTATCTAACTTATAAGTGACATAATTTAAACTATCATTAAGACTTAATTGTGGTAAAATGGATCGGGGTCAACAATTTACTGTTGTTTTATTTGAAACTGACACGAGAAATTCGTCTAAATATGTCGTCTTATATCAACTCCAAACCAATCAGGTATAAAAAACATCGGTATGTTGACATACATCGCATATTTTTACCCATACGTCGTGATATATACCTCATATCTTAATACGTACGTCGTGTAATATACACCTCATATATTTATACGTACGTCGTGTAAAATACACCTCATATATTTATACGAACGTCATGTAATATACACCTCATATATTTATACGTACGTCGTGTAATATACACCTCATATATTTATACGTACGTCGTGTAGTATACACCTCATATATTAATACAGTTTATGCTTCATATATTAGTGCTTATTATTCAAGCTTTTATACCTTGTGCTCACCATGTCGCTTATATCCTGTGTATAAACCTGCTTGCTTACAGACAACCAATATGGCGGAGGGAGTAGTTATGGCAGTTACGGAAAAACGGCAAATGTTCATAAACATACACACACGACTAAAATTGTAGAAAAGAAAGGTATGTGTTGAAGCATTGAATATGATGTATGGATTAATTATTTTTGTCGTAAACATTGTTCTTTTCCATTGTTATTACAAAAAGTAAGTGAGAAAGTGACATTATGAATATATCAAAATTTCGGGTAATCCCCGAATCTGTGGGCGGTCAATTCGTACAATACGTGTGTAGCTCGCTCACGAGCGAAGTACGAATGCATGTTCGTCTTACACACACAGAATACGTTTAATACGATATCAGTCAACTTTTTGCAAAATATTAAATTATTTGGATTTCTATTTTGAATAATGTTGATATTTCTACATTCAATAATGTTAATATTTTTATATTCAATAACGTTAATATTTACAGTCAATAATATAAATGTTTCTATGTTCAATAACGTTAAATGTGTTCTTTATTCAATAACGTTAATTGTGTTCTTTATTCAAGAATGTTAATTGTGTTCTGTATTCAATAATGTTAATTGCGTTCTATATTCAATAAAGTTAATTTTGTTCTATATTCAATAATGTTGTGTTCTATATTTAATAATGTTAATTTTGTTCTATATTCAATTATGTTAATTGTGTTCTATATTCAATAATGTTAATTTTGTTCTATATTTAATAATATTAATTGTGTTCTTCATTAAATAATGTTAATTGTGTTTCTATATTCAATAAAGTTGAATGGCAAAAAGAATATAACATTTTCCCGGAATGCATTTTATCATTGAGTTACTAAAGAATGCGAATTAATGAAGCAATACTTACTCCACTGTACCTATAGTGTTAAAAACAGCTCAATGATTTTTTTACATTGTGCATGTCCAGAAAGTTTTATACTATCAAACTTGATTTATTCCAACTGTCAAGTCAGATTTGAAAAAATAAAACGGCCATTTTTTTGTGTTCTTTTGAGAAAGACTAGATTCAACCAAAGAACCTCTCGTTTTCTCTGAATATATGTTTATATATATACAAACAGTAATAAAAGTTTGATTTTATTTCTATGATAATCACGTGACAAAATTCCACTTTCTTTTTTCAGTTCCTGTTCCAGTCCGTAAGTCATTACCAAGTTTGTTTATTTAACGTCATTATTTATACCAAGTTTGTTTATTTAACGTCATTATTTATATCAAGTTTGTTTACTTAACGTTATTATTTATACCAAGTTTGTTTATTTAACGTCATTATTTATACCATATTTGTTTAATTACTCTCACATATATTATAACACGCATTTTAATTACACTTAAAAAGTTGGAATGTTTTTCTAGATTAAATTATACTCTTCCATTGTCTTCGATATTTCACAAATGAATTGAATACAATTATTAGAACATGGACAGGCAAGTGTAGCAAATGTTTATTATGATATTGTTACAAACTTGTGATTATCTATAAAATAAGTTTCATAATATATTACATCTATAGCATTAGATTTGTTTTTCTTTCAGACATTCCCAAACCATGTAAGTATTGAAGTGTTCACAGTATAAGTCATTATGGCATACTGTTGTCTGGGATTTTACAAACTCACGATTTTGAAACAATGTTAAACACATTCTATGATAAAAGAAGTGGATTGATATCAATCAGAAATCAATTAATTTCTAATTAATTTATGTAACTGTTAAAAAACCATATAAACGTAATCTTTGAATAGTCACCAAAATAAATCAATAAACAACTATGTCATAAAACTAGAAAAGAAAAGTTGATTGATTAAACCTGTTTATGTCACAAACAGATCCTGTCCTCCGAGTTGTTCATGTACCAGTGCCTGTTGTAAAACATGTCCCAGTGGTAAAAAAGGTTCCCGTCCCACAACCATGTAAGTAATAAATTCACTTAAAACGTTTAAATAATTTTTATGATAACAACATATTTAAATGTCCTAATTTATAATAACAATGCATTCGTGAATTTAAATCATACATATATCTGTAAAGTAGTCTTAAATTATTAAACATTATTCAATTTATCTATTATTAGTATATGATATTACATTTTAACTCGTTTATAAAAACAGACCCGGTTGTGCAGAAGGTGCCCGTACCAGTCGTGCATACAGTAACCAAGAATGTACCAGTGCCGGTACCAAAGCCAGTACCAGTCCCTGTGGAGAAAAAAGTCCCTTATCCTGTGAAAGTACCAGGTGTGTATAATACTTACATATACCTACATATACCTATAAAGTTAAAACTGAGCTTTAAAACATATAATACTTACATATACCTACATATACCTATAAAGTTAAAACTGAGCTTTAAAACATTGTCGCATTTTATTGGTCAATTATAGAAGCAATTAATTTTATAGTTGTTTAAAACAATAGATTATGGCCATAAATAGATATGACAGATTATTGTGATCATGTGATATAATAGATTATGTAGCGATCATGTGATGCAATAGATTATTGTGATCATGTGATATAATAGATTATGTAGCGATCATGTGATGCAATAGATTATTGTGATCATGTGATATAATAGATTATTGTGATCATGTGATATAATAGATTATTGTGATCATGTGATATAATAGATTATATTGCAATCATGAGATACAGTTAAAACTGACATTAATTAGGCTTGAAATGCATTCTATAAATCCTCGACATTTCCTCAATATTTTATAAATGACATCACCGTTTATATATTCAGTTATATTATGTATGATATACATGTGTTTTTTACACTCTATGCATAAGTATGTGACATATGTAGTGATCATATAAAAAATCCATTTTACATTCTTATTGTAAGTCACATGGTATGATACACGCATAAACTTATTTTACATTCTTATTGTAAGTCACATGGTATGATACACGTATATACTTATTTTACATTCTTATTGTAAGTCACATGGTATGATACATGTATATACTTATTTTACGTTCTTATTGTAAGTCATGTGATATGATAATTCACGTATATATATATTTTACTATATTGACAGTTGCTGTACACGTCCCCAAACCTTATCCAGTGAAAGTAACCAAACACGTTCCTGTTCATGTACCCGTTAAAGGTAAGTTTGTTAAACTGTTTGTTTACCCGTTAAAGGTAAGTTTGTTAAACTGTTTGTTTACCCGTTAAAGGTAAGTTTGTTAAACTGTTTGTTTACCCGTTAAAGTAAGTTAGTTAAACTGTTTGTTTACCCGTTAAAGGTAAGTTTGTTAAACTGTTTGTTTACCCGTTAAAGGTAAGTTTGTTAAACTGTTTGTTTACCCGTTAAAGGTAAGTTTGTTAAACTGTTTGTTTACCCGTTAAAGTAAGTTAGTTAAACTGTTTGTTTACCCGTTAAAGGTAAGTTTGTTAAACTGTTTGTTTACCCGTTAAAGTAAGTTAGTTAAACTGTTTGTTTACCCGTTAAAGGTAAGTTTGTTAAACTGTTTGTTTGCAGTTTTATGAATTTAGTACATATATATTTCAGTTTGAATAAAGGTTCAAAATTCTATCCCTGTAATCGTGTATAAAACCAGAAAATTCCTGAGAAATAGTAAAACTGTTAACATAAAAATACTAAAAACTTGTATAGGGATGTTTAAAAATGTCCAACGCAAAATAAATACACTTATAACAAATCCAAATGAAATTAGGGACGAAAGTTTACTTAATTCTGTTGCACCCGTACTGATACATTCTATCTAAGTGGCACGTCTGTAAAAAGATCTAGGTGCATGAAAACTTGAATGTTAACTTTGTTTATCTATTGTTCAATGGTGTTTTTCTCCTTTTTCCATAAATACAACACGTATACAATATCATATGCTTGGAGCTTTAATATGGTAAAATACAACTAATGATATGTTAATAAAAACATTAAGGCAGTGGAATGACATTACATGATATAATCACTGCTGTATACAGGACGTAAACACAGATTATTTTACTATTTCAGTACATGACATTACATGATATAATCACTGCTGTATACAGGACATAAACACAGATTATTTCACTATTTCTGTATATGACATTACATGATATAATCACTGCTGTATACAGGATGTAAACACAGATTATTTCACTATTTCAGTACCAGTCGCTGTGCCTAAGCCAGTACATGTGATCCACAGACAGAAGGTCCCCGTACCAGTAGCTGTACCGAAACCATACATCGTGGAGAAACGTATAAAAGTTCCTGTACCCGTACCCAAGCCTGTCCCAGTCCCAAGGCCTTGTAAGTATTTACAGAACAATTGTAGGACTTACTGTTTTTTTTTTGTAGCTCAATATAAAGTAACATCAAGTTACAACTGGCTGAATGTTCCAAAATATATAAAAAAGTCACTCAGATGGACTGAAGACTGTACGAAAGTTTTCCACCAAAGATTCAGACATTAGGATAAGATGACAGTTTTTATCGGAGCGAAGGAAAATATATAATTTATGATAGAACTGGTTGGTGATGCAGGACTACTAGACAGATGAACTTTCTGTCGTACATACCAGTAACTGAAATGCACGGAGTGGAACAATTTGCAAATATTTTTGTTGTGTGTAAATACTATAATTTCATGCTTTCAGACCCTGTAGAAGTGAAAGTACCAGTCAAACAACCATATGCTGTACCTGTCAAGATTGCTGTACCAAAACCAGGTCTGTATAAAACACGTGCTCTAAGATTTCTTTGACCTGCTACTGTGTTGTTATCCCTACAGTAAATGAACACAGTACAGTACTATGTTGTTATCCCTTCAGTAAATGAACACAGTACAGTACTATGTTGTAATCCCTACAGTAAATGAACACAGTACTGTACTATGTTGTAATCCCTACAGTAAATGAACACAGTACTGTACTATATTGTTATCCCTACAGTAAATGGACACAGTACTGTACTATATTGTTATCCCTACAGTAAATGGACACAGTACAGTACTATGTTGTTATCCTTTCAGTGAATGAACACGATCCGGTATGATAGCTGTACTAAGCGGCAGGTTCACAGATATATAATTGTTTTCTTATTTACAGTGCCAGTGATTGTAAACAGAAAAGTTCACGTACCAGTGAAAGTACCTGTTCCCGTACCAGTAGAGCGTAAAATTCCTGTACCCTACCCAGTAATAAAAAATAAACCAGTTCCTGTACAAGTCAAAGTACCAGGTATGTAATTAACTCATTCATCTATTTCTTTAATAAAGGCTTCTATTGGAGAAAATAACAAAAGTCAAATACAAGAACTTAGATCTCTATGATCAATCTGCGCTTGTTAATGCTTCTATTTCTGAGTTAGTGTATCTTTTTTTTGTTAATTCGGGTTTATATGTTGTTTCATATTGTGGTTCATTAATGACTAAACCAATAATTAATACGTCTTATAATAGTTCCAGTGCCCCACCCAGTTCCGGTTGTCCAAAAAGTTGCTGTACCAGTCAAGCAACCATATCCGGTTCCCGTGAAAACACCAGTTGCTGTACCAGTCGAACGTAAAGGTAAAACAAATCAAAATTTATTTATTAGCAGAATAAAATACCGCAACAAAGTAACATATGTCATGTATAGTTTTTTGTCGGATAATTTACAACAAAGTAACATATGTCATGTATAATTTTTTGTTGGATAATTTACAACAAAGTAACATATTTCATGTATAGCTTTTTGTCGGATAATTTACAACAAGATAACAAATGTTATGTATCACCTTTTGTCGATGTATTTAGAATATTGACCGAACACATTTCAATTACAGTGTTAGAGAACACAGGTGATATGTACCTTGTAAATTTTGTCATATTGTTAATGACGATAATAAATATATAATAAATTAACAATTAAATGTATTTAACTCATGATGTTGTATATGACAATATTTATCATGATGTAACAAATTGACATATTTATTGTGAAATATATTACACTATCTATGATTTCACAATTAAACTAGTGGACAACTAAACCCCCATTCTAATGCGTATGAATTTGGGGTAAATGTTGTATTGGTGATACATTTTTACGCTTTTATTTATTTTCAGTCAAGGTTCCTGTACCAGTGGTACAAAAAGTTCATGTTCCGGTACATATCCCGGTAAGATAACAAATAATATAATTGTGTTTCCTCGTATGAAGATAGTTTACTTGTTGTTTTTTTGAGGGGGGTATCCATATTTACAACAGTTTTGTGTTGCATACCAGCAGGCATGTAGAGCATTAACAAGCTGTCTGGATTCCGTACTACTATTAACCTTATCTTGCGTAAGTAACTGTAACAGGATCATGTGGATGAGTGGAGTAAGATGAATTTTTTCAATGTTTCCCTATGGTCAATGAGAAAATGTACCGCCTCAAGGGTTAGAGGTCACGAACCCGACGTCTGCAGAACGCTATAATTAGAGCTAAGCGGACAGCTTGGTTAATGAGATCATAGAAATATAAATGACGTAATATCTAAAATGACGTAATATCTATAATGATATAATATCTATAATGATGTAATATCTATAATGATGTAATATCTACAATGAGTATGCCTCATATAACTGAGTCACATCATACATGTGTCATGAACTGAGTCACATCATACACGTGTCATGAACTGAGTCACATCATACACGTGTCATGAACTGAGTTATATCATACACTTGTCATGAACTGAGTTGTATCATACACGTGTCATGAACCGAGTCACATCATACACGTGTCATGAACTGAGTCACATCATACACGTGTCATGAACTGAGTTATATCATACACGTGTCATGAACTGAGTTATATCATACACGTGTCATGAACTGAGTTATATTATTCACGTGTTTTCATCATAACTTACTTATATACTTGTACTCGCAGGTCCCCGTAAAACAGCCAGTACCGTACCCAGTTGTACAGGAAGTGAAAGTTCCCGTAAAGGTACCAGTGCCCGTACAAATGCCACAAAAGAAAGGTTAGTTGAATATGTATAGCTACATACAGACGGACTAGCAGATCATTCATTTTAATGACAAATTGTCTTTATTACATCTATTGAGTTTTAGATATTTTTCGTGTGTTTCTTAAATTCATTTAAAACATGTTCAGTGTTCAGACAATAATTCGTAGACTACAACCAATGTTTGAAATTATTTATCATTCACATATATTTCACCCTATTTATAAAATTAATTGAATTGTATGAATTAATATTATAAACATTACAATTATTTCTAGCTTATATGCCAAGTAAGTTATTATCTTTTTACCCCAGTGTTCAGTTAGATTATTGAAGATTTATTTCAGTTTCAAGAAAAATTTACCTGTCGTAAAACACTTGTCAACATTTACAAACAAAATTTCATATAATACACTATTATCAACATTTACACACAAATTTCATATAATACACTATTATCAACATTTACAAACAAATTTCATATAAACACTATTATCAACATTTACAAACAAATTTCATATAATACACTATTATCAACATTTACACACAAATTTCTTATTGACATTCAGTATCAGTACTTCCACATGTATTCATTTTTTAAAATTAGTTTCATTTTATTTAAAACTTATTAATCCTGTTGCCAGGCAATGGTCACATCATCTTTTAGTGATGATAGAGGACCGTAATCACATGATATCATGATGATTCTGGTTATTTGATATTGTTAGACACAAGTCACTTGATCCTATAATCGAGCAAAGTTTGCACCATTCTACAGAATGGAATTAGTTTGTCAAATAACAAGTGTATAAAATTTGAATTTAATTGTTGGATTTGCCAGCTTTTGTTTCGTTTGTGTATTGAAGAATATTTCGTCATATCCTGTTTCATTACTTTTGTTAGTGCCAATGCCGATGAAAAAGCCAAATAGTAAGAAACATTAGATTGTACCGTTCGGCTATTTCAATATTCGGATACACCATGCTTTTTGTAGTCAATCAGCTTGTCATGTTGCTAAGTACATGTGGATAATGTAAACCTTTCATAATATATGTAGCATAAATGTACACATTTTTGGTGAGAGTATTACCACGATTTTTACATCATTACATCCTTAGTGCTAAGAGAACAATATCTATTGCATTCCTGGAAACAAATCTTAATTGATGTAATTGATAGTCTGTCAATTATTATACAAATTTCACATCTAAAATAATTATAAAATTTGTTTTGACATGAATGTATAATAAATGCCAGTTCATGGTTTGTTTAAATAAAGAAAGATAACTTGTAATAAATATTGTTCTTGTAAAACTCGCTACACCCTGCTGCTTGGCAATTTTGTACCCAGTGCAAAATTCTTAACTTTCCACTTTTTCATAAAATAGCAAATTCCTGATTAAGCATCAAAAGTACATTAACGTGGAGAGTTAGCTGCTTCGTTGTATATATCATTGTCATTTAATACCTCTTTCTACAGGTAGCTTGCAGTCTACTCTGCGAGGTATTGACAGAGAAAAAATCAATTATTTTGGCAATTATACTTATACTAATTTTCTCCAGATAAATGTAACACTAACTGCAGCATTATATAGCTTTTGCTTTATTTATTTGTCACAGAATACAAAAGTTACAAGCCTTCCAACTATGTGTACTGTAAGTATATAAAACTCATTCAGGCAGCATTGTGAAACCTCCAAAGATTTTTATTTGTACTAAATTATGTAGCATTGCCTGAATAAATGTCATTATTCCACACAGTAGATTACATTGTTCATCTCCCTTCAAATGAATGCCACGATACTCCTTCCTAGATTACGTTGTTAATCTTCCTTCAAATAAATGCCATTACACACCCTTCTACATATACCACACTAGCCTATACTAGCTTATGGATTATCCCAAGTATTAATACATAAAAGTATGTGTTTTTAAGTTTTTGAAACGGGCCTTGTTTGTTTTTCTGTAAGTTGTAAACGGGCCTCGTTTGTTTTTCTGTAAGTTGTAAACGGGCCTTGTTTGTTTTTCTGTAAGTTGTAAACAGGCCTTGCTTGTTTTTCTGTAAGTTGTAAACAGGCCTTGTTTGTTTTTCTGTAAGTTGTAAACAGGCCTTATTTGTTTTTCTGTAAGTTGTAAACGGGCAGTTTGTATCATTCAAAAGATTTTATACCAGAACTTAATGGATATAGTGATCTTAATTAGAAGTATTGTAATAATATACCAATAAGTAATTACTGATATGAAGTAACTAATTTATGATATAAAATATACATGTTGTTCCATACCATAATTTTACGTTTTTTTTCTTTAGAATCATTTTTATCGATATTTTTTCAGAGTGGTAGACAAGCGGCCACAGAGGAATTTTCGAGCCAAGTTTCCATGGAAGCAATTATAATCGCAGGAGAGGGGTTTCATGCTTTTTAGAATGCATATAATACGTCGCTCGTAGCATTCAACATCACGTTACAATGGCAATGATATAATTTGTTGTTTTTTGTTTATTCGGAAGATTTTCGATTTCAAAAAGGTTCATTTTCCACAAGTTTGATTGGCTGAATGCTTTGATTTTCAAGCAGTTGTCCTTCTGTTCATTGTTTTATGTTTTTAAAATTTGTTGATTGATCTTGGAATGCATTTGTTGATTTCAAACATTGGTCGGTAGATTGAAAAAAAAAACACTGTTTATTGAAAATAAATCAACAAATATTATTCTTCCGGAATCAATTGGCAAAAATGAAACTAAAATAATGTACAGACACAATCAGAATTACGTAATGTTTTAACGTGTCATTTAGAATTTATTTACGTCATACAGGTGTCGTTCAAGAAGACATTGTAAATTGAATAGTTGTTTAATGTAGTGTACATGTTATATTCCATTACACATGACAATGTATCATGTGATGTATTACCACGTGGCATAACATCGAGGGACAATGTATCATTTGAAGTAATATCACGTGGCATTACACAACGTGACAATATATCAAGTAACGTAATATCATGTGGCATTACACCATGTGACTTTAGGTGTTATAGACAATGTAATAGTAACATTTTGATTAATATATTAATATACGTCTGGATTTGATTAGTTACGTGGTACAGGTAGTTAACTAACATAAACAGTAAGAGATGTCTATATCTGCTGTTCACATAACGTTTGATACAAACTGAATGGTTGCAGTACAATGATTATAACCACATGATGAAATATAACGTGACAATAATGTTTTATTATGAAGTTATTTTACCATCAATTTCGTGATTTAAATATATACACATATACACGTACTAACCTTTATGTAATAATTGTGGATGGAATAAAAACAACCTTGTTATCTATTAATAAATCTAGCGTTTTTAAATCAGGTGTTCTTTATCAATTAAATATTTATGTCAATAAGCAGAGGCAATATAAAATAATGATTACTTTATGCTAAGCACAGAAGCAAATACATGTAAACAATATCATACATGTAAACAATATCATACATGTAAACAATGTTACATGTAAACAATATCATACATGTTACATTAAAGACAATGTTACATGTAAACAATATGGTACATGTAAACAATATTATACATGTAAACAATATGGTACATGTAAACAATATGGTACATGTTAACAATATCATACATGTAAACAATATGTTACATGTAAACAATATGGTACATGTAAACAATATCATACATGTAAACAATATGGTACATGTAAACAATATGGTACATGTAAACAATATCATACATGTAAACAATATGGTACATGTAAATAATACCGTACGTACGTATATATGTATTTAATTTTACATATTTGATATGGTTATCATTTTCACCAGGAACATTTTGTTTTATGAAGGTAAGACATGAAAATTTATACGAATGGTTCCATGTTCCCAGTGGCCCATCTGTATGTATAGGACTCAGAGGAAAACGAGTAATTCAAGAATAGATTTTTTGTATTTTATTAAATATTAATAATATTATTTGTAAAATGCAAAAACACAAGAAATATATTAACACCATGACAAAGGTACTTAATTACACAGAAATGCAAGACGTGATCAGTTGGTGAACAGGATCTCACTTTCTGGAGAGCAAGGTATCAGAACCTTTTAAGGTACTATCTGCATAATTATGCATCACAACATTTTAATCTACAACTTGAATATTATGAATGAACATTTATAAAAATTAGTTCTTTGCAAAATTCCGTAATTATGACAAACACATATTTGTTCATAAATCATACCATTTGACAGATATATAACAACAATATATATAACAATAAACAATATGTATCATTTACTTAATTTACTACATATATACATGTATATACATGAACTGATAACAATTGTAAATGATTGACAATGTGTAAAGAAACTCAGCATACACCAAACAATAAACAAGTATTGGTAACATTCTTGAAGTATTGAAGTAATACAAGAAAACATACGTGTACGCACACATAGATGTGCACAGTCTGACTTAGTGCTAGCATGTGTGCACAAACACACAAACATACATCTGTATCTTAATGCAACCATAGGTATACATACATGAACGTGTAAGCCGTCTGTCTAAGTGCTAACAAATTGAATGATTAATTTCAGTTCTATCACATAGATTTACCACTATGATAAACTATAAAGACAGTATGGTCCATAGTGACATGGCACTCTAAAAACAAATATGTATGTTATCTTCAGTTAACTCTCTATGTTGCTAAACACAAAAGCACTTCTTCATAATGCAGCATAAAGACATAAGATATTTTGTTAGTTAGAAATAACAAGTACAGAAAGAAACAATGTGACCAGCACATTAAGGATTTATTTTATCAAATAAATTATAATATGTACAGTTGAAGCATATGTAAGCAACAATCTAATCGTTTCTTACAACATATATTTAACAAGCAGTATTAAAGCTTGATTGGATTAAATCATTCGTTTATTTAAAGCCACATTAAAAATAAGTGAATGAATCTTTGTTCTAAGAAGCATACTATTTGAAGTTGCATCCCGACATGCTTGACAAATCTGTGTCCAAAGAAGCTTGAACAATAAATCTGAGTTCAGAGAAGCTTGATTAATAAATCTGTTTCCATAGAAGCTTGAAAAATAAATCTGAGTTCAGAGAAGGTTGATAAATGGATTGGTATCCAGAGAAAATTGTCTTTCTATGGTTCAGGAAAAGACTGGTCTGTACTCTGGAGGTTTAAGCTCTATCGATGTGTAGTATAAAACATAAGCCGCCGAAGTCTGGAAAATAACAAATATTTAATTAACCAATAAACAGTCAATGAAGTTTAATGAGAAAGTGGTAATGATGTACCAACATGCTACAGGCTTTCCAGCAGTATATTTGAAAAAAAAAACAGGAAAAAACTAGGAAAAACAAAGAATATTGAGACAAAACCTAGAAACCAATAACAAGAGGTATTTTACCTGCACAACAATTTTTCTAAATAGCTACTAAGGTTATACGCAATGGGACTGTTTAGCTAACTGCAACTAAGTTTCTGCTTCTCAGTTACTTGTGGACTTCACTAATGTATAGTCCAACCATTTATCATCATCTGCTACTGGCTGGACCATGTTTCAGTGACATCAGAACATACTGTCAGCAACACAGACTGTCAGCAGCATAGACTGTCAGCTTAAACTCCTGACTGACTTCTACAGCAATTTAAACTCTCAAACACAGTTTAAAACATTATAGACTTTTCAAAAACTTCCAGCACACAGCACTGTCACAATATTCCGCAATTTTGAAGTTCCAAAAATAACTCACATAAAAGTGAAATATAAGAGAACGGCAATCAAATATTTAACACAATCAGACAGTTACTTTAACACAACAAAAACAAAATGAGAATTATACCTTAACACTGGATTCTGACATCTCATACACTTCATGATCATCAAATTTGTACCATTTTTGTGTGATAGGATTTCGGCAGCAAGCGGTATCTAAAATGCATAAACATTATCACTTTATTTGAATGTACAATAAATATGTGACTTCCGACTAACGTTAGTAATATTATGTTTAATACATCCTGTCGTAATATCATTCCCAAAATACAGCTTTTACAAAACTATCAATATTTAGTAGATATATATCTGTATACATCTTTACTGATACAGGGCACTTTACAAAATTTAGTTGTAATATTGTCAATATAATGATATACAAATATCAAATAATTCAAAGACTTATTCCCTTTATCAAGATATTCACCATCATTTGCAATGCACATTTTAAGATGAACTATACAAATTTTTTTTCTGAGTATCAAGTCCATTAGCAACATTCCACTGCATTTCTCACAGATTTTTATAATAGACCTGTCTCGAAAACAATTTTGTCATGATTTAAAACTACATCCGTAAAACAATAACGAAACAACACTGGTCCCGAACGAAGTCTAGCTTCCAGAATGCATTAAGAAAGCCAAACTTGTAACTATTCTGACACTACCACAATGTATCTATAGCAACACTACTACATTGTAACTGTAGCAACATTACCACAATGTAGGTATAGCAACATTACCACAATGTAACTCTAGCAACACAGCCACAATGCAACAATCGCAACACAGCCACAATGTAAGTATAGCAACACTACAACATTGTAACTATAGCAATACTACTACAATGTAACTATAGCAACTTTACCGCAATGGAATTAAGATAGCGAATCATTTATACTTACAATGCCCACCATCCAGTGTCCCAAAATGGTTCTGAAAAAAGTAACAAAATAATGATGGTATTACAGAAATATTATAAACGTAATGATAGAATTTTCATAATGACATGAACATAATTTTTAAGTCCATTCAAGTCAACATTTGACAGTTCAGTAAATAAATGCCTTCAGATATTTATAAAAACTTGTATACTCACAGAAGCTGCATATAATCTATATGGTCTTGGTGTGGGACCTTTAACAAAACTTGACATGTCTAAACCACGAACAGGAAAATCTACATGCGCATTAATCTTTGTTCTCCATTGTCCTTCATAAACGAACCTGAAATTGGTGGCAATACCTTTGTTTATTTGTGAAAAGTCCACAAAACAAGGGGTCATGATGGCCCTGCATCGCTCACAACAAGATTACCCCTAACAACAGAACCAACTCTAACAACAGGACTGACACTTCAAACAAGTTGTGGAACTTGATCGTAGTAATGGTGGACATACCAGTCCTTTAGGGTTACAAACCTAAAGCAAAAATATTTTTTTTAACTGAAATGTTTTCCAGATATACTTAGAATGTACCTGGGTACATGTATCTACCTATTTAAAGCAATAAGCAGTATGGCAGGAAGCTTCCAAATTTCTATTTTCTTCACAGAATCTCTGTAACCATGGCAACGAGGGCATTTCCATTGCGAACTACCAGACATTTTCTCTTCAGCAGCAAATTGACGTAAACAATCCTGAAAAATAAATAAATAAATAAATGAGTAAATAAATAAATAAATAAAAAATACATCTGCTTAAGATAACCTACATAATACAACAGACACATTTCATAACCCCTGCTTAGCTCATCTAGGGGAGTATTCAGTCAACAGACCCAAAGTGTAACACATGTTCTTCATGACATTGATTCATACGGAGATTGGAAAATAAACAAAATAAATATTGGTAGAGAATATACAACTTGCTTAGCTTCGATGCCAGTAGGTACATAACATAAATACAGCTTAAAACAGGCATAAACCTCTAAAAGTGGAGATAGGTACATGAACTTACCTGTAGTGTACATATGATAGATGATGAGGTAGGTAGAGATGTGCATACAAACTTACCTGTAGTGTACATATGATAGATAATGAGGTAGGTAGAGATGTGCATACAAACTTACCTGTAGTGTACATATGATAGATGATGAGGTAGGTAGAGATGTGCATACAAACTTACCTGTAGTGTACATATGATAGATAATGAGGTAGGTAGAGATGTGCATACAAACTTACCTGTAGTGTACATATGATAGATGATGAGGTAGGTAGAGATGTGCATACAAACTTACCTGTAGTGTACATATGATAGATGATGAGGTAGGTAGAGATGTGCATACAAACTTACCTGTAGTGTACATATGATAGATAATGAGGTAGGTAGAAATGTGTATATGAACTTACCTGTAGTGTACATCTGTTTGATGATGGGATTGGCAGAGATAGAAACATAAAAGCCTGGAATGTCACACTTTGCTTTCGGCACGTCAAACACATGATTGTAGACTTAAGCTGTCCCTGTAATATTTAAATGTATGAATTTATATGCTCACAATATCTTTAACATTCAGTTTTCCATAGAATTGTTATTACAATAGAATAACAAAATATTCCAAACTCTGTTAAAAAATCAGGTGCATCATACACATAGGTGTAGAACTCAATCCCCTTTTTTCCAGGGTTCAAAACGGACAAAGTTTACTAGATTATTCAACAGATGCAATGTCAATCTAATGGCATCATAAAACCTAAGGGAAATAAATCAATAGCCTTTAATGTTCCGCACATTTCCTGGATTTCATGGTCTATGCATCTATTTAAGTTTGAAAGCCAACAACAAATGTTTTCCAATTGTGTTTGCCAATTACGAGGACCTAAAGGTGTTGAGAAGTTTAAGAATGTGTTAACAGGTTCAGCAAATTAATTTACGTTATAATACAAAAGTTGTTAGTAAGTTTTTGTAAGTATGCAACCCAGATGCGCTACATTCAAATATAACTGTTCATAAACATCAATTTTACCAGAAATAATTCATCAATTTTACCTGAAATAATTCACCCATTTTACCTGAAATAATTCATCAATTTTACCTGAAATAATTCAACAATTATTGATTCATTATGTAATTTGTGATCCCTCCAAGCAATCTCAGCTGCCCTAATATCTGATAAACCGTCATTTTCTTGTTCTGCAATCTTTGGACGAGTCTTCACCTGAACAGAAATAAGCAGTGAGAAACATGTATATTCAAACAACACATAATTAAAATACATGCTCATACTTTCATGTATGTGTAATAAAGAAAAGAACACAAAAAAAGAAATCAGATATCAATTGATCTTTACCATGTTGAGTCCCTCATAAACAGACACAAGTGGTTCAATCTATTATTACCTAATTGAGTCCACATAAACAGACACGAGTGGTTCTATTTATCTTTACCTAATGGAGTCCCACAGAAACAGACACAAGTGGTTCAATTTATTATTACCTAATTGAGTCCACATAAACAGACACAAGTGGTTCAATTTATTATTACCTAATTGAGTCCCACATAAACAGACACAAGTGGTTCTATTTATCTTTACCTAATGGAGTCCCACATAAACAGACACAAGTGGTTCTATTTATCTTTACCTAATGGAGTCCCACATAAACAGACACAAGTGGTTCTATTTATCTTTACCTAATGGAGTCCCACATAAACAGACACAAGTGGTTCTATTTATCTTTACCTAATGGAGTCCCACATAAACAGACACAAGTGGTTCAATTGATCTTTACCTTGTTGAGTCCCTCGTGTAATCCATCCAGCAAGAATGTGAGAAATTCCTGACTGTCTTGCTGTTCAAATCCAGCAAACATGGGTTGTTGTCTACCAACAACTGACTGAAAATTTCAATGAATTAAATGTAAGTGAAATATCACGTCTTTGTGACTTGGTGCAGATTATTTAACACTGCGAGGCTGCGTTTTCTGTTATCTCATTTAAGACAATAAACAGTGCAGTAATTTTACCAAATAATAAAATAAAATAACCAACATATCAAAGAGGATAGCTCTGCAGAGCAACACCAATGCTGTCTGTTTTAACATCATTCTATTCCATAAGCAATTTTGATCAAAATTCTAAGTTAAAAAAGACAAAACTCTAAAAATATAGCTTTCAGAATATGCCCCTTATCTTGCTACTGCACCTTGTCATGATAATCAAGTATTCCAAGTGTTGCATTGATATCTTTAAAAGTGTTTGAGTAATACGCTACATTAGAGTTTTTACACAACAATGACTATGATGATGCAGTGATCATAACAGCTTGACTCTTTCTTGGAAATGGACGAGCTAAAAATGTACCTAATATAATTTCTATCCAGACAATAAGTGCTAATTATACCTTGAAGTCCCTGGGGGTGATACATCTGTATTGTCCCGACCACAAAGCTTTAACCAAATAAGCAAAATCATCTGTGACCTCCCACAAACTTCCTGACTTATTGTCCCTGTAAATTAACAATAAGGCAAATTCTGAAGCTGGACAAGAGCTACCTACAAGATTTTGTCGAGGTCCCAATGTATATATAAAGTTAACTGCCTTTGGGAGAGAATAGTTTTACTTAACATAATAATGTGGACAATCTTTATCTAAGGATTTAGAGCATCAATTCTGTGTAAACTATTATACAAGAAGACCAGTATTTCAGAAAATAAGGACGCTTATAGACTTCGTATTAATAGTTCCTCCACGAAATCAGATGGAACATCATGGAGGACTATGCTTTAACATTTCATGCCAATACTTAAGAAGAGGTTGTCTGAATAAAACTGAATATACACAAACAAAAAAGTGAAACATTTCACAGAAAGATCATAAAATGAGTCATGTTCAGATGTTCAACAACTTGCTACACAAAAACTTCAAGTATTGTTTATAAAAATACTTCAAACTACTTGTTTATAAAAAATACTTCAAACTACTTGTTTGTTAAAAATACTTCAAGCTACTTGTTTATTAAAATACTTCAAACTACTTGTTTATAAAAAAATCAAAATCACCACATACCTGTTTATATCATAGAGATAACTATCAGTTAAAAGATATGTCACCAATGGTGATGTATTATTTAAGCACTGTATTGTGCTATTCATATAACAAGTGTTGCCGAGGTTACGCAAACCAGTCAGTGCTCTTCCCTGAAACGTGAAAACAGCATGGTCTATATATGTATATATATGTTAAAGACAGGGTTATGATTGATCACTGATCATAGTTGATGGAATTTGATCACAAAGTGGAGTATGACCAGAAAGCATTCTAAAAATGGAATAATTGTATGGAAATACTCTAAAAATGGAATAATTGTATGGAAATACTCTAAAAATGGAATAATTGTATGGAAATACTCTAAAAATGGAATAATTGTATGGAAATACTCTAAAAATGGAATAATTGTATGGAAATACTCTAAAAATGGAATAATTGGATGGAAATACTCTAAAAATGGAATAATTGGATGGAAATACTCTAAAAATGGAATAATTGGATGGAAATATGTACTGGTAATTCTACTAGCAATCACTGTACATCAACATTCGCTAGATATAGAATTCAAGGTTAGTATCTACTGGTATATTTCACAGATGTGAACTTACCACATTCCCATGGACAGGATTCAAGTCACGTCTTTTAGCAGGGAGAGCTACAGGTAGTGACCTAAACATATAAATGTAACAATACTTTAATACAGGTAGTGACTTAAATAAATAAATGTGACAATATGTCAAAACAGGTAGTGACCAACAACAAGATGTAATCTTAAATGACTAATAAGCCATTTCTGATTATTGCAATTTTAATTCTAATTCACTCAATATGAATGTCATTATAGGCAGTTATCACAATGACTTTAAAACAGTGCTGAGTTACCTTTTCTTTGGTTTATTCCCCCTGTCAATGGATGGAGCTGGAGTGGGGAGCTTTTTCTGCATCAACTTCTCATCATCATCCAGTAATTGTGCTATGTTTGGAGACGAATTCGAACGTTTAAGATTGGATTTTGGTGTACTTGGTTCATGTTTTAGTTTGGTGGTGTAATTTCCTGTTTTCTGTTCGCCTGAAAAACAAGTACAACCATGAGAATTTGTTAAATTAACATGAGTGTCATAATCAACCTTGTGTCAGAGTCATTGTGTCAAAGTCACCGTGTCTGAGTCATTGTGTCAGAGTCATTGAGTCAGAGTCATTGTGTCAGAGTCATTGTGTCAAAGTCATTGTGTCAAAGTCATTGTGTCAAAGTCATTGTGTCAGAGTCATTGTGTAAGAGTCATTGTGTCAGAGTCATTGTGTCTGAGTCATTGTGTCAAAGTCATTGTGTCAGAGTCATTGTGTCAAAGTCATTGTGTCAAAGTCACCGAGTCATTGTGGTCTCAGAGTCTAAGTCAAAGTGTCTAAGTCATTGTGATAATTGTGTCTGTGTCACTGTGAGATAGGTATGAGTAAGGGTTAGCTTCAGTCATTGTGACCTGGTGTCTGGGTCATTGTGACCATAGTGTCTGGTCTGGGTCATTGTGACCATTGTGTCTGGGTCATTGTGACCATTGTGTCTGGTCTGGGTCATTGTGACCATTGTGTCTGGGTCATTGTGACCATTGTATTTGGGTCATTGTGACCTGGTGTCTGGGTCATTGTGACCATTGTGTCTGGGTCATTGTGACCATTGTATTTGGGTCATTGTGACCATTGTATCTGAGAACCAAATAAAGATCATCTCATAACTGACATGGATTCAAAATATTCACCAAAAACATGCAGATGTTAACGACATGAGATACTTTATAGCCTACCTTGTATTAGCGGAGGTTCCCATTGAGTTGTATTATCATTATGATTGATATAATAATATCTGTTTGTACGAGGATCTAAACGTTTCTCCCAACCAACTTGTAAGTGAGGTGATGGAACAGCTCTAGGTTTAGACTTTGCTTCTACAACAGAGAATAAATTATAGAGAAGACAGACACCAAAAATCATTAGAACAGAAATAATTATTAACTCAAATAAGTTTGCTATGCTTAAAACAATTCTGTACGTACTTACATAGTAGCAAAATGATCTATGGACCCATGCAGATATCACACAAATGAAGTATTTTGCATATGTAACACTTTAATTTATGAATTCATACCATTCAGCAGTCTAAGTTTCTCTTCAGCTATTCTTTTAGATTCCTCAACTTTCTTTCTATCTTCCTCATCCCTTGCTCTCTTCTCTTGTTCCAATCTTTCTCGTTCAGCCTTTCCTTTTTCAATGCTTAAAGATTCTTTTCTCTCCATTTCTAATCTATCTGCTTCAGCCTAAAGAAAATAGCAAGAGAAGAATATTTAAAAGATGAAAATCTAAAACATGAGATGAATATCTAAAACATGAGATAAACATAATTCATCTTTAAAAATAATAAAATAACTCTCCACATTTTATTGAGTCAAAACACCATGATAATGAATAGTTTGTCTTTTTTCATTATTATCAGTTTAATGAAGTTCCTAAAAGTGAAGCAAAAATGAAGGAGTTAACTTAATTTTACTAGACAGGTCAAGACTCAAGATTTAAACTTTAACGTTAACCCTGGCTGCAGATGACAGCTGCCTTCTATAAGCAAGAAAAAAGTAATAATTAGAAAGAAAAGTGTTACCGGAAAAGTCTCCAATTTTATCTATTTTCCTTAATTGAAAAGTTGCCCTAATAAATCAGGGAAGGAGTCTTGCAATGGTTACTCAAAACATGAGCTTACAGGTAACTGACAGGAAGTACACAAACTTACTTGTCACAAATATAAGATAATGTGAACTAACTGGTAAAAGAAACAATATATTTGAATTAACATGTGGCAGATACAAGATGTATGAACTAACAGACACAAACTTACTTGTTTTTTACGTTTCTCCTCTAGTTCTGCGAGTCTTTGTTTCTCTTGTTCTGCTTGCAACTCTTTCTCTAACTTCAACTTTTCCTCTAATAGTAATCTGTCATGTATCTGGTTCATATATAATATACATGTATCAGTACTGTGTGATCATATATAATATACATGAATCAATACTGTGTGATCATATATTATATACATGTATCAGTACTGTGTGATCATATATAATATACATGAATCAGTACTGTGTGATCATATATAATATACATGTATCAGTACTGTGTGATCATATATAATATGCATGTATCAGTACTGTGTGATCATATATAATATACATGTATCAGTACTGTGTGATCATATATAATATACATGAATCAATACTGTGTGATCATATATTATATACATGTATCAGTACTGTGTGATCATATATAATATGCATGTATCAGTACTGTGTGATCATATATAATATACATGTATCAGTACCGTGTGATCATATATAATATACATGAATCAATACTGTGTGATCATATATTATATACATGTATCAGTACTGTGTGATCATATATAATATACATGTATCAGTACTGTGTGATCATATATAATATACATGTATCAGTACTGTGTGATCATATATAATATACATGTATCAGTACTGTGTGATCATATACAACATACATGTATCAGTACTGTGCGATCATATATAATATACATGTATCAGTACTGTGTGATCATATATAATATACATGCATCAGTACTGTGTGATCATATATAATATACAAGAATCAGCACTGGGAGATGGGAAGAGGTCAACAAATATTAACTTTTAAACGTTCAAATGAAATATTATACCATGATAAATTATATAGTACTAATAAAGCAGATTAATGGACCAGAATGGATCAGACAACACATGGAATCACCTGGTATGACTCGACAGATAAATGCTACATAGGGTGAAGATGTAAAATAGTTCTGCAGTTTATCAAACATACTTTGTAAGGTGTAAAGATAACATATTTGTAAAAATTTATTAAACAAACTTTTTTCTTCTCCTCAGCTTCTGCCTGTTTTGCTCGTTCTGAAGCAGCTGCTACATCTCTCCGACGTTTTTCTTCCTCTAACCTGGCTTCTTCTCTTGCTTCCTGTAAAACAGCCGCAACTAATTTAACATGTTTTATCTCAGTAAACAAAATTTAACATCTTAGATTTATCTCTGTAAACATAATTTAACATCTTAGATTTATCTCAGTAAACAAAATTTAACATTTTAGATTTATCTCTGTAAACATAATTTAACATGTTAGATTTACCTCTGTAAACATAATTTAACATCTTAGATTTATCTCTGTAAACATAATTTAACATCTTAGATTTATCTCTGTAAACATAATTTAACATTTTAGATTTATCTCTGTAAACATAATTTAACATCTTAGATTTACCTCTGTAAACATAATTTAACATCTTAGATTTATCTCAGTAAACAAAATTTAACATGTTAGATTTACCTCTGTAAACATACATATATTAGGGTAAAATCAATTCACCATGCATTTACATGAAAACAATAGATTTCAACCAAATATACAGAATAACGTTACAATGATATCAGATTTACAGTTCATAAATACCTGAAGTCTTTTTTCATCTTTCATTTTTCTTTCATGTTCAGTTTGTTCATCTTCCTTCTTTTTTCTTTCCATTCTAAGTCTGTTGACTTCAACTTGTCTTTTCTTTTTTTCTTCTTCCAATTTAGATAATCTATCTAATTCTTCTTTTCTATAATAACAAAAAAAGTCAGCAGTAATCTATCCTGCCCTCTTGCTTCATAAATGTAAATATCCATGTTTCAAAGATGAACTAAATGTTTATTCATAATCAGCTGCATTGATTCTAGTTTATTCTTACATGAAACTTCAGGCGAACTTAATAAGAGAGAAGTGTGACCATGATCTTAATGTCACACTGGTATCTGATGTGCAAGGCTGAGTTCCATGATTGTGTCAAGTCATCTAAAACTACTTTTCATGTTTAACATACTGGACACAAAAAAAGTTTTCAGATAAAGAGATCATTAGGGATCTTAACCTTTAACCTGTAAGCTTAGATGTCAGATACAACAAAAACAACAAATGCAATACAACATGTGAAATATAACATATGTAATACAACATGTGAAATATAACATATGAAATATAACATATGAAATACAGCATGTCAAATATTACATGTGAATATTACATACGAAATGCAACATGCTAAATATACTGAGCAAAAAATGAAATTTGTTCATTTTCACAACATATTTATGACACACCTTGTAATTTCTTCTTGTTGTTTATGGTGTTTCTCTTGTTGTACACGTAACACCTCTTGGTCCATATCGTTCTGCAGATTCTTTTTCATTCTGGCACAAGACAGCAAATGGTACAATAAAAGCCATAAAACACACGCATTATTTTATGTGTACAATGCCCTTTGTATAGTCATTACTTGAATGATATTTATCAGGTTAATTCACTGATGATTTAGATGTGACACCCATTAAAATAACTCATCAACTAGTATCAGACAAAAAATTACTGAGCACCTAGAATCAGACAAAAATACTGACCAACAGTTAGTAGTATCAACCCTAACCCAGTTTCAGACTAAAATGCTAACAAGGCAGCAAATAGTTTCAGAATACAAGGCAGCGAATAGTTTCAGAATACAAGGCAGCAAATAGTTTCAGAATACAAGGCAGCGAATAGTTTCAGAATAATTTCAGGTTGGAAAGCTTTTACGAACCTCATCAAGTCTGCCACATCAGTTTGTTGTTTACGTTTCATGTTTTCCAGGTCTGACAATCTCCCTTCTTCTTCTTTCATCAGTTGTAATTTACGTCTTGATTCTTCCTTTATTCTTTCATAATCTTCTTCAAGTTTCTTTATCTCTTCAACTTTTTGTCTTTTTTGATCATCAAGAAATTTAAGATCAGCAGCAACCTCTCTAGATTGTGCATTTAAAGAGTTTTTGATATCCTCATTTTCTGCCCTCGTAACACTAGAAGAAGGTACAGAAGTATTACCACTGTTCACAGCTCCACTGGTTCCAGGACTGCTGTAAGTACCGACATCAGGATACAGGGAACCAGTTTTAGACTGTGATATTTGTATGGTTGTTGTATTACCTTTAGTTGACCTATCTACTTTTGGTTTGGTGGAACGGTCAATTCTTGGCAATTTTCCAGAAAGTTCCCCATTTAAGGATTCAGAAACACTTGCGGATGATGTTGATGGGAGTGGAGAAGTTTTAGAATCATTTGTTATTGTTGGTTTCATAAAAGTTTCTTCGAAGTCTGGATAATCGAAATCCACTGTAAGCATACAATGTTGTATATTGCAACACCATATTTTAGTCAATCCACTTTAAGCATGCAATGTTGTCAAATAAAAACGTATAACTCCATATTTTAGTGAATCTACTGTATGCTTACGATGTCAATTATAACACCATATTTTAGTCAATCCACTGTCTTCAACAAGTGTTATAACTAAGTTTGAGGTCTGCAGATGTTATTACTAAATAAGTGAGGACAACTTACACAACCATTTAATTATATGATACGTATAGTGTTTTATATCTGAATTTAGAAACAAACAGTCAACAAATTTCTGATTGTATAGAACTAAATAAATCTAAACAGCATGTTGAGGAATAATATCTTAAAACAGACAAAAGATTACTGACTAGGATTTACACATATATAATAATCATTAACTTGGAGTTATACATATATAATGATCATTAACTTGGATTTATACATATATAATGATCATTAACTTGGATTTATACATATATAATGATCATTAACTTGGATTTATACATATATAATGATCATTAGCTAAGATGTATACTTACTTAATGAATCTTGTGTAGAAGAAACAACTGGTTTTGTTAGTTTATCAAACACAGGATTTATACATATGTAATGATCATTAGCTAAGATGTATACTTACTTAATGAATCTTGTGTAGAAGAAACAACTGGTTTTGTTAGTTTATCAAACACAGGATTTATACATATGTAATGATCATTAGCTAAGATGTATACTTACTTAATGAATCTTGTGTAGAAGAAACAACTGGTTTTGTTAGTTTATCAAACACAGGATTTATACATTTTGTTGGGTATTGTAACATCCACTGCTCGTAGCCACCATCAAGTATCAATGGTTCACTCTTAATTATTACTGTAGAATCATACTGTAAATATAACAATTAATGATTTTTAAGAAATGAAAACTTTTATCTTAATGTCTTGAATGATAATAAATAACAAGGTATGTCAAATACATCTTTTTCAATACCTGAACATTTGTATGAGTACCTGAATACCAGATTCAATCAAAGAATTAATGTACTGACAGTTTCCTCTACACCAGTGTCAGAGTACTAATTATCTTGATAGTTAAATAATTGTTATAAATCCATTTAAATCCCAATTAATCACAATTATGATCCATAAATAACACTCATTCAGTGAAGTGGAAAGAAATCATAAACAAGACTTGTACACCTAGATGAGTCTTTTATTGTTAATTTTTGGAAAACTTTAGAACTAGCAATCCTTTTAATGAATGATTGTATATAATAATTGTACGAGTTTTGTTTGGTTATCAAGATATTCTCTATCACCGTGGAACAATTACTGAAGTAAATTACTTTATAATCTTCATTTATTACTGTTCTTTGTTTATCTGAATTTCTGTTCATGTATAACTAGATAAATAATTCAGTATTTTGGAGGTATAACAATGTTTGTACAGTGAGAAGCTGGGACTACAAGCATCAAGTCAAAATGTTCAACAAACATATTACCTTATACAAAGCATCCTTCAATGTCTGCAGTGTCGTTCCTAATTTTACTTCACTAATACTTGAGTTCCAGTCCATCAAGACAATATGGTCTATATTTCCTCTCTGTTTCCATAGTGATATAGAATCCATAGGTAATGATTTCTCAATGTAAGTAACTGTTGTTCTAAAAGTATAATTAATTACACAAAATATTTTATTTAGTACTAACAACTACCTCACTAACAGACATGTATTGAAAGACTTAATGCAGGTACAGTAGTGTCTCATTGCTTTGAACTCACATGATATGGTGGTGTTCTAGGAAAGCAGATTTCCAGTCAAACCACAGTAGGTAGATAATACAAATATGACTGTATGCTATTATTTCATTTAATCATTGAATATATTTATTTGTATGATTGTATGCTATCATTTCCTTTAATCATTAAGGCCTAAACAAAAAAAAGGTTTGTTTCCGGTTAAATGCCCAAAAAATATGGGTAAGTAGGTAGGGATTATTTCAAGACAAGTAAATTACATACCCAGGTTTAATCGCACTTCCAGGAACACTGATGACATTCTTGTGATTGACACGGGATTCCTGAAAATCTTCAATAGATCTAACATCCATCATAATTAACTGAGCGTCTCTGTCTTCTATCAAGTCATAGAATTGTGAGCAAGTAATTACACCAGGACTAGCTGATGGCAAAGTCTCTGTAATAAGGTAGAAGACGGTACAAAATGTATCAAATAAATCACCAACATATATCAATAGGTCAGCTCAAAGATCTATTAAAACATACTAGAAGTAAAGATATTTCTTCAAGTTCAACTATACACAAAATTGCTTGTAATGTACAAAAAGAATTAAAACATTAAAAGTTATACCTCAAAACCGTTTAACCCAACTCATACTCTCAATGACTTTTTCTGGGTAATTACCTGTGGTAGGTTCTGGTTTGTTATCAGACTTTTGTTCTTTTCGTTTATCATCTGTAACTTCATCTTGTTTTGAATCAAGTGCTTGTTTTGTATCTGCTGCTGCATCTAAAGCTGCTAATTTATTTGCAACAATTTCTGCCTCGATTTGATCATACCTGCAAATTTATATGTATATAACTAGAATTCAACAACATCATTTAATATCTGACATATTCAACAACAACATAATGTTCAACTTACAATGTTCATAGATTTCTTATTAAGGTATTACATCCATAATTCTGTTCTTTTTATGAATATCTACTCATTGCTCCTTAAATATGTAAATATCGTAAAAATAAATTTGCCAGTTATTGTCATTTCTTAGATAGTTACCCTACATACTTCAATTTCTTTCATGAAACATTTTGAAAAACTTGTAAGAGTTATTGCCCTTGTTGAAAAAAGGAAACTATTGATTTCTGAAGAAATAGCATAGCCATATAGAGCTATAGTTTTTTCCTCATTAGTCTAATATTGAGCTTTTTCATCTTTTTACTGCGGGTTTCATTGAAATATATCTTCATTTTTCTATAATCTTTGAAAAATTGGCTACTCACAGAGACTTCAATTCAAATTTAAAGGGACAATAACACAGAAGACTGTCATTGTTTTTGAAAACTCTAACAGCCAACCCTTCTCTATCATAGAAACCTACGAAAGTTTCCAAAGTCCATTCGCTCCATTTTGAGATAATAATTGTGGATAGTCGTAATATAAGACTTTAATCACGGAGTACTATAACTGCTATGATCAAATCGAATAGAATAGAAAAAAGAATACATCCGTATTGAAAATCCTCTCAAAGTAACATTGATCACTCAATGATTAAGGTATTATCAACAAACCTTTCTTTTAAACTCATTGAAAGTTCTTCTGCTTTATTTATCGATGTCAGCAAATTCTTTGATCCAAGCAGATCGTCATAATAGGACTGTAAAAAGTAAATCCTTTGTTAAATTTAAATCTTAGAACCAAAAAAGATTTATAAATCCGAGAGGGTACGGAACAATTGCTTTGAGTACAAATTTCTTGATTTGTATTGGATTTAATATATTTGTACAGTAATGCATTGGAGTAGATGCATGACTGAACTAACCAGTGTTCTTGTGTTACCTACCAGTATTAACCAGTGTTCCTGTGTTACCTACCAGTATTAACCAGTGTTCCTGTGTTACCTACCAGTATTAACCAGTGTTCCTGTGTTACCAACCAGAATTAACCAGTGTGAATCTTCATTAAAAAACAAGTACATGTATATGAACATCAATTCAGAACTGAATACAAACCTTTTGTTTCTTGTAATCTGCTGATTTCTTAAGGAAAGTAACAACATTAAAGTACTTCATAAATAAAACGTAAGCTCTTTCCTCGTCCTCGATCATCTCACTGTGCTGTGCCTCCTTCAACATTTTATCTGCAGTTTTTACTAACCTGAAGAAGAGAAACTACATATATAGTAATTTATATTATAGTATATAACATAATTTATATATATACTATATATATTTAACTATAATATAGTACATGGTAGCTTTAGATTTACCATAGAATGGTCCCAGCAGGAAGAAGGGTAACATTTACAATGAAATCACTCACCATTTAGAGTGGTAACATTTACAATGAAATCACTCACCATTTAGAGTGGTAACATTTACAATGAAATCACTCACTATTTAGAGTGGTAACATTTACAATGAAATCACTCACCCTTTAGAGTGGTAACATTTACAATGAAATCACTCTATTTAGAGGGGTAACATTTACAATGAAATCACTCACTATCTAGAGGGGTAACATTTACAATGAAATCACTCACCATTTAGAGTGGTAACATTTACAATGAAATCACTCTATTTAGAGGGGTAACATTTACAATGAAATCACTCGCTATTTAGAGGGGTAACATTTACAATGAAATCACTCTATTTAGAGGGGTAACATTTACAACGAAATCACTCAATTTAGAGGGGTAACATTTACAATGAAATCACTCTATTTAGAGTGGTAACATTTACAATGAAATCACTCGCTATTTAGAGGGGTAACATTCACAATGAAATCACTCGCTATTTAGAGACTAAGGATAGCAGGCTGTATCATATGTGGCAGAAACAAAATGATGAGAATTACAAACAAAGTAACTATGGTCATCTGATCTATGCACTAATTGGAGAGAAAATAAGAATAACTCACAATTTAGCATTTGTAGATTTGAACTTTGAAGGCAACTCTGCCATTTCATTAAGCTGACCAACGCTCTTGGCTATATACAACTCTTTCTTTGTTGATCCTGGCATTACTACAGTAAAAAGTACATGAAATAATGATCAAATTTTGTCATGTAAAGTAATGAACACAGCGGCTAAAAATATGCTTCAGTTTGTGGACATAGTTCCTTTATAAGCAAGCATACATAGATTTACAGTATGCAACCTCTCATACCAATAAACTGGTTAATTTCTAATGAACAAAATTTAAAAGTTATAAAAAAATAACCATCCGCTACACATGTACAAATAATTGGAGAACTCTGTTTAATTTCTAGAATTTTTAAAATCTTATGTAATTAATGGTCAAAATAACTTTAAATATTTGAATATCATTTGATAATTGGTATCTTATTCCAACTCTTGAAATATAAAAATCATGAACCTGACAAACCCATATACAAACCTACCATTTATAAATATATCATGAACCAGACAAACCCATATATAAACCTAACATTTATAAATAAATCATGAACTAGACAAACCCATCTATAAACCCAACAGGACTGACATCATATCCACACAATATTTACAAGTTAAGGCAACCAACAGAAAAGAGCAGTGACACTGACAACCCCTCACTTTAGCAACATTGTTGATTGCCTGATCAAGCTGAGAGCAGTTAGTCCAACTAAACATCCATGTCACGGTTTTTTCAGGAATTGGGGAAAATGTCTTTATTTTCAATTGGGAAGTGTCCATTTATTGTACCCAAACAAAGAAGGAAAAACTCGCTGTGTGCAATGGATGACTCAGTTGGAGAAGCTGATCAATGCTTAAGAAGTAGTTTTATACAAGTAGTGAAGTTAGAAATGGATGGATCGAGTTTGATGAACATTAACGTAGACTTATGTTGGCATGGTAATGTATAGTGCTTGGACTAGTAGGGGCTTTACATTATGCTGAAGTGTAGGGCTTAGCCTGGCAGGGTCCGGTCAAGATTACCCCATAGGAACTTGGCAAGGTTCTATCCCAAAAAAGATTAAGAAATGAAATTCCCAGACGTGATACACAGAAAATTTACCTGAATTATTATAAATGACTACAGAATTCAGACGATGGAAACAACCGATTTCAAATCTAAGGGCAAGAATATATCAAGTGTCAATTTTCATAAACCAACTAAAGATAAATGTCACTTTTGTCGATTCGCCCTGTTTACAAAATAGGTTAAGCTGTAATTGGAATCCAGCGTAGACGAATTATATTTCAATAAATCTACATCGCTTGTGTTGGACATAATTTTGAGATAATTGTAACTCAACGCAGATTTTATGCACATTCTAAAATGCATTTGTATGGAAGAAATAATTAAAATAGCCAACAAAATTAATTTTATTTTTTTTTCGTATAAATAAAATCTTACCATTGTAATCAGCACCCGGAAGATGGCGTGTACTTTCACTTTGCAAATATTCATCTTTTGTTTAATTTTGCATTCAGTTTGTTGCAAAGATGAAGAAAAGACGACAGAGAAAGATGATGGAAATTCTTGGAAGAAAAAAGATATTCGCGACTACTCTGAGGCTGATATGGAAAGATTGTTCGATCAGTGGGAGGTTAGTGTCATCTGTATTCGCGACATGCGGGTTTTCGTTGTATGGTCGAGTAACAGGTTTGCGTGTTATAACGAGTCTTAGTGGTTATTTCATAGTAATTTTGTCAAATTTGTTGAAGACGTTGTTCAGACATTTCAAAATATTCATTTAATTCTAACTGCACGCATCACTTTTCATTGTTCCACTAAAATTATTCCACCATACCTTTCTGAAAAGTGCACTATCGTTTTGTTTCCCTCCACTATTTTCTATGGAAAATGAAACTGGTGTAATGGCAGACAACTGCCGGTGTCGAGGTAGATATCTACTGGTGTCATGGTAAAGACTTCCTATCCACTGTATTTAACCCATTACGGGTGCATTCCGGAAGTAGTATTTACACAGCTGATTTAAATTTTGTATGTGGTGCGCACATCTAATGCAGCAATTTTACAGAGTGGAAGTTTGGAAAGATCATGATATGGTAAAATATATGGTATGGCATGGCTGCTTGAATGCGACACGCTACCAAGAGTTTTAAGTCATATGTAATTGTCAAGTTTTAAGAACATTTTACAAAATTAACCACTTCATCAATACTGATGCATTATTTTTCAAAATAGTATGTACAGCATGTAGTTAGGATATGCAAGAAAGAAATAATGCAATATTTGCAGAACTAGTTTTTATGTAGTATTTTTAAAGATGCTTTCATTGCACTGCGGTCGATTGTAAAACATCAATAATGCGTTTTTATGGCCTAGTTATGCAAATCGTCAGGAATTTCACACAGATAGGAATGTAGAACAGCATTAATTGTACTTTTAGTTTCAACTGTGTAAATGACATAGAAGGACAAAATTGTTTTTTCATTTGTACGCTGTTTGCCTTTTTTAAACCCATTTCTTGCTTGTACTGTTTTTGTTTAGAAAGAAAACATTTTCCTTCTCCTGAAAACTACTTTTCAACGATAAGTATATATTTGATTTTTTGTGTTTAAACTAAACCACTGCTGACAGTATTTTCCTTACAAAATCCATGATTTTTGGCTGATTTCATTATTTCTTAGTGAAATTAAGAGCATTATGTATTTAAATATTTTTTTCAAGTGAGATAGATAAAAGCTCCTATAACAAACTGAATGTGCTAAAATTGATACAAATAACAATTTCTATACTTTATAGAAATTTATTTTGCTTTTTACAAGTGAGAATGCTTCAGAGTGTACCAAATTAAATATTTTTAGTAAATTCATAATGAAGAATTTCAGAACTACATAAATCAAAGCACTGATAGCACTGTCAGAAACGAAAGTTTAAAAAAGTTTAAAAGTGTGAAGAATCAAGTCATTCCTTTAATAAGTTGTATGGCATGCATGTAAAAATAAGGGAAGTTAACAAAAATCGGGTAAGATAAATTATTGTTCGTGGTCACTGCACTTCCTCTAATTGGTTTCTCTCAATGTATGAAGTACCAACTTGACCTTTTGATCCTTCATGAGTTATGTTCAGGAGAAGTATTATTTCAGTAGGAAAAGGGCGGTAATGAATAAAGTGACAAGGAAGAATTACGGCTCTTGGGTACTGCACCTATCGATAGCCTCTATTCATGTGTGAAGCTTCAATAGTTCATCAGATATTTTCTAGACAAGAATAATGTAAATACAAAAGGGGAGATAATTAATAAATTGCTGAGCAATAGTTCTTATGCTTGGTCAGTACTGATTTGCTCATTTACCACAATCAATGTATGTAAGTTTCTCAATACCTTCAATACTTTATGGATTTGCTCAAGACAAGTATAATTTCAACAGAAAAGGGGAGAAAAATGGGACAAGATGGAGTTATGGTTCTTTGTCACTGCATGTCCTACCCATCTAAGAAGAATCATATCAATTCCTTCAATAGTTTTTAAGATATGCTCTAGACAAGCATAATTTCAACATAAAATGGAGATAATTAAAAATGAGGTAAGGTGGAGTTATGGTTCTCGGTCACTTATGTTTTACCATGGTGTAAGGTATTAACTTAATCTCTCAAGTATTTTCTGACTTGTGATGGACAGACGCCAAATTTATTTATCCTCCATCTTTGAAAAGAGACACTATAACCATATAACTTTTTGGGGGGCCCATTTGACCTTTTGGGGGGACCAATCTGATTTGGAGCTGATTTGACTTGCTTAGGGGGCTGTTTCAAACATATCAAGATAAGGGTTTCAAACTATGCATGTACTCTTGAACCCTGCCTTACAACCACTCCAAAATTAATATGGACATTTTTAAAGAATGGAGTTTTTCCTTCTTTGTTTATTGGTCTTCACTTGAAATTGAGATCACCTTGCTATTATCTATCCATCTATCTATTCATACTGCCCAAACTCCCCTTTCGGGTATTACTGGCAAGTGCGCGTCAGTGCAAGTGTTAAAAGTATAAAAGCAGTGAAAGAAGGCGTCACAGTAAGACCGATGGAATAAAAGAATGACAGTGTTGATGTCAGATTGAAAATATTAGTAGTTTAAAAGTTAAAATGACTGTTTGTTTATTCAGGGGCGACAGAAAATCTGGGAGGTGTTAAGATTTCTCTTAAATCCCTCAAGGTCTGCTTGTAATGCTGTTGCCCTATGAAACTTTGTCAGAATGTTTGTATAATATTGGTCATCTCTGGTCAGAAACTAGGTCACTTGGTCAACATGCCAGAAAACATTGTTAACACTCTAGAGGTCACAATTTTTATTGAATCTTCATCAAACTTAGTCAGATTGTTCGTTTTAATAATATCTTGGACAATTTTGAATATGGTTCATCTTGGGTCAAAAACTAGGTCACCAGGTCAAATCATAGAAAAACCTTGTAAGCACTCTAGAGGTCACAGTCTTGATTTGATGTTCACCAAACCTTGTCTTAATGATATCTTGGACAAGGTCAAACCCTGGTCATCTGGGGTCAAAATCTAGGTCATTAGGTCAAATCACTTGTCAAACTGTGAATAAACGGTTGTTTAAATGATGTTTTGGATAGATTTGAACATGGATCATCTGGAGTCACAAACTAGGTCGAATCTCCCAAAAACTCTGTTAACACTCTAGAATTCACGGTTTGATTTGATCTTCCCCCAACTTTGTCAGAATGTTTGTATTAATGATATTACGAACAGGTTTGAACATGGGTCAACTCAGGTTAGAAGTAGGTCACCAGGTCAAATCACAGGAAAACATTGACATTGCAATCTTTACTCAGGTGAGCGAAAAAGGGGCATCATGGCCCTCTTGTTTGTTTTATGCAGTCTTGTGTATTATTCAAGCTTAGTCACTATCTAAAATTAATTGTCATACATTTTCAGACATGTATTGGTCAAAAGCACTCTAGTGCGGTTTGTCCAATCGGAGCAACTATCCCATAGCATACCAATTAAGACCTCTCTGCTATTAAGACCACTTTTTCAAAGAACCATATATAGTCTTATTAGCAGGGTTCTAAAGTAACAAAACATCAAATTCTAACCATTCTAAATCATTCCACACTGTTCTCCTTTTTGACTTGAAAACAGAGTCCAAACTTTTTACGTCTACACTGTTTACCTAGTTGACTTGAAATGCTCAAATGGATGTATTGGGGGGAGTTTTGTTTTATAGGCACTATTTTAATAATAATGAATTTGTATGATGATCATTACAAAATATTCTGAAATGATGAAAGCTGTGTAAAATATGGCGAAGTTTATACACAGTCATAAAACTTGATATGGTCTGGGAAGATATCCATTGTGACTGGTCCAAATGTCTTGTAATGTTTTATAGATTTTTTAATGTAAAAATAAACAAAAAAAAATACTAGGGCTTATCATATTTTTATGTAAGTTTTCTAGGCATCCAGAATGATTTAAACATACTTTTGTCACTGTTTTTAACATAATACTCTTCATTACTTTATGTCCAGGTACAATACAGAATTGATACATGTATACAGAATTGTAACTTATTGTATAACAATTATTTGATTGGCTTATGGTTCATTTTGACGATTTCTATTTCAGTAAAAACTGTTTTGGTGATCTTGAAAGAATGATAAAAAATGTAGAAACATTTCCAAATGTTTTGAAAGTAAAGAAATAAGATTGCATGGTACAACATCCATCCCTCTGTTTAAAAACTGTCAGATTGCTGTCATATATTGTAATTTACTCACAATGTTGTCATTATATGTCATATGTTAAAATTTACTCATAATGTTGTCATTATCGTTTGCAGGATTCTGATGAAGATGAATTAGAGCAAGATGAATTACCAGAATGGAAACGTGAACCACCAAAAGTGGATTTGTCCAACTTAGACACTAAAGATCCTGAAAAAATGCTTAAAGCCACAAAGAAGGGACGAACATTGATGATGTTTGCATCAGTGTCGGGTGTGTTGGAAATTTATTTCTTGATTTTTGTTGCAAGGCTCTTGATTTGATATTCACCAAACTTGGTCAGAATGTTTGCATTAATAATATCTTTATAATTTTTAACATAGGTCATCTCAGGCTAAAAACTAGGTCACTGGGCTAAATCATTGGAAAAGCTTGTTAACGTTCTAGTGGCCATAGTTTTGATTAGTTATTCACCAAACCTTGTCAGAAAGTTTGTCTTAATAGTATCTTGAACAAGTTTGAACATTGGTCATCTAGGGTCAAGATAGTAAGTCATGAGGTCAAATCAGTTGCAGTCTTTACTCAGCTACGTGAAAAAGAGTCATCATGGCCCTCTTGTATACTGATGTAATCTTTATGGTAGATTTGATGTATTTTAATGCAAATACTTTTGTTAACGTCTGTTATCATGTTGAAACTTTATTTCATTGTTTATGTTTTTTGTAGGCAATCCAACAGAAAAAGAAACAGAGACTGTAACACGGATATGGCAGGGTAGTTTGTTTAATGCAAATATTGATACACAAAGGTAAGTCATTGTGTACAGAATATTTTCTCTCAAAATCTCCCTTAATGCAAATGGTTTGATTATTTCTGAGATTGTGCCAATAAAAAGTACAACTGTGACATGAAATTGTCACAATATGTTACAACAATATAACTGATGTTTTCATATGTATGCATCTCTGTGCAACATAATTGATTAATTGAAATGAATTATTTGATATAATATTACTTGAAATGAATCATTTGATATAAATTACTTGAAATGAATTATTTGGAAATCTGGTTTTGCTCAAAGTGATGCACTGGTCAGATAAATCTGTCCATCTTTGTTATCAAACCTTTTATTTGAAATCATTGTCCGGCCTCAATGTTTAATGATTGGATGACTTTAAGTGTGAGGACCAAACAATGTTTTATGATTGGATGACAAGCACTTTAAGCACTTTAGGTATGGTGATCAAATAATGGATTCTTTTGTCTAAGTTTAATTGAACAAATTACTTGAATTAGGGTTACATATGTTTGATTTCTCAATGTGTGTCTTTAGCGTCCCTATTCATGTTGGACTGTGGAAAATGTAAAACATACAAACCAGGTGTCCATTCTAAGACAGACCTAATGTGTATTTGTATTTATATTCTAAGACAGACCTAATGTGTATTTGTATTTATATTTTAAGACAGACCTAATGTGTATTTGTATTTATATTCTAAGACAGACTTAATGTGTATTTGTACATGTATATAATATTGTACATTATTTGTACATGTATATAATATTGTATATTATTTGTATATGTATATAATATTGTACAATATTTGTATATGTATACAATATTGTACACTATTTGTATATGTATATAATATTATACACCATTTGTATATGTATATAATAGTGTACACTATTTGTATATGTATATAATATTGCGCACTATTTGGGTATGTACAAGATATTGTGCACTATTTGTTCATGTATATAATATTGTACACTATTTGTACATGTATATAATATTGTACACTATTTGTATATGTATATAAAATTGTGTACTATTTGTATATGTATATAATATTGTACACTATTTGTATATGTATATAAAATTGTACACTATTTGTACATGTATATAATATTGTACACTATTTGTATATGTATATAATATTGTACACTATTTGTATATGTATATTATATTCTACACTGTTTGTATATGTATATAAAATTGTGCACTATTTGTATATGTATATAATATTGTACACTATTTGTACATGTATATAATATTGTACACTATTTGTACATGTATATAATATTGTACACTATTTGTGGATGGTTGGAAATATTTGTTGTAATCTTGCAAGAATTGAGGTCTCACTGTATGCAGGATCTTGTATGACTATCATGATAAGAGATTTGTCCATGATATTAACTGTATAAATGATGTATATTTTCTGTATATGTGGTTATATATTATCTTTATATCTGTATATATAATTATTTATTATCTGTGTGTATCTATATATATATATTATCTGTATACATGATCATGTCTTACAGTTATTGTGAACCTTTTAGGTATGTGGTTGGAGAAAACCGTGTTATATTTATGTTGAAAGATGGTGCCATGGCTTGGGAGGTGAAAGATTTTTTAATAAAGCAAGACAGGTGTGAGGAAGTTACAATTGATGGGAAAAGTTATCCTGGAAAAGTAAGAAATTTCAAATTCTCTTTGATAAAATTCTCCCCATTGGAATTATGTGACAATAGTTGTATCAATGTAATCTTCACAATTTTTCCATGAGACCATAGTAACAATAAATGTAATTGTTACAATGTGACGTGATAACAGTAAATATAATGTTTACAATGTGACTCTGTCAGCAGTGAATATAATTGTTACAATGTGACAATGGTAACATAAATGTATTATTATAATGTGACTATGGTAACATAAATGTATTATTATAATGTGACAATGGTAACATAAATGTATTATTATAATGTGACAATGGTAACATATATGTATTATTATAATGTGACTATGGTAACATAAATGTATTATTATAATGTGACAATGGTAACATATATGTATTATTATAATCTGACAGTGGTAACATAAATGTATTATTATAATGTGACAGTGGTAACATAAATGTATTATTATAATGTGACAATGGTAACATATATGTATTATTATAATGTGACAATGGTAACATAAATGTATTATTATAATGTGACAATGGTAACATAAATGTATTATTATAATGTGACTATGGTAACATAAATGTATTATTATAATGTGACAGTGGTAACATAAATGTATTATTTTGTGATACTATCGGATACTATCGATTAGCGGCGTGAAAACGTCTGCTGATTCCGATGATCGATTGCAGTTTTACCTAATTGATCATCGGTCTAGATAATTTAGGCACTGTAAACTAACTACTGGTGCTGCAAACTAAACGCGCATTCAAGGGAAATCACTCATGTTGTTTAAAAAAAGATGGCGGATTGTAGATCAAGGCGAAAAAAATTATTTGACTATCCCTCAGGTTATTTGATGTTAATAGAGCCTGGTTAATGTTTCATATGTATAACACACTCCATTCCCCATGCTTATATGTTGCAATGCCAACTAGCATAAAGCAGAGGATGGCTAAGAACCAAAGGATGCATAAATAGAATCAAACGCTAGTGGTCTACTTATGTTATACCACTACATGTGAACCGATTATATAATCGGAAAATCGCATCGGATGTACCAACCGATACCAACTGATAATCGATTATGATTTTCAACCGATGTTGCAACACTAGTATTATTATAACGTGACCTTGGTAACATAAATGTATTATTATAATGTGACCTTGGTAACATAAATGTATTATTATAATGTGACCTTGGTAACATAAATGTATTATTATTATGCAACCTTGTTAACAGTAATTTTATTACCTCTCATTATTTTCAGGCAGCTAAAAAGGAATCAAGTGAAACTACCAAGGGTAAAAGTAACAAAAGTCAGAAAACCAAAGACAAGAAAAAAAGTAAAAAGGATGAATTGTGATCCGAGATTATCTACCTACTTAGATATACGTATTTGGTAAGTCTCAGTGATCGGAGCTTATCTGCAAACTTAGATATTTGTATTTGGTAAATCACCAAGACAATAACAATTTACAATATAATACTGCTGTATACCTAATGCTGCCATGAGTCCAAGGTTATAAAACTTGAGATCATCTCCGAGCTCAAACCTCCTGTTCTGTTTTTTAATGTTTCTAGCTAAATTATGACTACACAGTGAAGACATTAATCAAATGTTATTCTGCCGGCATCATTAAACTGCAATATTTTTCGAATAAGAATGCTTCAAAAATGAAATTAAGATTTGAACTCAGAGACTGTTCTCAAGTTTTATAACCTTGGGACATGGTCTCCATGTAGTTTTAATGTCAAATGCTCAGGTTTATGTTGCTTCAGAAAATAGCAAAGCTGCCTTTCAATGTTTATAAGATGAAAAGTTGTGTCCTCAAAGCATGTATTTCTTATATTTGATTGGCATTACTCGAATAATATCTTTGTTCAAAGTATGTATGTAATTTTCTTTCTGTCGATTTTATAGCAAATGAAGTTTATTGTGTGAAGTAATTGACAGCCGATGTACGCATGTTTTATATTCTATTTTGTATTAATAAAAGTATATCTATTTTTATTATAAAAGCTTGTCATGTTAAATGTAGAATTGTTGAAGATTGGAAGTTTTCTATATTTATAAAGTATGTATGTGTGTGATTGTTGTAGTTAAACTCTGACACTGTGATTGTGTAAACGACAACAATGAATATTAGTGGATATATAAACAAGAATGGTTAATATCAATGTATATATATAAACAAGAATGGTAAACGTATGTATTAAAGTGAACGATTTTTTCTGGATAAAGAATCTCGACAATAAAATGTTTACATAACGTAAGCTTTTCTTCTTTATCCATATTTTAGTTCACTTAATTAGTGTGTTTGTACAATTTGCGTGGTGATTTTGCGGAGTAAATGTGAACGGTATATTTCGTCAATGGATCTCCTGACACCAGCGCTGTATTGAGTGCGACGGGTGGTACTTCTGGAAAATATGAACGCAGTTCCCTTATTCATGACGACATTCCACCAGAATAATGATAACGGCTGCGATGGTAGTGTTTCAGTGCCTGTTATCATTGTTCATCGTTCATTGTTGCTATTTTATAACATATTAACTGACCATGACGACAGTTGGCACACATTGAGAAAAGATTTAATTTTTTATTATGTGAATTTTAAGTCTTTATTCACACACAGTAATTATAGGGACCCAGTTCACGAACTTTTTGATCAACCCTCATAGTAGATAAAATGCTCCGTGTATTAAACTGAAGCATAATCTTAGACATGCAGATACATGAAACAAAGTATCATCATGGAATATTTAGATAAAATTTAGGTCAACTTTTATCTTACTATCATCTGTGTTGTATTAACATGTACAGTGTTTTAAATTTACCCTAATGGTTTGTTTTATAATGATAGGGATGTTAGTTCTGTGTCTTGGGGAATGTATGTAAGATTTCATTTTTAGAACTACAAAGTTATATGACGTTTTCCTATAGTTAAATATTTTTACTATTCTAAATGAGACATTGTATGTCTTGTAATTGATTGTAATTGGATAATGTAACCTTCAACACTGGAGGCTCAGTGAGTTATATTCATTCTTTCCTACACTTTCGAAGAAGAGAATGTTGGGCCACTGTGATAAGAAAAATCATGATAAAGGTAACCATTTAGAAACATTCACACATGATGACCATTCAGAAACATTCACATAAGATGACTATTTAGAAACATTCACATAAGATGACCATTTAGAAACATTCACATAAGATTTCAGAAACATTCACATAAGATCACCATTTAGAAACATTCACATAAGATCACCATTTAGAAACATTCACATAAGATCACCATTTAGAAACATTCATTCACATAAGATCACCATTTAGAAACATTCATTCACATAAGATCACCATTTAGAAACATTCATTCACATAAGATCACCATTTAGAAACATCTGCATATGATGACCATTTAGAAACATTCACATAAGATCACCATTTAGAAACATTCATTATATAAGATCACCATTTATAAACATCCGCATATGATGACTATTTAGAAACATTCATTACATAAGATGACCATTTAGAAACATCCACATGAGATGACCATTTAGAAACATTCACATGAGATGACCATTTAGAAACATCCACATAAGATGACCATTTAGAAACATCCACATAAGATGACCATTTAGAAACATCCACATAAGATCACCATTTAGAAACATCCACATAAGATGACCATTTAGAAACATTCACATGAGATGACCATTTAGAAACATCCACATGAGATGACCATTTAGAAACATCCACATGAGATGACCATTTAGAAACATCCACATAGGATGACCATTTAGAAACATCCACATAGGATGACCATTTAGAAACGTTCATAATTATATGATGACCATTAGAAACATAAATGAAATATAGTGACCATATACATCAAATATTCCTGGAAATAGAGGCTCTATCCCGCTTGTATTGACATTAAGACCTAAAAGTATTGTTATTTTTAGTGTGATACGCTGGACCCAAATGTTTCATTTATTTTTTGCGTCATACGCGGGACCAAAATGTTTTTTTATTATCAAAGACGTCCGAAAGCGTGAGACTGTGATCACGTTACTACATGTGGAGAACACGAGGTAATTTTGTATATTTGCATACCAAAATTGTCGATGTTTACACTAAATGCTTGCATATAAATAATGATAGATATGTAAAAGAAGAAAAGAACAGTGTATTAAGATGCTCAGAAAAGTAATACCCCTTGTAGTACATGTAGCCAATTAAGAATAACATCACAATAAAGTAACCAATTAATATCGTAATCACCTTTTGTAGCTCACCTGAGCACGAAGTGCTCGGTGAGCTATAGTGATCAGTCAGTCTACTCCAGCATCCGTCGTCTGTTGTTTGTCGTCCGTCATCCTCACCTGGGGGTTGTTAATGCTCTAGTGGTCACACTTTTGAGCGAATCTTCATCAGACCTGGTCAGAATGTTCGTCTCAATGATATTATGGACAAGTTCGAACATGGGTCATCTAGGGTCAAAAACTAGGTCACCAGGTCAAATAGAATGGAAAATTTGTAAACACTCTAGAAATCACAGATTTGATTGGATCTTCATGAAACTTTGTCAGAATGTTTGTATTAATGATTTGTAAAATTAGGTGAATATGGGTCATCTCCGGTCAAAAACTAGGTCGCTAGGTCAGCACACCAGAAAACCTTGTTAATGCACTAAAGGTTGAATCTTCAACAAACTTTGTCAGAAGGTTTGTTTCAATAATATCTTGGACAAGTTCGAACATGGGTCATCTGGGTCAAAAAGTAGGTCACCAGGTCAAATCATAGTAAAACCTTGTTAACACTCTAGGCGTCACAGCTATGATTGGATCTTCACCAACCCTTGTCAAAATGCTTGCCTTAATGATATATTGATTAAGTTCGAACGTGGGTCATCTGGGTCAAAAAGTAGGTCACTAGGTCAGCGCACCAGAACACATTGTTAATGCTCTAGAGGTTGCAGTTTTGATTGGAGGTCCACCAAACCTTGTCAAGATGCTTGGTTTAATGATATCTTGGTTAAGTTCGAACATGGGACATCTGGGGTCAAAAACTAGGTCACCAGGTCAAATCTTTGGAAAACCTTGTTTACCCTCTATTGGTCACAGTTTAGATTGGAGGTTTACCAGACCTTGTCAAGATGATTGTCTTAATGATAACTTGGTTAAGATCGATCATGGGTCACCTGGTATGAAAAACTAAGTCACCAGGTCAAATCACTGGAAAACCTTGTTAACCTTCTAGAGGTCGCAGTTTTGATTGGATCTGTGTTTAACTGTGTCAGAATGTTTGTATTAATGATATCGTGAACAGGTTTGAACGTGGGTCAATTCAGGTTAAAAACTAGGTCACCAGGTCAAATTACAGGAAACCCATAAAAGTTGCAATCTTTACTCAGGTGAGCAAAAAAGGGCCTTCTTGTTTATATAATTCATAGAAAGCAGTACAGTAAAGTGATTAATATAGACAGAAATGTGCAGTAAGATGGTTAGTTATAGAGAACATTAAAGTAAAATTACTAATTAGAGATATATGTTTGAATAATTGTAGGTGTGTAATCTTAAGCAACTGGTATCAAAAAGTGGATTTATTTACTACGATGTTGGTTGTTTAGATAACAAGTAAGTTCTTATATTTGCATTACTTATTATTATGGGTCACTTATGGGTCATCTGGGATCAAAAACGAGGTCACCAGGTCAAATCATAGAAAACCCTTGTTAACAATCTAGGGGTCGCAGTTTTGATTGGAGGTTCACCAAACCTTTTCAAAATGATTGTTTCAATGATGTCTTGGTTGAGTTCAAACATTGGTCATCTGGGGTAAAAAACTAGGTCACCAGGTCAAATCATAGAAAAACCTTGTTAACACTCTAGGGGTCACAGCTCTGATTGAAGGTTCACCAGTCCAGTCAAAATGCTTGTCTTAATGATATCTTGGACATTTCGAATATGGGTCGTCTGGGGTCAAAAACTAGGTCACCAGGTCAAATCTTTGGAAAACCTTGTTTTGATCGGATCTTCCTCAAACTTTGTCAGTATGTTTGTATTAATGATATCATGAACAGATTTGAACATGGGTCAGCTCAGGTTAAAAACTAGGTCACCAGGTCAAATCACAGGAAAACCATAAAAGTTGCAATCTTTATTCAGGTAAGCGAAAAAGGGCCATCTTGACCCTCTAGATTTATTTCATGAATGCAAGATGTTCTTTTCAGCAACAGAATGCTGTGTGTGGCTTCTGCACTTCTCTGTACCAGTGTTGGATGCCATCCAGAATGATTTAGTATGCTGCTGTCAACTTCGAAGTTCCTTCTGAATAAAGATGCCATTATCAGAACTGATATTGACTATACAGAGATGCTTATGGATTTCTGCAGGCTATATATAGAAATATATGGTAGGTTTGTGGATTTATATACACATTTACATCTTACATACCTAATGGCCTTCTGAATTTTTATAGCATTATGTCAGTACTGAGAATTCCTAAGTGTATGAATCTAATTTCAACAGTTTTAATTCTGTTCTGTTAAATTTTTTATTAACTAAATATATCAAATTCAAACTAATGACTGTTTGAAAAAATTGTTTTGATTATGCCCTCTAAGGGTCTCATATTGTAATCACCCTGTCCGTCTGTCCAGTTATCAGAAAGTTGACTCTTTTTCTGTTATTAATGCCTTGTTCCTTTTTGCAACTTCATATATTGATTAAATTTAATGAGTACATGATCTCAATTGGTTCTTGGGTTAGTAGGTCAAAGGTCAAGGTCTCTGTAATGCAAGTTAAAGTTTTTCCACAAATTGTTTTGAGGACAGCTTACATATTTTCTGGCAACATTCGAGGGCATTTCCGGTTTTCAAAGGTAATTTCTTGTTTTAATCTTTTCTCAGGCAGTTACCAACAGACCATGAATCTACACATACTGAGGCACATCCCAGAGTTTGTTCGTATGTACGGACCACTATCAAATATGTCATGTTTTGGGTCTATAAATTCGTATAGTAAGAACATGGTTCATTGCACACATCACTGAATAGCCAGGTAACTGTTTCTGATCTGTGTGTCATTTTCTTGAAGCAGCAGGCAGTTGTTTGGATTTTTTAGTTTAATTAATTAAAACTCATTATTAAGCACAGAGTAAATTAAGGATGCTGACACTATATTGTAAAATGATGTACATTTAAGACATTTGGAGTTTATATTTATATATGTTTTATATTTATTGCATAAAGAGCAAAGTAAATATTAATCTTTGTTAAATATGCCATAAAACAAGTGGTTGATTATCAGGATATTTTTCCTATACAAGAAAAGGTAAGTTATATATTTACTCTGTGTATGAAATTTTGTTTTATTGAACATAATTATAAAAACTTCTGATTTTAAAGAATGCATGTATATAATGACTCATTGAGTTTTAAATACTGAGCAAGAAAGTCCTCTACTAGGTTTTAATAGTTTTTGTCTTTCACTTTGCAGTTAAGTTTAGCAGTTGGCTCATCAAAGGCACTTGGTGGACCTCATTTAGATTTGAAAGTGCTGGTTAACATCTGTCTACACAGATGACAAGATATAGGTATGTGCAATATCTAAAAGGAGATAAAATCATTGAAACAAGCTGAATGTTTGCATGAATGAAACAAGTGGCTGATAACAAATTGAATTAAAGGCAGTCAATGTGAAAACTGTCACACAAATAGACATTACCACCAAAAAATCACAACGGCTGACAGTTATTTAGTTTCATCAATCAAAATGACAAGTTAGTTAAAAATTAGGTCACCAGGTCAAATTTCAGAAAATCTTTGTTTAAACTGGGTCACTTGTGGCCAAGAACTAGGTCATTATGTTAAGGCTTTGAAAAACAATGTTAACACTTCAGATGGCACATTTCTGATCTAACCTTCATCAAACTTTGTCAGAATGTAAGTCTGTGAAATCTTGTTCAAGTTCCAAACTGGGTCATGTGGGGTCAAAAACTAGGTCACCAGGTCATATTATTAAGTAGTGATATGGGACAATCATGGTCCTCTTGTTAAATTCAAAAGTAATTCCTGGTTATCATGAAGAGTTAACTTTCCACTGTTAAGAAATTACACTTCTGAAGATGTGACACTATTTATGATTAGATCAAATGAACAGGGCCTCTCCTCCAAAATTTCAACCATAGCCAGGAACGTGATTCACAAAGTAGTATATAATATTTCATCAAACTGAATTTTCCGTCCTCCAAGAACAGTATACCAGTTTCTGTTTTTTGTCCGCCTGTACTCCTGGCAGTAATAAATTGCATTGCTTTTGAAGCCTTAGATACTTGACTACAACTGTGTTCTCCGGTATCACTAGCTGAGCTATAAGCAGTAATAGTGTTAAGAATGATGCTCTCCACAAATACCACTATCATATTAAACAGGTCAAGTCAGCAAAAGTTCCAAATCTCATTTCAGCTGAATTTATTAGAAAGAAGTGTGTACTGATGAAGATTTACGAAAGTCATTTCAGCTGAATTGATTAGAAAGAAGTGTGTACTGATGAAGATGAGCAAGTTGAAGAACTTGCGTTTCAGTGCCATCAGATCTAGTAGAACACAGCTAAATTAACGTGCCTGTACTTATGTTCTTTTATGCACTGATACAGAAGAACACGAAGTCAGGACAACACTTGATGATAACATTTGACAACATTTTGTCAACTCTAATGTTGGCGCCCATATTGGTGAAGGTATTATGACATTTTTAAAGTGTTGCACCATATCCAGGCTGTCAACCTCCTGGTTCTACTGATATAAAACTTTTCTCATAAATCATTGTAGGTTTTTAGTTACCCTGTGAGACTTATTAAATTGATACTAAATGTGAATGTTTTTGACATTTTGACATGATTTGTACTGCATTGATTTCACTGAATGGTGCTATATAGTACTCCAGTCAGGACTCATACAATCACACCCATTATAACAACAAATTCAGTTAATGATGCCATTTTAGTGGGAATGAACTTCTAACATCGTTATTTGCATCAGTTATAAAGGAATATTCAGTGTCCGACTTAGGCACAAAAAATTTGGGAACCAATCTTTTTTCTTGTGTATATTGTACTTGATATAATGACCCAAATGAACAAGTATTAGATTTTACCCCAAGTTGTTTTAGCGAGTACACCTGTTTAATAGTTTGACTGATTTAGTGATTATGCATCCAATTAGTTTGTTACAGGTTTTGTAGTATTGTAATGCATCAATAAACATTAGTTATTGATTATTATACTATGCATTCATACAATATCATTTCTATTTCTTATGGTTTATTTTATAATGGGTTAGAAATTGGTGCATGTTTGTTTTATCAAATGCTTCTATATTTAAATATGTTAATAACTATCATTTATGTAAAAAATATTTTTTATTTTTTACTTATTGTAACATGCTTCTTAATACATATAATTAATTGATCAAGTACATGGTCAGTGAGATTCATTATACAAAATACAATGACATTATCTTAGGGAACCAGCAGTGATATTATATCAGGTCCTGACTGTATAGACTAATTATCATTCTATTAAGAACTTCTAGTTCTGCCATATTTAATAAAGAGCCACACTATATATGTACTGTTTTGTTTTTTTAAGATGAATCTATTACTTGGGCCACCAGCTGACACAAGGGACCATACAACGCCTGTGTATATTTTTGGGTGACAGAATTTAAAGATGAAGCACTGGAACTTCAATTTACATTTTTACTGCAGCAGTACTTATGTAAGTCATTGATATATATATATATATATAATCTTAGATTTTATAATTTGTACAGGCTGTCAAGTGGTCATACTTTTTCCTTTTTTTCCTACTTTTTCCTACAATTTTACGAAACTTTCCTACTATTCCTCCTTTTTTTTCAATGGGGCAAAAAATGTGTTTGTTATTCTAAGAGTTTCTTGGTATAATTGCAGGAAAATTAAACCCATTGTATAGCTGTATTACTGTTGAAGATGCATTCATCAAGATGAGGCCCCATAGACCCATGCTGACTGTACTCAAACTCCTCTTTGAGTAAGCATAGATCTTTTTGCTTATAATTATTGAAATTATATAAAAAAACTTGGTTACCCTTTGAAACAATGTTTCAACAATACTGTCTTGTATACTACTGTATTTTGAAAATTTGGCATAAGTTTGAACCACAAAATTACCATAAAATACATATAGCATATTTGTAATGCTTGTAATTTATATTTCTATGTTTTAACCAATAAAAACAGTTTTAAGTTGCCAGTGGCAGTCTGATATGGGTGTTGGGGCCTCAAATTAATGAAGTGCACCATAATATGTATAGTGAGTAAGAAATACAGTGACTCTGGTAGGACTACTTTTGAAGAAAAAGTTCCTACTTTTTCCTACTTTTTCCCCACTTTTGAAAAAGGACACTTGACAACCTGTTAAATGGGAAAAGATTGTAAGATCGAAAAAGTTATATAATATACCAATATAATGTACCAACCTGTACATTGTCTATTTGGCTAAAACAAAGACACTATTAAAGGTTTTTAGGAGTTTGGGTCCTAATAAAATATTATAGGATAAGCTCAAATGTGTAAATAGAAAAAGTTTTGGTAAAATAGTTCACTGCTACTTGATCCAACAACATACTTGTACAAAAGTAGAAGTGTTAGATGCTGAAATGATTCATCCTGATATTAATTCCAAGACCTTAAACAGCTAGTTAGATCATAGGATTTTATAGCTCTTTTTGTGGAGAATCAAACTATGGTGATATGAATTCAGGTGATATTTCAGCATTGTGATCTAAGTTGTTTCAATTGAAATAAAGAAACACAAATTTTTGGCGAAAACATACTGTATTCAATACTGAATGATTGAGTCTGACATTAGAGTTATTGAGTAATCTGGTAATTTTATGAACATAGTTGGTACCGCGTCCCCGAAAATGTGCTAGTTTGCATATGTAGCACCATTTGCATAGTCCATCGACTGTTAATCCCTTCAAATTGAAAGTGGAAGTTTGACAATGTGGAGGTTGTCAGTAGTTAGAAATTAGGAGAGCGAAGACAAACCACCATTATATGGTGCAAATACAAATCGAGGCCAAACCACCATCATATGGTGCAAAATATAAATTTACATGATCAAACCACCAACATGGCCCCCTTTTGTATTTTGCACCATCTCGAAGATTTTCGATCCCGTAAAATCTTCTCCAGGTTATTTGGTGTAAAAAATACTAAAAGATAGATGGGAATTCGCCCACCCCAACCTCCACACAAACCCCAAACCAGTTTTCTCGCGGAAAAAAAATCCTTCAAGAAATTCTCTCGTGAAATTTTTCAAGAAAAAAAAGTTCTGTATAAATCCCCTCCTCCCTACTCCCCTCACCCCTCTCTCCCTTCACTCCACCTCTCTTCCCCTCGCGAAATTTTTCAAGAAAAAAAAATTATAAAAAAAAATTATAAATATGAGATTTTTCCCATATTTATAAGTTAAAAATGGTTTATAAATCTCGTAATTGCTCGTTATCGATCCAACTATTAAACGGCGCGGGATAACCGTACCACTTTACCAACGATTTATTACCTTTACGGCATATTATTTTCTCGATCCTAAATATTTCTTGCTTAGTTTTTTGTAGTTCCTGTTCGTGAAAGACACATTAACGTCGATTGTGTAAATGCCCATTTTTTCAAGACGCCAAACATCACGACCGTCTTCCTTAGCCCCACATGGATACCAAGTATATATATCGTCAGTTTTAATATTAGAGTTTTCCTTCATATTAAAGATACGACTGATACATCCTTTTGGATGTTAATTTTCATCGAAAGGAAAAAATCCTGATTTATTCCCAACGTTTTTTTGAGGTGAATAATGCGGGAAGGGGTTTTAAGCGTGAGTGTAAACAAGAGAACAGGCACTTGTGATTTTTTTTAAAATCTCGTATATCCGAATTCAGTTGCCTATTTTTCTCATTTCTTCCCGCGATGACTGCACCGATATCAGCATGCATCCTATCGATAATTATCTTTAGCGTCTCCTCATCTTTCTCATCCATCAGCTTTTCTACATCTTTTTTAAGAACGTTCACCCCCTTTTCAATATCTCTCATTATTTTCTGCATAATTTTATCTTCAGCGGATTCATCTAATTTCCACTCTTTTTTTAATTTATCTATTTCAGCTTCTAATTTTTCTTTATCAATAATTTTTCCAAATTTTCTCTCATCTTTTCTACGATATCCATTTTTACTCGTTTCAACTCCTTTTCATCTGGACAATTTTCCTCCCGTTTTTCAACGTCAGTCAACGAAGTTTTTAAATTATCCAAACCATAATCTCGCGCTAGCTTGTTTACTCGTTTTATCACAAACCCCTTTGGCGCTGCATCATCTCCGTCCGTAGGAGTACCAAGATTCGTAATCTTTTCTCCAAACATGTTAATTCTCCCCCTTTTCAGGAAATTGTTGCTTATATAAGCCAAGGACACGTCCGACTCCGAAACATGGGTTTTAGGCATTCGTCCAAATTTATCAACAGGCATTTTTTAATTTTTCCAACTTTTGTTTAAGACGTATAAACACAAATGTCCGCAAATGACCGATCCTCTCGGCTGTACCTGATCTTTATTGTAAAATATTCTCGGTTTTAAATATTTTACCAGTTCTTCCGGCGGTTGTACGTATCTAAATAATATTTGTTTTCTCATTTTTAATCCAGCAAACCCAATGCGTACCACCTGCATCATGAGATCCAATACCATCGTTCGGATCCGCGTCGTCCAAATTTAATATTCCACATTCCCCCTTTCAAGGGCGTTTCGGTAATTGATTACGCATAAATATACCCCTAAAATTCGGAATTTACAACTCTTTAACCGCACCTATCAACTCGAAATTGTTGAGCGGTTTAATCGGTAAAGTTAAATTTCCAATATTCATTTTTTATTACTCATTAATATCTTTATGCTTCAAGGCCAACGTATGGATTCCATCCGGTAAAATGTGCCTCTTGTCATCATTAGCGCTTAACGCAACCTTGTTCATTTCTTCCATGTACATTACGTGCGACTTCTCAAAATATTCATCGTTCTCAATTGTTCCTTTCCCGTAAGCAGACACTCTTCATAATCCTCAAATGGATACTCTTTTCTACAACACACTTTTTCACCTCTTTACATTTCTTCTCTTCCGGTCCTTCAAACATTTTATAGGCGTACAATTTTGCCCTTAAACCAGCAAATTTCTCTATAATTTTTCCACCCGCCTCGTCTATAAACATGCCAATAACTTTTTGTTTACATTCGAATAAATTCCCGATTCGTGATTCGGATTAAAATTGCTCGTATCAAATTTTTCTTCCACATCCGGAGCAATGTCTTTATAAAAATCTTCCGTCTCAATTTCATACATTAAACTATCCGTATCCGTAAACAACAATCTAGCCTTTTCCCCATATTTGGCTTTAATATAATTATAATGAAAATTGTACATGAGTGTTTTACTCAAATCCAAAATACACATCCCGAGGTAAACCGGCTTGTTAAATGTCAAATGAGTATATTTCATATGCATGGCGATAAGATTTTCATCGAAAATTGTACTTCCAACAAAATTTGGTAGTGCTCACCACTTTTTCGCCGTCCTTCTATCAGTAACCAATTTAATATTTCTTCTATTTCTAATATTTTCCATCGTTTTCCCAAAGACGGTGTTGTTCATAAGTTTGAAAAAATCTCAAACTCGTTGGTCGCTTTAGCCCTTAGGCTCGTATTTAAATCGATATACTTTTTCATAAAATTCGATTCTTCGAATTTAATTCCTTGATGAATTTTCGTAACTTCCAATCCTATCTCTTCATACTGTTTTAAATTCTTATAATGAACCACATAATTTTTCTTATCACCTGCATTTGGGATCAATTTGTCTACTCCATCTCTCGGTAAATGTTCGGGAGCTAGAGGGTAATCGTTGTGTTTTTATGTAACTCGCGCGAATATTTCAAATCAACTTCTAAAATACAAGGCATATTTTCCCAATTAGTCAACTCCTCATCCGTCATTCATTTGAATCCGCCAGTCGGTAATGGTTGGCACATTGCCCATCCATACAAATTGTTGGCGTCTAAATATATTATATACGTCGAAGGCTCGTTTGGGTCAAATTTCTTCCACATGTATTTATTATTCGGATAGACTCCCTTTTTCAAAACCAATTTCAAAAGTTTTTCATTTGGAAAATATTTTTTCATCGTCGAAAATTGATCTTCTCTCAAATTACTCGAGAGTTTGTCCAAACTCGAAGCCATAAATTTAAAACTGTCTATAAACCTAATTTCTTGGGTTATCGGTTCCTCTTTTTCGTCGTCCCTTCCTTTATTTTTTATATAAGTTTTACCCGTGGGTATCTTTTTCGAAAAACTAATGTAGTCTTCCTCCGTTTTCGCGATGCAATTAATCTCGCCTTTAGTTTTTCCCAGATTTTTGACGAATTAATGGCTGTCGTATCCGGCCAGATTGTGAAATATCACGGGTATAATTTTCGGTTTTCTATACGCGAGATTACATTTGCTGCGCGCCGCCCCTCTATATTTCCCCGTGTAGTGGCAGTGATCGCGGACCTTTTTGCGTCCGTTGACAAATTTCTCAAACTTCTTCGTGTTGAAATTTGTTTATTATACTTTTTCTCATACGCCTTTTTGTGGTCATCACTGAAATCCTCATTACATAACCAACACTCGGTCGCACGGTCGAAATTTACTCGATCTTCTTTGCCGAATATCATCTTTTTTCGGTGGAATATTAAAAATCTCCAACGTAATTTTTTCCACCATCTCCACAAATTTTTGACCTACGTCTTCATTATCGCCTTTCGTGGTATAGACAATGGGTCTCTTCTCGTATACACCATCGACAAAGCACTTGACGTAAAGACAAAACCCGGCTGGGGCGTGTTGATGATACGCTTTCGTATAACTCTTTTCAGGGTCTGGGGCGCGCGTATCGACCGGTTTTAGAAAAGATTCGAAATCAGCGTAAAGTACGAAAGGAACTCGCATTATCAAACACGATAAATGAACCTTTATCAGGCATCTTGATTGCCACGGTTTCGTTCTTCCAACACCATTCCTCATGCTTGGTCAACGCGCTCTCCTTGGAGAAAGGATTAAGGCAGTTGTCAAAAAAATTTTTTACCATGCGCCTTCGAAATTTGCGAAGACCATAATCTACTTCTATTTTTTACCCAACAATAATGAGTTGTTTCACCATTACCAATCAAGAAAAGGTATATTGGATTTTTGACTCCAGACTCATTGCGACGGTGGGTATAAACACCTCTTCCCTCTTCATACCCATAAACAACTATGCCAATACCCGGATTTTGTTTTTCAAAATTAGGTATATCTTTGAGCGACACTGGATACTTAATACCTGTCATGTTTAAGGTATCTTCTTTACTTTTTAAATCATTATACGCTCGGTCGTGATTCTTTCGGATTCAAAGCACTCAAAACGCTCCATAGAAAACATTTGTTGTCGTCATTTTGCATATTGATAATGGCCTGCTTGTTCGCTATTACTTTTGGTAAATCCATATGAGAATTTCCTCTCAACGGATCGTAAACCACCGTATGAATTTCCAGTCGCTCGATCGAATGAAATACCCAACCGCTACCCATATTTTGAAACGTCGCCATATTTTCTAATATTCTTTCAATCACGATATTATACAATTCTTCAACAGTCGTTAAAGAATAAGTGATTACTAAATTAGAAAGAGAAGGCGCCTATTTTACGATTCCTTCACCAGTCGTGGGGTTGGGTTTTTCCATCAGACATCTTAAAACCGTTCTTATTTTGTGTTGTCGATTTCTTTCGAAAAGGTTTATTACTTGCGGACGAACCGTCTCTGAAAACCTCGTTAAATGCCAACGAAAAGTTGTCCAGAGGCCTCGCCCTTTCACCCCATTCCTCATCAAATTCCTCATCAAACTCGATCGCGGGAAGTTGATTTTCTAAAAGTTCACCATCATATTCACTCATTTTTTTATATTCAAAAAATTCTTTAAATATAAAATCAATTTTTCGGCCAATGTATATTGATGGCATATTTATTTTTATAGACTTTTCTGTTGTAAGTTTTCATACTGGATGGGGCCAACTTTATGTACTGCCCCGCGGTGTGTAAAGATGGAAAATACATCATTTCCCCAGTTTCCACGTCTTCCATGGTAACGGGAATCGGGGTTTTCTTTATCGTTTTCAAACGATCGTATTTTGGATCAGACGATTTTTCTTTAACTTTTTGTTCATCCGGATTCGGGATTATATCTTTCTCAACCAACAAGTTTATCAATGCGGATTTATTCAACACTCGAGGGTATCTTTCCGAATTTATCATGACGTACATATTTTTCAAACCGACGTGATCGAAAAGGGCCGGATTCCTTTCCTGGTTCCCGTCTTTGTCAGTTTGAAACCCAACAATGATCCAACGAGGTTTCTCGGGGTTGGACTTGACGAAGAGTCCAACTCGTAGATTGCGGAACCGAAATGGAATCGCACTGCCTCATTCGGTAACCTACGGGGAGGTTGGCTTTTTCTTCGATCGTCTTGTACAATCTCGCCTTTTGAGCGTCGGCGGGTTCAACGTGCGGAATAAACCAAGACAGCTTGCCCCGCATCCACCGCGTTAGCTCTAAAGATGGCGTCGTCGTTGGATTTCCCTACCAAAGTTAAAGTTTGTTTTATCCCGTATAAAATTTTATCATAATCTTCACAAAATCCGAAAATGTGTTTTAACGGAACTCGGAAACTAAATCTGCCCTTTGGATCTGGTAGAACGATGAGATAATTTTGTCGAATTTCAAATCCGCTATTATTACCTCTATGTGCCGCTGGGTTGGTATCTTTAAACCAGACTTAATTTAACCCCTGGGATTTGGAGAAATCGTTAATCTCTTGACCAGAAAGTTGATATATTATATTGCTGAAAAGATACACGAGGCCGTTATTCGTTAGGGCAACGTTGTCGCCGTTCGCCTATGCCGTTCCGTCGGCTTTCATCAACCTTCCTTCAATCAACAAATAACTTTCGCACGGATGAGAAAATAAATCTTGGGTCTCTATACTTATACGAATTTCGCCCGGATTATTTAAATTTGTTCCCGTGATGGGTTCGTATTCGTGATATTCGTAACTTTCTATACTTTCGTCAGTCGCGTAAGATTCCGTGATATTAAGAATCGTTGCCATTTTTAAAACTGGAAATGGATTTTTTATATCGCTTTATTCGATCCAAAGTTGAGGAAAAGATTTTCCGTCTCTGGTAAAGACTCGCTTTAATTTAATGTATGAAAACTTTTTTTGCCTCGGACATTTTTTTTGGATAAATTTTATTTCCGTAAACGATCGTGATGGGTGTGTAACCGCATTCGGCTAAATATAGGCTCGTCTCTTCTTCAAAGTCTTTTAATATTTCGATTTGTTCGTCGGACAATTTTACGACGGCTTTTTTATACCCGTATTGTGATTCCCGTATTTCTAAAATTTCAGCGCCTTCGAATCTTAAATTGCCATTTTTAATATAAATCGATGCAGAATTAAATTTAGGATAAGGAATAATTTTAAATTCCAACATCATTATTTCGTTTTCCGATAAAACTCTTTAACTAAATCATCAATTCCACTTCCGTCAGTTAATGAACCGAGAGAAACCGGTTCGACGGAGGTTGGTTGAACAGGCGTCAAATGTTTTTTTCTGAAATGGCTTTAGATTTTGGAGTTAGGGCGCTCTTAACTTTTTCAATAGCCTTCTTTCCGGCTAAGTCTAGAGCTTTTTTCCCAGTTTCCATGGCAGCCAACTTGCCCGCTTCGAGCGCAGCTTGGCCGACTTTTTGCGCAGCAGTCTTCATCATGCTGCGAGTAAACAGACTGGTAATAAAATCGAATATACCGCTTCCGCCGTATTTATAACGTCTCGTAAAACCGCGATTTTTCGGAATGATCATTTTTTAAAATTATGGACAACATTGTTTTACATCGATTGGAATCCAATACGTTTTGATTTAAGAGCTCGTTACAAATGGATAATAATTCGTCACGCACACCGGTATTCCCCGCTGCCTTGCTCGCCGTCAACAAATCCAACCTCTCGAGAACGTCATTTGGGTCATTTAGACCCTTTCCGGATTTTTTCTTTTTGGGTGCGTCCTCCGGTATGCTATCTTCCCAAATACCCTTGATAATTCCTCTATACTTTTGTGACCCGCTGGACTTTACACCCTCGGTAGGATCATGTTTTCTGTAAATGGCATTTGTTCTAAATAATAAATCGGCATAATTTTCCCTATCCTCATCAGTAAAAATTTCTGGATTCTTGGATGTGATAAGTTCCCGCAATCCGGGGATAACTTTATATTTTGCACCATCTACAATGATATTATTATCTCTGATAATGACGGAGTTATTTCCCATAACATAAAACCCTTTTTCCCTCCTCACACCAAACGATGGATCAGCGTTGGGGTTATGTATAGCATCAATTAGTTCATTGGGTTCATAGAGAGAAGATGTGTCAATGAGTTCCCCAGGATCATGTGCTGGACCGGTATATTCTGGAGGGGGGATAACGGGAAATGCATTGGGGATTTCACGTAACCCTTCTTTGATTTCTTCCGCGGTACTTTTTTGTACGTCCGTAATTTCTTTGGCGACACTTTTTTGGGCGTCTGTAATTGGTTTTAAAACTGCAGACAAAGCTTCTTGTAGGCTACGCTCAGCCATTCTCTCTTGGAGAAAATTATCTTTAATGCGTTGCTTTAAGGCGAGATAATCTTTAACCATCGCGTCCCTTTTTGCTGGATCGATAATGTTTAGAAACGGCATTTTTTTTCTAAAAATTAACAAGTCTTTAAACATGATTTAAAGCACATTTTAAGAGTACATTTATACGAAAAATAAAAGTACATTTTAAACATTATTTTTTATCACCATTCACTTTACGAAATTCTATATCAACTTGATGAATATTCTTTCGACTGGTTTTACGAATCTCTTCTTTCATTTTGAAATATTTGTCCAATTCGGAGGAAATGAGTTGAAATCCTTCGTCGGAAATTTTATTATCATTGAGAGCTTTTGAAATGAGAGACGAAATGGTGTTGAGTTTTGTTGTAGCTAAAATTCATATTTTTTCGTGCTTTTCAGTTTTGGTCGAAAATCTTTTACTTAGATATTTTCCTACGGCATTCAAAGTACCGAAGCCAGCCGCAAGACTGCCCATGAGGGCAGCCTCGGGGATTACGACAATCGTGGACAAAAGAACAACCCCTCCAGCCGTTAAACCGATCGAAGCGAAACTAAACGCCATATCCACCGCATCAGCAATTTTGCGAATGCGTTTATACTTTTTACCCAACATGGCGCGGTATCCCTTTTCCGTATTAAATATCTGTTGATTTTCGTTATATCTTTTTAATCTAAAATCTTGTGATTCTTCCATTTTTTTGGGGGGGAAGTACTTGTTTAATTCAAAGAAGCATTCCGAGTAACGGAATATTTTTAAACGAGCTGTTTGCAGCTAGAAGAATACCACTTCCGTCGTATACCTTTCCTCCCTTTTTCAAATACAACCCATCCCCAACCGTCCCCAATCCTGAAGATGGACTTAATTATAAACCTTGCCCGTCAGTTTCAATTTGGCAAACGTTGCCTCCTTTTTTTAAGATATAAACCGGAACCTAGGGCTTTTTGGGCGGCTGTACCAGCCAATCCGGTTGGTGCACCTATCCCCAAGGCGGGTAAAACTTTACCCGCAATCACGGGTAAAACTCTCGAAGCTAATCCCGCCAACAGACCTGAAAAGCCTCCTTCGATTTTCAAATTGTGGGCTAATTGCGCGCGGCTCATTCTTAAATCTAGACCAACACCTTCGGTCATGGCGCGTTGTATTTTATTCGCTTGGGTTTGGTGAGGTCGTTGCCTTGAAGGTCGTCTTTGCCCAAGCCAATAACGGTGGACGTACCATTACGAATCGCTCGTTGAATTTTATCTTTTTGTCCTTGGGAAATATTTACTCGAACATTTAGATATCTCATTTTTTTTTTAAACGTATTAAATTTCCTTAATATGAAATCGAATCGTAATATTTTCGCCCCATAAATTTAATAAATTTCCGTTTTGATCCATGAGACTGGTTTCTATGGTATGAATCGTATCCAAAGTAATTGGTAAATAAACTAAATTTGCCGGAGTTTCAACAATTTTGTATCCGGGGCTCACGTTCGGAAAAACGTATAGATTGTATTTTGCGCGGTTCCATTGACATAACTACCCGTGATAATATCAATATTGACTCGAATGGCATTGATGGATAAAATGTTAACCACGTTTTCGGATTCGTGGATGCCGGACCGATAAACCGCGGATGCGAATTCAAAAACCCTGCCCACCAAATTTGGATGTCTGAAATCGACTATAAATTTGTCTTCTACGCTAATCATAGATTTTTACGTATTTGGATTCGCCGTTATGGATATTTATCGGAATAATTTTTTTCTTTCATTCGCTCCTGAATGAATCGATCAATGTCTATGATGTCGTAACTTTAACTTCCGGGATGAGAAATAATTCCCAGTCTTTACCTTCGTTGAAAGAATATCTAAAATGATTGTTGGCTTTGGTAATGTTGGGAAAAGAATAATAACGTCTCGAGGTTAACGAGTGCAATTTCGTATTGTTTATCCTTGTCAAGCTCTAGGGGAGGATTAAATCTCGTTTAAAACTGCGTGGTGTTGTCTGAAACGACAATTTGCAGAGAACTTTTAGGAGCGGTGTTTTTCGCGACAACTTGTAACAATTGTTCCATCTTTTTCGTATATAAAGGAAACGTTTTATATTATATAAAATTCGTCGAGTCCTCGCCTGTACTTTCCACAATCTTTTCACGAAGACAGGTCGATGACTACAAACCTGTACGGTTTTACCCACGTTTCGTGACACAAATTTCTAAATTTTTCTTTACTCATATCTTGACTAACGTGATCGTTGTAAATGTGGTTGAGATTTTTCAAATCTTTGGGAAATAGACAAATGAAATTTGCATTATCGTTTATCCCGTATCGTTTGGCGCGGTAGTTTGAAATAGTTTTGCGAAAGGTAAAAACAATGCACGTTGCTGTTACGACCGCGGACGTAATAGCATTCGCACTTGTTTTGTTTCTCCAGAAGCAAATCGTCGAAAATCATTAAATTTTTATCCGTTGAATTCAGATCGCGAGGATCCGGTACGTCGTGAGCATTTTCGTGAAATTCCCATCTCAAACCTTCGTGCTTGGAGTCGTGCTCGCGGGCTAAAAAATCGATTCGGAGATATATCCTTGGTCGTAAATTTATCGCGCATTTCGAAAAGTCGTAAAATTTCGGATTTTGTCAATTTGTTTTTAAAAGCCTTGTGGATGAGGGTGTATTCGGGTTGAAATAAACTTTTTTCCGAAAACTTTGAGATTGTCGTAATCCAACCAACCGGGTTGTAACTATAAATTTTACAACAATGTCGTTTTACCGCAACCGGATTTGCCAACAATGACTCCGCGAATGCTTTTGGGTAGAAGAAGATTATTATTACGTTTAGTTTTATTCGTCCAAGACAAATCTTTAACTTCCATGTTTTATTTAAATCAAACAAATCCATTAAATAAAATGTATTGCGTGAAATGTAAAAAAACTACTGATACTAATTATGTGGAAAATGTAATTACGAAAAATAAAAGACCCATGAAACGGGGAAAATGTAAGGTATGCGGAACGACGAAAACACAATTTACGAAAATGGAGGGCGGCTCTCTATTAAATAGGGCAATAAATAATTTACCTTTTGAAATGCGTTTGCCGGGTCATAATTTTACCGGTCCGGGTACGAAATTAAACAAGAGATTAAATCCGGATCTCACACCTAAGAAATGGAGCATACCTGTACACAGGGTTGATAAGGCTGCCTATCATCATGACGTGTGTTATCTGAAAAATAAAGATACCAAAACGAGAAACGAGTTTGTGATAAGAAAATGTTGGCGGAAATGGCTGGTATTTATAATCCCACACTGAAGGAAAGAATGGATAGATCGATTGTTGGGAAAATTATAAGTACAAAAATGATGTTCGGGATGGGACCTAAAATAAAAGTTTAAAATGGACTGATAATTTAGCGGAAGAATTACACAAACCCGTCGTTTTTTCCTAAAAGACGCGTTCGCGTAAATGATATTGACGAAATATGGGCCGCAGATTTGGTAGATATGCAGACGTTCTCAGAATTTAACCGCGGAATCAAGTACCTGCTAACTGTTGTCGATATTTTTCCAAATACGGTTGGTTAATTCCGTTAAAAGATAAGACTGGGAAATCTGTCGCGACTGCGTTGAAGAAGATATTTACGGAAAGAAGACCGCAAAAATGTGGGTTGATAAAGGAGTAAAGAATTTTACAATTAAGAGGTACAGGACTTGGTGGAATTATATTCTACCGAAAATGAAGAAAAATCTAGCGTAGTGTAGAGATGGAATAGAACGAGAAATGAAGGAGAAAATGTGGAAATATTTTTCGGCAAATTCTACGCGGGTATACATTGACGTGTTGGACGAGCTCGTTGATCAATACAATAATACGAGACACTCGTCGACAAAAATGACACCCGTTGAAGCGAGTAAAGAGAAAATAAAATTAGAGTTTGGCAAAATCTTTACCCGGACCATTATAAAATAAAAACTTTTAATCCACAATTTTCGGTAGGCGATAAAGTGAGAATCTCGAAGAAAAAGTTTGAAAAGGGATATACGCCGAGATGGACCGAAGAAATCTTTCCGTGACTACCGTACAAAAAACTACACCAGTGACGTATAAAATAGCCGACTGTAATGGAGAGGAAATACGGGGCACGTTTTACGAACAGGAACTACAAAAAACTAACCAAGAAATATTTAGGATCGAGAAAATAATACGCCGTAAAGGTAATAAATCGTTGGTAAAGTGGTACGGTTATCCCGCGCCGTTTAATAGTTGGATCGATAACGAGCAATTATGAGATTTATAAACCGTTTTTAACTTATAAATATGGGAAAAATCTCATATTTATAAACTTTTTTTTCAGATTTTTTTTCTTGAAAAAATTTGCGAGGGGGAGAGAGGTGGAGTGAAGGGAGAGAGGGGTGAGGGGAGTAGGGAGTAGGGGATTTATACAGAATTTTTTTTTCTTGAAAAATTTCAGGAGATGATTTTTTGAAGGATTTTTTTTCCGCGAGAAAACTGGTTTGGGGTTTGGGTGGAGGTTGGGGTGGAGGAATTCCCATCTAGTTTTTAGTATTTTTTTACACCGAATAGCCTGGAGAAGATTTTACGAGATCGAAAACCTTCGAGATGGTGCAAAATACAAAAGGGGGCCATGTTGGTGGTTTGATCATGTAAATTTATATTTTGCACCATATGATGGTGGTTTGGCCTCGATTTGTATTTGCACCATATAATGGTGGTTTGTCTTCGCTCTCCTAATTTCTAACTACTGTTGTCTGCTACATACATCATATCCTGTCCGAAAAAATCTACAGAAGGCAAAAAGGGTCATCATTAAATTTGAAAAAAATGTCGTAGAAAAACTTTGTTGCTTACCTCATCTTATGGAGTTTCATATTGTTTTTTAAGAAACAAAAGCCACAACAAGGAAAGCAAGATGGAGTATAGCAGGACTAATTTGTTGAAAGCTTTTAAAAGTGAAATTATTTTAAATTATGTGCCTACATGACCACCATATTCTATTTAACTAAAGTTACCGCGGCACCAGAGTGGTCTCCCTTGTTAGCTCTTGTTGTAAACCTGGTAGCTTGATCTACATATCCAAGCCCCAATGTGATGGTGGGTTATTCCGTTTTATCTTATTATGGTCTCTATAAATATTTACAGACGGAAATAGCAAGTGATATGTACCATGTACCGAGTAGTTTGTCATCTGTCGTCAACTATTTGATCGCTTCCTTTCTACTGTGAACTACATTATTTCTATCAAAATATTTACATAACTCCATTACATAAGGGAGAGAACAGTATGGCTCATATCGGCGGGTATTATATATATAACTCCATTATAGTAGAAAGGAAGCGATCAAATAGTTTTATACCAAAAACATATATCCGCTCATATCCGCGAATATGAGCCATATTGTTCTCTCCCTTAGTCGTGTTTATGTATTTGACCAAATAGCATTATTTCTATCAAAATATTCACACCAATCTGTTATACAAACATATTATATTGTGTAGATCATTTCTAAGTATTTCAGGAGAACATTTTATACATCCCCAGTACGGGTGAAAAGAAACGATGAAATATTTTTTATTACGAAAACTTATATCTGCTCATATCCGCGGATATTGGACCATATTGTTCTCTCCCTTGTGTTTATGTATTGGCCAAACTACATTATTTCTATCAAAATATCCACACCAATCGGGTATACAAACATACTATATTGTGTAGAACATTTCTAAGTATTTCCATGTATCATATAAACGCATTACTAGCGAAAGGAAACGATAAAATATTGTTATACAGAAAAATCATATTTGATCATATCCGCGGATATGAGTCATATTGTTATCTCTCCTCTTTTTGTTGGGTACCTCTCCGTGGTGAGGGGGAGTAACTCATACCCCTCAGCAGGTACACTTTTGTGCCTGTGTGATGGGTACATGGCTGAAACCAAACCTGCGTGCAGCGCCCCGTATACTGGAAAGGGGGATCCTGGTAGTTGAGGAGGACCCAGGGATCTCCAGTCCCTCCAACACGCTGCTTTGGCCTCTGCTTCAGGGTAGAAGGGTGGTCAGGTGGGCCCGGCCTGGTCAATCGGCTAGTCATGCCTTGCCCATGGATAGGTAGTACAAATTGGTTTAGAGTGTCTTACCATATGTACGTAAATGCGATGGGTCGATTTCTCTGTTACTTCCCTCTACCTTACTCTCCCTATTCTGTCATATTCCTCCTCTATCTATACTTCTCTAACCTCTGACCTATTATCTCGGCTCTTTACTTACCCTCTTCTTATATTGACCCATTTTTAGAAATCATATATTCTATATCTCACATTCTTAACATATCTATCCAAGAAGGCGGTGGCCCATGGGCTAATCTTCTCGAATCATTCTTGATTTAATCATACTGATTTTGTACATATATCCTTCAAGTAACCTCGTGTCTTGAGGACTGGATATCAGTCCCCTTTAAGCTTCGCCGTGTTGGAGTCCGTGGTTGCTGAGGAACTTGGTGGATGAATCAAAACTTCTCAAATATGGATACCTCAAACCTAAACTCGAACGACCCCAAAAAACGTAAACTGACCACCCCTGCTTCCACAAACGACAATGCAAGTGCCACATTCGAGTGTTTCCTCGTCATCGAGTCACTTGACGAGGGCACAAAAATGTCAGCTCTGAGCCTTTTTGTTATCGAGAAACAAATCACTGGCCTTATTGGATCCCCCAAGTCGGTAAAAAACTTTTACGGATGTTACGGTGGCGGATGTTTGCTTGTGGAGGTTGCGAGACCAACGCAGGCGGAAGCCCTGATGAACATCAAGTCTTTCTTCCAAATTCCTGCTAAATGTACACCACACGAAGACACGAAACTCATGTAAGGGTGTTTTCCCATGCGCCGACCTCGAGCCTAGTACTGGGTCCGATGAGGTCGCCCGGGAGCTGAAAACACAGGGTGTGCGCACTATACAGCGTATATATTCAAGAAGACAAGGCAAACAAGTACCCACAAACACTTTCATAGCAACTTTCAACTCACAGGCTCTACCAAGTTCGCTTGGGATTGGGTACACTTCATCCAAAGTGGAAGTGTATGTGCCCAATCCTCTGCAATGTTATAAGTGTTTCCGATTCGGTCACCACGAAACAATTTGTCAAAGGACCTGCATCTGCTGCAGGTGCGATGTTGGTCTTAATGATCTTGATAAGTGTACTTGTTCCATTTTGCGTGCAAACTGTGGAGGTGAGCAGTACGCCACCTCCCGGTCTTGTATAAAGTGGAAACTTTAGGAGATTCTATCCATTAAATTAAGAACTAACATCTCATTTCAGGAGGCACGAAAACAAGTCGAAATTACGCAGCGTTTTCAAATACCTAAAGCTCAATCTTACGCCAGCATCTCTGCTCAACGTACACAAACAGTTAATATCGGTACACAGTGTAATATTTGCACATGTGTAACCACCGTACAACCCATTTAAACAAAAGGAAAGGCTGACCAACAGAGTCAAGCTTCCCCTTCAGTGACACAATTAACTTGCAATAGTACCAATCAAAAGGCTGCGCCTAAGAAAACCAAAAGCAATGTTAACAAGGTTTTTTCCACTGAGAAGATTTCTCAGAGGCAGGCACCGAAAGAACGTATAGTTCTTACAGATCGACCGAAAAAGGCCGAACGAAACCTGGTGACAACCTCCAACAGATTTGATCCTCTTGAGGAGATCGAATCAATGGAGGACGAAGAGATCGATGCTTCACCTCCAAGGAAGCACTCGCCCTCCAGAACATGCTCCCCAGCGTAATTCGGTCAGGAGTATTAGTCCTGTCAAGTTTCCGCCATGATTCTCTCTTTTTATAAACATCAACCATGGATAACATCATTCAATGGAACAATGGAAATGGTTTGAAATCTAATTATAATGATTTACTACATCTATTATACAAGTATACTCTCAAAGTAGTATGTCTCCAAGAGACCCACCTAACGTCAAAATGATAATTTAACTATTAAAAGCTAGTCTTTATAACGCCATTTGTGATAACAATACGAGGGAGGATCAACAATTGTTGTTTCAAACTGTGTTCCTCAACGTCAAATTAAATTAAGCACCCACCTTCAGGCTGTTGCAGTCGAGGTCACTTTACATAAACCTCTTGCGGTTTGTTCGCGTTATCTTCCGCCAAACTCAACTGTAAGTACTAATGAGTTGGAAAATTTAATTTAACAACTCCCACAACCCTTCCTTTTGTTGGGCGATTTTAATGCACATAATCAATTGTGGGGAAGCAACTCTATAAACGCTAAAGGTCAAGTTATCAAAAAGATAATTGACTTTTTACAATTAAGTTTATTTAATGATAAATCCCTACCTATTTACATCCTGGTTCAGGTACGTTTACCTGCATCGACCTGTCTTTATCCCATCCTTCTATATTCTTGGATTTTGCTTGGTCAGTTCTAGACTATCAATTTGGTAGTGATCACTATCCATTACTGTTATCATCTAATAATTCAGTTCCAGAGGAACCTCGCACTTACTTTAAATTTAAAAGAGCCGACTGGGAAAAATTTAAAATGCTAAGCTCGAGCGATCTTACACTAAATAACATTGACAATGTACATGATCAAACGGATCGCTTCACTTCGATATTAAATGAAATTGCTTGCGATAGCATCCCAAACTCTATGAAAAGTTCTGTGAACAAAATAAAAAAGCCATGGTTTGATGATGAATGTGAGGGAGCCATCCGGAAACGGCAGGCATCACTCCTGAAATTCAAATGCTGTCCTACAGCTGATAACCTCGAACAATACAGAATATTCAGAGCAAAGGCTCGACGAACAATTCGTGAATCGAAACGTAAATCTTGGCGGTCATATATTTCGAAAATTAATTTACATACAACAATTCAGAAAATATGGGACGAGGTCCGAAAAATTAGCGGTAAACACAGAAGACAACCTATTGTACAGTTAAAACGCCGTGACGTCCTTGACGCTAAAACGCCAAAGGACATAGATAAAACAATAGCTAAAACATTTGCCCACAACTCTTCGTCAGAACATTATTCAGCTGAATTCAATTCATTCAAATCTAAAGCTGAAAAAAGAAAACATTAATTTTAAATCTAATAATGACAAAGAATACAACGCATTCTTTAACATAGATGAATTAATGGACTCTATTGATAAAGCTAAAGACTCTGCCGCTGGACCTGATGGAATTCATTACCGACTTCTGAAGCATTTACCACAGGTTTCACTTGATCTTTTATTGAACATTTTCAACGATATCTGGGTAACAGGTGATGTGCCATCTTGTTGGAAGGAGACACTCGTTATACACATCTCTTAACCTTGGAAAGACCGTAATGACCTTTTTAATTACCGCCCTGTTTCTCTCACTAGTTGAATTTACAAATCTTTTGAGCGAATGGTTAACACTCGCCTTGTTTGGTACTTGGAATCTAAAGGAGTAATAACTAATTTTCAATCAGGTTTCCGTAAACAGCGAAGCACTAATGATCATCTTGTCCGACTTGACTCTTTCATTAGTGAAGCTTTCATTAATAAACTACATTTAGTATCAATTTTCTTTGACCTTGAAAAGGCTTATGATACGATGTGGAAGTATGGCATCCCCAAAGATCTTAAAGTCGCGGGTTTAAATGGGAGACTACCATATTTTGTTTCAAATTTTCTATCAAACCGTAATATCCATGTTCAGGTTGGTTAATCTTTGTCAGAGAATCACCAACAGGAACAGGGAGTTCCACCGGGCAGCATCCTTTTGGTTACACTGTGTGGTCTTAAAATTAATAATACAACCAAAGTTCTTAACCCCGGTGTTGATTGTTCATTGTGCGTCGACGATTTTTTGATATGTTACCGTTCGAAAAGCATGCGTACTATTGAACGCCAACTACATCAGAACCTCGATAAGATCCAAAAATGGGCCTCAGAAAATGGTCTTAAATTTTCAAAATCCAAAACGCAATGCTACACTTTTGTCGTCTGCGAAAGGCACACAACGATCCAGAACTATACATATCCAGCTCGAAAATCCCTGTTGTACCTGAAGTAAAATTTCCTGGTGTCATTTTTGATAAAAAAATTGTCTTTCATACCCATTATTTAAAATCTAAAACAATAATGTCTTAAAGCTCTAGTGTACGATGGGAGAGCAATTCTTTTAGGACCAAATAGTCCGTTTAAGAATATTCCGCTACCTCACGCATATTTTAAGAGGGAATGGAATCGCGAGAGTTTAGATTAAATAATGAGGTTGAGAGTACTCTTACCTCGAGGAGGCAAAACGGATAAAAAAATATAAACGGGTGAGAAAGACGGTAGATGATGTTGACATGACGCTTACTTTCACTTCAATTGGTCTTACCGCTGGTGGCGCTGTTCTTTTATCCACAATAGTGGTGATACCCGCCGCTGTTGTTATGGGCAGCGCCGCAGCCGGGCTTGGTGCATTGGGCACCGTGGGGAAATATCTAAGCAAAAGATTTTCCGCTAAAGCCGAAAAACACGAAAAAATAAGGATGCTCGCCTTCACAAAACTTAATAACATTTCCTCTTATATCTAAAAAGTGCTAAATGATTACAAGGTGACCGACGAGGAGTTTCAACGTATATTCTCGGAATTGGAAAAATACTACGCGATGAAAGAAGAAATAAGTCGGACGAGGAAAAATATCTTAAAAACTGACGTTGAATTCCGTCTTGCAAATAGCGTTAAAACTGAGTTGAAAACTATGATAAAAGCTATATCATCATTAGAAAAAAGATGTCGTTTCTACGGATAACGGATCCCGAGAAATGAGAATTAATAGTGGAAGGATATCTCGCGGCGAAACAAAGAATTAAAGATGAGTTTATCGAGGAAAAAAACGGGCGAACAAGATTTACAAGATAATCTCAGCAAAATTTTTAAACCGATTACGGATGTGCAGAAGAGCACCACCTTAGAAATAAAGGAAAATTTACAAGCAATCCCCGGAGCTGTGGGAGCTCCTGCTATTGCAGGTCCTGGTGCTGTGGGGGCTATTGCAGGTCCTGGTACGCAGGTTATCGGCCCAATCGCGTCCGAATATCTAAAAAAATTGCTAGTAAATCCGAGATTGATAAAACGTTTGGGTTGTACACCAAAGGCAGTAATTTCTATTTAGGCGATGAACCCGTTACCATTAAAGACGATAATATGATTGTGGACGGTGAAGAATATCCGGGATCGCCGAGATTATGGGAGCTCCTCATATCCAAGAATCCGGCAACATGGGTGTGAAAGATGAGCTGGTTTTCATCTGTGACGAACTCGGAAATGCGGAACAACGTTAGTATCCATTATTTAAAAAGATGTTAGTTTCGAAAAACCTCGGCTTTAAGAGACGTTAGAGATACGGTGGAAGCGATATATTTGACTTTATCGCCAACTTGTTTACCAACAGTATCGCAAAGGCGGCGGCAAAGTCGGTAGCGAAGACCGCTTTAGAAGCAGGGAATAAAGTGATCAATTCAACAAAAATGTGCATCGTACTTACCATTTTTTAGTGATTTTTCAAAACCGTAGATATGTCCCTTTAGTTTTCTGCCATGACATGAGAGAATTAATTGTTTTCTTGTCATCTTTTGGGGTGCTTAACATCTGTTCTGGTAAGCATAGATGAAATCGGCGACAAACATAAATCACGCATTATTTTTTTAAATAACAGCTTGTTTATTCTACTTAATCCTTTTTCGTTACACTGTATACATTATCGCTCACATCAAAATAAAAATATACAGCCATGTAACGGTTGTTTGTGCTTAAATGAGGGAGCTAAGTATGAAAAAGTGTCTGGGGACAACAGCATTTTTGCTACCCCCACCATTTTCCATAAAGAAATAGAAGGTTATTATACCAATAATGTCAAAAAGTGTTATTGCAATTAATGCCAACTGTTACGTCTTTGCAATTAAATCATGCGCTTATACGCAAATCAAGGAATTGCATTTGATATTTGTGTACAAGTTCTACCATTGTAACTTGTGAGGCAGAAAATAAAACTCCTGATGCGGGGCTTGAACCGGCGACTTTCTGCTTGCAAGTCAGCTGCTCTACCAACTGAGCTAATTGGGCAGACGGACATACAAACTACTATAAACACATATATATAAAACACTGCTACACTCCTCCTTTCTTTAATTAATTAAGCGACAACCACAGGTTCTTTTCTTTACCCTAGCTCTAGGATTTCAAGGCTAGCCACACACTCGCGGCACCAGTGTAATAGGAGGCAGAAAATAAAGTTCCCAATGCGGGACTTGAACTCACGACCTTTTGCTTGCAAGTCAGCTGCTCTACCATTTGAGCTAATTGGGCAGACGGACATACAAACTACTATAAACACATATATTGTATATACAACACGGTTACACTTGTAACTCTTAATTCTAAAACTGTTGTTATGGAATTAATTATGGCGTTACACATTCATACGAATGAAATCCTTCGAAATTTGTCCACGAAATGGAAAACTTGATGTATGTACTTAATAAATATGCAACACTCCAGGGGGTTTTGATTATCAAACCTTGTCAAAATGATTGTTATAATGATGTTTTGGTTAAGTTTGAAGATGGGTCATCTGGGGCCAAAAACTAGGTCACCAAGTAAAATCATTGAAAACCCTTGTTAACCATTTAGTGGCCACAGTTTTGATTAGATCTTTTTTAAACTGTGTTAATATGTTTGTTTTCATGATGTTTTGGACAGGTTCGAACTTTGATCATCTCGGGTCAGTAACTAGGTCAATAGGTCAAATTATAGAAAAGCCTTTTTAACACTCTAGGGGTCAGAATGTTTGTATTTATGATGGCCTGACAGGTTTGAACATGGGTCGACTCAGGTTAAAAACTAGGTCACCAGGTCAAGTCACAGGTAAACCATAGAAGTTGTAGTCTTTACACAGGTGAGCAAAAAAGGGCCATCTTGGCCCTCTTGTTTTCGTTTTTCCCTTTTGATGGCGCACGAGATGTAGTATCAAGAAAAATATTGAGAGTTATATTATTTATTTCCACTCAGCTGAGTTAAAACTTAAGTCTTGCCATAAAAAGCTTTTCAGATGCTTTCACTCAGCCAAGTTAAAACTTAAGTCTTTCCATGAAAAGCTTTTAAGATGCTTTCACTCAGCTGAGTTAAAACTTAAGTCTTTCCATGAAAAGTTTTAAGATGTTTTCACTCAGCTGAGTTAAAACTTAAGTCTTTCCATGAAAAGCTTTTAAGATGTTTTCACTTGGCTGAGTCGTTTATCTGACTTGAGTAACATAATAAGTAATAACTTATTCTGATTTTTTCTGATACCGGGGCCTGGTTTTTCACTTATCTTTACTCATTTTAGTCATGATTTCTACATTTTCTTTTGTGCAAGTAGAACAATTTTTTTAACTTACAAGGGTCTTTAATTCTTGTTAGACTTAGGTTAAACTATCAGCATTAAGATGCTTATTACACTCTGTATACTCTGTATCATATTCATATTATCCCAGTATCTTGATCAACAGAAGCCGCGGCTGCGGTCCAGTGGTTAGTGCGCTGGACTTGGAACCGGGAGATCCTGGTTCAAATCCCGGCCGTGGTAGGTCATACCCTTCCATGAAAATTTGACAAAAAATGTTGATTTTCCTTCACATGTGGAGAAGTTGCCGGCTCCTTGTGGAAGGGTAAGTTAGTACTGGTTGGTATATAGTCCAGGAAAACTGGTTAGGTGAACCTGTCGCCGTGTATAACTGAAAAATTGTTAAAAAAACAGTGTTAAACCCCAGTGAAATAAAAAGTGATCCGCAGTAATTTTGTTAAGTTTGGCTTAAGACATTACTCCCATAAGCAATCATTTTTTCACTACCATTTTGTACTGGGATAGTACTGCAGACAATGTATCACCACTAACATCAGTATCCAACATAAAACTTCCCCCATTAATATCAGGAAATGATAAAACAGATGAGTTTGTCAAACATTCTTGTTTAAGACTTTAAAAAGTTTCATTTTCTAAAGTACTTCATTTAAATTTTATATTTTTCAGGTAATCAGTGTGATTGGTAAAGCAAGTTCTGAGATTTTTTTATCATTTTCCTGTAATAGCCACATATTCCTAACCATTATTTCACTTCTTGCTTATTTGTTTGAACAGTCCATTCATTTATACATTTAGTCATGTCTGGGATACCTTTAGCACTGATTTTATGTATTAAAACACTAGTGTGAAATAATTTACATTTTTGTGATTTGAGATTAGCTTCCTTAAACCTTGACAATACAAATTTAAGATTTTTAAGATTTTTTATATTTTAAAAATTTTTTTTCCTCAAATGTTTAAAGTTTTCTGGAATTTTCAGGAACATCTGGTTTTCCCCAGGTCTGGACCTTAACCAGTTTTTATTGTTTCCATGGCAATGAGGTTTTTTTTCTAATTTTTAACTTTCACCCATGATTTTACCTAGAACACAAATATCATCAAAGTATGTCAAACACCTATCAACTCCAACACCACTTAAAACAGCTTCCTTCAGTCACTGAAAAGACACTGGGGCATTTTATGACCAAAGCAGGTTTTATTTTTACTAATTTCCATTTAAATATGTGATTAGGAATTTTACACTGACTTTAAAATGCTCCATGAAGTCTGTACAGTTAAACTTGTGAACAAAGGCCACCCTTGGTAAAGACAAAATGTGGCATTTATTGACAGATGGCCTTTATACAGAGGTCAAAATGATCAGTGACAGGTTTTCAAAGAATGGCCTTTATTTACAGGGTAGTTTTTATTTGAAGGTGGCCGCTAATGCAGGTTTGACCGTATCTAAAATTCAACTATAAATGTATACTGCATTGTGATATGTCCTATTGAGATACTGAGTTCATTCTCATTGACCCCTAATCTTCAAATAATATTTATATATATAAAGTATTGTAACTTATCAATTTATTTGCCTAATACATTGGTGCTGATGCCTAAGTATGTTTAGTGGAGTGAGAGGTGATGTATATGTAACAACACTGCTGTGGGGGGAAGTGCCAGCTAACTCAGCCTTATTGTGAGTTACAGAAAGTTTAAAATATATTTGAAGGTCTATAAGAATAATACGTATTTTTCACACATTTATTGGTTAGGTATTCAATCACTTATTCATCCACTCATCAAACTACCAAGATCTGAAATCATACATACAAATACAACAAATTACTAAAAAAATACAATTACATCAAATCAAGATAATTACACATTATAATACATACAAACAGACATGCATGACGTTTTGTTTATTTTGGGCAGACAAATATTTCAGTGCATAGTGGGTTTTACAGAGTTGTTATTTTAAAATATAAAAACACATTCAACTTATAAACAAACAACCTTTAAATGATCCATCAATAAGTATGCATCAATGCAAATACAGCAAAGACATAGAATAAGGTAAACCATTACAACAACTTACAAATATATGGTATTTATCCTAGTTATCCAATCAATCATTCATATTCATCAATCATTCCATCAGTACTGTAAATTACTTGTCTACAAACACTGATTTCAACGCACATGCCAAAACAGTTCATAATATAATTGTACATGTTTATTTAACTCTGATTAGAAGTTTAACATTAACTCTCCAAGTAAGGGAAATAACCAATATCAACTTCTAATTAACTAAAACAAGGATTATGTACCCTATTACATATAAATTATATAAGGTATTGAATTTTTCATTTAGATAAGCTAATAAAAATATCAAAACAAAATCCTAATCCACATGTTCTAGTTGTAAAACTTAAATAAGCATAAAATTCATTGTCAACATTGTTGTTATAAAATAAAGGAATAGGATAAATCAGTATTGAATATTTAATAATTTATCTGGTTGAAATATTGTCTGAAAATGAAGTGGTCTTTTTAATGAGGTAGTCCTCATAGAAACTGTTTCCAACTGAAGATTTTCTTTGTATACATTTATACACAATAATTGTTTTCTTTGAACTAATTACATGGACAATTTAATTAAAAATGAAACACGTACATTATGTATGGTCTACTTTTAATCAGTTATCATGTAACAAAGCATTCATTTGACCCTTAAAACAGCATTTTGACTCTTAAAATTAGTAATTCAGAATTTATTAATAATAATTTAATGTTTATTTTTCAAACGGATGTCCTAACTGTAGATTTATATGATGGGATTAACTTTCAGTGTTTACCATATCAAGCTTACAGGAATGTGTTGAAATAAATTTTTGTTTTGATAAGAAAGTAGGCGACTGAATGAAAACACACCTTTTGTTTGAGACAAGACAAGATTCAGTGTGTTTTCTAAATTTGTAAAGAAGTTTTTTATTGGTCAACTGAATCTTGTTTTGTAGTTACTTGAATATAAACTCGTAATTCATTGGATAATATATTGTCCTTTCAGGTTCACATGACTAAAAGCGGGAAAAATCAGAAGCTCACAGGCAAGCATGCTGGTCAGACATGGTTTTTGATTGAGAAGTTTTTTGAAAGATTTATGGAATGGAGTTTACAGGTAAGTGGACTTATTACAATTAGCTTTTTTGTATCAGCTTATATAAAATTGTATTGAAAATATGGTTGTTCTATTTCTAGTACAAGTGAAAAGTTTTGTTTCCTTTTATTTTTGTAAAATGTGTAGTAATTGTTGGAATATAGGCCACATTCAACAGCCTTGTTGTTGGGTTAACTCTTTATAGTGATGCGGTTGAGTGTAAGCCTACAGTGCTAGGGGTCCAGTATTCAATCCCCAGTTGGGACCATAGAATTATGAGCTGGACTATTTATCAGAATAGGTAGAGCTATTTTACTCACCCAAGTATCGGCATTGCATTTGGTTAAACCTTTAAATTTAAATTCTTATATCTATTTTCATTTTTGTCCAATCAATTTAAAATTTAGGTTTTTGGGCCTTTCAACTTAACTTTTTTGCACAAAAAATATTTTTTGTTTAATAACGTTTGATGGATGAATATTTCTCAACAAAATTTGTTACATAGTTTGTATAAAGGTCTTGATGTGACGAATATTTGGCGCCACTAGGGTCGATATCGAGGTCAAGGTCTTAGTAAAATTGAAGTTTTTGATCACTTATTTTAGTTTGTGTGTATAATTTTCAAACTTAGATAGTGTGTATGAAGGTCTAAATGTGATAAATATTTGGGACCAATTGGATTTATTTCAAGGTCAAGGTCATTGTTACTGAAATTAAAGTAAAGAGTTTTTTATTTAATATTTTGATTTGGTTGAATGTTATTCAACCAAATTTGTCTCTTACATAGTTTGTATGAAGGTCTTGATGTGGAAAACAGATGGGGCCACTGGGGTCAGTTTCAAGGTCAAGGTCATTGCTAGTAAAATTGAAAGTTTTTTATCAATTATTTTTATAGTGAAAAATTATGAACACGTGATTAATACATTATAACGTTTCATTGTTTCTGACAAGCACTTGATAGTCCAGCATGTTGTCCTCTGACAGCTCTTGTTGCTCCTTATTTACTGTAATAGTGTCAGAAGTGGGATTATAAAAGGAATTTTGAATTTGAACCATAACAAAATATCCCAAACCTGTCCTATATATACATGTGTTATATTTTATTCATTTTTACAGTTTATTTCTATTTGTATGACAAAAATAAAAACTTTTGATTAATCCAGGGAGGTTAATCTAATCTTAATGGTTGAGACATTTTAAGCTAGCTTTAGTGTAGTTGAAGCAGGGGTCCATCAACATCTCATTGTGTGGTTCATTCTAATCAATTGTTGAGTCTTAGTATATTTACATACATTTAAACAAAGGATTACAGTGGAAGACTAATCATTGCTGATGTTTTTTAAATCAAAGCACTGAAAGGACCATTGTTGTTATTTAAATCAAAGCACTGAAAGGACCATTGTTGTTATTTAAATCAAAGCACTGATAGGACTGTTGTTGTTATTTAAATCAAAACACTGAGAGGACTGTTGTTATTTAAATCAAAGCTCTGAAAGGACCATTGTTGTTATTTAAATCAAAACACTGAGAGGACTATTGTTGTTATTTAAATCAAAGCACTGAGAGGACTATTGTTGTTATTTAAATCAAAACACTGAGAGGACTGTTGTTGTTATTTAAATCAAAGCACTGAGGGGACTGTTGTTTTTTTTAATCAAAGCACTGAGATGACTATTGTTGTTATTTAAATCAAAGCACTGAGAGGACTATTGTTGTTATTTAAATCAAAGCACTGAGAGGACTATTGTTGTTATTTAAATCAAAGCTCTGAGAGGACTGTTGTTGTTATTTAAATCAAAGTACTGAGAGGACTTATTGGTAGTAATTTTCAATTTAATTCATAGTTTTGAATATACCTCATATTGTACTTTAAATTAATTAAAGAATTCATTCTGATACAGTAGTTTCAGCAACATAATTTTGAATTTCTTTTGTAAGTACCTGTTTTCACGATCGTAATTCTGTGGATATTCACTCAAACCTGTATAATAAGGCCATCTTATGAAGTAAAACAACTAGATTTTATTTAGGTGATCTATACTTTAAGGTTGAAATTAGCTGTTACTTCTTCCAATGTGAATACTATCACTGGCTATTGTAAACAGGTGATGTTTAGAACCAATGTTTCAGTGCTACAAAATTGCTTTGATTATTGTTGATAAATTGTAATTTTGTATTTTTACAAAACTGGAGTCCAATTTTTTGTAAAGGCTCGCAATTCTATCTCATAAACTATTGAAGCTTCACACATGAACTGAGAATATTGATAATTGCTGTAACCAATTAGAGGAAGTGCAGTGACCAAGAACAATAATCCATCCTAGTCGATTTTTGGTTAACTTCCCTTATTTTTTACATGCATACCACAAAACCTACTGAAGCAATTGACTTGATTCTTCACACTTTTTAACTTTCGCTTCTGACAGTACTCTCAATGCTTAAATTAAAATGTTGAGTTCACATATTTGAGACTTATTTAAAAAATAAAAAAATATAAATTTTTAAACAAGCTGAATTGATTTGAAAAAAATAGGGATTCAATTAAAAACAATAAATTTGACTGCAAATGATAATCGATGGTTTATTATTTTTGCAACGTCTGTATTAGTCTGTACTTCTGAACAACACCAGTGCTTTCAGAGCTTTGATTTGTAAAGGTTAGCAATTCTACATCTTGTACAACCATTATTTGCTCATACTAGTATCTTGTTACAGGATATGGTAATAACAGCAAGATCAAGTGTGTGATCCCATATCTGTGTTAATCATCAGTTTAGGGGTTGACCCCCATTAAAGGGCTTCATGACCAGACAACTACATTGACTGGCCCATAATCTGAGAATAACGCCTCAGTCTCAGGCAGAAGTCTAATTGTTTCCAGGTACGCCACACATTTTTGTAAGCATTGTTCATATTTTAAAATTGTTCCTTAACTTGTTAAAGAATTTATTTTGACGCAGTCGGCTTAGTAACATAATAGTCTAAATTTCTTCAAGTTGTCAATTCTCACCGTTGTTTTTATGTTGGAGTTCAGATAAATCCGTATAATAGGGATTTGATTGATAGTAAAACAAGCAGTCTTTATTGGAGTCAGCCTTTATTTATTAAAAACACTGATACAGTGGAACGATTATCCGAAATAGATTGGTCTTTCAATATGTTCCAACAAAATTCTAAAGATACAAACAGGAAACACTAATGGGTTGTTGTGATTGCAGTAACATGGACCACCTTTAACAGTCTCAGTGTTGGGTTAACCTTGAGCAACATAGTTTAGTGTCTGCCTACTGTGCTAAGAGTCTTGGGTTCAATCCCCAGTTAGGACAATGGATTTTTCTTGCTTCTAATTTACTATAATGTAATTGAATATCCCTACTTAATCAGTAAGAATCAAAATGCTACAACATTAAATAGAAATAAAAATTTGAAAATTTGAAATATTATTTGTGTACTTCAATAATTGTCCTATAATCTGTGGTTTAGAAAAATGTAACACTGTCATTTGATCATGCAACTTGTTGAGAATATTAATATTAACTGCATTTTGTATTTATACCCCTGCAAACTAGGTTATTTGTTTGGGCTTAGGTTGGTCGGTCAGTTGGTTGTGGCCTGTCCCAATTCTAACATATGCTCAGTTTAGGTTTAGAAAACAGGACATCACAGGGTTTGGGTCTCTGACTGGTAATCACTAGCCCCTCGCAGCTGATAGTTTGAATCTAACCCATGAACAAATTTCACACGGGAGGAAGCTGTCCAGCTAGCTAATGGATGGTTGGCTGTTCTACCGAGGGATACACATGGGGGTCTTCTTTCACCTTTAAAGCTGGAAATGCTTTTAAATATCACTGACTGTTGGTGGAACCCAGAAACAATACAAAATTTAGGTTCAGAAAAGGAATGTCAACTCTAGATTCTTAATTTATTTTAATGACTATTGTTTAAATGATGTATTTAATAATAAATGATTAATTCAGTTTCCATTATGCAATACTGTATAAATGATGCTCGGTGCTTCTTGAAATGTAAAATTGTACATATCAGGCCCCGAGGCTGTAAAACTTGAGAACAGTCTCCGGGCTCACATCTCAATTCCATTCTCAAAGTATTATGGTTGAAAAGATAGAGCTGATTAATGTTTGAGTACATATTCAAGTCAATTATGCTGTCAGAATAATGTATCAATAATATCGTTATTGTCTAATCATAATTGTGAACATTAAAAGACAAGATATGAGATTTGAGTTCAGAGACCAATCTCAAGTTTTTTAACCTCAGGCCCAGTACGCTGGCTTTCAAGCACCCTAATTCTGTAAGAAAACTCACAACTTTCCCGTGCAAAGTGAAGATGTTACATCAGAGATGAATGACATTGACAAGTTTTATAACCTTAGACCCTGTTTCTTTTACATGATCTACATGTGATTTAGTCTCAATATAACAGAAAAAACTTCTCAAGCTGCTTGTAAATTTTTACATTTTTTCTGATTACAGGTTGATGTCGACTCCATGAGATCTTGGCTTTCAAGCAATCAATGGTGGAAATAAAGTTCTGATGGCTGCTTAGTAATTAGACTTGGAAAAGGAATTTGAAGATTATATACAGTAGAAACTCGTTACATTGAAGTTCAAGGGACTTTGTAAAATTGTTCGATATAAACAAACTTCAATACATAAATAATCAGACAAATTTGACAACTCTGTTTACTTAGATGTTGTAAAAATTATTTAATCATGCTAATTTGAAATAAATGGTTGCAGCATAAATGAAAATCGATGTTTGGGACCAAAACTCGACAAATTCAAAATAAGTGCATTTTTTAATACGTAAAAAGGATAAAATTCAGGACTATATAATTATATCGATATAAATGGGAATTCAGTATAAGTGAGTTAGATATCATGAGTTTCTATTGTATTTTATTTTTTTGTGAATCTGTCGCTGTTGTATCGTGGATTGTGTTTTGAGACGTTGGATGGACAAACAGAAATATAACAGTGTTCAAAAAACAAACCCACCAACACGACTTCTACTTACAGGAAGTAGTGACGGGCATGTCATAGTAAGAATTGAAATCAAAGATACCCTACTCATCACAAAAATTCTCTTCCATAGAAAACTTGTCTAAGAATACAAAAATAAAGAATTCTGAAGCACCAACAAAGGGAATGATGGTGCACATTAACCAGTTCAAGCACTGGACTTGTATTCAAAGGCATTTTCCTATGAAAGGAATTTTTGGGTCGAGTTGGGCGTCTGATTCTTACTTTGACATGCCCGTCATTACTGTCTGCGAGTAGAAGTCATGTTGATGGGTTTGTTTTTTGTGCAGTGTTGTATTTCTGTATTGTTGTTTACTATGATGATCCAGATAATTTTAAATGTCATTGATTGTATATTGTGGAAATAAACAAATACCATGCTTTGTTAGTTGGCATTTTTAAATACATAAATGAAAATTAATTTAGGAGTGTCACTGGCTTATAAACACAATTTATTACAATCAAGTAATATACATTGTTAGTAAACTAGTGACTGACCTAAATTAGAACTGATCAAATATTGTAGAAAGACAAGAAAATAAAACGAACAGATTTATTTACCTGAATATTTCAAACTACACAATTTATAACACAAGAAAATTCATATCAGTCTTAGAAAAGTTCAAATACACAATTACAGCGCACAAGAAATAACATACTAGTCAAAGAACAGAAAATATATATATATAAGTATTTACAAACTTCATACTATAGTCAGACAAGTACAAATGTATAAGTATAAAAACACAAGAAGAAAAGCAAACTGGTAAATATACTGAAACACATGAAAAAAGCAGCAAGGAAATTTTGCATAAAAAAAAAAAAGAAAAAACGTCAAAATTCAAGGGGAAAATTTTGATAAGTCCATAATCTGTTCTGGACTTTTCACATGCCACAAAATGTGAAAAAATGGGTTCTCCAGTTTTACAGCTGTACCTTTTTACAATAGCCGTATTAAATACCCATATGATCTTGTATTACAATAATCTATAAATTACAATAAATCTCAAATTAAGAAAACACATGAAACAAGAACAACAGAACAGGGGTTACAAGAACAACAGAACAGGGGTTACATGTACATGTTTAAAGATGCTGTAGCCTGTTTTCATAGACATAACACCAACAGCAAGATCTTTGAATCTAAAAACTGCCATCTTAGAAATGGTATGTCTTTGAAACAGGCTACAGTGACTGTCAATATGGCAAGCCGTTTGATTCTAAGGCCAAAAGTGTGAACTACAAGCGCAATGTAATGTTTTTTTTTCTGCCTGCAGACATTAATCATGCTGAATCGTTAAGACTTCTTCCAGAAAAAAGTACTGTTTTCAAAAATTCTATGAATTCTTTTAATTACAATCATCCCTTTATTCTTTTTTATTTCTGTATTTATTCTAAACAAATTTTCTAATTATATTTTTTCAATTATTTTTATCTATTAATGTAAAACACCATTGATTATGTTCAACCTAGATACTAGGCGTTTAATCAAATATAACTGTTTACTGTTTTTTTTGATAAATGAACAGATTTAGCCCGAAAACAGGAAAACTATTTTGTCGAACAAAGTTTTGCAGAAAAAAACATTTTCCCCATTTTCGGGCAAAAACTATTCATCTATCAAATAAACACTACATTGCGCTTGTAGTTCACACTTTTGGCCTTGACCTTTGCTTTATTTGGTCATATCTGATAAAAAATTACGTGAAGTTGAATTTTTCGAATCAATCAGTTGGATAACTTCGAAAATGGCGTCAAAGTCATGTGGTATGGGCACACAGCTAAAACATGGTTTTGGTGCTGATCATGAATGAATGATTGTTCTTTCACAAATATTAAAACTGAAAATTCTGTAGTATTTGTAAGCATTAAAAGATTATTTTGCAATTGTTTCATCATTACTCATTTCAAAAACATAAATCCTTCATTGGCTAATGTGTATTCATGTATGTCTAAATTTGCCATAATTTGTAGAGCTATGAATTAACATCATGGAAAAGGTTGCCGACACTGCACAAAAAGGTATAAAAATAAATAAAAAAAATCTTTTGGTATACCATAGGATGGAAATGGTGGATATAAAAAATAAATGTATGCATGTTCATGAAAACTAAACTAAGCGGGGGAACTTACTAATTAACTCCAAGAAAATACGCTATCTAAAAATTTATATCTTTGAGTAAGTGAGACTACTATCAGCACCAATACCATGTTACAGTGTACATGCAATCTTTATAACCTTTATAATAACTATCTGAGATAGGACATTCATTTTGGGTGGTTTGAGGGTCAAATAAAATAACACAAACACACAGATTTAAACATTCACAAGCTAAACAGCAACATATCTGCTTCAATATTTGTCTACGTTATTTCTCTGCAACAATATAGAACCTGAAATCACAGAAGTTTACAAATAGAGTGCAGTATAAAATCAATTTTAATTCGTGGTAATATTTTTTAACAAGACATGGAAATTCCATAAAACCATTTTTTAAAAGCACTACACTTATTTTTTACAATAATTGCAAAAAACAAGTTTTGTAACTTATATTGATTATGCTTGATGACTGCTTTCAAGACAAATTACCAACCAGTGCTCCACAAAATTTTACCAAATTCCAAGATGGTTGACCGTCTGCCATTTTGAATGTACCCAGAAGTCAAGTTCAAGAACCCATCAATTAAAGTTTTATCAGAATATGTGAAGAAATAACACAGCTGTTTACTCCACAGACACACTGACTGACAACCTGATTATTATATTGTTCCCACATTTTTCAATGCAGGGTCCTAATAAGTAATTTCTGAACACTAGTTAGTTCTACCATCCATACAACAATACAAAGCAATAAGAAGAACCAATGTTTCTGCATACAAACAATGCATAATTGTTCTACATAATTATCTGGTATTAAGGGAAGTAACTCAGGAGAGTATAATTACATGACCATAAGAGTTGTCACCCTTGGATGAGACTGGATTTTTATTTAACTTATGTATAACAGTGACCTTGGCCTTGGATCTAGAACCACCAAATACAATCCCAAAATAGGTCTTTATGTCAGCATGCTATATAAAACATTTGTTGAGAAGTTGTCAATTAAAACAAGAGGGCCATGATGGCCCTGCATCGCTCACCAGAATGAATATTAAATAACTCCTGTAATGGGTGGGCCAGACTTAAGTGTGCTAGATTGTTGGAAAAAAGGTATTTATGTTCTTTTATTGTTATCAAATCTCATTAATTAATTCTTATACTTTGTATTTATTTACAAACAAAAACAAGAGGGCCAAGATGGCCCTGCATCGCTCACCAGAATATATGTTAATTAACTTGTTACTAAAAAGGTAATAAAGGTACACTTGTGGGCAAATAATGTGGAACAGTAATAAACTTGATAAAAGACCATCAAAGGATACTACAAAAGAATATTCGTGATGACTGAAGGATGCCACAGACCAATTTTGGTGATGATTCAACCACTTGTTGAAGAAGTCATTTTAAGGTATTTCTATGTTTAGCTCTAGTGGCCCCTAATCGGGGCCAACCATTTTTATTTGAGCAAATCTTATAGAACATTATCTAAAGATGCTAAAAACCAAGTTTGGTAATAATCCATCCATAAAAACATGAGAAAAAGTCATTTTAAGGTATTTCTATTTTTAGCTCTAGCGTTTAGGGGCCAACCATATTTATTTGGGCAACTTTGAGAAAGGACCATCTAAGGATGCTACAGACCAAGTTTGGTGATGATCCATCCATTGGTTCATGATGAGAAGACGTTTAAAGGTATTTCTATTTTTAGCTCTAGCAGCCCCTAATTGGGGCCAACCAATTTTTTTTTCCAAATCTGATAGAACACTATCTAAAGATGCTAAAACCAAGTTTAGTAATAATCCATCAATAGCAACATGAGAAAAAGTCATTTTAAGGTATTTCTATTTTTAGCTCTGGTGGCCCCTAAAAGGGGCCAACCATATTTATTTGGGCAAACTTGAGAAAGGACCATCTCAGGATGCTACAGACCAAGTTTGGTGATGATCCATCCATTGGTTCATGAGAAGAAGATGATTAAAGGTTTTTCTATTTTTAGCTCTAGTGACCCCTAAAACGGGTCAACCGGAACAATATGAGCAAATTGCAGTTAAAACGTCAAAAGGCTTCTGCACAGCATATTTGGAGTAAATCCGACTGGTAGTTTCTGAGGAGAAGACCATTGATGACACCAGACGACGGACACCGGAGTATCTGCCTACCCATCCTAACAGCTCACCCTGAACCTTCGGTTCTGGTGAGCTAAAAAACAACTATTGTTTGGTCAATAGAGCAACTGATCGCAGGAAGTAGCTTATCCATTTTTTCTTCTAAGAATTCTTTAAGTGGACCGAAAACTTGCAAATTATTTCTCATTTGTTATTGTTTTACAAGTATGGGAGATTAATATTAAAATACAGCCAAACCTGTGAACAAAGGCCATCCTTGGGAAAGACTAAAGGTGGTCTTTATTCGGAGGTGACTGATGATATAGATTTTTTTTATTAAAAAAGACTTTATCAAGAGGTTTGTTGACTATTTAGTACTTACTTTTGTACACAGATTATTAAAATGGTATTTTACTTGTCCAAACAGCCATCTTCATCAAGGCAGATGCTGATTCAGCAGCACACTGATCATCAAAATTGATGCCTGAAATTGACAAAGCACAAAACAACATTAAAATCTACTTTACAGAACATTTGAATAAAACACTGAAATCATTAAATATACATGAATCACAAATGATATTGCATACAATTCCAATTCAGTAACTTAAAATTTCACATAAAAATGTATGTTTTCACATACAAAACAAATTTAGGGGAGGTACTCATTCTTAATTACTTATACTGTCTAAAATTGTTCAGTATATTCTAAGCAAAGAATGAGGAGTTTTACAACACATGTATTTAAAGTATGTATACATATCAATGAATAATTGAGCAATATTGCACTCTATACTAAAACACAATGTTAGACACACAAATCTCATGGTTATCACACACATAGGAGATCAGTATCTAAATATGATGAAACTAAAACATCATTATCATCAACTTTGTCCAGTCACTTCTCATTTTATTTGGTAGTTCAACATGATATGATTATGAAGATTATTAAGTGGATAAAAATTCTAGTCTTTCCAACATCATATCAAGTCATAGTTACAGTTTCTTCATCCAATACTTTTTACTAGTTTATTATACTGTGCTAGTGTTTGTGTAGTTTACATTGTTAGTGAGAACTTCATCATATTGTTCTCACAGGTAACCTGAAAACAGATCAGTTCTAAAAACCCTATTACATGTACTTACCAAGTTTATAAGACTTCTAAAGCTCTTTAACATGAATCTATTAAATGTTGATGTTTAAAAGTAATGGAAGTCAGATGAATGCTTAGTCCCATCTTACGTCTGGAAGAACATTTTAATTTCCCCTCAGTTTTCATCCCTGGAGAAGAACCTATACAAACAACAATTTATTAATTTGATCTCACCTTTCAAACGTTTGTATTCTTCTTCAAAGGTGTCCACATTGATGAACCAATGGTGTATAATAGCACTTCTACAAGATGGTGAAACAAGTGTGGAAGTCAAAAGTCAACTTTAAACTGCAAAGTAAAAAAAATCAATACAGAATCATGTTGAATGACAGTTTTTTAGAACATTTCAGCTGCATTTTTTATGAAAATATAGAAAAATATAGGTTTTGAAATATATAGGAAATGTAGCAGAATGATAAGCTTCAAGTAGTTTGCACCCAGGTTTGAATTGAATACAATTATTAATTAATCCAGCTGTCAACCAGCTTTTTTCAAAATATAGGACAAATATAGGACATTTCCACAATTTTGACAATAAATATAGGACAAATATATGACATTTCAACAATTTTGAAATAAATATAGGACAAATATAGGACATTTCGAGCTTTTGTTTTGTTTTATGTGACATTGTCACTGGAGTTTACACAGTTTTTCAGCAATTTTTCCGTTATATATGGTGAACAGTTCACCTAACCAGTTTTCCTGAACTGTATACTAACCAGTACTAACTTACCCAACCACAAGGAGCCGGCAACTTCTCCACATATGGAGGAAAATCAACATTTTTTGTCAAATTTTCATAGACGGGTATGAACTGCCGCAACCGGGATTTGAACGTGGATCACTGGATTACAAGTCTAGCGCACTAACTACTGTACCGTGGCCGTGGCAAGCATTTGGTGCTCTTTTACACAAAGATAGAAACAAACTTATAGTCCAAGACTGCTTAGAGTTCAAAGTATTTCAATAAAAACTTACTTTACTGAAAGCTATATTTATTTTAACCTTTTATACCAATACATACAGATTGATCCCACCAAAAAAATCTTTATAAAACCCCAAACAACAAATCCATCAGCACATCTTGATACTCTACCCTTTACTGTCTCTGTCTCAATCCCAATCTCAGTCCCTCTCTGACCGGGCATTTAAGAAATTGGCTAGTGTTTTGGTATTCAAGCTTATCATAATTGAAATAACATATAAGAAAACATCTTAAGATTAAACTAATTTAAAAAGCATAGTTTGCAATCAGTCAGGCACTTAAAATTGTTCTTCATTACTCTGGAGTGATTAACATATTAAACAAAAGATACAAAAAAATTTCACAACCTACAAAAATAATATTTATGCAGAGTATAAAATTACATGAAATATTTATCATTATGTAATACCAACTATGTTAGACAAGAAACTTGAAAACAGGAAAATATAGGAATAAAGGAATCAGTTGATGGTCTGCTGTGGTGAGAGGTTCATTTATGTTGATAATGTAATGTGATAACGGGGGAATTTGAAGTGGCCATTGTTGAGAGATGACCATTGTTGGGAGTTGACCATTGTTGCGAGATGACTATGGTTGGGAAGTGACCATTGTTGAGAGACAACCATAGTTGGGAGGTGGCCATTGTTGGGAGACGACCATAGTTGGGAGATGACCATTGTTGGGAGACGATCATTGCTGGGAGATGACCATTGTTGAGAGATGACCATTGCTGATAGATGACCATTGTTGAGAGATGACCATTGTTGGGAGTTGACCATTGTTGCGAGATGACTATGGTTGGGAAGTGACCATTGTTGAGAGACAACCATAGTTGGGAGGTGGCCATTGTTGGGAGACGACCATAGTTGGGAGATGACCATTGTTGGGAGACGATCATTGCTGGGAGATGACCATTGTTGAGAGATGACCATTGCTGATAGATGACCATTGCTGGGAGATGACCATTGTTGAGAGATGACCATTGCTGATAGATGACCATTGTTGGGAGATGACCATTGTTGAGAGATGACCATTGCTGGGAGATGACCATTGTTGAGAGATGACCATTGCTGATAGATGACCATTGTTGGGAGATGACCATTGTTGAGAGATGACCATTGCTGATAGATGACCATTGCTGATAGATGACCATTGCTGATAGATGACCATTGCTGGGAGATGACCATTGTTGGGAGATGACCATTGCTGATAGATGACCATTGCTGATAGATGACCATAGTTGGGAGATGACCATAGTTGAGAGATGACCATTGTTGGGAGGTGACTACTCAGGGAGGTTTCACTGTATAAAATTACCTACAAATGATGCTAACTATGAAGCTACAAATTCTGATTAATTTTCAGGTTGAGGAAAGAATTTTCTATATGACTGATCAAACATAGAACTTACTATTGTTCCCACATTGTTAAACTGTTACCCTTCTGTTAGTGTTGTCAAGAAGAAAAATCATCATCCAGGTCATAACCAGACATTCCAGCATCAATACACACAATCATATCAGTCAACTTTCCTAAGTGTTTTCTAAACTCTTCTGATGTGAAATCACAATCCAGCTCTGAAATTTGTAAACTGATGATATAAGAGTGAAGTCATACAAACATACTGGAGTACATGTTTGAAGGATCTGTTATAGACATAAAATATTAGGCCATACCAAATCGCATCTATGTTTAGCATAACATCGAGGTTCAAAACCTATCTAGCTATCCGGAAAAAACAAACATGTAAAATTTTGATTTGTTGAATAAAACTTTATTGACAAACTATTTCATGTTTTATCATCTGTGTTTCCAGCCGGGGACCAGGGACATTCACGCGAAATACAACTCACAGGACAGTGCACATGTTTTTCTGTGCTTCTAACTGAGTATGTGCATTTGGCACCCCTTTCTTTCTGGGCGCTCGCCGTGCCGAGGTCGCGCTCATTAAATCTGGTGGAGTAAAGATCCTGTATGACGGCAACGCCACAGAATGCAGACTTTGGCCAATTCCGCAGAAAGCAGAGCTTGGGTCGAAGCCAAAGAACTACCCGCTCCGTTTTGGTATCACTCCTGACTAGTCAATCAGGTCGTGTAAAGAGGAGTGGTAGAGGCAACCCAGGGAGAAAAGCTGTAGAGTTGAACGTAATTCCCTTGGACCAGTTCACAGCACCTAGCCAGCCAGCCAAAACATCTGAAGTCACAACTGACGACATCCAGATATTGCCAGCTGCTGAGACCGAACTTGACATATCTGTAGTTTAGGAGTTTGAAGCTACAGTTGAACAACAACCTGACAACGACATGGCAATGGGGCCCCAAGTGAAGATCCCGACATTCTCTGGGCACCCAGGTGAAAGTGGGCCAGCATGGCTGGATAGATATTACAGACAATGTAGCAGCATGTTTGGTTATAGTGAGGAGAAAATTCAAAGGACATTTCCGTTCCATCTCTCAGGCCAAGCTGAGGCTTGGTACAATAGTTTGATGCCTGAGGAGCAGGAAGACTCAGCAGCAGTGGAGAATAGCTTTCGTCAGCGTTTTGATGGAAGTGATGCACCATTCTCGTTTGGCTCAGTACGTCAAACACCAAACGAGACCGTGAGTGAATATACCACCCGCTACACCAAGGCGACAAACAACCGAAACATGCCGCTTCAGTGGCTCGTGGCTTCATACATTGATGGTCTCATCAACAACATCAGGAAGATTGTAAAGCCACAAGACATTAAGTCAATGGTTGAAGCTTGTAAAGCTGCTATTTGAGCAGAATTGTCTGAGAAGGACTGTGTTTAGGTGTCTGCTGTAGTGAAATCAGACACTGATTCTAAATTAAATGCATTGACTAATCAAGTGGAACATCTCCTTGTGCTTATGAAGTGTGGGGAAGGCATGATGCCTCCGCCAATTCAGCAGCCTGTGTATCAGCCGGTCTATCAGCAGCAGTTCACCCAGCATCGACAATAGCCTCAGCAGCAGCCTCAGCAGCAGCCTCAGCTTCAGCCTCAGCAGCAGCAGCAGCAGCAGCAGCAGCAGCAGTTCATCCAACCTCCACAGCAAATCCATCAGCAGTAATGGAACAGTAGGTCACAGCACAACAGACAAGGCAGGAATGGTTACTTTTACTCCAACAAGGAGTCAAAGCATAAATGTAAAATTTGTACAAATGTTGGCCATTATGAACAACACTGTCCAAATATTGATAATTGTAGACGAATCTTTTTGGCTCAACAATCTCAACAATAGGGACTTGCGCCTGTTCATGGGCAAACACCTGTGGATGGGCACAAAGGGAATAATTCTATCCAACAATCTACAAATTGTAAATTTCAAAAATCGAATCCAAATTTAAATTGTAACTCTCCTCCCACTGCTGACGCCATCAATAAAGGTAGATTTTTAGGACCTCATCCTGAGAAAATGCACACCATACTTCTCAAAAAAAACAAAGTGCTAATGAAGAGATTTCACTTATTGCTCCTTTAAATAAAAACTTGCTAGGCATTAGGGTTTTAAATACTAAGATGTCTGCTCTTGTTGACACTGGTGCTTCCATTTCCTGAGTCACTTACGATTTTGTTAAGAAGACAGGTTTAGATTTAAGTAAAATAAAGCCTTGTCAGTTACAAAATGTTGTTGGTGTAGGTGGACAAAGAATATCTGTTTTAGGTCAAATTAATTTAACAATAGTGCTAGCAGGTGTTGTCATTGATTATAAATTTCATGTGCTGAATCATTCACACCATGCTGTTATCCTTGGAATTGACTTTTTGTATGATAATAAATGTTTTGTTGATCTTGGGCACGGAACTCTGTATTTACATGAGGTATTAACCAATACAAAAATGACTGTCCAATCAGGATTGGCCAAAACCAAAAAGCCTGTAAGCATCCCTTCTAAGTCAGAAGTAGAAATCCCCGAGTCTGTCTCTGGGATTAACAAAAATGAAACAGTGCTACTTGAACCAGTCCTTATTAATAAATCAGTCCAAGTTGCTAGGTGTTTGGTTAAGGTTAAACGGAACAAGAATTCAATTTCTAAAAATTGTAGTGCTACAGTTAGAATCTTGAACCCATCAAATGAGGAAGTTTGTTTGCCAATTAATTATACTCTAGCTTCTGTGAGTCAAGTTTCAGTTGATCATATTCATACATTGAATGATGATTCTGCTTCTCAAGATAGTGCTAATATCAATGTTGTCTCAGAAAATTCTACCAAACCCTGGGCTAAATCTGAAAAGATCAATTTTGACATTTCAAATTCAAATCTTACATATGAACAGTGTTCTAGACTTGAGTCATTTCTGCAAAACAACAGTGACATTTTCTCAACCTCCTTAGCTTCACTTGGCAAAACTAATGCTTTCAAACACCGAATTGACACTATACCGGGCGCAAAACCAGTCCATATGAACCACTATAGAACAGGTCCAGCGCAAAAAGCTGAAATTGAACGCCAAACCCAAATCTTTTTGGAAAATGGCATAATCAGTCCATCTGATTCTGTTTGGAATAGCCCTGTAGTGTTGGTGAAAAAGAAAGATAATTCATGGAGATTTGCAATTGACTACAGAAAATTGAATAACATCACCCAAGTTATCTCTCATCCCCTGCCCAGACCAGAAGATGCATTTGATTGTATAGGTGATTCTTCAGCCACAATTTTTTCCACTTTAGATCTAAATTCAGCCTATTTTCAAATGGAGTTGGACCCTGAAACTAAGCACAAATCAGCATTTGTTACTCATGAAGGTGTATATGTTTTCAATAGGATGCCATTTGGTTTGAAAAAATGCACCAATGAGTTTTCAAATGCTTATGTCTCAAGTCCTCAGGGGTCTCCAATGGAACTTTGTTTTGTGCTTGCTTGTTTTCAGTAGAAATTTTGATGAACACTTAGTCCATTTAGGCTTAGTTTTTGATAAGTTAAGGGAAGCCAATCTCACTTTGAAACCAGAAAAATGTCAATTTGGTTTGGAAAAAGTGATGTTTTTAGGCCATATTTTGTCAAAAGATGGGATCTCTGTTGATCCAGCCAAAATTGAAAAGGTAATGAATTTTCCAGTACCTAAATCACCAACTCATCTTAGAAGCTTTTTAGGACTGTGTAATTACTATAGAAAATTAGTTGAGGACTTTGCTGATATTGCTTCACCTTTAAACAAATTACTAAAAGGGAATAAAAAGGGCAAATTTCATAAAGGGGACTGGACAGATGACTGTCAGAAGGCATTCCAAAAATTAAAACATGCCCTTTGTTCGGCTCCAATTTTGGGTTTCCCAGATATGAACAAAGAATTTATTTTGTCAACTGACGCATCAGGCAGTGACCTCGGCTATATTTTAGGACAAAGGGATGTAGATGGTAAAGAATATGTCATATCTTATGGGGGTAGAGCTCTTTCAAAAGATGAACGTAAATGGTCTGTTAGAGAACAGGAGTGTCTTGCAGTCATTGAAGGCATAAACACTTACTGCCATTACATTTCTCACAAAAAGTTCACTGTTTTTACTAACCATAAGTCATTATCTTACTTAAACAGTCTAAAAGATCCTAAGGGTAAATTTGCTCGATGTTTCTTCAAAGTTATTCATTTGACATTATTCATAAACCAGGCAAACAAAATTCAAATGCAGATGTCATTTCGCAAATACCATACCCAGAAAATCAGTCTGATGTTAATGAATCAGTACAACAGTCTAAATCTAACTTGCAAACCACTGAAACATGTTTAGAATTGGCTAGTAGTCGCTCCTCCTCTGATTTTGATTCTGACAACTGTGAATCATTCAACCAAAAAGACAATAGTGGGAATGAATCTCCGGAATATTCTAGTACTAATACAGAAACCCTTATCTGCAATACTGAAAAACCTAAAATCTGTTTTGGCATCAAACATAGCATACCATTAAAACAACTCTCTACAGTTAGCTTACGATGGTACCAGCTGTTGCTCATTTTTTTCATTTTCCTAAGAACAATATTTGATTTGGTATTTAGGTCTAAATGTAAACTGTGTGGAAATGTATAGAACGTGGAATCCAACTTTGATACAGATAGTGCTTGTTCTATTGAAGCAATACTTGAGTATGGTAACCAAGTAACCCTTAACTCAATAGACAAAGTTGATAATATGTTAAACCCTGATATGGCTGTCTTGCAGAGAAAATGTCCTGACTTAGACTTTCTAATTGAATATTTAGAAACTGGGGTCATGCCCCCTAATGAAAAACAAAAAAAGAATGTGTGAGAAAGCTGCAGAGCAATTTGTAATCAAAGATAGGTTCTTGTACTGAATCTATCAACCAAAATTCAAACGCAGAGTAGACCTCACAAATCATTATGTTTTCAACTGGCTGTTCCCCAGTGCCAAAGGCAAGAGCTTTTGCGCCATTATCATGACAGTCTTGCAGGAGGTCACTTTGGAGTGTCTCGCACTTTTGATAAATTGAGACAGAAGTACTGGTTTCCAAAAATGTATGAATTAGTCAAAAATTATGTAAGCTCTTGTGATCTTTGTCAACATTTTAAAACAGACAGACGCCGAAAACCACCTCCTTTGCATCACTTACCAGTTGAAGACACCATGAGTAGAGTACATATCGACATTTTTGCCCTTTGCCCAAAACAAGGTCATAAATACATCCTTCTTGTCATGGACAGTTTCTCTACATGGTGAGAAGCATTTCCATTGGTTACACAAAATGCTAGTGATATTGCCTTAGTTTTGTATAATGAGTATATTTGTTGATATGGAGCTCCTCGTTCACTTGTATCTGATAGAGGGAAGAATTTCATGTCCAAGCTAGTTAGTGCCTTGTGTGAACTGTTCTAAATAAAGAGGTATCACACAAGTGCCTACCATCCACAGTCAAATGCCACTGTTGAGTGTACTAACAGCACTCATGCCAAGGTATTGTCTATGTATGTTGACAAAAATCAGACCAATTGGTCAAGTATATTACCTAGTGTAATGATGGCTTTTAGGTCAACTCCCGCGATGGAATCATCAGGTTTCTCTCCTTATCATTTGGTATTTGGTAGGGAGATGATCCTTCCAGTAGATATTGACTTGCTTCCTAAACCTTCTCTGTCCAAACATGCCCAACAATTTATGGATAGTTTATTAAGTCATATAAGGATTGTTAAGGACATTGCTAGGCAGAGCATGGAGCTAGCTAAGGAAAAGGCAAAACTCTATTTTGATAAAAAGGCTCAAGCCCCAGACTTCAAAGTTCATGACAAAGTACTCTTAAAGTGTAATGCTACTAAAGTTGGTTTATTCTCCAAACTAGCCCCTAAATGGGATGGGCCCTATGTTATTTATATCTCTAGGATCTGCTTTTACTTACAAAATTAAGCATTGCAAAACCAACAAAGTCATGAAGAGTAATGTTAATGCACAAAGATTAAAGTATTATCAGGAACCGCTTAATACTGATTCATCAGATCAGTCTGAGTCGATTGCAAACCAGTCCAGTAGTGATTCACCACCCACTCAGAGTCAGGAGCCCCAAACTAGTTTAACTAATAGTTCTGTGGAAAGCCCTGACAATGGGTCTGGTGACAACTCTCAACCTGTTGTGGCACCGGGTCCTCAGCCTGCTTCTTTGCAGTCTGTTCCCAGTGAGTGCTATCAACCTATATCTGGCTCTCAGCCAGTTGAGCACCAAATTATTCCCACTGATAAAAATTTAAACTCTCAGTCAGACAGTACTAGATATACGCCATTAATTATACCAGACAAAATCACTGATGTCAGTCGATACGAAGGAAAAAGGTGTTTTAGGTGTTTTGTGGCAGGTAGGAAAAATTCAGAATGGATTTATGAATCCCTAATTGATCCTAAGTATTTGGAAGAGTATTTCAAAACTCACACTTATGCTGGCAAAAGTAGGAAAAAGAAAAGAACAATGACTTTCTGAAGGAAAACTAAGCCTGAAAAATAGATTCAAAGTTCAGTATTCAAGAACTGCTCACAAGTCTCTGCCTAAAACCCTAACCAAAAAGTTAGGTATATTCGGACCTGATCAATCTAAATTCCAAATTATTTTTCCTAATAGTGAGATAAAGAAATTCATGTTTCTTGTATACTAGTCTACAAGGCTTCTAACTAAGCCTGAAAAATAGATTCAAAGTTCAATATTCAAAAACTGCTCACAAGCCTCTGCCTAAAACCCTGGCAAAAAAGTTAGGTATATTCGGACCTGATCAATCTAAATTCCAAATTATTTTTCCTAATAGTGAGATAAAGAAATTCATGTTTCTTGTATACTAATGCTATGGAATACTTCTGCTGGCCAGATGTTCCAAACCCCTGTCTCACGGTTAGTATTTTTTTATTATTATTCCAGGTGGGTCTTTGTTGAGCACTTGATTTTCATGTTCCTCCTCCTCAAGTGTCCTTAGAGTGCCTCCTCAGCAAATGTATTACCTCGTCTGAACTATGGAACAGTCTTTAAACAAGAAGCAAAGTTAACCTTGTCCAGAGAATACTGGCTTCACACCTTTGAAATCAGCCTGCCACAACATGTAAATTTTCTGATAATTGGGACTTGCCACAAAGACAAAAACACATGCCAGATGATAAGCCATGTCCTATCACAGCTAAACTCCATCCGTATTGAAACAAGTGCACGTCTCAATAACACTCTAGAAATTATTCGTAACTTAGTTAAACCTTCAAAATCTAAAATGCACTGCTTCCATTTATTGGAAATTTTTCAAAAACTCTTTTTGGAACTGCAACCATTGATGATGTTAATATCTTGGCTCAACACATTAATGCTCTGAACAAAAGAACAAAAAATATTGCAGATGCTTTAGTCCAACATGGTCAACACCTCAGTTCTTTTATGGCCCAGACGAATAACAGAATGACAAATTTAATGAACGGTATTCAAGAAAATCATGTTGCAATCAGGTATATACAAACTCAACTCCGAACAACTGCTAAATCAATTCAGGAAACGTTTGAAGAAATGACCTCATTGCTGATTGAACAACTTCCGAGTTTCAAACTCTTTAAATCATGAACTTGATGAACTTAAACTTGCAATTGTTGACTTAGCTAATGGCAAATTATCACCTCTGATTGTTCCAATACATGTGTCGCAAACTACTCTAAACAATGTTCAAGAACTTTTAGCAACAAAATATTCAGGCTTCTATGTTTCTGTTGAGTCAGCTGCAGAATTCTATCATAATGCCAACTTCATTTATACCAGAAACAATTCTGTTTTATATTTAACATTGGAAATACCAATTTCTTACACTAAGGATTCGCTAAATTTATTTAAGGTTATATCTTTGCCTGTACCAGTAAACGCCACATCTAAACATGCGACTCAGATATTTGATGTTCCTGACAATTTAGGCATAACACCAGACCAACAGTTTTATGTTCACATAACTGAATCTCAGTTAGCTTCATGTCATGGAAAGACTCATAAGCACTGCCACATGAATCTACCACAAAGCCCAGTCACAAAAGATTCATGCTCACTTGCTTTGTTTTCAAACAATAAAGTCCTTATTCAAAATAAATGCAACTTTAGGTATGTTCATAATGTCATAATTCCTAAGATAATGGAACTGTCTGCCAACAAAATATTACTCTATGACTCGCCTATTCTATCAATGGAGTGCGATGGAAAACACCAAATGATCCATGGTTGTAATTTCTGCATATTTGACTTACCTTGTCAATGTTCTTTAAGCAGTGAAGAATTTTATTTGCCACAAAGATTGATATCTTGTAGAAATAACTCACAAAAGGACATTACAAAACTTCATCCTGTTAACTTAATATTATTGCAAAAGTTTTTCAATAATCATGAATTCCAGCAAATTTTTGCTGATTCAACATTTAAGTCTCCACTTAATGTAACTGTTCCTCAGTTTAGAATCACAAAATGACTCAAATTTTACTTGATGATGAAAAGAATCATTTAAATCTAACAAAAATGGTTGCTGTTGCCAAAAACGACAACCCAGTTTTTCAAACATTGGCAGAACCAATATTAGATGGCCAGGTTGCTATTAATTCTAACTGGCCAGATTTGACCGGAATCCTAACAATCACATCCTTAAGTGTTTCATTCATTAGCACCAGATTGTTAATTGTGCTGTTTTTGAAATTCAAAAAAATGTCTACCTCTATCTTGGTACTCCAACAAACCTGTCAAGTTAAAGCTTTTAAAACAACTTTACCATCATTCATTTACACTCATGAACCAAATTCTGAACGCTCAAATCTTTTTAATTTTAACATCACCTTATCTTGGGAACATGCAAACTTCATATTTTTACTAGTTAATACGGCACTGTTGTTAATTCTAATTTCTAAACTAGTTAGTTTTATGAAAGCACCAGTATTACTGTTAGAAGTGACTAGTCTGAAACAATGTATGTTCATTCCTATTATGAAACTCCCTTTGTGTCCGTCACTGGCCACTATCAACCTACCAGAAACTGTTACTGAAATTAAAATAATTGGCTCTGTGGTATTCCCTAAACTAGAACTAAATTGGACAACTTTTACTGTTGATGACAAACATGACTGATACAATATACCAAGTACCTGCAACAGTCCGTTTGAGTCTGTGGCAAAGTTATAAGTTAAACAAAATGCTTAAGCAACCATTCTTCATCAATGTCCACAGTGTTCATAATGGTTATTTGTCCCCAATTTCTATTTCAGAAGTCTGACTCCTTTTCTGGGTAATTATACCATTCCTACATTGACTGTTATCAGTGGAAATAAACATTTTTATTAAATATAAGTCAAAGAGGTAAAGCACCATAGAATGTTAAAATATATTCACCGAAAAAAACAACGCTAAATTGAATTCAAGTAAACCAAGGTACCTTAATTTTGTTGTTTTGAAATATTGAAAATACTGTATGTATCATGTAAATACTATTGATTTCATTGTTGCACATATCATATATATATATGCTTTTAAAAAAGAAAAAAAAATGCTATGCATTCATTCCAACATAATCTTGTATGAAGATGTTCTGATCCTTATTTTTCAGTATTTTTCAGGTTTATTCTTTAATATAGTAATGATATATATTATAATGCTTATCTTTCAAGTTATATATAACTTCGGGGTCCGAAGTTAACAGACCTTGGAGGAAATATTATGATACTTATTTTTGGTTATATTGTATGTTTTTCATTATAAGTCATTTTTTCATAAATGTTTAAATAAATACATAATATTGGATATGTAAAGTTTCATTATTAAATAAGGATTTTGAACATAGTGATGTTAACTTTGTAACTTTTATATAATTTAAATATTTAGGGAAACTTTTCAATTTTTTTTTATTTTATCTTTTTATCAAATGCAGCATACGTTAAACAGATTATTGAACATTAGAAATATTTTATGGCTTTTAACACTTGTTTTGTAAACTTCTTCTATAATCAGGAAAGACAGCTTAGACTAATATTTATCACACCTAAAACATTTTCTTATACCAACATCTTAAGTGTCCAGATTCCTTTATTAATTAAATTTTTGATAATCAGTTAGTAGTTAAGCGACACAGAAATGCCAAGCTGACAGGATGAGCTTAAGTCTCAATGTTTGCTTGGCAGTTGTTTTGGCAATTTGAAGTCTGGAACACAGAAACTATTTAAACCTTAAATTCTCACTTCCAACTATCACTTGAATACTGGATTTGATGAATAAAACTTTATTGAAAAACTATTTTATGTTTTATCACCTGTGTTTTCAGCTGGGGACCAGGGACATTCACGGGAAATACAACTAACAGGACAGTGCACATGTTTTCTGTGCTTCTAACTGAGTATGTGCATTTGGCACCCCTTTCTTACTTAGTTAGTTGCTTTCCCTCCCGACTCTGTGCACTCGCCGTGCCGAGGTCGCTCTCATTAAACTAGTTTTGGCGCATAATGCTGCTCATTCAAATTACAAATAATAATTATTCTTCTTTGCCAAGTGTTTTCCCCCAAATTTTGTTATTTTTATAATTTGAATTAAGTAAACATCTTAAACTGTTTAATGAGTTACAATTGGTCAAAATCCCCCAAGAAATGTGGGAGAAGTTGCACATAGAAAAAAATTATGGACACCAGCCCACCCACCCGTTGACACTCACCAATCATTTTCAATATTCGCACTCATCACTAATTAAAATGTGATAGTGTGAAGGCAGTTGTACAAATCAAAATATGACAAATATAAACAAAGAAATGAAAAAACAGCTAAGAAACATAAAGAATAAATCAACATGAACTAAGTCATTAACAACAATGACTGCTGATCAAATTATCTGTCTTGCAGAAATGACTAAAACCCACAAGTTGTGAAACACCTAAACGGACTCCAGCATCTGGTTATCACCTTGTTCAATCAACAACAAATTACTGACATAAAGAGATTCTGTTGTACAGGAAGGATTGTTCTTGACTTTGATATGACATACAACCTTAGAGACTTCAATGTTAACCCAACAGTAAACAAAGATCTATCAGTATGAAAACAAAGACCTATCAGTATGTAAACAAAGATCTATCAGTATGTAAACAAAGATCTATCAGTAGGTAAACAAAGATCTATCAGTAGGTAAACAAAAAAACAAGTCAACATCCAATTACTTTACAGCCAACATTCATTCATACAAATTTATCCTCCAGATCTTATCGTTCATTCTTCCATGATATAGAAGACAATTTGCATATGGAAAAACTTCTATAACTTTAACTGGAAGATACATGCATTCAGGAAAGCAACTGAATGATGTCTGCCTGGTTCTACGCACATTTGATGCACCCAGCATCTTTAGCAAAAACATATCTCGAGGATCAAGATGGCAGTCCTGTTTATCTGGCAAACCTGACTGACAGAATTAAGAAAGAGACATTCGCATGGGCAAGAAAAGGTACTTACCATATTTCATTGATAAACAAAGTCAAGAAATATGTAACTGAACCCACTAATAACCAATAATGTGAAAGACACTGGACATCAATTGCAAGGGTGTAATGATTAATATCTTCAAGAAGGCAACTAGGTGGTACAAAAGTACCAAAATTTATAAACCTCCTCTACGATATTGTTAAAGCAGAAAGTACAGAGGATTATTGTGTAATACTGGGTGCTGGTAATTACAAGTTGGATGACTGATCCACCAACATCAAATTTCCATTAATAGATTGGCAACAACGTCAGATGATGGCAGCGATAAATGTAAGCAAAGAATCCATGCCAGTTAGAGAAAACCACACTCTAACATTGTTATATTCATGTTGTTTGAAAGGTATGTGCGTGTTGTTACTTGGTGACAGTGACATCATCTTTATGGTCTTAAGTTGCCATATAACCTTTAATGAGAACCATAACTACAGTCTACTTTAAATTGATAATTACCAACTAGTGGTAAACTGTATCAATTATTCAATGATAATTGTTATTCGCATCCTATGTAGATGCAAATTGTACAGTGTCATCAACCAGAAATAAACATTTGTAATTGTACAATACTACATGATTCAAAGTCAGAAATACATAAATAAGAACTGATATCATGAATTATTGAAACAAACAAAAGTGGAGATGACAATTTACTTTGTTTTAACACTTAATGATTTTAACTATATAAACAAATAAACTACATAGTAGAGCCCCACAAGTGGACCACCCCATTTTTTGGGAGACCCTGTTTCTCATGGAATAATGGCCTGTGTATCAACAGACCATTTGGACAAATAATGATGTTGAGGGTGAGTGATTCAATCTAACATTTAACAAATATTGCTATATGGAGTATCAACATATACTTATTACCTGATAAAGAATATTAATTCAACAATGCAAAATGAACTTAATATATAACAAACTGCATGTTTCATTACAAGGTACTGAATAAATGCTGAAGTTGAGAATGAATGATTTATTATAGAAACACTTAATAATGAACACTTTTCACATTGACACGTTATTAAACTTAAAATAAATGCTACAAGTAGTATAACAAAGTATAAGTATTAATAATAAGTTCTTTAACTGTCTTTATTTTGTCAGGTTGGCATCACAGACTGAACTCAAAGCAGTAGCGGCCTTCACGTTTACAAGTTAGTGACACCACTGAGATGGGAAGCTGAGTTGGTCGAGCTGACAGGAATGTAAAACCAAAATCTATGTTCCTAGACAATCAATTCAGAGAATTGTGGTACAAGTAGACTGATAGGGAGATCTCCACCTCCTGTTTCTTGAAGAGGTGTGGAGATTTGTATGGGGTACATGTGTAAATATTAAGGTCACTGTGATATGTAACCTATTGTGTCTTTTTGCAATGAAGTGGGGTTTTTTTTGTTATAAATGTTTCTGTCATTATGTTATGTATTTATCATATGTCATATTTGTGGAATCGTGTGTGTGTGTGCATGCGTGCACGCACGTGTGTGAGTTGAATTACTGTTATTAGTTACAAATCATTTATTGCTGTTATTGTGATATGTATTTATTGTATACTGTTTTCTTGCATTATGAATTTTGTAAATACCTTTTATGTTTTGTTTTGTTTTATATGACTTATTGTAACTGGGGTTTAAAGCCATTTTTCAACAATTTTTCAGTCATATACAGTGACTGGTTCACCAAACCAGTTTTTCTGGACAGTACACCAATCAGTACTAACTTACCCTTCCACAGGGAGCCAGCAACTTCTCCACATATGGAGGAAAATCAACATTCTTGTCAAATTTTCATACAAGGGTGTGACCTGCCGCGACTGGGATTCCAACCTGGATCTTCGGGTTACAAGTCCAGCGCACTAACCAATGGACAACGGCCGCGGCCTACCTTTTATGTAAATATAAATTAGTAACTGCTTCATTGAATATTTGTACTGAATAAAATGTTTGTTATGTAAATACAGTGTAACCTAACCAGAGAGGCCCTCTCTTGAGCAACAACCTCCCTTCAACAACAACATCTTTTCCCACAGTATAATGTACCTATTAATTTAACCTCTCTAGAACAACAACCTCTAACCTAAGTATAATTTTGCTTGACTTGACTTGGTGAACTAGTCTTTAATTCGAGTTGACCCATGCTCAAACCTGTTCACAATATCATAAATATAAACATTCTGACAAAGTTTGGGGAAGATCCAATTGAAACTGTGACTTCTGGAGTCTTACCAAGGTTTTCAGGAGATTTGACTAAGTGACCTAGTTTGTGAGTCCCAGATGACCCATGTCGGACCCTGTCCAAGACATCATTGAAAACAAACATTTTGACACAGTTTAATGAAAATGCAATTAAAACTGTGACCTCTAGAGTGCTAACAAAATTTCCATTCTATTTGACCAGGTGACATAGTTTGTGACCCCAGATGACCCATGTTCAAACTTATTCAAGACATCATTGAGAGGAACATTCTGATCAGGTCTGATCAAGATTCACTCAAAAGTGTGACCTCTAGAGTGTTAATAACACCTAGGTGTGGACAACAGATGTTGGATGTTTGAGTATACTGACTGATCATTATAGTTAACTGAGCTAAAAAGACAAAAGCATACTCTTGTTCATAATATACTGAGAGAAAAAAGTTTAGCAAGTTTTTTTACACCTTGGGTTTTCGTCTATAAATCAATGTACTAAAACATTTCCGTATTGAACAATTGTGCCTATTCATTGACAGCATGATTTCACTTGTTTTTGTACACAAGACCATTATGTAATCGAGAGCTTTCTTATCATAAGCACAAACTGCAAAATAATCTTTCAAAATCAATGTTGGGACGTCGGCCTGGAATGACGTTTGAGCAACATGAGAGAGCCATCAGTATGCTGACTGCTGGCATGTCAACAAGAGACGTTGCTTGACATTTCCATCATCACAAATTGACAATGAGTCGACTCCTGAACAGATTTCAATGAACTGGGAATGTTGCAGACTGACCAAGATCTGGCAGACCTCGTAAAACCACACCGCGGAAAGACCGTTTTCTCACAACGCCATCTCGGCGCAATAGATTTCTCTCTAGTCGAAAGATAGTTCGTTTGCTGAGGAATGCTACTGGCACAAGAATTTGCAACAGGATGGTTAGGAATAGGCTACGTACCGCTGGATTGAAAGCATGCTGTCCCTACCTTGGCATTCCGCCGAAGTTGCGACACCTTCAAACAAGGCATCAATGGGCCAGGGTTCATCAGGATTGGACTCGCAGGCAATAGGGCGACGTTCTGTTTTCGGAAGAATCTAGGTTTAACATGCCATCTGCTGATGGCAGGGTTCGAACTTGGAGGAGACGAGGGGAGAGGCTGGACCAAGATAATGTTGTGGAATGTGACCATTATGGTGGTGGTAGCGTGATGGTTTGAGCTGGCATACATCATGATGGGAAGACAGATCTTGTCATATTGCCTGGTAATCTCACTGCTCAAAGGTACTGTGACAAAATCATCGAGCCTGTTGTTGAACCGTATTTGTAATAACGTAATGTTGGGAATTTCCAACATGATAATGTCTGTTCACATACTGTGAGGCATACCTAGAACATTTTACGCATCCATAACGTCAATGTGTTGAAGTGGCCTGCAAGATCACCGGATCTCCCTCCCACTGAGCGTTTATGGGACCACTTAGGTCGTCAGGTGAGAGAGGGCAATGACGTCAACAACGTTTGTGATCTTGAACGTGCCCTGCAAGCTGAATGGGTCAGGATCCCATTGCAGGTCATTAGAAAACTGATTTGCAGCATGCAATGTCGTTATCAGGTAGTCTTGGCTGCGAATGGTGGGCACACTAGGTATTGAGCCATGTCCGAACTTTTACGCCTGACGCCCTAGTTCATTTCACTTACACCGGAGACTAAACGCCTCAAATCATGGAATAACATTGATGCGAATCATTGGTGATAAGAATCAAATATCTGAAAATGTATTTGGTTTTATGATTGTGTACCTAGCCTTTCCCCAGGAGTCAATTCTTACTGAACTTGCTATACTTTTTTCGATCAGTATAGTTTGTAGTAAACCTTTCCAAGTCACAACCTAAATGGGACACCCCAAATTTATTTGAGCCAACTTGAATAAAACCTGATGAATTTTTATATATCTGATATTGATTTACTCCATAATTTTGATAAAAGGAAGCATTTGAATTTTCTTGCTATATTTGATAATGATGGTGTATCAAACTTAGCAATAAATTGATGCACAAATTAAAAATTTAATTAAAGGGAATTAACTCCAGATTGACATCAGAAAATGGCAAAATGAAAACTTATTGAATACCATTGAATTGCAAATATTTTATAACTAAATATCATTAATCATCAAATGGAATTAATTTGAAAACGGAATTACATGTCTGAAGCCAAGTTGCTTATTGAATTTTGATTGAATGGTACTTGAAAATGATTATGAGGTTTATCAAGTCTATGGTTACTACCTTTTTGAGCAGATAAACGTGTTCTGTTGTTTGGTTATAACTTTATTTGGCCTATTGTCATACAATTGAAGATAGTCTATTATATTGAGGCTTATGTTGATGTGAGCTGTGTTGTTACGAGGATTGATGTGAGCTGTGTTGTTATGTAAGGGTTGATATGAACTGTGTTGTTATACGAGGTTTGATGTAAGCTGTCTCACAATGTAAGGGTTGATGTAAGCTGTGTCGTAATGTAAGGTTTGATGTAAGCTGTGTCGTAATGTAAGGGTTGATGTAAGCTGTGTCGCAATGTAAGGGTTGATGTAAGCTGTGATGTTTTGTAAGGGTTTACTTGAACTGTGTTGTTATGTGAGGGTTGATTTGAGCTGTGTTGTTATGTGAGGGTTGACATGAACAGTGTTGTTATGTGAGGTTTGATATAAGCTGTGTTGTTATGCGAGGATTGATGTAAGCTGTGTTATTATGTAAGGGTTGATGTAAGCTGTGTTGCTATATAAGTGTTGATGTAAGCTGTGATGTTATGTAAGGTTTGGTGTGAACTGGGTAGTTATGTAAGGGTTGATGTAAGCTGTATTGTTATGTAAGGGTTGATGTGAACTGTATTGTTATGTAAGGGTTGGTGTGAACTGTGTAGTTATGTAAGTGTTGATGTAAGCTGTGATGTTATGTAAGGGTTGATGTGAACTGTGTTGTTATGTAAGGGTTGATGTGAACTGTGTAGTTATGTAAGTGTTGATGTAAGCTGTGATGTTATGTAAGGGTTGATGTGAGCTGTGTTGTTAAGTGAGGTTAGATATGTTCTTATATGAGGGTTGATGTAAGCTGTGTTGTTATGTAAGGGTTGATGTGAGCTGTGTTGTTATGTGAGGGTTGACATGAACAGTGTTGTTATGTGAGAGTTGATGTGAGCTGTGTTGTTATGTGAGGGAGGACTACCTAAGGACGCTACAGACCAAATTTAGGGATAATCCATTCATTAGTTCATGAGAAGAAGACCTTTAAAGGTATTTCTATTTTTAGCTTTAGTGGCCCCTAAACAAACCCAACCAAATTTATTTGAGTCAACATGACAGAGGACTCTCTACGGATGCTACAAACTACGGATGCTACAAACCAAGTTAAGTGATGATCCATCCATTGGTTCATGAGAAGATGACCTTTAAAGGTATTTCTATTTTTAGCTCTAGCAGCCACTAAAAGGAGCCAACCATTTTTATTTGAACACATCTGATAAAAGACTATCTAAGAATGCTACAATCCAAGTTTGGTGATGATTCATGCATTGGTTCATGAGAATAATATGATTAAAGGTTTTTCTTCTTTAGCTCTAGTGATCCCTAAAAGGGCTCAAGTGGTATAATACAAGCAAATTGCAGTTAGAATGTCAAAAGGCTTCTACACAGGAAATTTGAAGTAAATCTGACCAGTAGTTTAAGAGAAGACCATTGTTGACACTGGAGTATACCCCTACCCATACTAACAGCCTACCCTGAACCTTAGTTCTGGTGAGCTATAAAAAAAACACATTCTACTGCATATTAGTACGTCAAATTTTATCAAAAGTCAAACTTACACATACCATAGCTTATTCTTTCAAGCCCCTGATTTCTGATGTCAACTAGTGTGAAGTTTTATTGGTTCATCTGGAATATAAATAAAGAGACATTGAATAAAAGTAAACAAGCAGCAAATCTTACAAAACAAATTTTATATGGTTCTCTTTTGAACATACGAAATTCACACTGAAGCTTTGTTGATAAATCTGGAATACCAGAAAACCAGTCAACAAACTCTAGTCCCTCATTGGTTGTTCCTGTGCAGTCATCTTAGTACAGTAATGCAGAAAACAAAGACTGGTTCCCAAATCTTAGCTTTATCAAAGACTGGTTCCTAAATCTTACATTGTATTTAAGACTGGTTCCCAAATCTTAGTTGTATTAAAGAATGGTTCCCAAGTCTTTGTTGTATCAAAGACAGGTTCCTAAACCTTAGTTGTATCAACTTGAGCACAGTTATAATGCATATTGATTTCACAAAAGGACCAGCAAAGTTAACAAAAAACTGAATACAGATAGACTTACTTAACAGGGTGTTTCTTTTTACTAAGAAAGTAACGCCGATAATCGGCGTCTTCCCCTTGACATTTTTCCCCCAAAGAAGCATTTTTCCCCTCGCTAAGATGCATAATTCCTCTTTGAAGCTATTCAAAAATAGGCAATTTCAGTTTAAGTAGATTTAATTCGGCCAAAATATCTATCAGACCAAGGTTAATTGGCATTTTCATGTAGAATTTATTTGTTGTGCAATGATTGAGCAAACCTATTGGGATTCCCCAGCTTTATAACGATGTCTGCAGAACCAATCCGAATGAGCTTATTACCTGCAATAGTAGAACGATATACACAGTGATGGGAACCAATACTAGATCCCAGCCCATGACGCATGCGTATATCCAAGTTTATGATGCCTGGAAGTAGGCGCACGTTTCCATTTCCGGTAAAATGACTAACAATTGATGAAATTAAGCAATACCATAACTGACTCAAAGCATACTGGACGGGTAAACTCCTTTTTTGCTGTAGCGATTAAACATACCATCCCTGGGCTAATCGACGCTCGATTCACTCATGGGAATAAATCTTTGGCAAGAAAATCTAACTGATCAAGAAAGTGTGGTAGACCTGTTCAAATGTAGAACAGACAAAGATATGGACCTGTAGATTGTTGTTTTGAATACTATTGTCATATCATCGATTCATGAAAACATTGGGTTTGGTTACGCGACAGTGTAGTAAAATTTGATAATTTCCCAAAGTTTCCCCTTTCACGTGATTTTTCCCCTTTTGACCAGTGTCCAGTGTCTTCCCCAGTCCCTAAAAAAAAACCCTGCTTAAGTTTATTAGGGTTGATATTTGACCAAGTTACAAATCATTTTGCAAAGGCAATAGCATTAACAGTTTTTAGGTTGTAGGAAAACTTCTACCTTACAATAAAACAACCTTCTGATGCTGTATCTAACAATTCCTACAAGTAATCAAAATCTGATTTTTAGTAAACATATCATCTTGTTTTTTATCTCCATTACAGTATTAAGACATCTTCATTAACTAGAGCTCCACAGAGTGAAACCAACTCTCATCTGTTTTATATTATTCTATTTAATATGCAATTTTGATCAAAATTCAAAGTTAAAAAGGGGGCACGCCTCCAAAACTATAGCTTTCAGAATAATGCCACTTGTCTCTTGCAACCGTGCCTGGTGATAATAATCAAGTGTTCAAAGTGTTGAGTTGATATCTTTAAAAGTGTCTGAGTAATGGGATACATTAAAGATTTTACACAACAATGACTATTATGACGCAACAATTATAATAGCAACTTTTTCTTTGAAACAGACAAGCTAAAAACTAGGTTGTTTTGTTGCTAATGGTAATGGTGAAGCCACAGGTCCATTTAATGCTGAACATGATCCACATGTTCCACAGTCATAGAATAATGCTGAAAATTCAGCAGAAGTTAAATCATAATCTTTGAGGACACATTAGCACAGACATCATGGTTATAATCATGTACATAGTCAACCATTAGCAGCATTCAAACCATTATAAATGACAACAATCACTATGATGAAAAATTGTTGTCAAGGTCAAATTGAGGTCAGTGATATGGGTGGACTGAGAATGGTCTAAGGTAACAACTGTGTAAGTAATAAAGAATTCTGGTAGACAATGTTGGTTTTATAAGTCACAACTGTGTAAGTAATAAAGAATTCTGGTAGACAATGTTGGTTTTATAAGTCACAACTGTGTAAGTAATAAAGAATTCTGGTAGACAATGTTGGTTTTATAAGTCCAAATCTGTTCAATGGGGGGGGGGGGTTACATAAAAAAATAAAAATTACAACATGGACGATATTAGAGTATTCAACTGATTTAAACTGACCACACAAAATATTCATAATGAATTTCCTAGTAAAAGTATTGAGATGACAATAATTCACAAATATTCTAACAATGAAATCAACAGATAAGAATTCACCATTCAACAATAATTCAACAATATCGTTATAATGTAGAGATGAAAAATATATCGAAAATATCCAAAAAGCAAAGCCCAATTTTAGAGAAAGAATGCATAATAAAGCTATAAGAATTAACATACCTTGGTCTAAAATATAATTTCATTACTTGGATATAAAAATGACTAAAACTGTGAAAAGAAGTAAAATATCTGCCTACCATGTGCCAGTGAGTTAACAACCTGCTCCAAAACTGGTTCTCCTCAAATACTTGTGTTCACTTTTTTCAAAAAACATGAGAATTTCATGGTAAAAACCTGTTTCACAAAATGAGTGACAGGAAAGCATTCAACCATTTTAAACCGAACTCAAAAAAAATTGTGTAAACAAAAGGATTAACAGTAGAAACACTGACTAACCCTTGTACAAAAAATTGACCAGTGTAAAATTTGATGTGTACATGACAAAGTATAAATAGTATGTTTAACTAATTGTATGTAACATGTACTGAAAAACAAGATATAATCCAGTGCTTTTTTCAACTCTAGGGGAAAGGTGGTGGGCCCTTAGTAAGGGTAAAATATTGTAGTGAGAAAATAGTGTAGTAAGTGAGAAATTAGTGTGATAAGTGAGAAATTATTATGGTGAGAAAACAATGCGTGAGGAAATAGTGTGGCAAGTGAGAAAATAGTGTGGTGAGACTTGAAGTCATAAAATGACAACATGTCGAGCCCACTAAGGTTCCTTTTTACAGTCTGGACAAGGCAAACCATGCCAATTTTTGCCCTTTAACAAGTGTGACCTTGACTGATGAGATATGGACCTGGGTCTTGCGCATGAAATCTCAACATGTGAACAATTGTGCCAAGTTATTTTAAAATCCATTGGTGCATGAAGACGTTATGGTACAAAGTCAGACATACTAAAACCTGCCAATTTTTGGCCCTTTAAACCCTAAGTGTGACCATGACATTAAAGATATGGACCTGGGTTGTGTGTATGACAAACCATCTCCTCAAGGAGAATAATTTTGCCATGTTGTTCTAAAACCAATCAGTGCTGAAAGAAGTTACAGTCCGGACATGGTAAAACATGGCAATTTTGCCCTTTAACCTGCCCCCCAAGTGTGACCTTGACCTCTGAAATATGGTCCAAGGTTGTGTGTATGACACACCATCTCATCATGGTGAACAATTGCGCCAAGTCATCTTAAGATTCATTGATGCGTAGGCAAGTTATGGTTCCAGGAAAAAACATGCAAATTTCTGTCCTTTAAACCCTAAGTGTGACCTTGACCTTAGTGATATAAATCTGGGTCTTGCACATGACATGCCATCTCATCATGGTGAACAATTGTGTCAAGTTATTTTAAAACTCATTGGTGCATGAAGAAGTTCTGGTCTGGACAAAGTCAGACATAATAAAACTTGCCAATTATTGCCATTTAAACCCAAAGTGTGACCTTGATCTTTGAGATATGGACCTGGGTCTTGCGCATAACACACCATCTTATCATTTGTGCCAAGTCATTTTAAAATCCATTGATGCATGAGGAAGTTCTGGTCTGGACAAAAAAAGTCACTCACACACACACGCACATACGTGGATCGCCATTTTGACAGCTATGTCAAGCTCACCGCAAGAGGGCTCGACAAAAATAGTGTGGTAAGTGAGAAATTAGTATGGTGAGAAAACAGGGTGGTGTGTGAGAAATTAGTATGGTGAGAAAATAATGTAGTGAGTGAGAAATTAGTGTGGTGAGAAAAAAATGACAAAGCATACATACCCCCCCCCAACATACTTATTATTATCAAGGTTTTAATTTTTTGGTCAATTTCAGTCTGCATGAAAAACTTTTTTACCTATAGTCCTTTGGACTGTATTATGCAGAAAAAGTTATAGTCCGAACCATATTTTTATAGTCCGAAATTTTAAATAAAATAGTGACACAATTTCCTGATTGAGTTTAATTTGCTTATCCCCCTGAGAAAACGAAACAGGAAATTTACGTTGTCAAAATGTTATAGCCTGTCGGACTACAACTTTGCAATATTTTTCTAGCCCGAGTCATTTTTTATAGCCTCGGGCTCAGACTATTCGCATATTTTGCAGACTGCAATTTCATAATTTTTTTACCAAAAGTAAAATTCAACGGGGCAGGAATGTTCATGTAGCTATAATTATATCTTACTGAGAAATAGTGCCATGGTGCATAAATACAGTTTATGATAACAGTGGTACATAAACCTAGCTTATTATAACATCAGTAACTACTGTGGATCAAACATTTTCTACACAAAATTTATTATTACTATATAATACTTTAGTAATTCTACAACATGCACACATCTGCCTTTACATAAAGTATAACCCCTCAAAACCAGACTCCCTGAAAACCAGATTTCTCTGAAAGTCAGGCAATTTTTCAAGTCCCCTTTTTTCTGTAATCAATTGTTCTCTACTGGATTTCTCAGAAAACTGGAATTCTGACCAGTCCTGAGAAGGTCCAGTTTTCAGGGGTTGTACTGTATTTCATTTAAACCTAGTTTGATTCCTTCCAAGATATTCTCTTCTTGTAGATACATATTGTATGATACACTTATAACTAAAGTTCCATTATCTCTTCCATATCTCATAAACAGATTTTTTTTAAATTTTCACCCTATCATATCTCATAGTAAATACACTTTAAATATGAATTGCCCAAATTGATTTTAAATGTTTGGTGTTTAATTTGCATGGTTAAACATAAAAATTAATTCAATTCAGAAATTTCAATAAAAATGACATATATTTATAAGTTAGAAGTAGTGTGATAACATATATATTCTGATTAATGATTTATGTCTTTATTATACATGTACATGGAACATAATGAAAAGTCAAATACTATGATTCAGATTATTTTGACTACATTTGATAAATGCATTACATACAATGTACTGAGGTAAATACATGTATAAGGTGAAACATCAAACAATTTGTGAACAACTACAGAGGAAACCCTATAAACTGGTTCCTCTATAAGCTGGTTCCCCCTCTAAATTAGCCAAATGTTCTGGTCCCAACTGTCATTACTGCATAATTCAAAAGTCCCCACTTAACTGGCATCCCCTCTAAACCAGCCAAATACCTGGTCCCAGGCTCAACTGGTTTAGAGGCGTTCCACAGTAATTAGATAAAATTGTGCACAAAGTATCATAAGACTAACATCAGTCTCAATCATACATTGAAATAATTAACAGTCTCATGTTCAACAACCAAAACTCACAGCAGACTCGACACACATCATGAACTAGATGCCCAAGTCCAACAGTGAGCCCAATAATGACCTTGACCTTTTTCCAACATTTTGTAAATAACTGAACCCCAACATACCTTTGTAATGAACAATCTGTTAAGGTATAAGTCAGTAAACACTCAGTTTTCCTTCTTGAAACTCTCTTCTTTGTTCACCTGAAACAAAATATGTAAACTTTCACCTTGCAACATGTGGACCAAAACAACATATACAAATACATCAATGATCGTTCAATGGCAATTCTTCTTCAAAAAATGAATTACTTGTAAAAACAACTTATAGTTAAACATCTGTTTTCTGAAAATCAACATTTTCAACAAAATCTACAGGTCATTTTTACTTAAACAAATAATAACTAGGCTTCCTCTACAAAAACTTTCTGGACAACCCTCATACTTAAACAATAATTACTAGGCTTCCTCTAAAAAAACTTTCTGGACAACCCTCGTACTAAAACAAATAATTGCTAGCTTTCTCTACAAAAACTTTCTGGACAACCCTCATACTTAAACAAATAATTGCTAGGCTTCCTCTAAAAAAACTGTCTATCAAACACTTAATAAATAATATTTTGGTAGTTAAAACATTTAGTGTAGTATTACATGTTATTGTGTTCTTGTTGACCAGCTTCAGATTGAGAAACAACAAGCACTGAATTACTTTGATCTTCACACTATAGTCAGCAAGGGTAAACAATTGTAACCATGAACCTTCAAGAACTGATGAGCTTTCAAAATATTTCAGGCAGATTGCAAAACCCTTCATGCCAAAATAAAGTATTAAGCACATAGTTCATGTTTGTTAACAAAGCTAAAACCATTTAAAAGCACTGTCATTCTTGTTTGAACTCCTGCTAACCAATGTTTTAACCCTTATCACACAGAAAAAGATTGTAAAGCATACAACTCTCATCCATAATAACATGATTTTACATTTCTTTCTAAAGCAATCAAATGAAAGGAGTTTCCTTTTTTTGAAACTAAATCCTGAACCAAGTCCCTTTTATCACAAATCTTGAGTCTTATCTCTTTAATAAGAAATCTTGATTCTAGACCCTTTAACTATAAATCTTGAGTCTTATCTCTTTAATAAGAAATCTTGATTCTAAACCCTTTAACTATAAATCTTGTGCCTTATCTCTTTAATCAGAAATTTTGATTTTAGACCCTTTAACTATAAATCTTGTGTCTTATCTCTTTAATTAGAAATCTTGATTCTAAACCCTTTAATTATAAATCTTGAGTCTTATCTCTTTAATTAGAAATCTTGATTCTATACCCTTTAACTATAAATCTTGTGTTTTATCTCTTTAATTAGAAATCTTGATTCTAGACCCTTGAAAATAAATTTTGAGTTTTATCTCTTTAAAAATAAATCTGGAGATTATTACCATTAAGGAAAAATAAACCATGAATTAAAACAACTACATTAACAAACAACAAAGTGAAGTAAATATCAATGAAGTCAAATCCAGTCCTGTGAAGTCAGCCAATAAAGTCCCATCAGCTCAAGTCTAGTAACATACCATTTATTGTTTTGTTAGTTGTGTGTCAGTGTTGTTGTTGTTGTGCGTAGCTGTGTTGTTGCTGTTGTGTGCGTCAGTGTTGTTGATGTTGTGGGTGGCTGTGTTGTTGCTGTTGTGTGTGTCAGTGATGTTGATGTTGTGGGTGGCTGTGTTGTTGCTGTTGTGTGTGACAGTGTTGTTGATGTGTTGATGTTGTGCGTGGCTGTGTTGTTGCTGTTGTGTGTGACTGTGTTGTTTGTATGTATTGAAATAGCATATCGTTCCGACATCGATTAACTCTGAGCGCTAATTTTTAACGCGAAAATTGAGCGCACGCGCAAACCACCGGAAGCGGTGCATGTACAAAATCATATATTCAAAGATAGTGTTTTGTTACTAACAATAACACCTATGGGAGGGAAGTGACAATCTGAAATAAAATTGTGAAATATCTATAAACTCTGAAATAAAACCATACAAAAAGTGGACGGTATATACATGCTTCAGCCTCAGGCTTTACTCAAATAATGCACCTCATCCTTCACTAAAGCTTGGATGAGGACACATTATTTTTCATAAAGCTTTCGGCTTCACATGTATTGAAATAGCATCTTCAAAGGCAACAAAACACATATTGAAACTCAACACAGATATGATAAAAAAACACCATAGATCTGTATTATCTGAAACACCCCTGTATACATACAAGTTAACATTCAGTAAAGATCGACTGAACAAACGAAATCTGTGAATTATCTAAGGTTTGTCTACGATAAAATTTAGTAAAGTTTTTATCTGAAGACCAGTCAGCAGTTTTTAAAATCCTGCTAAAGGAGCAACCACCTTTAGAAGCAGCAGAGACAGATGCTGATCTAAAAGAGTGTCCTGTAAACACATTTACATCTATACCAGACAATTCAAGAATATTTTTTAGCCACCTGGCTATAGTACAAGATGTTACAGACTTAAAAGTTTTATAACTGATAAAAACATGAAAAGACAAACAACAAATTTTAGTAAAACTAATATAGTATAGCAAACTATGCATTGCACAAAGTTTCTCATCTGAAAAATGTTCAATTATCATTGTATATTGATGTCCAACTCTAGAAGTTTTTAGACTAGAAGGAAAAGTAAACAACAGAGAATTCCTTTCCCTTAACATAAAATCTAAATCCAGGTTAACAAGAGTTTGAGCTCTTGGGGCGTTAGCTAATGCAATCAAAGCAAGAACCTTCAAAGTTAACATTTTTAAAGTCAAATTTTTTAAGAGGAATAAAGTAGCTAAATATTTTAACACATAAGACACATCCCACATGACAAGGTATCTAGGCTTTGGAGGGGTCATCTGAAAAACACCTTTCATAAATCTGTTAATATGAATAGAGTTACTACACCACTGATTCCCAAAGTATGGCAATGTCTATAAAAGCATGGATTTGTGACTATTTATCACTGAATAAGATTTACCAAGTTTCAACAAATAATGTAAATATTGTAAAACTACAAGCTCAGACACTTGAAAGGAACTTCCAAATCTGAGATGATTCCAAAGACACCACTTTTTCCAAGCGTATTGGTATTGTTGTAAAGTACCTTTCTTCCAGGAACTGACAATGACTTCCGCAACATTACTTGAAATTCCAGCACTGCACAAGGCTCTCCTGATACAGTCACAGCGAGAAGTTTGCGTGTTTTCATAACCCTGGGAGCATCTCCAGTTGAAGGCATAATGAGAAGGTCTTTGTGTCTGGGTAATCTGACAGGAAAAGAACAAGTAATATTAAGCAGTAAAAGAAACCAGGGCTGTGTTACCAAAAAGGAACAACAACAATTGCTCTTAAAACTCTATCTTCAACAATTTTGTTTAAAATTTTGCCAATCAAATTGAATGGCGGAAAAATATAAGGTTCAAAATGTGTCCATTCTTTGGAAAATGCAATACAAAATGTAGCTTCTGGTTCAGGAAACCATGAAACATATTTTTCCTTTTGCTTATTTAACCTTGAAGCAAACAAATAAATATCCGGACTAAAGAAATGTTTACAAATACGCTAAAAAATTTGGCTTTTTAACATCCACTCTGCCGTTTCTGAAAAATTTCTAGAAAAATAATCAGCTGAATTACTGTGTCCGGGAATATGAACAGCAGAAAGATAGATATTCTTTTCAAGAGCCCAGTTCCATATATTTTTGGATAAAGTATCCATAGACATGGAATTCATTCCATCCAAAGCATTTATATATGAAACTGCCGTAACATTATCACATTGAAACTGAATATGAATGTCACGACTATAACGAAATAATGATTTTAAGGCATAAAAGATAGCTAACAGTTCTAAATAATTTATGTGATTTAGTTTTTCTAATTCATTCCATCTACCTGCACAATGTAAATTTCTACTTAAATCAATGGCTCCAAATCCAGATAAACTGGCATCTGTTCTACACAGAGTATCAACCTTTGGAGGCCTAATATGTTTGCCATTTTTTGCACTAATGTTATTGTACCACCACTCTAACTCTTGATAACTCAGTTTGCTTAGTTTTACATAATTGTCAAAATTCATAGAATTACCCAAACCAAATAATTTATTTCTTTCCAAATTTCTATAATGTAAAGGAGCTTCTAGAATAGCATAAAATGAATTTATAATAAGACCAACGATTGAGGCAAGCTCTCTTACGGATACAGTTCCTTCCATCAACAATTTCTTTGCTAAATTTACAATTTTTTGTACTTTATCATCAGTAAGAAAAACCTTAAATTCAAGAGAGTCTATTATAAAACCAAAAAATTTCATTCTTCTTGTTGGAACTAATACAGATTTTTTCTGATTTACAACAAAGCCTAGACTGTTGAAAGTTTGAACAATCAATTCAGTATTTTTCAAACAACTTGCAAAATTTTGATGCATATTGATAGAGTCATCAATATAATAAGAACACTTAATATTTTTATGTCTAAACCAGGCAAAAACTGGTTTTAAAATCTTTAAATACGGCTGATATCTATTATAACCAGACTGGTTGTAACTTTTCTTATACGGACGGTTAGAAGATCTGCCTCTAAAATACTGATTTCTGTAATAATCTTTACCAAGATCGATCAAAGAATCACATGACTTAATGTCTTTGGCAACTTCATCACCCAAACAACTGTGTTGAAATAGGCATTGACACATTACACAAACTGTGATACTTTTTCTTGAGAGACAGTCTGATCATATATCTGCGTCTAATGGATAGGTTATACTGAACTTGACCCATTAAAGTTAGAGCATCTGAGAAAAGCGACTTAGCTTCACTATTAGCCACAATATGTGTTTTCATCAAAGCTGCTAATTTCATAATAGGAGTCGTACTTGCAGCAAGTAAATTTTGGATATCAGAAATACTTTTGTCAGTAGTCTGAGTCCTTTTATCCATCACTTTCCATATTTCTGAATTAACTAATGGAGCACAAGCTTAAATTAACTGGCACTTCATATTTTGACACCAGACTTTCAGTTTCACATGCTGAGGTGCATACCACATTAATCATTTTTGCCAGTGATTCAGCCACTGCACTACCTTTTTCAGGTGTTTTTAACTAAGGTAAATCCCAAAATTCATCAAGAGAAGACAAAGACTCTGTCTCATCAAACAAGGCATTACTCATATCTTTTCCAATATCCTTGGAAGCTGTGTAAGAATCATATTCAATTTCCTCATTGTCCGATAATTCACTAGGATCAAATTGGACTTTTAGGTTAGGTCTATCAGAATACTGTGGCTCATTCACATGAGAAGTAGACGGGTAAAAGCCTAACATATCTCTAAGACTGTCAATATCTTTTTGAGATAAATTGGAAATATCCAAAGATTCAGATTTCTCATTTCTAACTTTGTTAGAAACAAATGGAATATTCTCTTTATTACCCATGTCTTTATAAGACTTGTTAGTTTTCTTAGGAACTTTCTGCTTCGGAGTGTCCTTGTGTTTCAAAACAACTGACTTTAACTTTTTCACTGAAGCATGTGGTTCATCAGAACTAAAGCCACTGAACTCACTATCCGAGTCCACCAACGACAGAACTTCGTCCTGTTTGGAACTCATTACGACTGTAGACAAACAATTTGGGACAACGTGATCAAAAATATTTTCAATAAGTCCCGAATAAATTTCACGGACAGAAAAATAACTTATCAAGTGGCGCTAAACACGCCATTCAATGTCGACGCCAAAACGAAATATGATTTTGTACATGCACCGCTTCCAGTGGTTTGCACGTGCTCGATTTTCGCGTTAAAAATTAGCTCTCAGAGTTAATCGATGTCGGAACGATATGCTATTTCAATACATGCGAAGCCAAAGGCTTTACGAAAAATAATATTTAATAAGGATTTCAATATACGACTTACCATATCACAAGCTTCTTCAACAATTTTCATTTCAACTTCAGACAATAAAGAACTGAAAATACAACAAAGCAATTTAAACAAGTAACTAGTGTTGTCCACAACACATAATGTCCCCTACTGGCTCCGCCTTGACTCAGTATGGTAATTAATCTGTATAACTGTCACACGTATTAAATACCACACCATCAAATAATCAACACAGAATTTCATTCACATAGCCAGAATAAAGTTTGTTATTGCAGTAACAAGATTTTGCAACATGTTCTTTATTATTAACATTACCATAGCAACCAGAATTGTAATCCTGGGAGACAACAAAATAGCGTATATAATCTCGACATTGTCACTTATTCACATACTCAAAAACCAAACTTCATTCATCTATCTTGAACAGTGAAAAAGTTATGACAGAATCAATACTTTTGTGGATATTTTTACTATTTCCGTTACCATGGTAACTACAATTTTACCCATGGGAGAAAACAAAATGATCTGCATAATCTTCACATTGCCACCTATTCACATACCAACCTTCATCATCCTAGGTTGTTTAGTTATTGAGTTACTATAGAGGATCTAGAAGTTTTTGCCACATTTTTACTAGTTCCATTACCATAGCAACGACAATTTTCTTGCGATGGAGAAAACAAAATGACGTGTGTAATGTACACATTGCCTCCTATTCACATACCAAATTTCATCATCCTAGGTGTAGTTATTGAGTTATCGAGGGATCCAATTTTAAGCGGACAGACAGACAGACAAACAGACGGACCTACGGACGAGCAGCATCATAACATAATACAGCCCTTCTGGCGTATAAAAAGAGGCCTCTGTGGTTGAGTGGTTAATGTAAAAGAGACTCCTCTGTGGTTAAGTGATTAATGTAAAAGAGACTCCACTGTGGTTGAGTGGTTAATGTAAAAGAGACTCCTCTGTTTTTAAGTGGTTAATGTAAAGGAAACTCCTCTGTGGTTGAGTGATTAATGTGAAAGAGACTCCTTTGTGGTTGAGTGGTTAATGTAAAAGAAACTCCTATGTGGTTAAGTGGTTAATGTAAAAGAGACTCCTCTGTGATTGAGTGGTTAATGTAAAAGAAACTCCTATGTGGTTAAGTGGTTAATGTAAAAGAGACTCCTCTGTGGTTGAGTGGTTAATGTAAAAGAAACTCCTATGTGGTTGAGTGGTTAATGTAAAAGAAACTCCTCTGTGTAGTGCATGAGACTGTCAGACATTGAATATTAATCCTTTAGTAGTGCATGAGACTGTCAGACATTGAATATTAATCCTTTAGTAGTACACTGAGACTGTCAGACATTGAATATTAATCCTTTAGTAGTACACTGAGACTGTCAGACATTGAATATTAATCCTTTAGTAGTACACTGAGACTGTCAGACATTGAATATTAATCCTTTAGTAGTACACTGAGACTGTCAGACATTGAATATTAATCCTTTAGTAGTACACTGAGGTCAATTTCTAAACATCCACCTCATACTTTATAGCATTAGACACCCTTAATTAATTTCCTGGTGGACTTACAATATCTGCAATCCAACATTTACTTTAAATGCTCAATTTCAATGTGAAGATCAACTGTATGTATTGTACAAGATAACAAGAGGGCCATAAATGGCCCTTTTTCGCTCACCTGAGTAAAGATTGCAACATCTATGGTTTTCCTGTGAATTGACCCAGTGACCTAGTTTTTAACCTGAGCTGACCCATGTTCATACCTGTTCATGATATCATTAATACAAACATTCTGACACAGTTTGAGGAAGATCCAATTAAAACTGCGACCTATAGTGGGTTAACAAGGTTTTCCAAAGATTTGACCTGGGGACCTAGTTTTTGACCCCTGATGACCTATATTCGAACCTGTCCAAGATATCATTAAGACAAGCATCTTGACTAGGATTGGTGAACCTCCAATTGGAACTGTGACCCCTAGAGTGTTAACAATGTTTTTCTATTATTTGATAACCTATTGACCTAGACTTTGACCCCAGATGACCCATGTTCGAACTTAACCAAGATATCATTAAAACAATCATTTGAGAAGGTTTGGTGAACCTCCAATCAAAACTGCGACCCCTATTATTGAGTTTGTTTACCCTCGCCTCCGGGTTATTCCCATATGGGCGAGCATTCACTATCTTTAACAATAAAATATAGTATAATATATAGCCTTTTTTTTTTACAAAAACAATTTTTAAAAGAATCTAGTTGGGGTAGACTATTTTAGTGAACGTTTATATGAGTGTCTATTTTTTAACTTAGTATATAATAACCATTATAATACACTGTTTTTATTTTATTACTTTTTTACAGAGAAAAAGGGGATCTATATTGTTGTATAACTATTTTATTTTATCAATTTGTTGCGATAGTCTTAACTTATTTTGGTAAAACTATTCTGTTTCACTGTTTTATTAATATAACTAATAATTAACCATTGTATTTTATTTGTTGTTTGATAAAAAAAAGGGAAGGGAGATCCATGTTATTTTTTAATTATTCTAATCTAAATTCTGGGTTTGGGATTTATGGCTATTTTTTCTAACATAGCTATTTTTTGGATTCTATTAAGAAATGACTTGTTTTTTCTATTATTAATACTACTGGACATAGTCTACCATCTTGATATTCATGTAACTTTGATATATTATAGTTAAAAAGATAAAAAATTTTTTGCCTAATTGGATACCATAGTAAATAAGTACTTTCCGATATGTGGTTTGCATTCTCTTTTACAACATATATAACAGGATGCAAACTCTTAAGTGATTCTGATGTAGCGTGTGCTTCATCTAGAGATCAGAATCGCTTGTTTTTTGTGGCCAGCCGCATTTATATAAGTTTGATGAAGTCCTTGATACATACCGGAAAGTATGATGGTTTCAAAAATAACCCTCAGGACTTAAATTATAATTATTTAATTAAATGTATCTTAAAAATTAGGACTGGTAGTCAATAAAAAAATTGTTCATCCTCTGTGTAGTAATTAAAACAATAGTTAAAATAGTAAAGTGTTGTGTATTAGGATATAAACCACCTCCAGAACCTTATATATATTATATTGCTAAGCTTGTTTATCTGTATATTAAATGAGTCTAGTATAGAAACCCACTGTGCACACTTGTCTTTTAGACCACTACATAACAATCTGGCGAAGAGAATTGATATTAGATTCATTTGACTAAAATGGCTACTTCTGCGATCGGATATGTTGGAGAATTTTCAGAATTGAACGAGACATGGAAAAGTTACAGTGAACGTGTGATGAATTTTTTCAAGGCGAATCGAATTCCAGATGAAAGACAGGTTGCAGCATTCCTAAGTTTGATTGGTGCAAAAACTTACAGCTTATTAAGGAATTTAACATCACCAGGTAATCAGGCCTCAAAACCTCTACAGGATTTATTTTACTCATTAAGTGGACATTTTACTCCAAAGCCACGAGTTATTGCAAATATCTAAAGATTTCAGTTTTACGACGCTTATCAGGACATTGTGACTTTGGCACCAATCTAGATGACTCATCAAGAGACGAGCTAGTTTGTGGAATAAGATCTGAGACAATTCAGAAGAAGCTGTTATCAACTAAAGATCTCATACTTGATAAAATGTACGAAATTGCAGTAGCAATGGAAACTGCAGCCAAGCATGCAGAAGAGCTGCACAGTGCTTCCCAATCAAAGCAGACAGTAAACAAAGTGCAAAAAGGGGGACAGAAGGCTGTGAAAAAGGGTCCAAAATCGCAGAAAAACAGGAAATGCTCCTACCGCTGTGGAAAATCAAATCATTTACCGCAGGACTGTTTCTTCAAAAATGCTGTGTGCAACTATTGCCACAAGACAGGACATTGCATGCTTAGCAAAGAAAAGCAGAAGCCAGGCTATTGGGAAATGCACAAAAGTCAAGGGAACCAATTACTTGGATATTAAAAATGTGCTTACACGGAACATAAATCAGGGAAATAGCAGTGATAACATTACAGTCTCGCCCATAGTAAACCCATAGTTAACGGAAAACAGCTGAAAATGGAGCTTGACACTTAGGACTTATCAACAATTATTCAGGAATAAACCTTTATCAAAGACAAACACTATTCTCAGGACATTCTTTGGAGAGTTAATTAAGCCAGCTGGTATTTTTCATGTGAAGGTGAAAAGCGATTCAAATGAGGCCCTGACGCACAATTTGGATTTATATGTTGTAAAGAAAAATTATCCATCGTTATTTGGAAGATCTTGGCTGAAACGCATCAAAATTGACAGCAAACGTCCTAGGTTCGGTGATATCGTATGTCATGCCTGACAGAGAGAAGCCTATAGCTTTTGCGAGTAGAACTTTGAATAGTGCAGAACGAAATTATGCACAGGTGCATTAGCTGTCATATGGTCAGTGAAGAACTGGCACAATTATATATTTGGTCGAAAGTTCCCGCTAGTGACAGACAATCAGAGTATGTTAACTATATTCGGTCCAAAAAAGGGATTCCACCCAGCGAACACATGACGTCGGATAGACGTCGAGTTGTCGTCGGATTTTGGTCACGACCTTCGGTGACCAAAAATCCGACGTTCCGATGTCGCACCTTGACATTGGATAGATGTCAGAAAAAATCGTCAATATGACGTCGGTTTTCAGTCAAGTCATGTTTTGTCATTCTTATTTGAGAAAACTACGATACGGCTTAGAACTAACAGCAAGCATCTTGTTTGTGGTTGTTGAAGTAGCGACTGTACTTAAATCCGTTTTGATCATTATTTCCCCAATCGGTGTTCTTTTTAGATTTGACCCAAACCTGGCAATTTGTATTGAACTCCATTAAATGTGTTAAATTCTGCTTTAAAATATTTTTGACAATTATTTTCGATTTGTGGTTGTATACAAACCTAGCAGGTCAGATAAAAAGATTAAACCAATATGATATGAATAAAGAAAATAAATTCTTGCGCACACGCAATGGTTCGCGCACGTGCAGTCTCGTGCGTTTTTTTTAAGCGGCTCCATTTTCAACAAATCAAGCAGTTTCAAGCTTCTCTGATTCAAGAAATCTGTCCATCAATAAAGGTATTTTGAGTTACAGCTTGCTTGCTTTATTCGATAAACATAAGGCATGAAGCCCAACAGTTTACAAGTTATTTGCATGTATATGAATAGAACATAGATACGTTATATTATAACGGGAATGATATAAACATTCCAAATATTACATTGGTAATGGCGCACATATATAAATATAATGAGAAAAGTGCGAGACACATACAAACAATAGTCAAGAGTGAAAGAAAAATTAAACATAAACAAAACTATCTCGTAACCTAAAACTTTTGTAAATATAAACAGCAAGGTTTTGAATGGTATTTAAGTCAACAGATGTAAAAAGTTCAATGAATTTAGGTATGTTTGGACGTTTCCAAAAATAACCATCAATATATTTTTTTCTTAGGTTCAAATACAAAGAACATTCTAATACAAAATGAAATTCATCTTCTAACTTTTCACAAAATTTACATTTCCGATCTTCTCGTAATAATCTATTCCATCTTCCCATTTCGACTTCTAATCTATGACTTGACATTATTAATTTGGTAAAAGCAACTCTATATTTTGGCATATTAATAAGATTAAAATATGATTTAAATTCAAATTTCGAAAATAAACGGTATGTACTGGCACGGGATGACTCGTTTATTTCGGCATTCCAATTTTGTATATATATGTCATTAACTCTAAGTGAAAAAAGATGCAAAAATAACTTACAATTCTCAACGCCTTGATTCAACCAAGCATAATAAAAACCAGTGGACTGTAATAAAACTTTAACTTTTGATACCCAGTTTACTAAATAAGGTTTTTCTTCAATGTTGTTTAACAAAAGATTGTACGTTTGTTTAATCAGTTTACTATTATCAGTTCTCATAATTTTAGTCCAGTGACGTACAATAGACAATAATCTTCTTGTTTTTAAAGGTACTCTACCAAGTTCGCCATAAATAAAATTATTTTGTGTTTGTCTTTTTACTCCTAGGAGTTGTTTACAAAATTGTAACTGAATATTTTCTAGTTTCCTAGCTTCCGAGAAACCCCATATCTCAGAACCGTAATTTAAGATAGGTAATATTAACTTATCAAAAATATCAAGAGAGTGACTAACACTTATATTTTGAAATTTATTCAGATACATTTTCATTTTAAAAATTGATTTCATAGCTTGGCCACTTAATGCGTCAAATGTTTTCTCAAAAGATCCGTTGGTGGTAAATACAATGCCAAGATAAGTAAATTGTGTGACTATTTCAACAACATTATCGTTATAAGTAAAAATCCTATGGTTTATTTTCCTACCTTTCTTAAAAATCAATATTTTAGTTTTTTGAACATTAACTACCAATTTCCATTTTTCACAATATTCCCATAAGATGTTTAGACCCTCCTGAAGATTATTTTCACTATCAGCAAAAATTACAATATCGTCTGCATAAAGCAGTAAAAATAATTTCAATAAACCCGAGTCTATACCTTTAAAACCGTTCAATGACATGTAACTTTCTAAATCGTTCACGTACATTGCAAATAAAAAAGGACTCAAACAGTCGCCTTGTCTTACACCTAAGTAACAATCAAAACAATTACTTAATTCGTTCTTGAATTTAACCCTAGATTTTACATTAGAATATAAAGATTTAATAATATTCAACATTTTGCCAAAGACACCAACTTGAAATAATTTATAAAATATATTTTCTCTTACAAGATAATCAAAAGCCTTAGTAAAATCGATAAAACATGCATAGAGAGCCTTTTTATTATTAATAAAGTGATTGATTAATCCATCTAAAACAAATATATTATCTACCGTACTCATATTTTTTTGAAAGCCCGCTTGCGTCTCAATGTAAATATCATAATTTTCGGCCCACTTGTTCAATCTGTTATTCAAGACCCGAGTGAAAAGTTTTCCAAACGTACTCAAAATCGTGATGCCTCTATAATTTTCTGGACTATTTCGGTAACCTTTCTTAAACAAAGGAACAATATAGCCTTCAGTCCATGCAGGTGGAAAATAACCTATTGTAAAAATTTTATTAAAAAGTATAGTTATATAATTGCCAATTATATGATATCCATATTTGAACATTTCATTCAAAACAAAATCTGATCCACCAGATCTATTATTATTTAATTCTTTACAAGCGTTTTTAATTTCGTTTTCAGTAAAAGGTACATTAAGCTCATCAAACATTATTTGAATTTCGTTTGTAACAACATCATAAAAACGTAAAATATCCTCATCAGGCTGAAAAAATACTGACTCTGGGTCGTTAATAGCCTTGAAATAATTTTCAAATTGTGACATCGTAATTTTACAATCAGTATTAACATAGGTCGATTTTAATAATTTCCAGTATTCTTTTGCATTTTTCAATTTCAAAGAATTGAGTTTTGCTGTATTTGACTCATCAAACGCCATTTTTTTCTTCCTAATAGTGTTTTTATATAAAGTTCTACTGTGACAGAATAAACTTCTATTTTCTTCTGATTTGCATTGTCTAAAATTGTTTAAATGATCATAAAATTGTTTCCTCATACTCAAACATTCATTATCAAACCACGGTTTGTTGTACCGTTTCGTACTATTGAAATGTTTGGCATGATAAACGTCAACTTTACATATTGGGTCACAGACTTTACCAAAGACATCATAAAATATTGACAAATTTTCATTCAAGTCTTCACCGCAGTGTACATTAACAATATTATCAGTCAATTCATTGAGATTTGAAATATACATTTCATTTGGTAAGGCATTTACATACAAATCTTTGGAACCATTTTTCCATACATAGCGGTGAGAAACCTTTTCATATTCATCATGCATGTATGAAGGAGCTTCAATAATGCTTTTACATTTCAATGAAAATGAGACAATACAATGGTCTGATATAATATTTGGTTCTTGGATTAAAAACGAGGTAAAGTATGGAAATAATGACGGGTTACAAATAACATAATCTACAACACTGGAGCCCGTTGATTTTACGCATGTATAATTACCTATGAATTTATCCTGCATGACACGGCCATTAGCTATTCTCAGACCAGTACTTTTACAAAAATTCACTAATAATCTACCGTTTTCATTAACAAACATATCTTTAGAAACCCGTGGTAACTCACGGTCTTCTAAATAATCATCATATATAAAATCAGACATAAATAAGTGATCATTTTCTACATAGTCTTTCAACTGACCGACCCTACTATTCAAATCGCCTGTCAAAACAAAATAGCAATTCTCGTGAAATCTAGTATTAAGATCTATTATATGATCAGTTATACAATCACATAAATTTTCACCAATAAAATGTTCACGACTACTGCCTGTTGGAATAATATAAGATAAGCGCATAATGACATCTTTATCAAAATTAAACAACGATTTATCAAGCTTGAACCATATCATACAGTCATGTACATGTTTCAATAATTCAAACCCTGGACTTATCTTGTCAGTGACATAAACTATTATCCCCCCCCGCTATTTCTTCTAGCAGATGAATTTTTCATGTCACGATTTAAAACATAGTGTGAAAAGCCGTTTACAGCGCAATTAAAGCTATTGTCTAACCAGGTTTCACAAAATAGCAGAATGTCATATTCATTAAATAATTTCTTCACTTCTGGGGATTCTAATTTATTATAAGATTTTCCTATCAGTCCTTGCACATTTAGCGTACAAAATTTTAAGTCACTTTCCTCATACCTATCCTATTGACAATCTACCCGATCTGGTTTTTCCCTCTGGCTATTTATAGAACACTGATCGTCTGTATCACTCGGACAGTCACTATTCTGGTTTCTTCCGTGGCTATTTTTAGAACCTGAATCGGTATGTACACTCCGGACACTTGTATTTTTGGAAGAATTATGACCACATGATTTACTGGTAGAAGCTGTCTGGCTGAAGGACGTTGGTTTATTTCTTTTCTGGTTGACCTTATTTGGATTTTTTGAGTTTTTATTTGGGGACACTGTTTTGCTACGGCCTCTGGTCGCACGACGAGCTGTACGTTTTATAGAATTTATAGAACCTTCCGTTACTGAAGGTGTACTTTGGGTATCGTCATCTGATTGTCCACGGGATTGTGTTGATGGATTCTGGACTGTTTTACATTTCTTATATATATGCATGCAAACAATCTCAGTTGCTTTAAATCAAGACAGATAGCATGTATTATCTCTCTTTTGTGCATACATGGATGAAAATATTTTGCATGCATTCCCCACCCACCCTAGGCCCAGGGCATTGAAATTAAATTTTGGCGCATTGAGACAATCCATAGGAATTCAAAGTTTTACAACCAGTTGTACTCTTGTATTGCACCTGCCTTCATTTTGGATTAGTTGAAAATTAAATCACACCAGTCCAATACTGGCAATAGCATAAATCCAAATTAATTTGTGCGTGTTTGTTATTAATTCATCAAATTAGCTCTGACAGGCAAATAGTGTAATTTCTAGCATCCTCATTCATGCGCAAGCATGAAGGTGATCGAAAATAGGTTGGAAAAATTGATTAGACCACACAGTAGGGTCCCCTTGATTTTTTCTGTGGAAAAAATAAAACATTTGACCTAAAATGGTGATTTTTCCAAAATATTCAGAAGAAATAATGCTATTCGTAAAATTGTTGCTGAAAAATGTGGTTGAGGTGCTCTGTGACAATTATTAATGATTCAGTTGTTGGTTGATTGAAAATTGGTTGTACTGGGATACAAGTTGCATTTCAAGTTCCCATTTTATACATTTCCATGTTGATATTTTTTTTTATCTTTATTAACTAACTGAAAAAATGGCATGCACTATACATAAATACAATTATATATAATCTAGCTTTCATCTTACATGATACATGTATATAGTTTTACCATTAGTATTTTTCTGTTTCTGCAACAACTAATATTATACTAACATAGTAAGAAATACAATGGCATGTTATTAAATTGTCTAAATTTCTGCAACTTAGATAAAAAGTCAAATATTATACATTGTTGCTGTTACAACTTTAACTGAGTGGGCAAATAACATAGTATTACAGAACAGTTCATAGAATTAAAAAAATATATATATGGTCATAAGTGTGGTCCTGTACATTTTTCCTGTTGTATCAAAGCACTGAGATGTTAAATAGTGCAAACAGGTTGAGAAGCCAGCAAAAAAGAACTTAAAAATAAAAAGGAATTATGAGTCTGGTTGATGTGAAGTCCAGAAGATGGAAAAATTATGCTATATTTTAAGAAAAAGATCTGGTGTGTTAATAGTTTGAAAAGCATAATATTTTTCACTTAAAACATATGATTTTAAATATACTTTAATAACTTCTAGATTTGGTAATGACTTTTTTGATTCACATTCAAATAAATAATGCTTAACTAATAGAACAATAACATTTGATGAAATACATTTATTTATACTACCAAACAGCACTTCACATTTGACTATACTGCATGAATACAAAAAACAATTTGAGAAAGCCAAGTTTTAAGTTGATTCCAAAATCAACAACTCTACAGTCATGAAATAAATGAGAAATTGTCTCTGGCTGGACTTTGATGACAAAAAACAAAGTTACTGTTCTGTTTTACCCATTTTGAATAAGAGCTGGTTTGTGCCCTAGGCAATATTCTATGGTTCATTCTATACTGTAGCCAGTGAAGCTTTGAGTCTTTTGTGACTTTAAAAGAATTTTTATAAATGAGATTCCAATTGAAAATTTGGGGTAAACTAAGTTCCTCTATCCATTTATTTTGTGCTTTAAGAGATAAATGTGGCTTAAGAGGAAGATAATCATATATGATTCTACAGCCTTAATTCCCTCCATTAATTATTTGAACTATATGTGCATGACTTAAGGCAGATAAACTCAAATCAATAGACAGACCTCCGTTAGTCTAAAATAATGTTATTTTAACATCAATTTACTGTCAACTTCAATTGTTACCTGAAGGAGTGTAGTTCTATCGTTAGCAGGAAGGTATACTAAGTCTAGTATGTCAAAAAAAAAAAACAATTAAAAATAATCCATGTACCCAAACATGATGTAACGTGGGGTGAATAACATCTCGCTGATGTAGTATTTTGAATCATTTTAAATATACCTAATAAATTTCAATACACTCCAATAAGGGTCAATGCTATTCGCTATAGATGAAAGTCTTGGGGCAGAGGCAGACCACTGTAGACCCTAAATAGACAGCACTCTTCTACAGACTGATCTGGGCCTACGCTGGTCTCAAATGCTGCAAGGTACATTTTTCGTGATACAATTATTGCATACTTCGTTTTACATGTACATATGGGTGAGAGTTATCAAGCAAATGTCTGAAATTCTTTTATGTCTGAAAGAATTTAGCTGAAAAGCAAAACGCACAACCAGTGGGTGGTGCTCTTGTTTTTGTGATTTCCATAACTGATTACGTGATTGTTATTCATAAACAAAATGGCATGTTTTGTATCTGTGATAGATACACTTATATTATTTTTTAAAGGTCCTATGAAGTAGCCACAACCCCCCGAAGATGGTGCCGCTAGCGTCAACCACTCTGCCAGTCCTGCACCAGAAACAGATGATGCAGTGGACAATTTGCTAACAGTCTCACAATTGTTGAGGGACAGCCAGAGCCTCTTCTCCTGTGATGCCAGATCATGCTCCAGTAGGTCAAAATCCAGGTCAATATCTCCAAGTCAAAGGTCAGTTTCCCCATCAATAATGCAGGGCCATGCATCACTTGGAAAGAAGTCCTACTTGGATAGGATATGTTTGAACAGACCAGTGTCTAATATTTTTCAACCCTATGTCTCTAGCACACCTTACAGATCTCATAGCAGGTCAAGGGGGAGATCATCCTATTCGAGGTCTAGGTCACAAAGTAGATCTGAAAGGCACAGAAAGTCTAGCTCAACTGATCTAAGGTATAGAAGAGAGAGATCAAGGTCAAGGTCACAAGCAAGTACATCTACCAGTAGTCACAGGTGTAGCAGCCAGAGGTTAAATGATGGGTCATACAGAAGAGAAAGAGTGCACGTCCATCAAGTATTATGGCCAAGAAACAAAAGCCAGATACAGTCGTGGAGGAGGACGCTAGGTTCCCAATGTCTGAAAGCAGTGTGTTCTTTCATATTATTTCTGAAGCATATTTATTAGACTGATTCGCAAAAAAGTTTGTGTGATTGTACAAGTATGTTTTTTTTTAAAAAAGCCTTATTATAACTAAAGTTTTTAAAAAAATGTACCTTTGGTTTAGTATCAATAATGTTGTTTATTTTATCTTGCATTATTAAAAGTATTTGTACATGTCGACCTTCAGACACTACAATTTATGTCATGCAATCTACACTAACAGAAAGAATTCCGAATTGAGCATTGCCAAGTCCTGTTTTGATTTTGTCATCATTGTTTAATCTGCATTTATGGGGCAATAATATTGGTCACAAGTGTAACATGTACATTTTGCCCTTTACTAGTGTTACAGATTTCCAAAAGCAGGTACTACATTTTCTGATGGACATTCGAGAGGAACTCCAGGCGCAGAGGAAAGTCCAGCAGCTGTCTGGTGAATTCACCATAACCAGGGCTGATTCCCTCGATGAGTTTCTTCAGCTGGAGTCCTCTTCCACAAAGCCAAAAGAAAGAAAAGCTATAGTATATAATTACGTTCACATTATTTTTTTAAATTTGCAGGAAAAATAATAGTGTTGAAATTGTGTAACTGTAACTGAATGCCTGTTATAAGTACACAAGTACCCTTTTAAAAGGAGTTTTGTTTTGTTTTGTAAAGTCAGATTTATAAAATGTTGCCGATACTATTTATGAATGTATTCATGGTATTTGTTATCTAAAAAAAATATTTGAATTATTAAAATGCCCATTCCACATTGATTTCATGTCGAAAGTTGGTGGTGCCAATCTCCGAGACAACATCATCCAAGACAACATCAAGAGAATAATGGAAAAGTAAGTTCATTTGTTAACATCATATTAATATGATTTAAAATTTCAAACTTATGTTATGTGCATCTGACCAGTATGGAAGCTGATCCTTAACAAGACAATATAGGGATGTTGCTCCCTTTCATAAAATTTGTAATTGTAGCTAAGCCAGATACAGTGCAGGCAACGAACAGAAAATATTATTCTTATAACTTTAAAGCTTTAAAGCTGCTCTTCTCTATTAGATTGGGTATCAAAAAAGTAAATTAAAGCAGTTCTTTTTTTGTCAATGACGGAGTTGAATATGTTCTTTTGGCCATCATGCTTTGATTAAGAAAACGTTGGAAAAAGTATATAGCTGTTTTAAAACAACAGCCAAACAGCAGCAGTTTTTCACATAATGTTAATCCCATATTCCAGACTGATGACAAATAAAATCATGGCGTGGTTCAACATGAAGGGTAACACGCATAAGATGGCCTTCTGGTACACTTTGCTGATGAGTGTTGTTATAGGTACTATTATATCATTTAACAAATGAAAAGCATTACAATGATTTCTTAGACTGAAACATGGTTTCTGGTATAAGTAAGTAATTAAATATTGATGTATGTTTACAAAAGCTTTTAACATTATTACTTAGTCTGATTAGATCCTTGTGGATTGCATTTAAAACGGGCAGATGAATGAATTGAACAATCCATTGGATTTACTTTTTCAGCGAACACCTTGAAAACAGTCTGTAATAAATCGTGCAGTGAGCAGGAAGCCAGCGCAGCAGTTGCCAACTGCCCAAAATATGCACCGGACAGGAGAGGCGGTGGTGGAAGAAAGGCGGGTCCTCGACAGGCAGTTGGACAGGAGCATCCAGATGGAGATACTGATGAATAAGACATGATAAATCTTCGCAATTTTCTGTTTACGCTTAATTTGCAAAGGTTTAATTAATGTTGAACCCTATAATGTTGCAGAATGTCTTATGTTGATAATGTGCAATTATGTTGTACCTTACAGTCTCTAAAGGTTGAAAATATTGTATGTTTTATGTTTTAATGAGGATGCAATATTGACTAAAGTCTTAATACAAATGTATGCACAAAAACACACACACTAAAACCCACTCTTACATATGCGCATACACACACACATCCACACTCTTACCCTCAATACACTCACACACATTCACATACACTTTCACACACTCATCACCAACACTTACCAGTACACACACTCTTTTCACACCAACACACATGAAGGCATCTCTATTTTTTTGCAGCAATAAAAAGTTTTTGTACAAAGAATGGAAATGATGCTCTGTAATGTATTAATCAATGTATCAAGTCTCTTAATTACTGCTTGCAGTAATGTTGTATTGTGACTTTTATGTTTTATGTATAATGTTTGTATGTATCCACATACAATGATGAAACCGTAAAACTAAAACTATAGCTGTACGTAAAGCAATAATCTACTTTAAACTTCTAAATTGGCTTCATTTAAAATTCTTCGATAAGTCAAATTGCCAATTATCGCAAAAATAAAGTTTTCATAATTATTTCCTGCTTTACATTAAACAGTTTAACAAACAGTCTTTTGCCAAACTTAATTTTTCTAATTGCCGTTGAAATGTGTAATATCATTTGTGAATGCCGCAACCAGATTTCCCGATGATCATTTCTCTAATACTTTTGGGCAAAAAGGGATGATTGTTTCGCTTGGTCGTTATATTCGAAGATAGATCCTTGATTTCCATTTTTTATACTACTTACTTAAATTTTAATCGTACATATATAAAAACGTTGTATTGCGTCAAATGTAAAAAGGTTACTCTCAATAGAGACTTTCAATATCGAAGATGTTGTTACAAAAAACAATAAAACCATGAAATAAGGAAAGTGTGTAGTATGTGGGTCGAGTAAAACTTAATTTGTTAAAATAAAGGGCAGCTCAATATTATATAAAGCCATAAATAACCTACCTTTTGAAATGCATCTACCGGGTCATAATTTCACGGGGTCGTGCACTGAACTAAAAAGAGACTAAACCCCGATCTCACTCAAAAAAATTGGAGTAAACCTATCAACAGGATTGATAAAGCAGCGTATCATCACGATGTGTGTTATCTGAAAAACAAGGACACCGCCACGAGGAATAAAGTATGTGACAAAAATATACTAGAGGAGATGAATAATATTTATAATCCGACTCTAAGGGACAAAATGGACAGATCAATCGTTAATAAGATTATCGGTGCAAAGATGAGATTCGGAATGGGAATTTAAAAAAGAGTTGAAATGGACTGACGATTTAGCAAGCACAAGCCCGTTGTTAAAAATTTCCAAAAGACGCGTGTGCGTAAATAGTATTGACGAAATATGGGCCACAAATTTGGTAGATATGCAGCCGTCCTTAAAATTTAACTGCGGTGTTAAGTATCTCTTGGCCGTTATTGATATTTTTTCTAAATACGGTTGGTTGGTCCCATTACAAGATAAGACTGGAAAATTGGTCGTAGCCGCGTTTAAAAAGATATTCGTGGAAAGAAAACCACAAAAAATATGGGTCGATAAATGTAAGGAAATTTATAACAAGGAGGGCTTAGTCGAGGTATATTCCGCCGAAAATGAGGAAAAATCCAGGGTAGTAGAGAGATGGAATAGCACGATAAAAGAAAAATGTGGAAATATTTTTCATCAATTCCACGATGGTGTATATCGACGTGTTGGATGAACTCGTTAATCAATACAATGATACGAGACACTCGTCAATAAAAATTAAAGCGAGTAGAAAGAAAAACGAAATTGAGGTTTAGCAAAATCTTTACCTGGACCATTACGAAATAAAGACTTTTAACGAGCAATTTTCGGCGGGGTACAAAGTGAGGATTGCGAAGAAAAAGAAAAAAAAGATGGACTGAAGAAATCTTCACTATATCGGCCGTACAAAAAACTACACCAGTTACGTGTATGATGACGGACTATAACGGGGAGGAAATACCAGGCACGTTTTATGAAAAAGAACTATAAAATACTAGCCAATAAATATTTAGGATTGAGAAAATAATATGTCATAAAGGTAATAAATCGTCAGTGAAGTGGTACGGTTATCCAGAATCATTCAATAGCTGGGTCGATAACGAGCAGATAAGCGCGCTATAAATAGATTGGGAAAACCGCGGATACGGGAAAAACTCTGGCCCGGACATAACGACATGGTGGGAAACCGCGGATATGGGAAAACCCCCAGTCGTGCGCATTAACGCGTCTTGCATAGCTGTGGAGGTCATGCGCATCAAAATCCCCCTTTTCACCCTACTTCTGAGGCATAATATATTTTTGAAACAGTAACTGGAAAAGATGTCTCGTAATTTCATTCTACGAAAATTTGAAATGGAATATAAATAACATGACTTATTTTGAAGGAATTAATTAAATACTTTTGACTTCATACAAAAGATTACAGGCATGGTTTCGTATTGTAATCCAACTCAGTGAAACACTATGAACTTTGAAATAAATCCACTACAAATCATTCCTTTTGGCATATTGCATTTTCCATTAGATATTTACGTTACCTATTACAGTTTGATACCAACAACTACAATGTATACTAATCTTATATCAACCGAAAGCTTGACCAATTCAAACACCATTTATTATGCATTTCACCCAATGTTTTCGTCAATATTTTTTCGAAGCTCATAAACGTAAATATCACATTTTTATATTTCCAGTTTCAGTATGGGGAAAAGTCGTGCGGAAATACAAGGTGCATACAGAGAAAGAAAACAGCTGAAAGAAGGCGGTATTTATAACAAGACAGAATGTTTGCGAGTTTTGAAGTATTACGTACCTTGTAAAGAACTAAGTGGTCCTCGGCGAAAGAAAAGAAATATACTTGCGGCGAAAAGAAATCAAAAGCATCACCAAAAGATTAAACAGATACGTGAAGAACAACAACTGGAAACACATGCAGTTGAGTCGACTAGTGGTTATGAGAGTCAAAAATTAGAAAGTTTAGTGCCTCGATTGCCTTTCAACCAGCAGAAGATCATGCAAAAGAAGAGGAGAAAGTTACGTATCGAAAGAAAAAGGCGAGAAGAAATTAGAAAGGTACATGACAACGTTAAGCGTCTCACCATGAAATGCAGGGCAAAACAAAGAATAATTTTAAGACTAAAATCAAAAATAAGCAAAACCAGTCCTTCAGCAGAAAATGCTACGCCAAGAAAAATTACTAAATTCAGTTCACCTAACACCTACTAAAGCAAGGAAATTAAGAAGACCATCATTGCTCGGAAATGCTTTCCTGGAAGTTGCCACTGAGAAACGCAAGAAGAAAACGCACAGAGAGCATGGAATTAGTATGGTTGCTAGCAAGATAACATATAAGTACCGATGTTTAAACTATACGAGTAAGGTCACTGGCTTGGACAGAAAATTTCTAGAGAGACGTGCCGAGGGTAAAAGGAAAGACCAAAGAGTGACATCGGTCAAAAAAAGCTTCAAGACACTATTAGAGAATTTTTAGAACGTGAAGATAATGTCAGGATGGACAGATAAAGCAGGTCAAGATCTTAACCGACAATATGGCGAATCTACACTGGAAGTTTCTGTCTGAAAATCCTCATTGCAGAATACCTTTGGCATCATTCAATAGACTCCGCCGTGAAAATGTTTTGAATGCTAGATATTTGGGGAGACAAGCTTGTTTGTGTATTCATCACCAGAACATGAGTCTAAATATGCAAGCTGTCCGGAATCTTGGAATACCAGTCAGCTCAAATCCGGAAGAAACCTTAAGCATTGACACTACGGACCTGTTAAATGAAGTTCAGGATGACCAAGAAGTGAAATACAAGGTATGGAAAAAAGTAGAGGATGAGAAGAAGGCAAAGCCCATGAGGGTAGTTGAGGATACATCTCCGAAGTCGGTATACTTACCTTCACGTACCTCTGAAATGTCGGCATTCCGTGGACACGTAGATCGACTAAGAGAACAGTACAAACAGATTCGGGCCTTGAAAGACCAGTTGCCGCCTCATGAGATGATTGCTCAGATGGATTTTTCAGAGAACTATATGTGTCGTTCAGTAGATGAGATCCAAAGTGCCCACTGGCATCGAAATGCGGAGACGTTGCATCCTGTGGTAGTGTACACTCGTGGCCAGGATGGAAACCTCTGTCACAAGCACAGTATGGGACATAATTGATCTCATAGTGCCAGAGCTGCGAGAGTTGAACCCCGATGTCAACCGAATGCATTTCTGGACTGACAGTCCTACAAGCCAATACAGGAATAAACATATATTTTACCTTGTTGTCCACTTTCCAGAGTTCTATCATGTTCAGGCGACATGGAGCTACTTCGAGGCCGGTCATGGCAAGGGACCGTGTGACGGCCTTGATGGAACAACGAAGCGCATGGCTGATGAAGCAAGTCGGTCAGGAAATGCGTCTATTCAAGATGCGAGAGAATTCTATTCATGGGCTAAGTCTTCCACGATGCATGGCGTAACATTCCTATGGCTGGATAGCTCTGTTTGCCGTGAGAAGTTAGGATTAACTACCAAGCTTTTAATTAATCCGATCAAGGGCACCATGAAAATCCACACAGTGACGTCCACTGACGCTGATTTGCTACTCACTAGAGATAGTGATACTGTCATAAGTGCTTGAACGGCGGCGTTTGTGAATCCTGGAAACAGTATCCACTTAAAGCTAAAGGCGATGAATGTCGCCCGTTTAAAAAAACCGATTCTACAGAAAATCTTGTCATGAAAAGCATGATATTCAGGATTCACATAGTACCCATGGTTGCTTGAGCAAGGAGGTCAGTGTAGAGAGTGGCTGTGTTTGCGAAGGTCATAACGAAATACGCAGTATGTATCAGGAGGAAGAGTTCATTGCTTGTCTATGAAGGGAAGTGGTTCATAGGGCAAGTAACAGAAGTTGATGAGGAGGAATGTTACATTAAGACAGGTTCAAAACCACTGTACAAATGGCCGAGTCCACCAGATATACTTTGGGTTGAACAGTACAATATTCTTTGTGATATAAATACATAGATGCATTCTCGATGTTTCAGTTCAGATACAATGGTGATATTTACGTTACCTCCAGATATAGAATGCGTGTTGTACTAAAGATAAACAGGTTTACGGATATTATATTATAAAAAATGTTTGTGTATAAATCTAGTCATACGTGACCAAGTTTTGTTATAGGTTGATTGTGTTGTTTTTGACTGTTTTCAGACAGTTGATATTTACATTACATATTTGTTAAGCTGAAATACAGCATTTTTTTTGATACGGCTGATACAGAGTGGTTCTTTGATGTTCTTAAATTGCATTCTTGATTCTTTTGGGAATGTTGCTCCATGTTAACGTGATAATGTTAATGTTTACTCATAAAAACTCTTCATTGCAGAGTGAAATTACTCTGAAACGGACATGAAATGTATCCATATGCAGATAATTTATCTCACTGGTACTATCAAGGTAATCGTTTTAACGTTATCATAAATGTATTTGACATTAGACAGTAGTTGCTATTGTAATTAGATTAAACATTTTTACTGATATTTGCATTATGCATTTTCAGTTTAAGTTGCAGGTTAACAGACAGAATAAGAATTTTGTAATTCAATAAAAAGACTTGAAATTGTCATAATTTGCTTAACTTTACTTAATTCTTGTATCATTCCACTTAACAGCAAACTCGCAAAATGTGTCTGTACATAACTTCCTGTACTTCAGGGGCTGTTCTGACAACAACATCAGACACAGGGCAGTGGAAAATAACTTTTGCACTCGTGTTCTTTTCATGATCACCAATGTTAACAGATGGCACATTATTTTTTTTCTAAGTCAGAAAACTCATTACTAACAGAAAATGATGCATATAACATTAAATCAACACTTTTTTTTTCATTTCTTCAATGCGGTTTGGGTCATTTTATTGAGATTGGCTGACTTACGACCACCCTGAAATTTCGACCGCCTGTTATTCAGACCGATTTTTAAAAGAACGAAATATTTTGTTTTCAAGTTCAACGGTCGTTTGTATGGAAATATCACCTACCCGCTATTCCACTAATAGGATCACCTGTTTCGAACCAATTTATCGTTTCACTCTAAATTATAATCCGCTACAATGACCACCAAAGTTTTGCTTTGAAATTACCCGCTGTGCACCCCAGGTGTTGACTTTACTACATGTACTGTGTCTATTTGTGGTAATAGTCTAATATGCTGATACTGAATGAAACAAGAAGTGTTGATTTGAGTAATGTTGAATACATGAACTCACAAAAACATAATATGCCTGTAGGTCACATATGACGGACAAAATACTTAAGCTCAGACACATTGTTCCATTTATAAGACCACTGCGCTATCAAGGCCATTTTGGTAAAGAAGGAAAGGTGGTTGTAATTGTGGGATAGTACTTGAATGTTATATAAAGTTTAGGTTACATAGTGTAGAGGAATTTAGTTTTACGCAAGAAATTTCTGAAAACCTGGTAAGCAGAGTCTTACCTTTGGACCATTTGGAGAATACCACGGGTTGATTCCTTAACTTAGATGAAAGGAATTATTGACAATATGAAGTTAAATTCAGTTAACACTGTCAAAAGTTTTAAGTATTGATGTCTTATTATATTCACAGAAACATTTTCTAATGTAATAGTGAGAAATAGAAAAGTGGAAGAAACCTCGAATATTGAGACTGAGAAGGAACGAAGCAGGAAGAGAATGAGAAAGGCCCTAACATTGAACATTTTCAAGCACTGACAGTAATATTTTTAGATTTAGATATTATTTTAAGCCTAATATTTAAGTACTTAGCCAGAAAATCTATTGCCATGGTTAGTGTGCTGGGCTTGTAGTCCGGGAATCCGGGTTCGAATCCCGGTGGCAGCAGGTCGAACCTTTCTATGGAAATTTGACAAAAATGTCTATTTTCCTCCACATGTGGAGAAGTTGGGTAATCTCGGGTTAAAAACTAGGCCACCAGGTCAAGTCATAGGTAAACCATAGATGTTACAATCTTTACTCAAGTGAGCGAAAAAGGGCCATCTTGGCCCTCTTGTTAATCTTTTATCAAGTTCATGTAATGATCAGTTTCATTTATTCAATATAGAACCATATTTAAAAATGGTGTACATTATGCAAATATTCTCGTACAAGTTTGCTAGGAACTGTTGAACATTTTATTACCGGACAACCAATCACAGAATTGAGTAATGCTGGGTGTAATGAAGGTCCTGATGTTGTCAAAATTTCTTTAATGTGTATTTCTGCTTATACTGGTAACAAGAATGGTTTGACAGGAAGTAATAATATTATCAACAATAAAGTCTGTGTATGATACAAATAACTACATAGTAAGTTTGTTGACAGTTCTGTGATTCTACATGAATGTTCTTGATATGTTATTGATGTTTGCCTATGAAATGAAGCACAGTGTGTATGTATACTTATTAATTGTACTTATAGATTCTGTGAGTAAGTCCAGACCTAGTGAAGAATTGGAAAGTCAGCTAGCTGGTGCATGTGATGATGCTAATTCATCTGACAGTTACTTGAGTAAGTTTGTTCTCTATACAATCATAATATATAGGCTCTTAATAATTATCTAATCACTAACTGTGACCCTATTCAAGTATGATGTCAAAATGTAATTGCTTTGATTACATCATAGACTGATTTGTTTTCCTAGTATATTTAGTATGCTACATTCTGATATGATATGCTACCAAGACTGCACATATAGGTTTTATCCATGATGATATATATTCTGATTACAGGCACCATGTTCAGGTCTTATGAAGATATTGGAGTTCAACCAGATGCATCCAATGTTCATCACTCTAAAAGTAACTTTAAGAAGCATATTTTCTCATTTGCAGTGAAATATCTTGGTTATTAAGCATTCCACAAGCTATTTGGTTAGTGATAATTAAAGGTTAACAACCAAATGCAATGATGCATTGATATATATTTATTTAAATGATGAGCTTTTTACATATTTGTTTTCATCAAAGCCTTGACTAGATCAATGCATTAATTAATTAATTTCTCTATATACAGGAAATGTTCAGCTGCTCCCTAAGCAAATCATTTCATGTTTGGAAGAAAATCAGTGAAAAAATGAAAGAAATGGGATGTCAATTCTCAGGCTCTTAGTGTGACAAGAAGGTCTTTTGAAGTATAGGTATATAAATATTATTCTGTTTTATTTATAGTAAATTATTAATCATATAATGCATGTAGGGCTGTCTTCAATTTGAACTTATTGTTAACTCAATGATTTGATTCTGCTGATAGGTTATCAACATGTATCTCAAAATATGAAGTTGGTAATATCTTCAGTTACATGCACTAATAAGCACCTTAATTCAGTCTAAGCATCACACATCAGTATACAGGTTTTGATCTGTTTGCTTTGTATGGTGTCAATATTTGTTAAATCTAATACTGGTGAAAATGTATTAGAGCGCTGTATAGTCTATACGTTGACATTACAAAGTAAGTGAAATATTTCCCAGGAAGACACTCAACAAAACCCATGAACAAAGTGTTTAGCAAGCAGGTTATGTGATCTGTTGTGGTGTGATATTATTATGTGTATTATATTTCTGCTTATATTTCATGTTTAGATACAAGACCAATGCTAATGATAAGAGTGGAAGGGGGAGAAGAAAGTGGGAGATTTTTGAGGCCATGGATGAATTGATGGCAGGTGGTCCATCAGTAAGGCCTGTTGCTATTATCAAGTAAGGCTAAGGTCACATTTCTTTAACCACTTGTTTCTAAACAAGAAAAATATTGAACCAGTTATTACTTATCATTCTAATTTAGTTTTTATTCAGAGCTATTGCAATATGTATTGAATAATAAGAAATCATCATAGATTTACTGTCACCATAATGGTGGTTCAATATGTATTCTACCAATTGGATTATGTTCAAGTGAACCCTTAAAAGTGTCATTTAATATACATCAATATACAGTGTGTCAGAATCAATGCATGACTGTTACTGAGTGGATTAAATCCAACAATGAGGTGAAATGTCAAAATAGCTCAACATATTGAGGTCGTTTATCATGTGACAAGATAAAGGTTGCATTAAGGGGTCAATGATAAAAATGAATGGACTGTACTTGCTGCTCTGGTGTACAATATGTTTTTTGTATTGACATAGGTCTGTGCATTTGAAAACGTTTAAAACCAGCCTTGCTATATTCACTTATATATCATCCTTTTTCAGTCACAACCATATTTTCAATACAATTTTATGTAAGCTGACACATAAAAGCTAATTGTAATAAGTCCACTTACCTGTAGACTCCATTCAATAAATCCTTCAAAACACTTCTCAATAAAAAACATGTCTGACCAGCATGCTTGCCTTTGAGCTTCTGATTTTTCCTGCTTTTAATCAAGTGAACCTGAAAGGACAATATATTATCCAATGAATTACGAGTTTATATTCAAGTAAATACAAAACAAGATTCAGTTGACCAATAAAAAACTGCTATACAAATTTAGAAAACACACTGAATCTTGTCTTGTCTTTGGGTTGACAAGAATCCATAATGTAGATAGAAACTTCTTTTCCTATTGTCAGTGTTCTCTCTTTGTTCATCAATGGAGACATAACAGTGCACAGCTCCTGGATAATGAAGAACATGTGAATTAGCATTGAAACAGACACAACACAAAAAGATTGGGTTCAGAATAAAATTTTATGAAAGAATGGAAACATTTCATGTCATTGAAAAAAAAATTCAGACCAAGCTGTAAACAAAGTAACATATATTTCACACTTGGAAGAAAAAAAAGAATGTATTTAGCTTTATAAGTTTTCCATTTAGTATTTACTAACTTATTTACATGTTTTTTTTTCACATTAATACAGTTTAACAACTAAACTTCAATGATGCACATGACAGCAAGTAAATAGTTTCAATACACTAATTAGAACTATTTTGTGCCATAAGCAAATGAAATTTCAAAATGTGAACACATGTAGGGACAAAATATTAGAGACAACTCATCTAGATATAATATTCTCAGTAAAATTGTCGAAGGTTGTTTTATGCTTATTTATCTATGTTTGTATTTTATGTATGCTCTTGATGGGCTTGTAATAAAGTTATTGTACCATTTATCTGCTTTTAGTTGTATCTGCTACTTTGTGTTTTATGTATGCTCTTAATGAGCTTGTCATAAAGTTATTGTACCATTTATCTGCTTTTAGTTGTATCTGCTACTTTGTGTTTCAATTTTGCTTAATTACTTTTTGTCTATACTTTGGTATATGCTATTTAACTGTCTAATGTGTTTGTCAACATATGTTTTGTCATACATGTGCCTTGATTGTCGTATATGTGTTTTGTCATATATGTGCCTTGATTGTCATATATGTGTTTTGTAATCAATGTGCTTTAATTGTCATATATGTGTTTTGTCATATATGTGCTTTGATTGTCATGTATGTGTTTTGTCATATATGTGCTTTGATTGTCATATAGGTGTTTTGTCATATATGTGCCTTGATTGTCATATATGTGTTTTGTCATATATGTGCTTTGATTGTCATATATGTGCCTTGATTGTCATATATGTGTTTTGTCATATATGTGCTTTGATTGTCATATAGGTGTTTTGTCATATATGTGCTTTGATTGTCATATATGTGCCTTGAGTGTCATATATGTGCTTTGACTGTCATATAAGTGCCTTGAGTGTCATATATGTGCTTTGATTGTCATATATGCGTTTTGTCATATATGTGCTTTGATTGTCATATATGCGTTTTGTCATATATGTGCTTTGATTGTCATATATGTGCCTTGAGTGTCATATATGTGCTTTGATTGTCATATACGTGCCTTGAGTGTCATATATGTGCTTTGATTGTCATATATGTGCCTTGAGTGTCATATATGTGCTTTGATTGCCATATATGTGTTTTGTCAGATATGTGCTTCGATTGTCATATATGTGCCTTGATTGTCATACATGTGTTTTAATATGTCATATATGTGCTAATTTCATGTTGTACAGTCTGTTGTTCAAGCTCATTATGAACTCATATTTGCTGTTATTTATCTAGCCAACTTTAGATAAAACTTATCTTAGATTATGAGCTTATATTTGCTGTTATTTATCTAGCCGACTTTAGATAAAACTTATCTTATCTTAGGAAAACAATAGATTACCTGAAGGCAGTGTGTTTCATGCGAAAATGAGACTTGAAGTCAAGTGAAGGGTACGAAGCGATTATTTCTTCCACATAGCCTGAATTCTGACAGACTCCTCCTTCCCTGCTGCAATATCTGAAAGCCCTGAAAGAAAACGACACTTATAACCATCAGTAAATAAACAAAGGTTTGTCTGGTCAGAGATGATCACATTCACAAATTGTATACTTTTTGGTTTTGTAACTAGGGGGACATAAACATAAACTCTTCAGTAAGGTAAGATTCAGATGTCATTGACCTAGTCATGTGGTCCTTGTGGTATCGGTGCATTCTCAGTCTCGCAACTGAACAGTTGAACTACTAAACTGGCATTGGTACTTCAAGTATTACGGTACCTCTTAATTACATGCGCGTGAAACTATATATTAATAAATGTAGCAGCAGTTAAAACAAAACATGACATGTAAGTACAAACATGTCAATTAGAAATCAGCTCCTAATAGTGGAGTAGGAATCTCGTCACTGCTGGAATGTAAGCAGTACTTAAACAACAAGTTGTAAATCAGGGAAATTATAAACTCAAAACATAATCGCTTAAATTGATATCCATGCTTTAAATTGTAATCACATTGTAATCATCAACTGACCTACAGTCTCGAAAATTCAATATTTTGGTATACAGATCCTGACACAGATAATGGAGTGAACATAAATGATTTTTTTAATAAATAGTCAAAAGGAAATAAGTAAACGTTACAATTGTCCCCGCAATCAATGCTTATCATACACTGATACAGAAGAGTAACTTTCAACATCAATCAAACATAAAGATAATCAAACGAGAGTTTTATAAAGATTTTAGTGCTATGCATATATTATAATTTAACGAACCCAGGCCCCGAGGTTGTAAAACTTGAGAACAGTCTCCACGCTCAAATCTCAATTTCATTCTAAAAGAATTGTGATTGAGAAGATAAAGATTAATAATGTTTAAATACATAATCCAGGTCAATTATGCTGTCTGAATAATGTATCAATGACATCATCACTGTACGATCATAACTAACTTTGAAACATTAAAAGACAAGATGTGAGCTCTAAGCTCACTGATCTCAGGTTTCATAACCTCTAAACCAAAGCAGGTGGGTACTAAACGCCGGTATCCTCTGGTATCAGTATCCGCAATTGTGTCCCCTTATGTACTACAACATCGATTTTCATGCACTAGCCGACATCAGTTATTGATGAATCATATCAGAGGGTATCAATGACTAAAAAATGAACTCAGTATTTAATTCATTGTGTAGTAAAAAGATTAAAGAAGCAAAGTATGATGTTTAATAAGTCCCTTTTTATTGAAAATTTTGATCAGTAAATTCTTAAGTTGACAATTAAAAAATAATATATTGGCCTAATGGGGGACTGTCAGCAGTTTTTAATTATATCTAGGTCTATGGAATACCCATCTTTCATCCATCATCATCATTATCATAATCATCATCATTGACCAGAGGGCTTCGCAAGAATTGCTAGTATCAAAGATGTCGCCTTAGCACCTGTGTACAAATACCAGTCAAAAAAATTGTTTTGCTCAAGTCATTATGTCTCTTAAAAGTACTGGGGCTGTATCCATTAAGCATCAAAGAAGAGAAAAATTATACAAGTTTACATTTACTTAACAGAAAAATTTCTTAACACAGAACATCATTTTATACATTTGATTTAAACGTATTGTTATATCTCAGATGTCAGATTTAGGTCTTTCTAAGGGTTTTCTAGGTAAACAATGGTTATCTGATACCGGGTTTTGCGATTCCGGTGAATGCCGGAATTTAATGATCGATACCGGCGTTTAGTACCTACCCCCAGAGCCAAAAATAAACTGGTACCCGTCGACTCTGGTGTACAGAGACCTTTGGTGCACTGCAACATAGAACGGGGACCAGTTTAGGCCATACATTCCATCAAGTTCAAAATTGAAATTCGTCTTAAATACGCATAAAACAATTTATTATTGATAGATACATACACTGACCTGCAACAGTTACCGAACTGTCCATTATATCGTTCTGAATAAGAATAACTTGATCAAACACATCATCATTCGTAAAATCTGCTAGTAAAGTCATTAACCCGTCAGTCTCCGCCATCTTGAAAACTTTTGCGGTGAACTAATCGTTCAATAAATAGATCGCGCCACGAGCTAAGTTTTCGCGGCGAACGTTTTCATCATTGAACGCACGAATTCCATTATGATGCAAAGATAATATTATGTAAAAGTGACTTGTTTTAGTTTTTTAGCAAAAGCAGTTACCTTAGAAAGCTAAAAGAGATGTGGGTAGAATCTATCTGATAATTTTGGTATTCACCACCTTCTGTGATAATTCTTGGTGTTAATTATTTAAAGACTAATCATAAGAAATCATTTGATACCAGATTTGCCATAAAAAATATGAGTAGGCAACATGTGGATTTATGACGAGTTTTACTGAAACCAACAAGATTTGGCCCTTATATTCCCTGAAGGGAAAGAGTGTGCTGTTGGTCAACATCTGTGTCGTTTACTGCAATCTTTCAAACATACCCTGACGATTTTTTGTTTTCATTTATTTAGATCTAATGTGATTATGCACATTTTCACTCAGAGATCCGGTTTTCCTTTTACGTCGTGAAAAATCTTCTCTGTTAGTGCTTAGAAACTTGGTTTGGAACATCATCAAGAGAAAGTCTATCAAGATTTTCAAATTATGCCTTTTGGGTCAAATTTGGCCCTGTTTGAGGACATTCCTGGTTTTCCTTATACGTGACACTCTACGGAACTTATAACCCAATTCTCATGTTTGGTCGGACGCGTGTTAATACCAGTTTCAGTTAGCATGATGTTAGCATAATCAAAAACTTTGGGGCATAATTTCCATTTTTGAGCTCAATACTGCATTACTATCAAGTATTACATCTGACCTTGACACAACGTTTTGCTATACGTTGTTACGACGCGTACATAAGTCCACACTTTTACATTGTCACAACGTTGTGTCTGCAATAGTTTGTCAAAACGTTGACACAACGTTACTGTGTTTACTGGAAATTGCGTTAAAATGTATTTAAAACATAATGACGCTAGAATAAGTAAATTTCATTAAATATATACGTGTATCAATTTAATTCTACCGAAGAACATCTGAAGATGTTAATGGGAAAGAATACAGGCCATGAATTTTCCTGAAGGCAATGTAAAACATTTTCGATCTTTCGAGTACTTGCTGTCAGTTATTTGATGCCTTTGTGTCATCCATATTAATTAAGCTATTCATGAGAAGTATGGTGGCTTTCCAGGTCTTAAGAGCTGGAAAAAATTCATTTTCGTTTCTGCAGAAGAATCTTGTACCTAAAAGCCTCAACAAGTAATGTCGGTGTATATGGCAAACTGGGACGTTTTCCTTTATATATACATGTATAAACAGATATACAGGAGTGTTGAAGTTTTGGTTCAAGCTATTAAATCGGAAAATTGTATAATAAAAGATTTGTATGAATGTTGCTATAATGATTGTTCTAAAGGTTTTAATGATTGGTCGTACAATGTAAAAATATTCTGTATAGATATGGCTATTGTTATATTAATCCAGGCTGTGTTGCAATAGATACATTTAGTGCTAGTTTCAAACAACCTTTGGTTGCTTCCTTCATACAGGAATGGGGTGACAGTATGAACTCATACCAAACGCTTATACTGTACAAGATGTTAAAAACTGACTTCAGATAAGAGAGGTGCTTAGACATTGTAAACAACATGAAAAGTCGCAGCGCTCTAATAAAATTGAGACTTTCCGTTGGCAAGCTGCATATAGAGACTGATAAATACGACAGAAACAAACTTGAACGTTACCAGAGATTTTGTCAAATATGCATGAATAATGACATGGAGGATGAGATTCATTCTGTATGTATCTCTGACAAACATAAAAACTTAAGATCTAAATATATACCACGATATTTTGTTATAAAACCTAGTATGTATAAATTTCTTGAAATTCTCAATTCTGTACAAAAGAAAATTATCACCAGTTTGTGTCGTGTTATCACCGAAGCCCTGGAAATACGGAATTATAAATAGCATAACTATGTGATACTTTGACCCTATGTAATTATGTGTGTAGTTTCGACTAGAAATCCTTATGGTTTACTTCCTATTAAAGTGAAATCGATAAAGGGGTACAATATTTATCTCAATACAACGATACTTTTGTACGTTAGGTTATTTTTTTTTATTGCATGATATGAAAGTATTATATTTAATCTTTGTTAATAATTTAAAATATTTTAACTTTTTTAACGTATTAAAACACTTACGTTATTGAAGGCTATCAACGGATTCAACAGAAAAAAATCAGAGAGAAACAGAAGCACGAGTATTTGTCAAACGTCTAACGAGCGTGCACATGATTGGATAAATTATTGAAACAATCGTCATTGATCGGCATGAACATAACTCCCGTACAGAAAATACGCATTTGAGACGAGAAACACCAATTACACGCATCAATTCACAAAGAATCAAACGCTGATTGAGATTATTAAGAGTCTTAAACTATTAACTCAGGAAGGCATCGTGGTCTAGAGATAAAGCGTCCGACCTCTGATCCGAAGGTCCTAAGTTCGAATCCCGGCTTCGACGGGTTTCATTCATGAACTTCACAATCCCATTTTTTGGACGTAGTACTGGTGTAGTGTCCAGGAAGCAGACTCGAGCGCGATTAATATAAGCAAAATTGCTTGTTTCACAAACGAGCTAAAATAAATTAGTATAAACTAAACTATTAACTTTTACACACACTGCTGCACAATACAGTACATCACCAGATATATATACATTTTACATGTAAGTACTATGTCACATTTGAATAATTAACAGCACAGTAATTATTATATAAAACATGTGAAACAGGTTTATATTGATCAGTACAATTCAATGCTGCACATCGCATATAATAAAACAATATAAATATTATCTCCTTATAGCTTTATAATTCTAATTAACCATTACATTATAAGTAAAACATAGCCACAAATAGAAACATTCATTAAAATAGCCTACTCTTATCATGGTGTGTTAAATCTTTGTCTTCGTAAAAAGGCCGTATTCTCACGAGAGTAACTTCAAATACAACATGCTCGCCCATATGGGATTATCTCAGAGTAAACAAACTCAATACGGCGATCATCAAAGTTCACAGTGTATTTACGCTCAACGCGTGTTTATAGATGTGATATAAGGTACAAGCAAGATAAGTATTAAAAATCAGATATGAACCAGGCGGTAAGGAACAATCGTTTTAATTACCAGATGCAGCTTTGAAAATTTCAGAATAACTGAAATAAATTTACAAATATTTAATTATGCAAAATTTCTGTCTTAAAATTCAAATTTTCGAATGGATATTTGTTTCTCGTATAAGAATATTCGGCCAAAACCTGATCATGATCATTCGAATATTCAGTCCCATCCCCAGCATACACTTACAAAACCGTGACTAATTAAAAATCAGTGCAGATAAAATACAACCTCATCGATGAAGAATGCCATCATGGGAATAAGACATTTGGCTAGCATGCTGATAGCCTTTATTAAAAAATACATTTTATAAAAACAGATGTTTGCAAAAGAGTCGCCTTCATTACATATGTATACAATTTTGAAGTCTCATTCAGAAATCCCCTGACACAAAAATTGACAAAGAAATCTTTCCGTTCTTTACTCCAGTTTTTTATGTATTGAGAACACGCTCATAGTGTTAACAAAACAAACCTTACCCACTGTTAAAAGTTTGGATCGCGTAAACCAACATTTTAAGGACAGTATCGGTTATAAAAAAAAAACACGCAGGAAACATAGCATTATGCTGTTACTCTATCACGTCTGTGCCGTTTAAGTTAAAATCTTCAAAATATTCTTACCCGTTATTAAACATATTAGGATAGTGATGTTTTTTTTACACACACCTGGTCTGTTTTTATGTCTACCAACTTTTATCAATACAAATCAAGTGAAACAAAGGCTAAATAGGAACTAACCTCGTGTAATAAAAGAAATACAGGAATATCCGTCATCCATCTTGTCACAAAGACACTATTTCTCTAAAAACCGATCTTGAAAAAATCTGGTCTGGCTGTGTAGGCAATAAAGACACAAAAATCAAATCACGCTTGTTAACGAATATGGAACGCCGTGACTGTCTTTTATAAACGTGAATACTAGTATCCATTAGAATGTTTTTATTACACTGGGAAATTGAGTTATTTATATACTGGTCGTCATAAGAAAGTAACCATCATAAAAATCTTTTATTTTCGCCTACTATACTGAGCGTGAAATTTTAATGGTATTCAGCAATTTTATGGTCAATAATGGATAACAATAAACCATTTCATAAAATGTTTCAGCTATTTCCAGAATTAAAGTCATCTCGATTACTTGCGCTTTGTCTATTTTATACCAACATCACATACTGGTTACTTTCTTATGACGACCAGTATATGTTGTGCAATGTTTCTCTGTTATGTGTGTATACAGTTTTGTGGCGCGCTTTACATTTTATTACGTTATTTTTCACATTATGTGAATACACCATTACACCAAACAGATATCTCATTTCGATATCGTGTCATTATAACAGCCACACGTCTTGTTATGCTCTTACTGACAAACCACGGCTCGTGTTTGATAGTTCTAGAATTTCAGATATGTTTAATGCATGGATTTACCAAGTATACACTTACAAAATTAGATTCAGACCCTCGACAACAAGGACTAGTGTCACGTGCTCCAGTACATTTGAACCTCAATATTACGACCAACTCGGCATCACGCCACCTCAATAATATGACCACTTGTTTTTGGACCGGCTTTAAATACAACTAGAAGTGATGTTTTTATTTTTGTGTATAATATTTCGGTTTAAATCGTTCAAATATTTCAGAGTTTGAGATTGCTTACTCGTATAAAATAATGAAAACTTTCTATATCAAATAATATTAATCCATTAAGATGTACAATAATCATGTGATATAAAAAGATAGATAAAATCGTGTTCTACAATATAAAATTTATCCGCGAGGTTATGATTTGAGGAAAATAAAAAAAAACATCTATATGTAGGATAAAATTAAATTTAATAAACTTTCTGTATTTACGAAAAAAAATGAGCGAAGCTATTACAACACAGTGTAGGTGATTATCTGGCCGAATTTGACAATATGCGAGGACCATGAGAAAAGCTATTCCATTTCACGTATACTTCGTTTACCACGAGAAACATGCTATATCATCGTATTATGTATAGAATTTGATTGACTGATACATAAACAACTGGACACACACAAAAAAAATTATACCAAATACCAAGAAGATCCTTCATTCAACACAGAGCAAATACGATTTGCGCCCGCTGATTTACACATCAATTTAGTGACAACAAAGTGAACGCAACACAGTTTTAAAATGAAAAAGATTAATTCACGTGTACACAGAGTATTCACAAGATATGCTTGAGAGTTTCATTACTTGTAATGAGTCTTTGAATAAATATGATAAAAATGACAGTCTGATTATAAGATTGAGAAGCGTTAAATAGACATCTAAATTGTATCAATTTCAACACAGAGAACACAGTAATTACCTTGGCTTAGTTCATCCAGTACACAGAATTAAATCTCTCACTGTTTCTGCTGTCATTTTTATATTTTTCTGTGGTATGGAAGCTTCATTTGGTGATGACTGAAGCATCTGCTTCAAAGATGGGCAGTAAATCTCACTCGTTGATTTGGCGTAGAGCTGTGTAAAGGTCTGATATCTTGTAGAATCATCTGCTCGTGGCTCTGGATCTGTCATTAATATAAACAAGAACTACCAGTTGCTTTATTTGCTCTTACTATCAGTTAATCGAGTACCGAGCCGTATTATCTAGTTAATGTTGTCACATATTTTGATTAACAACTTTGTCTCCGGCCCCACTCACACAGTGACGGTGGATATTTCGATGTTAATATTTACTATCCTATTTTAGAACTGACACCTCCGCCAAGAAACGAATCTATGTCATTAACAGAGGTGGTGACTCCCAGTAATAATCCATTTCGAGTAAAACAACGGTCAAACTACACAACACAACTTGTCAACTGTAATTTGGAATTTTAAAACTTACATTTCCTTTGTCAGTCGGAACATGTGTAATACATGTGTACAAATAGTTGACACCATAGGCACAGTTAATTCGAAGTCCATAGTCATGGGTGACATAACCATTATAGAGGAATTACAAATAATTTTGAATAAAATTCGTAACCTTGTGGTAAATAGGGATCTAATAAGAATGTTCAAATTATTAAAAGTCCAGCAAGTATAGATCAATATTTTTGTTCATTGTAAAAGACCAATAGTCTCATCGAAAAAGCTCAATTTGGGCATTTATCAATTAAAGGGAGAAAAATATTAGGATATTCTTTCAGCTATTAAAAGTGAAGGAAACTCAGCACAAGGCGATGAGACGGTTTCTATGTGAATGAATACAAATCAAATAGTAAAATCAACCTCGCGTTAGCTTTCCCGCACTATTTATACACGCTAAGGGACGCCAATGGGTACTGAATAACAATACATATATCCTCGCACAAAAATCTGCAATAGCCCTCTTAAACGCGTGTTATAATTCGTGTCCCTTGATCTTTACCGTATGCTCTGTGTCGTTTCAAAATCATCTCCTAATTGATTTTATAAGTGAACATGTCGATGTCGTGCTTTAACCCCATTGGTAATCAGTAATGAACTGGTGAATGTTTTCCAGCCTTTTAGGCCATACCAAATCGTTGTTTGGTTAAGCGTTTAGATGATCCTCGTTAAACAAACCAACCGTCTTGTTGAGCTATTCATTGCCATCTCACCATGCCAATTGAACCATTCATTGCTGTCTTCCCATGCTAGAAAAATTGGCGCAACGCAATTATCAATGTCATGAGTAGTTTTGAAATAATCGTAATGAATGAAATAATATCCGTAACATAAATATACATTATGCCAATCATAATCAGTATGTAATGTTTTATCAAATAAACTGTACCTGGACTTTCATATAGGACTGGTCTACAATAAGAATTTGATCATGTTAGATTGGTCTACCATAACGAACCTCGTCATGTTAGACTGGTCTATCATAAAAGTTGCTTTATAAGCGCCCTTATGATTGAAATTATTTGAAAAAAAATGACAAAAAAAACTTATTAAAATATCTATTATAGTCTGGTTCCCTGCCTAATATGGTCGTCGATTATTAGTAATTACGTAGTGTCAGGGACAGGTAATCCAGACTATATCTATTAGTGTATTATGGGAGACAACCTGTACACACCTATATCGATGCTCAACCAGTTATCATAAATGAGTAGTTGTTCTTTATCATGTATATCTTCATGTAGCTCTCCGTATTGAAATCTACTTTCAAACCAAATATAATACTTAACATACGGAACAGAAACGCTTTATTATTGCATGCTGGGTACCATACGGTGTTATTACAGCATGCTGGGTACCATAAGACGTGTTATTATTGCATGCTGGGTACCATAAGACGTGTTATTACCGCATGCTGGGTACCATTAGACGCGTTATTATTGCGTGCTGGGTGCCATAAGAAGTGTTATTACTGTATGCTGGGTACCATGCAGTGTGTAATTAATGAATGCTGGGTACCATGCAGCTTGTTATTAATGCATACTGGATACCATGTAGCGTGTTATTAATGCACGTAATGAAGAAACTTCTTCGTTGCATAAAGAATACTTTGTACAACCTCAAGTACCGTGTTGGAATGTTGCAGGGTTTTTCTTGTTTTGACGACTGATATTCGGTCGCGTTCCCAATGGCAAAAAGCATGTTTTTCCCAAAAATTTCTAATTCAAATGAAAAAAAAAACGAAAAAACAAAACTTTATTTACAGCAGTTCAAATGTTTATTGAATGTCTAAATTATTCAAATAATAAAGTTAGCAATACATAAAAACAAAAATAAACATAATATTTGTATTTTTTGTTTTATTTGATTATTTTTAGTTATTTTATACAGTGTGACTTTTTTCCCAATTTGTCCCAAATGTCGCGAAAATTCCCAATTCTGGGGGTCAGGACATGTTCCCAAAAGGCTGAGAAAAAAAACATGCGTGTTGCTGATGAAAAAATGTTAAAACTAAGGAAAATCAGTTTATAGAGGACATTGAATGAGTGTTTGTGTAGTACTGAATATATGGAACGAGTTAAATATCACCATAGGTTGCTAGCCTCACATCTCTGTTTTACCAGAAAAATAACCTGTTTATGATAATTAACTATTTACATCACCACAGTCACACATTAGAATCACGCGACGAATGACGTCATGTATGACGTCATTTACATAATTCTTGTAAAGTAATCGCACAGATGTCTGATGAAAATGTTTATTTCATTTTACAATTATACATCTGGTTAATACAAAGTCACATTATTTACAACAATAAAATAAAATAAAGATAACAAAAACCGGGTAACTATGTATGTACAGCTATTTGTAACTACAAGTACTTAAACATTTATCAACAAGCAATAACATAAAAATCATGTTTTTTAATTAAATAATAAAATAATTTTAAAGTAAAAACTCCATTTAATGTTTTAAAACATCTTAAAAAGTCAAAACTAAACGTTTTATAACCAAAAAATGAACAAAAAAACTGAAGTTCAGAAAAAATCATCAAAATCACCTAAAAATGCCCCAAAAAAAATTGCGTTAAAATGTGTCTCATCTTGTAGGAAATTGACCTAATTAAGAAAATGAATTTTCACATGACATGTTTTTGTTAAGAAATGAAAAAGTTATGACCATTTTTGTTCGCGGAAAATTTTGATGACGCGTTCATCGAAGTCTGCTTACAAAGTCATCTTTTTACATAAAATGTAAACAAAAACACAAACAAACGTTTTACTGACATTTTGTTGCTTCAAAGTATAACCTAACACCATCTTTAAATGTGATGTTTATTGTAGAAAATGATTCAAGATGTTCAGACATGTAGTTCACCGACTCCTCATATGACAGTTCACTGTGAGTTTCTCCATCAACTGATGTAATCTTACAGTAAAATAACCAAACTTTTATCTCAGATTTTTCGTTTACACTTTCTACAAAACAATGAAAACATTGACGACTCATTGTGACAACATGCAGATCTATCTTCACTTGTGTTACATCAGGATGTAATAAAACATTATCAGGTAAATTCATGTCCCACAGTTTTAGTGACTTGATACATGGAAGAGTTTTCACTGTAGACGTCAATGTTTTCATTGTGTTGTAATCTAACATGTAACCACGGAAACCATTGATATCAAGATGTTCAAGTTGTGAATCTTTAATAGAGTTTAATAAATCACTGTAACAAAGTCTAACAATCCTCTCAGATAATGGAAACAATTTGATGTACTGTAAACTAGAATTGTTTACATTATTACATAAAATATTAACATTACGCAGACATAATGAAGCAAGTTTTGTATGTTTTTGAAGGTTTAAAGTCAATGGACAGTTACTACCATTACGCTGGTGATCAACACAAGACACATTAGACAATTCTATATTTTCAATGAGAAGATTGTTAGACAAAAATTTAACCAGATAATATAAACTATCATGTTTTATTTTAACAATAGACAGAGACAATGATGTCAGATAATGGAGATTACTCACAGGTAAGTCTGGTATCGATAATCTATAATCACCTTGAATACAAACAGTGTTTAGAGTTGACGTATTTTGTAACATGCACTGAGTGAACTTTACATAATCAGCAGATGACACTTTAACAATATTTATACTCCGGAGATTTTTTATCTGGTCAAACTCGTCAAAATATTTACTTCTATCACAATGTAGAGATTTCACATTTCTTGTATTAAGCAATAAAAGTTTTCTCAAAATATCAACATTTGTGGATTTTTCATCAAATATAAAATCATCCATTCTTAATTCCACAGTTTTATCAGTAGATCTACTGACTTCCTTGAAACAATTGACAACAATATTCTGTAATAACTTGATTTGATTTCTGTAAAGATAGTTGTTATAGTGAAATAAAGCATTTCTCCTGCATAATGTTAAATCTTCTGATAATGCTAAGTAAATATTCTCAAACAATAGTTTAATTCTATCATAAGAAAATCCAGCTAGTAAGAGAAAGAAGTTTTCATACTGTACAAAATCATTTAAACATTTCCATCTTTCAGTAACACCCCTGAATAAATTTTTAGATCCGAATGATGTTATAAACAATGCTGCGAAAAATTCAAGGTAACTTTGGTGTATAAAACTTATCTTAAATTCTTCAACTGAAAAACATCCAAAAACTTCATTGGTGGATAAAATACCAATTTTACATAAAAAATTAATTTCTTCAGCAGTAAAACAAAATGGTTCAGATTGTAACTGGCGTCTTGTAAAAACCAGGTTAGTTATATTTTCATCTTGTTTGAACAATGAGCAAAATGACAGATGACATATATTATACAATAAGCTAACATATTCCTTTAAATATTCGAGCCCCGACAGAGTGTCAGGTAGCTGTACAGGGGATGTTGTGGTGGGTGATGGAAAGCTAACTTTTCTCTGTTCAGCCATCAGAAACAACATCTCTAATATGTTGGCATATACAACTGTCCTAGACATACCCTCAAGTGTTTTTTCATACCATAAGACCACCAACTGAGATGCAATTATAGGTATGCTTATTTCATTAGTCAGACCACATTTACTGACGTCAGATTCGAAATCAGATGACTTTCGATCAGTATTTTTTTTCTTATTCATATAATTTAAGATATTTTCGATGTAAGATTTTAATGATCTTTCATGAATACCAGAAATTTGAATTCGATGATCAACATCTTTACTTGACAGACGCACGCGTTCTATTCGATATGGTCTGCATGTGGTGAGATAGATGCAGTTTTCATAGTGCAACCTTTTAGGCAGTTCATGCGTCTTTTTTCCATCTTTCTTCGGATTCCACTCATCTAGACCATCAAGCACAATGAGACAATTAGTTTTACTAAGAATGTTTGAAATAACTTCAGGGTCGTGGTGATCAAAATAACTTTCTTTGATCATATTTACTACGTGATAATGTTCAGTATCACGTAGATTTATATAAAACACAAAGTCAAACTTAGACAAATATTCGTATTCTTTCTCTATCTTATGGCCACACTTGGCACTGCACCACAGGAAACACAGATGTCTACAGAAAGATGTTTTCCCAACACCAGCATCACCAGTGATATAGATTTCATTGTAGGACTCATCCTCTTTGCAAAATATATCTTTAAAACATTCGATTTCTTTAGCAACCTTTCCTTCATCAATACTGTGCATTGTAGGAGAAACATAATGGAGTATAACATCTGCATCTTTTGTTTCAAGCACTGGCAACACTGGCAGGGTCTTAAAATGTCGCTTGTAGAAATTTATGAGCACTGTCCGAATATCTGAAATGGGAAAATTACCGAGTTATAATAGGATAGTAGAAAATTGCAAATTTGGAAAATTACAATAAGAGAAATTAACTTCAATAATGAGGTAAAATGAACCAAAATATGTTATTCATCATTTCTGTGTTGTTATAATTAAAACAATGTAATTTGAAATATATTGGTGAAATGGTTGTAGAATGAGCTAATATATTATCAGTCATCATGCTCAACCAATAATATCTGAGACCTCTATTTTTAAATCTGAAGTATTGAAGTCTGATAAAGCAATTGAAAAGCAATGTCACTTGGTTAATGAGCAGAACAGACAATGATTTCCACAAGTTAAATGAATTTAGGGTCCTGTCAGTAAATAGTAAGTTTGTAAGCTTTTCTATGGCATGTACATTAATACATATTATATACTTAAATTTAATAAGAAAGAGTAGCGTTTCAAAACAATTATCTTTACAATTGGAAAACATCTGATATAACTTAAATCAAAATATTGAAAGGTAATTTGCCATCCAAAACAGCAAAAAATGGTTCAAATTCGGGATAAAAATAAAAATTAATGTTACAATCCAGATAGCCTCTCATTCCTGCATAAAAACAATTAATAGAGCTTTGCATTAAGTAATTAAGTATTTTTGTAATTTACATTTGTTTATGACAAATGAAATTTCAATTCATTGGAAGACTAGATTTTAATCAATAATATAAAGAATTAACCCATAAGCTTTGTAACGATACATCTTGTAAAGAAAAAAGGCCATTCAAAATTAAAATAACATCAACAAACTGAAGTACAGCTTCACAGAGCTATATCATGTAGTAAATATCCAATACACCACTCACATTACACATAAATAGAGTCAATTATTTTCTAGCAGTCTGTTAAAGTAAAATGTTATGTATTTTATACCTGTTATTTCATCTAAATTCTTGCACTTGGTTTGTTGTGTGCTCTGCTCTATATCATCCAATTTTCTCTTTACATCAGTCAGCTCATGTTCAACATTGGTGAATCCAGTCTTTACATCAGTCAGCTCATGTTCAACATTGGTGAATCCAGTCTTTACACCAGTCAGCTCATGTTCAACAGTGGAGATTCCACTCTTTACACCAGTCAGCTCATGTTCAACAGTGGAGATTCCACTCTTTACACCAGTCAGCTCATGTTCAACATTGGTGATTCCGCTCTTTACACCAGTCAGCTCATGTTCAACATTGGTGATTCCACTCTTTACACCAGTCAGCTCATGTTCAACATTGGTGATTCCACTCTTTACACCAGTCAGCTCATGTTCAACAGTGGTGAGTCTTTCATCTAGTAATTGATCCTGTTTGGCCCAGGCTTCAATTGTTTCATTAAAACGTTTCCTCAACTCTTCATCTAAATCTATTTTCTGTGCGTCATTGATTAATGAGGGTAAATTAGCAATCCCAGCTTTGTTATTGAGTCTGGTCAGTATCTACAATTGCAATATGAAAGTATTGATAGATATTATACATATATAATAATGTATTATGTAATCAAGAAGTACATGTACAAAAATATTGGTACGATTTGCTCATCAAATCTACTAAAACAAAAAGTAAAGTATTGTAACAGAGTTATAAATGTCCCTAGTTTTAAATCAGTTAACACATATCACAGTAATATTTTATATTACCATTGGAAAATTTTAATCAATTTATTATTGAAATTTTATAAAGCATTGAACTGTTTCAGCTACACTATGAAATTTCACTGCATGCATCTTTTAGCTATATTGTACTAGAAAGCTAACAAGAACCAATTAATAACAAGAGGGCCATGACGGACCTATATATCGCTCACCTGAATAACCTGATGAATACTTGGTAAACAAATGACACTAAAGGCAGAACTGACTTTGACACTTGAGCAAAATTTACCAATTAGATCAATGTAAGAAAAGAACCACTTGACTCTGATTAAGCTATAACAATTCAGTTTCATGTAGTATTTCATAAGATTCCCGACCGTGTAATAAGGTGTACATATACATATATCAACGATTATATATTGAGAACCTATTTTAACAGAAAATTACCGCACTCAATGTTTTCCATTTAGCCTGTAAGTCTGTCTCAGGTAAACGCAACTTATCACTATGCATCAGCTGAAATACAGGGTTTAATCAATTACTTAATTAACTTTAAAACATGACAGGTCAAATGAATAGATATAAAAAAAACTTACAGAAATGTGTACTAAAAACTACTTTATAGTATACTAATAGATTTTAAGCATTATATTCATTATACAGAAAAAAAATCAACAACAACCACCTCAATATTAAGATCACCTTGCTTTTGGACAATAACCTCTCTATAATTCAACCTAATAATGAGACCACTACATTATAATGACCAATATTTCGGGTCCCTCATTATTGAGTATTGTACTTTTGAACATATCTACTCAAAAATGTTAATATCACAAACATAGTATCGCCTAATTTTTATATCCTTGATAATTGACCTAGATACTTTAATTTATTTGAACATTGTTTTAAATATTGTAAGAAAAATTGCTTTAGTTGGATTAAATTTGAAACAAATTGTAATTATTTGAATATATGTAAGAACAAATCACTTTAGAATGCCTACATCATTTCTGCAAAACCTCAATCTAGTGATGTCAGCCTCGATAGAGTAATCCGTTTGTGCTGGATTTCGCCATACTGGATCATTGGATGACTTTAAACCACACATGTTCCTGAGAATACATGCCAGTAATGAAATATCAAAATCGGATAAACATGGGTTGCCATTAACCGGTTGGAGTATCTTCTGCTGATCAGCGTTTATAACCTTCTTTGTCATCAAACTCTGAATGGCATTCTTGTTAGCAGTTAAGAATTTCCCCACATCATTATTCGCAATAACATCTAATACCTGCCTCAGTACATCCGTACCAATGTGCACCAGCAGATACTGGTACCTAAATATGAACTTATCTGAAATAAAACAGAATTCAATTTAAATACTGTACCAAAACTGAAGAAGCGAAACAATAAGAAATCCTGGCTGCAGAGGGCAATGATAGCCCTAAATATCACTCACTTGAAGAACCTCATGAATTGACAACTTGGCAAACAAATGACCTTAAGGGGGAACCAACTTTGACAAGAGCATGATTTGACCAATATCATCAGTAAAGAAGCACTTAAATATATCACAAACAGAATATCAAATCTCTAGACCATGTGCTTCGAGCCAAAAAGATATTTTAAGCAAGGGGAGTAATTTTAATTTTCACGGAGGTGGACTGTAAGACCTTGCCACACACCAGATATCAAAGCTGTAGGCCATGCAGAAAAAACCCTGACTACACACTTCAGTAACATTATTTATTGACCTCATCTACTGCTTTAATTACTTAGGTGCAGTGATTCCAAATTATCATAACTGAAATAGAAAACAACACAAGAGAAATCTCTTACCTGCAGGACCAGGATTTTGTTCAATACCAGCCAATATTAACAGTATCTTTACAAAGCTAACACTTCCCAACATTTTTATTAACACAGTGAAGTTGATGTAAAATGGTATTATCGATTCACCAGCACCATGATGGGGAACAAACATTCCCACCCTGCATCTATATACATCTAATTCTACTCCCATATTTACACCTGAAAAGAAATATTAACAATTATTTAATAAATTGTACATGATAATTATGCATAGCTAGATTCTTGTTTAATCAAACAAATAGTATTTTGTGTGAATTAAGAACTTTAGATTTTGTAAATAATTTTTAATGTTTTTTCTCACAAGGTTACAGAGCAATATCTAAAAGAACATGATTTACTTTGTATTTAATCATTTCATTTAAAAATGGTTAATTTACAACTATGAGGAGTTTAATAAAATCTATAATGTAGAATGAATTTTCAATTAAGTTTCACAAATTTCATTTAACTGAACAATATTTTATAAACTCTACTTTAAACTTTGCAGGGATCATTTTGGGGCACGATGGCGCAATATTCTTGCATTTTTTACTGAAATTGCATGAAAAATCTCACATAGTGATAAAAAATCGCACGTCAAATGTTTCAACAAAATGTCCTTTTCAGTCTTTTAAAATACTTTTCCGTGAAATTGATTCATCAGAATCGGCAGACGGTGGTACAGATTTTTTATAGTCTACAAATGGCAAGAAAAATGGTTGAATGGTAGTTGGTTGTGCTATGACAAAGATAACTGTGTCATGTACTGTAAGTTGTGTAGGGATAGGAAATTTAAGAATACCATGGCATATATAGAGGATCTTGAATGAGTGCTCATTCCTTACCATTTTTATTAAACGAGTTGACTAAATAATATGACACGAGGCTTTGCCGAGTGTCATATTGTTTTTGTCAACGAGTTTAATAAAAATGGTAAAGGATGAGCACGAGTGTAAGATTCTATTTATCACATAACCGTAAAAACGACCACAGAAAATGAAGCAGACTACAGGATGACGTCAAGATGACGTCAGTACATGCCGTCTAGTGTAGACTGTTCACTACTGTGCACAAAAAAGTAATGCATGTTTCTATTGATCATTTGGCGATAAAATGCAACATAAAAGACATAAAATCGTTATTTTATTTACACAATCATCATTTTATTCATTAATAAAATCATTACGAATCGAAAGTCGACAAATGTTCACAAATATCGTAGTCGCGCAGTAATACAAAATATGCAAATATAGTGATTTGGCTAATTTGAATATTTATTGCACGCTTTGGCAGTGCCGAACGATATTTCCGGCACGGGTTTACGGCACTCCTGGACCGCAGGTTATGTGATAAATATCCCTAGATCATTGTGACCAAATCATGACCCTTCCAATTGAAGGCCCTGAATTCACTGCCTTCAATTACAATGCTGCCCTATAAGTACGGCCGTCAGAGAAGTCCAGAATTCTTTTCCAAAAAGAATTAATCTCTGACCATACTCTCTAGTCATAAATTTCTGTTATGGCTTTATTGACAATGTGTTGTTTTTTGTAATAAAGAAATACACAGTGTCTATTCTAGATATTCAGAAAAAGGGGTGAATCTCTTCCCTTGCATAAAAAATACTTGAAACGAAATACTATAAATAATAAATTATTAGACATCCAAAATAATATTCTTTCAATACCTGTCTAACATCAGGGTTTTTTTTGGATTTTGGGGAAAAGGCCTGGCTTTACGGGAGGGGAAAAAACACGCGAAAATCGCATTTTGGGGAAAAAACCTTGTATTAACAAAACTTGATAATAAACAATGAAAACTTAAAAAACAACACTTCAGATAGTTATCTTCCTAGCTTTGAAACCCTTAAACATATCAAGAAGTAGATCAAAGTTTGTGTGACACATATTGTTTTGATGATCTAACTACAAATTGCTCATATTATGCCACTTGACCCCTTTTAGTGATCATCTGAGTTAAATATAGCTCCTGTACAGTTTTGGGACGAGTAAATCTGCTAAAAATTAAAGCAACAACAACAATGCCTCAGCAATTTTGTGTAAATGGAGATTTACGAAAGGGTACAGGGTAAAATGAGCGCACAGATTACAAACCGCACGAAAATCGCAACAACTGGGTCCTTATGCCTCAAAAACGTCATTAGAAACGACCCCTATAAACGAATGAATGGCGCGATTACCCCACCCACTCACTTGGAAGCTAGGTTAATAAAACGATATCAATAACATACAATTTGTGGCTTCTACGAAGTTTTTGAAGTATGGTGACATTTTTTTTGGTTCCAGAAGAGTCAGATATCTCTATTTTTTGTGTAACATCTACTGTTGTGCGATCAAACGAAAGTAAATGGAAGATGGTGTAAAGTTCGGTACGACCGGGATGACGTAGCGGTTACTTCCCTTGATTAAACTGTCAAACCCGCGATCGTGACATCGTAATTCAGTGCATAAATATCGTTTATTGGTTATAATAAAAATGCAAATTTTGTAACGTGTTCACGATAAACAAACGCTTCGTTTACAGTTGAGGTACACTGCATATATGACCGCAGGTTCGGGACCCGCAGATTAGACCCGGTCCCGGCTTTTACATTATCTCCGGAAACGGATCCAGTGTTTGTGAACATCGGCGATTTTTTTTTAAAAAAATACAAGTTTTTGAAAGAAAACAAACAAGCAAAGGGGAATTTTTCGGTCCGAGGGGATTTTTTCGCCTGAGGGGAATTTTTCGGCCCGAGGGGAATTTTTTTCCCAGCAGATAGAGATATAAAAAGGTTTCGTCAAAGGCGCGACTTATTTTCAGATATATTTTACTGGTTCCCATTCAATATACGAGTTTGTGAGTGGAATATAGTACTAATTCATCAACATGAATGATCCGTGGTGAAGGACGAATGGCCAAAGACGCAATGTTTACGACTAAATTATTACAGAAAATGTGACCCGCTAAACACCTGAGCCAGTAGGGAAATAAGTGACCTGGTTGCTTTCATGGGTTATCCCAGGCTAAAAGATCTGACAGTTAATATTCCACAATTTTATTTTTAAATCTCTTATTTAATTTTATTTGTAACTATATGTGATTGTACAATGTGATCTTTTGCCAGAATAAAATTGAATTGAATTAAGTAAACAACTCCTATACCGTACATTGTGCACTATGCCCGACGGCATCAGTTACTTACAGTCCTGACCAAAGTATTTATATATCAATATTTCGGAGTTTGACCTTTCAAACCCCACCCACTTGATATTGTCACGTTAGCGTAAACAATTGTAGCCATGATTTAATTGATTTAGTAGAATGATAAATATTAGTATAATGTACATACCAGTATTAATGTCTAAAACATTAAATCCTTCGCAATAATCATCTACAAACTCACTTCAGATTTAAAAAAGTACTAGCTTATTTTCTTATAGCTTGGTTGACTAACTCTTTGCAAAGTCACATTGAAGTAAGTCCCCAGATATATCGATCAAATGTGGCCTTTACAAAATTTTATCACGTGATCATTACATAACAAGCATATCAAACAGCGATCATAACCAGGACGTGCTGATACACGTTGCGTGTATAACCTTTATAAATTCATTTGCACAAAAGTAAGTCAATAAGAACATCTAAATCTTACAACGCAATCAATCCTATTGTTTGTTTCAGTTGATTCATTATTTAATGAAATTGGAACAAATTGTAGTTGCACTATATTTTGATTTGGTCCATATTACCACGGTCGTATCATTAACTCGATAATGTGCATCATAATGAATAGAACAGATGATAATGAGGAATAATTTGGTGTACCAGATTAGTGTTGGTATTGAAAAAATTTAAATTTCTCCCCATGTCTTCGAGTCAGTTTGTTTGTTTGTATCTACACATAGTGTACGACTGTATCTACTCATCTTGTTTACCAGTATCTACTCATATTGTTTACCAGTATGTACACATCTTGTTTACCTATATCTACTCATTCTATACAACTGTATCTACTCATCTTGTTAACCTGTATCTACGCATCTTGTTTACCTGAATTTACTCATTCTATACAACTGTATCTATTCATCCGTAGAGCTTTTGTATCTTCCGTTACTAGTGTTTGTTTGAAAGTAAAAAAATGAGACTTGTACTTGTAACAAATTATGATTCGGGTGTTAATCCTTATCTAAATGGTTCAATCCACCGTCATCCTACGGACTGACAATGACTCTTTGTTCCGACATCGCGTTCTGTGCCGGACACATAATTACAAAATGCAGAGCACTGACCAAAATGATTGCACGGTCGTTTTATTGTTATATGATGTGAGAATATCAAGTGCCGTACATCGCTTCCTACTTCTGTTATGTACAACTCTATAGAATTTATTAATATTATAATTTTGCACGGTTTGATATTTAAAGCCCCACCCACTTGCTACTGTCGTGTTCGTGTAAATTATTTTAATTATTAAACACTAATAAAGTAATGTACATACCTATGTTGTATTTAAAACATTAATTTCGATCCTGTATCAAAAATATGATAACACACTTCAGATTTCAAAATATATATCAGAATGTAGTTTTATTTCTTTTAGGAGTCTTTCTGAGCCGAAGAACAGTTTACGAATGTCAACTTAAAATACACCCCTAGATTTATTGATCGAACGTGAGCTCAGCAAAATTTGATATGTGGGTATTAGGTAACAAGCATGTCAAAATATGAATGCAACGAGGACGTACAGATAAAAGGCTGCATGTATTTTTATAAAAATTCATATGAACTAAGGGTGCATAAAATGAACATCCCAGTCTTACAAAGTAATCAACACTATAACTTGTTTCAGAGGATTGGAATATATTTATTCAATTTAATATTTAATAAAAGACTGGAATAAATTAAATCTGCCTTTTAGTTTGGTTTAATCCGTATAACAATGGATAAATTACCAGCCTGTTGACAGAGCACTGGACAAATGATGATTCATGTTTAGTTTATTGACAAGTCGACACTTACATGTCTTCGGACATACAAATAAATATACAAATACACGTATAAGAAACGATATGACTATGCATAATGTGCCAAGAAAAATCAACAAAACTTAAATTCGTACATAATTACATACTCATTGTGTTGAAAAGAACACAATGTATAAAAAAACAGAATAAATCGCTTTGGTATAAATCAATGGTTAATCATACACAATGCACATATCTAGTTTATACCCTCCGGACGATTGTTAATATCAGGCCGGGATGGGGTAGGACAGGTAAAACATATATGTAGCGGAATCTGAGTTGTATATTAGACAAGCATAGTGATCAATTATTGATATCCTAAGTAGAGACATAAAATATAAAACTTGTTTTGTAATGACTCGTCATGTAAGTTCATGAGACCAAATGAGATCGAGACAGCACGGAACGCCGACAGCGTCTTGCTGTTACAATTCTATATCAATTTAACGGATTGAATCATGACAGCATTGTCGCAAAAGAGAACAAAATTCACCCCACCTGAAAATATAATACATGTAAATTTAACAGGACAGAGAGGTTCTTTGTGATTATTATATGGTATAATTAGGGACTGATGAAAACGCGCCAACAACCACAAAGAATAGTAATAGAGAACACCAGAACTAAATTTTGTAGTTATACACAGCGGTTCGATAATAAAACCAGACGACTTGAATGGTTTTATCCTAAACTATGATCGTCAATAACATCGTTATACATATTACCCTTGGCTATTTGCCCAGGCGATCACGCGTAATAATTATGCGCTGTTAAATACGTAAACCACCCACCATTCAAAACTCGTTGCATATGACACATGTTTGTCTATAAATACGACATTGCAAACACTTTGCAAAAGACCTTGAAAACCTTGTATTGTCGCATTTCATGTGCAAAATTTATACCTAAACAACTGTGTATTTTTTGTATAAATTTCACATACATCTATGTCATTTTGTATATCAGGCGCAGGTATGTTATTGTCTTTTTTTGTCCGAGTGTTTGAGGCCGTCAAAAGTTTCATATCGGTGGTACATGAATAAATTTATCAAACTTATGTCCCAGAGACAAGACAAACGTCAGGTGAAATTTATCTTGTTATTAGACATTCAATGATTCGTATATAAATTGAACAACTATAGAAAACGGAACACGCTTATCTGATTCCCAATAACAATTTGTTAAAACTTTTCAAAAGTTAACTTCAAGTAAATATAATTGGGATAATTGTTTCGAAATTCCTAGCATGACTAGATGTCAGTGCTAAATTTCTGGCTACATAACTTCAAAACATTCTCTGTTAATTACGACTATGGACTTAAACATTGGGAATTAAACATTTTTCTCCATTTAAACTACCGTTACTTGAATACAATCACACATATGAAGCAATACTGCATAGAATCATATATCTTTCACTACAATGGCGCTCCAGTTGTAGCAAGTGATAGTGCATTCGTGCAAGACATGAACAAATCAAATGATCTGAACACTAGTCATCAATTCTAACATAAAATCAAATAATTAATAGGTTAATGACGGTGTTTTAAATTAGGTGAAATGTCAATACGTGTGAAGTTGGTAAAGGTGTATACATTGCTGCAAAATATCAAGCGGTATAATTACAATATTTCTACACTCCCTTAACCTTGCGACGTCTGCTTCTAATGATGAATTCCATTATAAAGATCCAATTAAGTGTGGACGCCAGACATTGACTGCTCCTGATAACTCACCCTTTAGCACTACATACTTAGGTGAACTAAACACAATATAGATTTATTGAAAAGACCACTGAAATAAATTTGTAAATATTTCGAGTTCAATAAAAAGTACTGAAGTGTTTTATAGTTATTCCAATGTCAACGGTATCTATGAAATGAAACAAAGGGCAATAACTAAAAAAAATGGATGACATTTTTATCATCCTTTTGTCTGCACTTCTACATATTCCCATCGAACTTTATTTTACGATTCAAATAAATACCTTAAAGCAACTGGAATTATTATTTGAACAAAAAATTGGATGAATGCCTGGGACAAATTAAAATGATCATGTGGTACGAAAAAACAATAAATCCATACTAGTACATACATTATTTCTACACTCTCTTAACCTTGTGATGTCTGCTTCTAATGATAAATCTCCTGGTGGGACAGCAGGTGTCCATACACCATCTGTAGGTTTACGAAGTCCACAAATATTCCTCAGCAGGCAAGACAACAGGGTAATATCAAAGTTGGCTGAATTCGGGGTCTTGTCAAATGGGGGCAGCACCTTCTTCAGGTCATCATTTATTATGCCCTTATTCACCAAAAATTTCAGTTGTTTGTCCTGTTTTGGATTCATGATCAAGTAGTTATTGATATCATTCCCCACCAGGTTATCAAATAACTGTCTGAGGATCTTTGTACCAACTTCTATTAAAAGATACTGGTATCGGAATATGAACTGATCTGAAGATGACAATATGTGCAATACAATGGTCTGTGATAAATAATAAGCAAATTAATACTAAATACATTACATTCTCCACCAGTTTATCAAATAACTTTCTTAGAATCTTCGTATCAACCTCTTTTAATAGATACTGGTACTGGCATATGATCGGATCTGAAAATGACAGTACAAGTTATTCAATGATCTGTGAATACTGATAAATAATAAGCAAATCAACAACAAAATATTTACAACTAAATATCTAAATATTTACGTTACATACTGTTAAAATCCTTTGGTTATTTGAATGTATTCGGATTCATTACAATCTGTATCATTACGTTAATTCATGTTTGTAGATTTTAATGTAGTGTACATTCAAATTTTCCTGAAAATTTTTCTTTTAGAAATTTAAGTTAACAACGCATTATAAAGCATTTTGCATATTGCACAAATCACGGAAATGCAAAGTATGAGTATGTGTTCAAAGTAAATGCACTAAATTTATTTTTCGAAAGTGATGGTGTTCAACAAACGTTTTATTTTGCGTAAAAATGACATAAAAACACACCAAAAACCCATTGATTTCAACATACAAATTACACATGCATAATACACTTAAATGCAACATAAAATTTAAAAAAAAACATGAAAGTACAGTATAAAAATACCCCTAAAATTGGATTTATAACAATTTTTGTCGGTACATGCTGAGACCATTACACATGTTTAATGGTCTCAGGTATGTGAGCAAAATATCACAAAATAACCTTAATTTAAAAATACTCCATCAAATAAAAAATCAAAGCATATAATAAACCATTAAACAATTCGGGGATGAGTTGACCAAGGAGCGAGTTGACTGAGGGGCGAGTTGACCAAATCGGGGACGAGTTGACTAAGCGACGAGTTAACTAGGAACCGTTTTAATAACGGGTTACCAAGATTTTATCCTACACTTGACCTTGACACGATCGCTACTTCCGCTATCCGCAAAATCGACAAGTAAGTTGATCATTTTTCCATTGCTTGTGTATTTCATTCCGATCGAATAAATTTATCCAATCAAAAAGGATTATTCTAATTTTACTGGAAACAAATTGAATTGAATGTTTATTTTGTCCGATGTATTATCTGTGAGGAAATCCCTACACATACACTTTTAAATAAATCATTTGCATAAAGATAACAGCATCTACGTATAGACTATAGTTTTAAAAATAGACTAATCAGATTATCAGAATTTTGGACCAATGATACGGCTATGATAACAAAATAGTTTTGTGATATTTTAACTGTAGCATACTGTCCTTTTATCTTTAAAATTATAAACTTGTATAATTCTATTTTCTTTAACAACTGTTTCTCCGACAGCACCAACCAGTAAATCGGGAATTGATTGTTGGTTGCAAGATGTAGATATCAGGGTTCGACATGTGGACATTTCAGACAAGATTATTTTGACAAGTCGAATATCAGTCATTGTTCCCACGCACTTCTGAAATTTGGGGCACACTTACCCCTTAGGTCTGAAATCTGGGGATAAGAGAAGTATTTTGGGGGGCATGAATATTTTTTTTAAAAAAATGTGTACGCATACATCGTAATGTGTGTTTCCAGAAAATCAGTGATTCATCCCTATACATATTCCTACGCATACGATCTCGCACCAGATCAAAATGTGTTGCGTGATTTCCGATTGTATTGCGGGATTTACGCAAGATTTTACATGAGTGGGAACACTGATCATTGCAGCTCTAGGTTCTTGGCATCAAAACTAACAGGATTGGTTCTGTTACGTTGCTTCTTCACCAAAAACTGAACAATGACCTAAGACATTTTAGTAAATTCAGTAAAATAATTTATTCAGCTAATAGATAACCAAACCACACAAAATATAAATTGTAACGAAAAACAGGTTATTTTGTTACATTTCTGGATTTCTTGTTTACAGGAATGTGACATGTTGGTAGCTGTTTAATGTACAAACATTGATACAAAGAGAAAAAAGTTAATGATGGCTTCTGAGCTAATGGATGATATGGAAGCCATAGAGCCTGTCACAATGACCCAAAATGTCCAGACTAAGAAATCCTGGACAGTACTGAAGGATGTTGTCAAGGATACGAGGAAGCTAGTTAGTTCTCTTTCCAGTCGAGTTCCTTCAAACTTTCACTTTCGTACCCAGCAGACAGCACATGGTCCTGTTACAAGGTAACATTTTTTGTATGATCACAACTGCTGAGTAACATTTAACTCACTTAGGTTTCAAATGTTGGCTGGTTTGGTTCCAGTCACTGATGAGGCTAATTTTACTTTTGACAGTTTGTGGGCATGTACATATAATGTCAGTTTGTCAGCATGTACATACAGGGCTGACTCATTTGGGGGACTGGGGCCGGGGCCCTGGAGGGGGGATTTCACATCATTTTCAGTTCAAGGGGGAATTTCACAAGCCTAATTAATATATGTGGGGGAATTTTTAGCAAAAGTTGGGGAAAAAGTATATTCCAGAAATGGGGGAATGGGGCAGAATTTCGACTCCAAAGTCTGGAGATTGAGAGCTTTGACATATAATGTCAGTTAGTCAGTACGTACCTGTAATGTCAGTTTGTCAGCATGTACATATAATGTCAGTTTGTCCGTGTGTACATATAATGTCAGTTTGTCAGCTTTTACAAAATACTAGGTTACACACAAGTACCGATAGGTTAGACAGAAGTACTGGTAGGTCACACAAAAGTGCCAATTGGTTACACAGAAGTACTGATGACTGAAATATGGTTAATAAGTGGCTATTATTCATCACAAACGATTTAGTTACACACAGCTCTACTGTCTCTATTAAATCCATAGCAACTCAAAGAGCTTCTTTTCTGACAGGGCACAGGGTGACTCCTACATTAACTATAGAAAATGGGATTAGAGGATATTTTTAGAAACTTGGGCCTAAATTAAAATGTTATTTATTAAATTGTTTGCTGTTGCCAACCAACCCACCCACCCAATAAACGCTGGTCAAAAAAAAAATATCACTACAAATTGAATGCATGTTGTTTTAATATTTCCTTTCTATATTATTGAAAATATCTCTTTTAGTTTCATGGTCTATTCACACACATTCTAATATAGAAAGTAATACTCCAACCGATTGACCCCCAAAAAAGTGTGATCAGCAATGGCAAATAAGCAATTTATTGAGAGCGGTCTTGTGTCAATCCTGGACCACAGTATTATTTGTACTTCCTTATAGTTTACGCTTTATCTTTGCAGGTTATATTTCCTCGGTATACCACCAAAACAAAGGGAGTCAACTCTTATGTATGTCAACGTTCCTACTGCTCCGATGACAATTACCCCCCTTTTACAATGGTGCAGTTTGCTAGACTCGTTCTCGTCAACTTTGTCCACTAGTGTACAGTTATCTCGAGAAGAACAACTTTTACGTGAGAGAAAACGGTTCGTAAACCTTTCTCTGTCTAATCATCCAATAAAATTGTATATTTATTGCTTTTACTAGAATATAACGGGGCTTTTTTCACAGGTAGGGGAAGCGGCCTATTTGGGGGAAAATAACATGGTATTTTTGCTAAAGGAGATGAAAAAACTTGATGTAAACTGAATTTTAGGGGAAATCTGTGTGATTTTTAAAGATTTTTCCTGAGGGGAAGACACCTATCAACGGCCATTGCTATAGACGGAAAAAAATCTGATGTAAATTTACATTTTTCAAGAAAACGGTGTTTTAAAACTATCTGTTAAACAGTTCTGGTAAGTTTTAATCTCGATATTATTTCTCTACAGACTTGGAGTGTTTGGTATTACATCCTATGAAATGGCTGATGATGGCACGCTTGTGTTTCCAGCGTGTAACTCCCTATTTACGTGCGTAGATGTTCATCTGGACGTATGTTCATTTGTTTTTTTATTTGTTGTTTTCTTAATTTGGAGACCATCAGATATGTACCGATGATGAAACACTTTGTTCTTTTTTGGGGTCAATTTTTTGAGATTTAAAGCAAGAATTTAACCAGCTCTTAGCTAATGTCCTTCTTAACAGCATCTCCTGATCCTGTATAATACAGTAGAACACTGTTATAATACACTGTATGATACAGTAGAACACTGTTATAATATACTGTATAATACTGTAGAATATTGTTATAATACACTGTATAATACAGAAGAACACTGCCATATTACACTGTGTGATACAGTATAACACTGTTATAATATACTATATGATACAGTAGAACACTGTTATAATACACTGTGTGATACAGTAGAACACTGTTGTAATACACTGTATAATACAGTAGAACACTTATAATACACTGTATGATACAGTAGATCACTGTTATAATACACCATATAATACAACATAACACAATTATAATGAATTCAATGGGAACATAAAAATTACTTCAGTATGTCTATATTTCACTGTTCGTATAACAGAAGTAGTTGGTGAGGGAAAAGCAAATACTTCACTGTATTAAGCTCACTATAACTGTGATTTACTGTAGATTTATTCCTTTTTGTTATTGGAGTCCATTGACTTTTTACTAGTGGAAAGTTCATTTTTATATTGAATCTGATAAAGTATAAATTCACACAGGCCTTTGGTAAGTATTGCATTATGAAAGTGAAACATTTTGTACATAAAATTCTTTCATTATTTTTCATAGAAAGATGAACCTAGATTCCCCAACAATATACAAAGTAGTTTAAGCGGGGCTAGAATGGACCCTAAAATTTGTCCCGGAAATTCTGACCTTGTTGCTTTTATTCATTGCAATGACTTGTGGGTATTGAATACATCAACTGGACAAGAAGTTCGTTTAACTCGATGTAATAAAGGTTAGTACAGACAAATTAATTTACTTACGTGCAAAATGCCTGTAATTTTGGCCTATAACACTTTTGCATCGTTATACAATAAAACTTTGTTATTATGAGTATCAATAACACTGTGCCGTCTTATCTCATGAAATTTTTAAAGTACTGTCAATATTGTTGTTAGTTGTGTATTATTTTCAACCATAAAAACAAACACCTCGTTAAAAGGAGCACCAAGTTTATCTCAAGCATTTAATATGTTCTGATGACACCAGGAGATAACGAGGTTTTACTGTATTTAGTTACAATATCCTTTTTTCTTAATTGCCTTTTTTAACAGAATGTCGTAAGGCTGATTGTTAGATTTGGGAAATGTTGTTAGTCGGTCGGTCTGAGCAGACAGGCGGGCAACTGCATTAAACAATTGGTTTCTGTTCAATAACATTAGATTAAATTGACCTATTGCTGGCCTTTCTTGTGCCATTTTTTGGTCCTGTATTTCAGCCCTGTTCCCCAAGTAAAACAGTATTTATAAAATTCCCCATAAGAAAAAAATCAAGCATGTATAGTCATCATTTACATATAACTATGCATGGAATTAAATGTGTTAAGTGCTCTGTTAAAATAAAGAAATGTTTTAAACATAACTTTGTGTTTAGTTCTTTAATGAATGTAAATCTTTATTAATCCCCCAATTTGGTGCTTCACGAAGCAAATTTTCCCTATTAACGGGGCCCAATACCTGGTCCCCAAAACCATAAAGATCATTAAATCAGAGTTTTGGTTAAAATTTTGGTTAAATGGTCAGTTAGCTGTTGTAGAAAATTTTGTTTAAAATTAACCAAATTTTGTTTCTGTTAAAACTCAAATAAATCTAACCCGAGTCTAAGATGCTGGTTAAATCTGAACATAAACAGTAACCAGTATCAAAATGGCAGCCCTTTTTAAATGTTTTAATGATTTTTTTAATGGTTAGTAAACCAAAATGGTTAAATTTAACCTTGGGTTAAATTAACCATTTGATTAAAGTTAACCAATGTTTACATAATTGGGCGCAGATAGTTCTAACTTAAAACTTAGTCAAGAAGCCAGCATTTGTGCTTTAAATTATGGGATAACAACACTGGTAATAAAAAACAACACAGGACACAAGTTGTTGAGACATGAAAAAAACTTCTTAAAAACCCTTTACGTCATAATACCGCATTTCCCCGCATCTGAAGCAGACTGCTCTAGAAAACATTGTAAACTATTATGTCCTGTCATAACTGTACCCTGTGATGTTTTGAACTATTTAAGGCACCGGATCATTAAAAGATGACCCGTACAGTGCTGGTGTGCCGTCTTTTGTGGTACAGGAAGAGTTCGATCGATACACTGGTTACTGGTGGGATCCATCCTGTAAGAAATCTCTCACTACGTACAGAATATTGTACGAGGAAGTCGATGAGAGTGACGTAGATATTTTACAGGTAAGTCATGCTGAGACGAACACTGCCTTGCATGTATATACAGTTATGCATGTTTTAAGGTGTAAAAATTACTGTTTGTTTCTGGTTTCCTGACCTACTTTTTTTTTCTTGACTCTTTGAATTATCACCAGCAAAGGGTCATTCTTCACCCTTCACCCTCAACTTCTGACATCAAATGAAAAGCCTGTACGTCCATATTTTTGATGAGGTTGAGTTCAGGGAAATGTTGTCAGCTGGCATCTAGTTCAATTGTAATCTATACTTCATCTTCGGTCTGAAATCTAATAGTGTTTTAATTCTGTCTGTAAGGTGTTATATAATGGAATGTAAGAATTGTGTTTGCTGTACCAAGTACTTACAAGATATTTAAATACTTTGAAATTATACACACGAATCCTATAAAATAGAGGTGAAACGATTAAAAAAATTTCGATTCGATTCAATTTCGATTTTTCATCCCACGATTCAATTTTTCGATTCGATTTTCGATTTTAAAAGGAATTAAATAGGACAAGAATAAAATAGCTATCCCACTAGTTTACGATGGAATGTATTTTCTTAAATACTGTAAACAATGGAACAAACGAAACATAAAACTTGTGCATAGGAAAAATTTCCTATCCAGAAAGCAAGCGTCTGGACGACGTTCCGTCCCGGACGCTTGAAACTACTCTGTGTGGTATGAAGAAAGCGCCTAGACAACTGGGATGTAGTTAACGTTTTCGGAACGTAATACATGGAGCGAAAAGAGCCTGACGACACGAGAAGAATGCTGATCTCGTTAGATTTCAGTCATTTTGACTCGCATACTACGGAAAATGAAAGTAAGTATTACCAAAAAAAAAAATCGAATCGAAATTGCCGTCATTGAATCGAATCGAGCATGAAAAATCGCGGTTCGCAATGGATCGCGATTAATCGTTTCACCTCTACTATAAAATCTTTTTATTATAAGTACTGGGCTTTTTTCACAGGTAGGGGAAGGGACCTTTGTCTTAAATTTGGGGAAAAATAAACTGGTATTTTTGGGAAAAAAATGAAGAAAACGCTTGATGTAAACTGAATTTTAGGGGAAAACTGTGTGATTTTATAGATTTTTCCTGAGGGGAAGACACCTATAAACGGTCCCTGCTATAGATGGAAAAAATTGAAGTAAATTGAGACAGGTTACATTGCTGTTATAACATTTTGCTTACTGGGTACATACCACAGTGTACTGGAATTCTTAGCCTGCCACAGTTTTGAATGTTTAAATATACCAATCCTTTGATGTGTTTGAATGTCAATGTTGATGGTATCTCATGTATTTGATAAAAGAATGGTGCTAAATTGAATATTGCTTTTTGCATATTTCTTCTGTAAGTTTCACCCTGATATTTTTGTTCAAATTTTTTAAGACATAAGTATGTGTTGTAGTAAATTAACAAAGCATTTAAATCCTTGAAACTGTTCTGCATTTAACTCTCTACCAATTGTACCATTAGGCCTAAAAAAGGTTTGTTTCCGGTTACCCATCTTTAACCTGCCGACTCAAGTTTTTACGACATCCAAATCTTGGTTCTATATTGTAATTTTCACTGCTAATTTGCTGATATATGAAAAAACAAACTTAAAAGAAAAAATCCTTACATACCGACCCATATTCTTTCGGCATGTAACTGCAACCAAATCTTTTTTTTGTTTAGGCCTTACAATGGTATGCCATGCCTACCAAGTCTTGGCTACAGTATCACAACTGTTTAACATGTCATCTTAAAGATAGCAGTAAAAAGTTCCTCATTATTAGAGTACTGAGTACAAACATTTACACCTTCTGTTTATATTTTGCCATGGTAACCATTAATTGATTACCCTCTCGGCCATGATCATGGTCCAGTGGTTAGTGTGCTGGACTTGTAACCTGACAATCCGGGTTCAAATCCTGATCACGGCGGGTCATATACCCTTCTATGAAAGTTTGACAAAAATGGTGATTTTCCTCAATATGTGGAGAAGTTTCCAGTTCTTTGTAGAAGGGAAAGTTAGTACTGGTTAGTATACAGTCCAGGAAAGCTAGTTTGGGGTACCAACCTCCGTACAGAACTGAAAAATGGTGTTAAACCCAGTGAAAAATATTACCCTCTCCTAATTTTGATAAATAAATCCTGAATATGGATTCAGCCCTTTTAACAAAAATTTCCTTATATAAACATCTTGAAATATCCAGTTAGAAAAATGATCGAGTCTTCATATAATTAACATACATTGATTGTTTACATAGAAATACATGGGACATTATAAATTTAGGACCTTGCCTTACGTTATCTGTGAGTCACTTTGTTATCGTTAATGTTTGTAGATTTATTCTCCGTTAGAAGACAAAGGTGCTGATGAGTACAGATATCCTCGTGCAGGGAAGACGAACGCGAAAAGTTGTCTTAAACTCGTAGAATTCTCAGTATCTGATAACGGCCAGGTAAGGTCAATATTTAATAATGGTCAGGTAGGGTCATTATTTCCCTTAAATATTGAAAAGCTAAATTAATTTATTTGGCTCATTTTTACCAAATTTTAAGTTAAAACCCTTTTCTGAAGGACCCAAAAAATCCATTCACACAAAAGATTTCATTGCAAAATCTGGGAGAACTTTTTTCAACCCATACTTTGAGCCACTTTCTACTCTTTTTTTCTTCCTTCAAAATAATCAATTGATGATAACCATGTTAATGCAAGCGTTGAAGTAAGTTGATCTCAAGCATGTTGACTGAAAAATCTTCAACAATAATGTTTTATGTGTATGTATGGTTGATTAAAGTTATATATATATATGTATTTGATTACAGATTTCAGAAAATGTGATAATTAAAAGTTTGTATGAACCTATGGAATCCTTATTTCCGTCCATGGAGTATTTGGTACGGGCTGGCTGGACCCCTGATGCCGAGTAGTAAGTATAGTTATTTTGCCTGTATCTGATCTTGCTCCTTTTCTTGCTGGTACAGTACAACCCCTGAAAACTCAACCCCTTCTAGACACAGTACAACCCCTGAAAACTGGACCCCTTCTAGGCACAGTACAACCCCTGAAAACTGGACCCCTTCTAGACACAGTACAACCCCTGAAAACTGGACCCCTTCTAAGTACAGTACAACCCCTGAAAACTGGACCCCTTCTACGTACAGTACAACCCCTGAAAACTGGACCCCTTCTAGGTACAGTACAACCCCTGAAAACTGGACCCCTTCTAGGTACAGTACAACCCCTGAAAACTGGACCCCTTCTAAGTACAGTACAACCCCTGAAAACTGGACCCCTTCCAGACTGGGCAGAAAGTCCGGTTTTCTGAGAAATCCGGTTTTCAGAAAATCGCGGATTATAATAGAGAAATAAATGGGACTTGAAAAAGCATCGGATTTTCAGAGAATTCTGGTCTTAGGGGTTTTACTGTATATTACCCCTGTTCATCAGTTGTTGTTCCAGTAAAGATTTTGTCATAGTGAATTTACTCCTGGTAAAGTAATTAGATGTATTCTCGTGGAATTGTTATTCAGAGGAGATGTATCATTTCTTGATGGTTCTAAATCGCTTTTATTTCTGTATATGCATAAATAACCAGTAAAATATCACTGTACGCGGATGTTGTGCTGTGGTACGTATTGCCTTACTCTGTACCACAATATGCGGGTGTATCAGTTCAGCTTTAATCACTATTGGACTTATTGGATATTGCAGTTTACTGCACAGAGCAATAAAGAGACCATAGACAGGTGTTCCAAAGAGAGTTTGTGAGCCGTTTTTCCATGAAACTGTTTCATCATGTGACATCGTATCGTTTTCATTTTTCAGCATTCACTGTCAGTTCTTGAATAGGAAACAAACGTGTCTCTCCTTGGCTCTGCTACCTGTACAATGTTTTGTTGTACAAAAATCTGATGACACAACTGATATGACTGAGGCACAGTCTGAAATACATCCAAAAATAACCATAATTCACGAAGATACATCAGAGATTTGGGTCAATGTAAGTTTAAGGTTATCGCTTGTCTTGCCTTTTTAGCTCACCTGAGCATGTAGTGCTTTGTGAACTTCAGTGATCAGTCAGTTTACTCTAGGGGGGGGGGTTATTAGCACCCCAGAGGTCACACCTTTGAGTGAATCTTCATCAGACCTGGTGAGTTAGTTTTAATGATATTTTGGACTAGTTGGAACATGGGTCATCAGGGGTCAAAAACTAGGTCAACAGGTCAAATCAAATGAAAACTTTGTTAACACTCGAAAGTCACAGTTTTGAGTGGATCTTCTCCAATCTTTGTCAGAATGTTTGTATTAATGATATTGTAAACAGGTCTGAATATGGGTCAACTCAGGTGAAAAACTAGGTCACCAGATCAATTCACAATTCAATTCTTTACTCAAGTGAGAGAAAAAGGGCTATCTTAGCCCTCTTGTTTGTCTAGACATGACACTTTTATAACCTTAGCGGTCACACAGTAACTTTAAATGAGGTTTCTTATTTTTTAACGAGGCTGTATATACCTGTTTTATGAGTTTTTTTTATTTTTCTTGTAGGTTCATGATATCCTACACTTCTTACCAACGTCTGAACCGAATGAAATTTGTTTCATCTGGTTATCCGAACGGTCTGGTTTCCGACATTTGTACAAAGTTACTTCTCTTTTGTCAGCAACCTCTGGTCAAGTTCAACCGGATCTGCATGAAGGTAATCTTCAGCCGTTTTATATCCTGTGCATTTCTCTCTTTTTACATGTATCATATATGCTAAAGTTTTACATGCTATATGTATTGTAAATTTTTATATGTAACATTTAGGCTAAATCATTAGCTCAACTGAACACTCCAGAGGTCTCACTTTTGAGTGAATCTTCATCAGACCTGGTCTGATGGTATCATAGGTCAGTTCTACATGGCCGTCACTTGTGATGCATGAATATTCATGTGGACGGCGATACTGCATTTTTTCTACATCCATCATGAAAATGTTTCCATTGAACTTTATTTGTAGTTTTAATATCCACATACATAGAGTTTATAATAGGTAACATATTTTCTTTGTGAAACAAAATTTTGATTGAACCAAACAAGACTTGCAACCTTTTGCATAAAGTTCAACTCGTGTGAGTTCTTTCAGTACTTTGATTTTTTGTACTACTGAATTGAATAATATTGTTTGGTTGAATTTATCAGATGTATTGAGGTGCGAATGTTCTAAAGTTGAACCAATAACTTCTGGTGACTGGGAGGTGGCCTACAAAGAGGTACGTGCATTTCACAGTCTGCAAGGGCAGACAATTTATTTTTGACAGTTTTTAACCAGCTTTTGTGAAGGAAAAATCCTGGTTGTTAGATTGACGAATGACAGTGGGTGGGTGGGTGGGTGTATGGGTGGCAGGTGGGTGGATGGGTGGGCGTCAACAGATTTTGACCAAACTTTCTCATAAGTTTTGTCAGCAAGTACCCCATATTGTCAGGGTTTTGTGATTTGATCATTTTTGGCGGAATTATGGCCCTTTATTTATTTTGAGCACATGTAATATTCTGTATGCAACTTCTCCTACATTTCTTAAAGGATTCCAACCAAAATTTCACAGAGCTGTTGACAGCAAGTACCCCAGGGCATATTTTCTGGGTTTTGCAATTCGATAACTTTTTTTATGGAATTATGGAGCTTTATTTATTTTGCACAGTAAAATATTCTGTGAGGAACTCCTCCTACGTTACTCTTGGGAATTCTGGTTTTATGAAGGATCCTGTCATCTTGTCCTGTAATTATTCTTTTTGTTTTATCATTGATGTAATGTCGGGTGTGGGACTTGAGATGTACATTTTAGCTGACTTGAAACTTGTTGTGTTGTCATTGTGTTATTTTAGTAGTTAATATTTTTTCATGACTGTACACATATGAATTGTCTATATCTTCATTAAGAAAAAAGTTGGGCACTAATTAGAGAGGGCACCGATTAGATAGGGACACTAATTAGAGAGGGCACCAATTAGATAGGGGCACTAATTAGATAGGGACACTAATGAGAGAGGGCACCAATTAGATGGGGATACTAATTAGAGAGGGCACCGATTAGATAGGGATACTAATTAGAGAGGGCACCGATTAGATAGGGACACTAATTAGAGAGTGCACCGATTAGATAGGGACACTAATTAGAGAGGGCACCAATTAGATGGGGATACTAATTAGAGAGGGCACCAATTAGATGGGGATACTAATTAGAGAGGGCACCAATTAGATAGGGATACTAATTAGAGAGGGCATCAATTAGATGGGGACACTAATTAGAGAGGGCATCAATTAGATGGGGACACTAATTAGAGAGGGCATCAATTAGATGGGGACACTAATTAGAGAGAGCACTAACTAGACACAATATTGTAATTTTCTTATTTCTATCACATCCTGACCTAACTTTGTCAAAACGATTGATCTTAGTCCAGATAAGTTAGTCATTGTATCTTTTGTTTCAATCACTGATCTTTCATTTTAATCACTGATCATTTGTTTCAATCACTGAACTTTTGTTTCAATCACTGATCTTTTGGGTAACTCCCATGTTGTTTTCACTCCCTCACAGATCATTTTGAAATTTCTTCATTATCATTGTCAACGTGCAATGACTCGATCAAAACGTTTGAATACTTAAGATCCAGATTTCCAACTTGTTAAAAGTGGATAAGGGTCGCTTTTAAGGGTCACTTTTAGCCCTAGATTTGTGCGCGTTATGAAAAACTGAAAATTAGTGATTGCGGCCTTTTGCTTCTTTTCAGCGATTATTTCCTTGTTTGTTTGGGTCTGGTTAACGGACCCTTTCCAGTTGTAAATAAAAACACTTTTTTTCCAAATTCCGGACCTAAAAATTCCCAATTTTGGCACCACACCGCATATTTTTTCCAAACCTGGAACCTTTCCCAAAATTGCAAAAGAAGTCACTGTGATGATATGATGCTATGATAATATGATTGTTTACTGTTTAATAGATGGCTATCTTTACCTGTATTCTGTACTTTTTTGTAGATTTGGGTGGATGAAGAGAGACAGTTAGTCTATTTCATTGGTTTAAAAGACACGCCCCTTGAAAGCCATTTGTAAGTTAATTGTATTCCATTGGTCTTAAAGATATGCCCCTTGAAAGCCATTTTTAAGTTAATTGTATTCCATTGGTCTCAAAGACACACACCCCTTGAAAGCCATTTGTAAGTTAATTGAATTACATTGTTCTTAAAAACACTCCCCTTGAAAGCCATTTGTAAGTTAATTGTATTCCATTGGTTTTAAGACACACCCCTTGAAAGCCATTCGTAAGTTAATTGTATTCCATTGGTTTTAAGACACACCTCTTGAAAGCCATTTGTAAGTTAATTGTATTGCATTGGTTTTAAGACACACCCCTTGAAAGCTGTTTGTAAGTTAATTGTATTCCATTGGTCTTAAGGACACACCCCTTGAAAGCTGTTTGTAAGTTAATTGTATTCCATTGGTTTTAAGACACTCCCCTTGAAAGCCATTTGTAAGTTAATTGTATTCCATTGGTTTTAAGACACACCCCTTGAAAGCCATTTGTAAGTTAATTGTATTCCATTGGTTTTAAGACACACCCCTTGAAAGCCATTTGTAAGTTAATTGTATTCCATTGGTTTCAAGACACACTTTTTAAAAGTCCTTGATATCATTCATTGATTTATTATATTAACTGATAAAATTCATTGATTTATTATATTAACTGATACAATTCATTGATTTATTATATTAACTAATACAATTTATTGATTTATCATATTAACTAATACAATTTATTGATTTATTATATTAACTAATACAATTTATTGATTTATTTTATTAACTAATACAATTTTTAGATTTATTATATTAACTAACACAATTCATTGATTTATTATATTAACTAATACAATTTATTGATTTATTATATTAACTTATACAATTTTATTGATTTATTATATTAACTAACACAATTTATTGATTTATTATATTAAATTATACAATTTATTTGGGACTACAAGAATTAATGTTAATAATTTGAAAAACATTCTGTATGGAAATGAGTTGCTTCTACTTTATGGTGAAATCCTGATTTTTTTTTTCACAGATATGTATCGTCCTATGTTAACTTTGGTGATTGTGTACGGTTGACTGAACTTGGTTACTCTCACAGTGTAGCATTTAATAAGGTAAGAACATATCTAATTGAATTATTTAATTTGTCATTGGTATCAGTTTGGACAGATACAAATGGATTTGATTATCTGGAAATTAGTCCCTTTAATCATAAATCTATAATCTAGACCCTTTAGTCATAAATCTAGAATCTAGACCCTTTAATCATAAATCTAGAATCTAGACCCTTTAGTCATAAATCTAGAATCTAGACCCTTTAGTCATAAATCTAGAATCTAGACCCTTTAATCATAAATCTAGAATCTAGTCCCTTTAATCATAAATCTAGAATCTAATCCCTTTAATCATAAATCTAGAATCTAGTCCCTTTAATCATAAATCTAGAATCTAGACCCTTTAATCATAAATCTAGAATCTAGTCCCTTTAATCATAAATCTAGAATCTAGACCCTTTAATCATAAATCTAGAATCTAGTCCCTTTAATCATAAATCTAGAATCTAGTCCTTTTAATCATAAATCTAGAATCTAGACCCTTTAATCATAAATCTAGAATCTAGTAACTTTAATCATAAATCTAGAATCTAGTCCCTTTAATCATAAATCTAGAATCTAGACCCTTTAATCATAAATCTAGAATCTAGACCCTTTAATCATAAATCTAGAATCTAATCCCTTTAATCATAAATTTAGAGTTTAGTCCCTTTAATCATGAATTTGGAATAAAATACGTCAGTTTGACATACTGGTCACTGTTAAGATGAATTTGTTACCCAGAGCGACACTAACACTGGTAGCCAATAAAAATTTTGGAACTTCAGGAATGTGGAATGTCCTGACAATTTTCTGTCTTTAAGAATCCATTTCTTTCTATAAAAACATTTGATAGTGTATAAGACCAATACAAAATAGTTCCGTTTCAGGTCTCCTGTCCAACCCTCTTTATCTACAGCAGACCCTGGACTTTTTTTGTCTTTTTGCTTTTTAAAAAAATTTCTTAATGCTATTTTTAAGTATGTAAATATTATACACTTGTAAAAAAAAAGAATTTCCTACCTATGGATCCCCTTTTTTTAGGCTGGAAACCCTAAACAGAACTATTTTTTGTTTGGCCTTATTCAATCAAAGTAAAAACGTGAATAATATGATCATCATTAGTTAACATATATAATATGTAAGATGTATAATATGATGATTAACATAATAGCACAGGGGGCTAGCACGTTGAAGGGATGGTAGTGTTGCAACATCGGTTCAAAATCATAATCAATTATTGGTTGGAATCGGTTGGTACATCCAATGCAATTTTCCGATTATATAATCGGTTCTAGTGTAGTAATGTAACATAAGTAGACCACTAGTGTTTGATCCTAATTATGCACCCTTTGGTCCCTAGCCATCCTCTGCTTTATGCTAGCTGGCATTGTAACATATAAGCATGGTGAATGGAGTGTGTTATCCATATAAACCATTAACCGGGCTCTATTAACATCAAATAACTTGAGGGATGGTCAAATATTTGTTTTTTCGACTTGATCGATGATCCGCCATCTTTTTTAAATAACGTGAGTGATTTCCCTTGAATGTGTGTTTAGTTTGAGGCGCCAGTAGTTAGCATACGGCGCCTAAATGAGATAGACCGATAATCAATTATGAAAAACTGCAATCGATTATCAGAATCGGCAGACATTTTCACGCCGCTAATCGATAGTATCTGATTATTGTTTCATCACTAAGGGATGGTGTATTAGGCTTAAAATGGCCAAAGGGTTTCATTCCTCTACCTGTTGTTTTAAGATGTATTTAGTATGGTAATTCTGATCAATTTGATGTTGCGAGGTCATGTTCGACTAAACGATATTGACATTTTTTCGGTGGAAAAAGATTAAATATCTGCTTCATTGTTTTGAATGTGACAAAGTGCTTATTGGTTATGTGTAGTATAATGTATTAGCTATCTGTAGACACCGGTTATTAGAAAATTGAGCAATTCCTTAAAAAGTTACGTAGTTTTAAACAAACTTGGTGCAGAAAATGTCATTTGGGAAGTTGTAACCCTTGTATATGTATATATATATGATATACGTGTTTTTGGTCCGTGTGGCCATTTTAGGTCTAATACGCCATTATATTCCATCCCTTCAACGTGCTATCCCCCTGTGCTTAATAGTATGATATTTATTTAATATACATACACGTAGTATGATAATTATTTGACATATATAGTATAATTATTTTATATTTAGGAACGTACATTATTTGTAAGCGTCTACAGCTCAGCTGCAGTGACCCCAATGTCGACACTACACCAGATTATACACACTGACGACTTAGTACGGACACAACCTTGTGGAATTCTCATGCCATCTTCACGTAAGTGTATTTTTCTTCGTAACATTTCCTGTCCTAATTCTCCAGCTAGAATTGTTCGTATATTTGTTGTCATCAAATCAATTTCAATTCAAATTGAGTCCCGTACATTATGGTTAGCACTTATGAATGTCAAAACGACCATTATGACATTGCAGTGTGCTAAATTAATCAATGGAAAACCCTAGTACTGCTTTAATGATTGAAAATTAGCTAAAGTATAAAATACATTAAAACATGTGAAAACCAGACCCCTCCCAGGCTGCACCAAAAGTCTGGTTTTCTGAAAATTCTGGTTTTCTGAGAACTTTTAATAAAATCTGAAATTTATCATACTGGGACTTGTGGGTGAGTACTCTATACTTATAAATACTGATATGTATGAATATAAATGTATTTAACCAAACAAAGAAAATGCTTATTTTATTTTATTTATATCTATTTTTTTTGAGATTTCAACATAATTTTTTATTTCATAAATATTCGAATTTACTTTTATGTTTGTATGTATGTATTATGTGTCTTGTTAATTTTCTTTTATTTATCCGGAATTTAATAAGTTAGGGTAGAATTTATTCCTTTCAGCTTGTTCTGATTACAACGTGCCAGAATTATTTAATTACAAGAGCAAGTCGGGTATTACCATGCATGGAATGTTTTATCGACCTCTCGGGTGCCAGCCAGGCGTAAAATATCCCACAGTATTGTTTGTGTACGGTGGACCCCACGTTCAACTTGTGTCAAACACTTTTAAAGGGTTAAAGTATGTTTGTTTGTTTACATTAAGTTAGTTGATTAATAATTACCAGTAATTAGTATGTCTGTTTGTTGTACATTAAGTTCGTTGATTAATAATTACCAGTAATTAGTATGTCTGTTTGTTTACATTAAGTTAGTTGATTAATAATTACCAGTAATTAGTATGTCTGTTTGTTGTACATTAAGTTAGTTGATTAATAATTACCAGTAATAATATTTTGTGGTTTTAATTGTGTTTAGCTCGTTTGTTTTGAAGAAAACGTTGAGCTATTTTGACTGCACGGCATCCTTGTTGTTGTGCTAGTTGTTATGCTGAAACTTTAATGCAGCCCATTATTTAAACACTTTAAGATATCATCACGACTCTTATACTATTTGATTATCATGACTAGGCGCAGTTGCAAGACAGATTTTTACAGTTACACACACTGACATCTGTATTTTACAGATTTTATGGTTACACACACTGTCATCTGTATTTTTATGGTTACACACACTGTCATCTGTATTTTTATGGTTACACACACTGTCATCTGTATTTTTACGGTTACACACACTGTCATCTGTATTTTCCAGATTTTTACGGTTACACACACTGTCATTTGTATTTTTACGGTTACACACACTGTCATCTGTATTTTCCAGATTTTTACGGTTACACACACTGTCATCTCAGGGTTATGCTGTTGTTATTGTTGATGGTCGAGGTTCATGTTGTAGGGGTTTAAAGTTCGAGAGTCATATTAAGAACAGACTGGTAAGTTTCTACAATTCTATTAAGTATTATTTTTTTAGCTGATTCTTGATTTGTCAATTAACCCCTCGTCTTATAAGCATTTTTTGGACTCTTCCAAATTCAAAGCAAATATACAAACATCATTTAAGAAAATTGGGTTATTTTTCTCTGACAGAGCGGAAAACAAGACATTACTTATCACAAGCAATGGCTTCTTTTGCCACAGTGTTTTCAAAAGTCGTGGGGAAATTGATATTATGAGGCAAAGGGTTAGAATTGAGTTTATTAAGCAAGTGTTTTACTGTTTTTCATTACACCTTGTTAAGTGTTAATCAGCAGGTGGGGAAGACAGAAATTAGATGCAGTGTTTTCAGATAAATTCCCATGGGGAGACTCATACCCTGCCCGGTTGTTGAATCTTGGACATACAGATTGAGAATTCTGTGTTCTCCTGACTAGATTAAACCTAATGACTGATTCATTCACCGTGGCACTCTTTTTTTGATGGATAAACTGCAAATGTCCAGTATGGATGTTTAGAATTCATTTAAAACCAATTGTTATAAATTTCATGCAAAACGACAATTTTTAAGTTTTAAGTATTTTTTAAGTTCATTTTACTTCATTGGCACGTTATTAAATGCAGTGTTTATCTATGATACTTTGTGTTTATTTATGATACTTTATGTTTATTTTATCTCATGTTGTGTTCTTTGAGGATATGTTGTGTTTATTTTGTCAGGGTACAACAGAGATTGAAGATCAGGTGGAAGGTTTACAAAATCTCATGTCTAAAGTTGACTTTATTGATGAAAGTAGAGTAGCTATCCACGGCTGGTCTTACGGTTAGTAATAAATCCAAATATTACAAGAGCACCCCTTGTGGTGACAATGCTCGTCTGTCAAGGTCAGTGACAAAAAAGATTCAATTTTGACCGAAATTTTAAGGTAAAAAGGGGCATAACTCCAAAAATACAGCTTTCAGAATAATGTCCCTTGTGTTGCAGTTGAACTAGTCAGGATGATCTAGTATTCCAAGTGTCGTGTTGATATCTTTAAAAGTTTTTAAGTAATGGGCTACATTAAAGTTTTTGCATGACAACAGTGCCACAATGATCATAATAGCTTGACTTTTTCTTCAAAACGGATGAGCTAAAAAGAAATTCATTTAAGGAAACAATCACCTACTTATGTCATTGTATCATTTGTCTAATGCGTTTTTACGAAGTTTTATTACACAAGTCTATGGTTGTGCAAGTTCACTTAGGCGAAAAAAGAATAAGTTTGTTTCGGGTTACCCGACTGACCCATCTTTTACCTGCCGACTCAAAAGTTTTTATGACATCCTAATCATAGTGCCTTATTTTAATTTTCACAACAGTTTTGCCAGTATACGTAAAAAAAAACATAAAAGAAAAAAAATCTCTACCTACAGACCCATATTTTTTTCAGCATGTAACCAGAAACAAACCTTTTTTTGTTTAGGCCTAATGAACCAACATTGTGTTCATAATATCAACTTTTCTTGTTGTAGGAAATGACTTGCTGAGAGTGATTTATCTAATGTGACTGCATTTCGAAAAGACAATGTTTGCGTATTTTTTATCAGTTAATCGGATGTTTGGTTTACTCCGACATGCTAGGCATCAATCAGTTTTCTGCTCTTCATTTCAGGAGGTTATTTGTCCTTAATGGGATTGGCGCAGAGACCGGATGTGTTTAAGGTTAGAATTATACAAACACCATATAATTTATGATTCTTTCTCAGTAATTCTGATTGAACTCTCTTTCCTCAGGACAGTTGCCCTAAATGGTCATTTGTTTCAAGTCATTTGTCCTAAATTACAAAAAAAACTTTGGACGATACATTTTGTGATTGTAAAACTAGTTTGAAGAAATAAATATCACTAGCAAGCGTTCTTTAATGTTGCCTGTAGACCTCTAGCCATTTATCTTGAAAAGATCTGGATGTTTTAGCATCACAGGACTTTCATAGACTCTCTCTTTCTCATCGTAAAATGATGGCCAATACTTGTTCTTAAAACAAATTGTTTCAAATTTGGCTATACAGTATGGCTCAGTTATAGTGTACACCTACATAATGAAGTGCTTTCTCACCTTATCTTTATTTTATTGTAATAGGAATATTAAAATATGGATATTGTAAACTACTATTTTGTGTTCTCGGGATACAGATAAGAAAATGATTCATAGAAAAAAATACACAAACCACCCCTTCCCCAGAAAACCTCGACCCGGAACCTGCCCAACACAGGATTATATGAATCATGCAAATTAATGGAGGACAGCAGTCTGAAACAAAGCTATGGGGTGTTAACTAGTTTTGAGGACCCAACCTCAAAAAAATAAACCCAAGTTTAAAAATAAAGTTATACTGATGAATTTTATACCTATACAAAAATAAAGGGAAGATGCTACAAAAAGTGTTTTATCACTCCAGGTAAATATTGTAGTTTGTGACATAAAGTGTTTTATCACTTCAGGTAGCTATTGCTGGTGCTCCTGTCGTCGACTGGGCGCTGTATGATACGGGGTACACAGAACGTTACATGGATCTACCACTAGCTAACACGTACGGTTATCAACAAGGAAACATTCTCAATTATATAGACAGCTTCCCTGATGAGTAAGTAATTACTAGAAATAATTTTACAGTGGTAAGGGAGACAACTCTGTCAAAGATGGTGAATTAATCTGAATATTTCTAAGGGAGACAACTTTGTTATATATAGTGAATAAATCTGGCATTGATATCTGAGCCATTTAATGAGCGTTAATAAAAACTTTCTTGGGAGATGGCATATCTGAAGTAGATCAACTATCATCCAGTAGTATGAAGCCATTTTTGGAGTTGTGTCAGTACTAACCAATGGTATGAAGCCATTTGTGGAGGTGTGTCAGTACGAACCAATGGTATGAAGCCATTTGTGGAGGTGTGTCTGTACTAACCAATGGTATGAAGCCATTTGTGGAGGTGTGTCAGTACGAACCAATAGTTTGAAGTCATTTGTGGAGGTGTGTCTGTACTAACCAATGGTATGAAGCCATTTGTGGAGGTGTGTCAGTACGAACCAATAGTTTGAAGTCATTTGTAGAGGTGTGTCTGTACTAACCAATAGTATGAAGTCATTTGTAGAGGTGTGTCTGTACTAACCAATAGTATGAAGCCATTTGTGGAGGTGTGTCAGTACTAACCAATAGTATGAAGCCATTTGTGGAGGTGTATAGTTTTATTTTACAATTTATGTACATTTCAGAGAGAATCGGTTGCTGATTGTACATGGCCTGATTGATGAAAACGTTCATTTTCTGCACAGTTGTTTACTTGTAAATGCTTTAATAAAAAGCTGCAAACCTCATCAGATTCAGGTAACCTGTAACCAAGTTTATTCATCAAAAACTGTATTAAATCAACCTTATTTTAATCAATGTTTCTGTAATATTGATGCAGTGTTGACCACTGTTGTGGCCTATAAACAGGAAAAAACAGGATTTTTAAGTTTACAAACTGCTGTCTTAGCTCACATGAGTCAATAAAACGGACCCTGTGCTAAAGTTGGAGTATTATCCGAGGTAATAAAATACACATGGACGACCCTCCAGTCTGTCACTGTTTATCAGACACCAGTGCGACTTTTTACTGGGCCATAAAAATGATATTGCATGCTGTGCAAGAACTAAGCAAATGACGTCATACGTTACATGATTCTAATATGTGACTGGGGTGAGTAAAATTGTTAATTATCATAAACTGGTTATTTTTCTGGTAAAATAGAGATGTGAGGCCCGCATCCTATGATGATATTTAATTCGTTCCATATATTCAATACTACATAAACACTAATTCAATATCCTCTATTTATGATTTTCAGGTTTATCCAAATGAGCGACACGGAATACGAAATCATGAATCTAGTGAACATTATAAAACATTGATACTGAATTTTCTAGAGAAAAATTTGTAACAAGTTTTATCAACATAGATGCCATACAGACAGACTGGTTGCCAAGAATTCTTTTTACGGACAGACTGGTTTCCAGACAACCAGTTTATTTACTGGATATACAAATGTATTTATTGTGGCAGAAATAAGATAACAGTTGTATGTGCTATTTAAATCAATTCAGTTTGTTGAACAAAATATTGTGAGTTTAGATATTGGACAAAATTTTTATTTCTCTGTGGCAAAAGTGTGAAAAATGAACGAATGAATATTCAGTTCTGTATGAAAATGCTTTTTGAAAATACATGTATGTTGTTAGTTTCAATATTACAGGCTTCTCAAAACTGTTGGAATACTGCCTGACATTTGGTCAGGCAAAGACAGAATTTCTGTCTGACTGCTGGACATCTGATCCGGTACTCGCCGAAAAATTTTTGGACCTGCTCATAATTTTTCTGACCTGTCCTACAGTCCGGCAACTTTCGGGAAGCCTGATATTAAAATTCGTGTACTTTTTACTACTTCTGATGTTGTACCAGCAGCCAGTCAGTTTGCGACTTTTAATGGTTGTGGTACAAGAAGTAGGAAAAATTAGGGGCTCGGCTCCCTTTTTTTAGCCTGATCCCCTTTGTTTATTAGAGTGTTGCTGATAAAACACTCAACACGTCAAATTTCAGTATTCTCAACTTGTCAAGGTTGAACAAAGAAATCAATCATGTCTTTAAGATAATTACATGTATTACCTTATAGACAGCTACATTATTACTATAGTACAATCTCTCCAAAGCAACACCCTATGGGAGAAGCAAAATTATGTTGTTGTTGAAAGGTTGTTGCTCTAGAGAGGTCAAATTAATAGTTAAATTATAATAGTGGGAAAAAAGCATGCTGTTATTGAAGGGAGGGTGTTGCTCAAGAGAGGGCCTCTCTGGAAGGATTGCACTGTGGTGTGATATATTTATTGGTACAAGTTTGAACCTTGAGAATCATTTCAAAATTTGCAGATTGTAACTGTTTTATCCCAGTTCTGAGATTTCACTGCCTGGAGTCTTAATTTTTTATATCAACTTATTCAGACCAATTTTTGTATCGCTAATATGTGTATGCATGTGATTTAACCAATTCCTTTGTTCTCAGAATGATGGAATTAAGCATGACTATTGTTGAGAATGTTAAAAAACAAATGTTTGAGATCGAACTCTTACAGTGAGTGAATGGAGAGGGTGACGGATATTGTGAAGTAATTTTCCAGGTCCCAAAGATTTCTCTGTAGCTGTATGCTACGATATACAATATCAGAAAATGTTTTTTTATTGTACACTTCAGACTAAATGACCTTGATATGACCTTGATGTGTTTTGTTTTTGTACTGATATTTTTATGTCAAAGTTTTCAAAATCCTTAAAAATGTGTTACAATATACATATATTTTTATTACGTTCAACATTTTTGTTCTTTTTTTTTTTTGAGATTATCCATCTTGAGATTGGAATAAAATCTCATTTTCGTGTGTATTGTAGCAAAGTCCAATGTTTGAGATTAAGTGAAATCTCAACTCTTATTTTAAGTTTTCTGATTGCTGATCATGATACAAAATGTGTTTTTTGTAAATTGACTGCAAATAAAAAACAAAGTATTTGAAATTTCTGAACACATATGTGGAGAATTAATTTAAGATTTGAGACTTTTCTTAAGTTGTAAAAACTCAGAAGGTAAGGGACTCTGATTCTCTTGATCTATTAATCTCTAATAAACAGACCAGGGCTGTTATATTTTACAGACATTGTAAATCTCTAGGATTTTGTTTGAACAATATTTGGATCCATTGTAAAGTATACATCATGTAGTATGATGTTTCATTTTTCCTCGAGATGGTTGGGGATGTATTAATATGGGGTGGAGCATTAATTAGGGGAGGGGCATTTGGGTGGAGCATTAATTAGGGGAGGGGCATTTATCAGAGTAGGAACATTAATTAGAGGAGAGGCATTAATTAGAGGAAGGATGTTAATAAGAAAATATTAGCTACATACTACACAATTATAATCAGTAAAAACATTGAAATTAAAATTGTTGTGAGAAAAATAAAAGTAATCATTACGCCATATCCTCAACTTTTTATGTCTTTAATATATTTTTTTCATTCACATTTTTGTCTTCTGGGTAAAATATGGTGAATTCAGAAGACAAAGTTAGTCGTATAGTTTTGTTGACTACTGCGGAATATCAACAATCCCAGACTTGACTACACCAGGGAAACTGTCTAGATAAGAAAGTTTTTCATATTTCGTAGACAAAAATGAAGACTGAAAACTTTGTTCATATGAAGAAGGGTCCAGCTTAGAGTTTCCCTGTACCAGCAGTACAGACTGTAAACTATGAAGAAGGGTCTAGCTTAGAGTTTCCCTGTACCAGCAGTACTGTTTGTAAACTATGAAGAAGGGTCCAGCTTAGAGTTTCCCTGTACCAGCAGTACAGACTGTAAACTATGAAGAAGGGTCCAGCTTAGAGTTTCCCTGTACCAGCAGTACTGTTTGTAAACTATGAAGAAGGGTCCAGCTTAGAGTTTCCCTGTACCAGCAGTACTGTCTGTAAACTATGAAGAAGGGTCCAGCTTAGAGTTTCCCTGTACCAGCAGTGCAGACTGTAAACTATGAAGAAGGGTCCAGCTTAGAGTTTCCCTGTACCAGCAGTACTGTCTGTAAAATGACTTCTGTTGTTTTTACATAAATGTTTGATAAAATAAAACCTGTATTAATGACCATTTGTGATAAGCTGTCAATCATTACAATCAATGGCTTCTTTTGCCACAGAGCTATCGAAAGTCATCTGCTTCAGATGCGGTGAAATGTGGTATTATTAGGCAATATCCCCCCCAGCCAAAGCTTTTGTCTGTGTGCATGGAGGCCAAGGAGAGAGAAAAAACTCAAGGGAATGGAGCAAGCTTTCCTTAAAACGTTTTCCTTCATCAGTATCTAGGGTTCTTACATTAAGGGAGGTAATTAGAAATGGTGAGATTTAGTTTACATTCCTGTAGATTCAGGTACCACATACAGAGATGAAGAACATTCAAATAATGTACAGTCAAACCTACGAACAAAAGCCACCATTTTGAAGGAAAAATGTGGCCTTTATTGACAGGTGGCCTTTATCCAGATGTCAGCTTGTTCTAAATAATCAGTCATGGTTTTTCAAAGAATGACCTGTATTCACAGGGTGGTCTTTATTCAGAGGTGGATGCAAACGAAAAGGTTTGACTATAGAATATAGAGATATTTAGGACAAAATCTAAAATTAAAAAAAGGGATGTAACTCCAAAATGATAACTTCAGTATGTACCGAGAATTTAGTGATATTCTGTTATCATCGTTCTAAAATATTTAAGTTTCTAGTAAAGATCTTCAAACGTTTTTATTTACGTTAAAACCCTCGATAATGAGACCACCTTTGGACCAAAAAATACTATTCTCATTATCAAATTGAACCGGAGGGGAGTTACTGGAAGCCGGTCCAAAACTAAGTGGTCGTTATAACAAGGTGGTCGTTAAATAGAGGTGGTTGCTTTGTTAGGCTTTACTATTTTACATACAACATTTATTGGAAAAATAAAAAACAAAGAGTCATAAGGCGTAAAGAATGTTTGTTTCTGGTTACAGGCTCATTAAAAATAGGGTAAGGAAATATTGTTTGAGGATTTTTTGTAACATGTATTTTTGAAAGGTAGAAAAGTGAGACAGTGGATGTTCTTTTCTTCTGGTCTAACAATGTCGAGGGTCGTGGGACCGTGTAGGTCAGGTAACCAGAAACAAACATTTTTTATGCCCAAGTTGGACAATAAAGTGTTGATTTTAAGCTCTGCACTTCTTATTGTTGTGTATAATAATCTGAGTTTCTGGAGGCTACAACAAAGAAATGTGGAGATATTTCCCAGACTGAAATTATCATTGAAAATAAATAAAGGGAAATAACTCAAAATAAGAAAAATAGAGTTATACTTCCTATTCTCTCTATTTTATCTCATTGACTTCTAACTTAATCTTTGAGTTTCAAGTAAATACATTTACCAGTTTTGGAGTGATGCTTCTGACCAAAAAAATTCTACGGACCAATGGAGACTATTTCCTCGCTGCCTCAGAGGGTGAATAAAAATATCCTGCCTTTTCACCGCTGTATCTACACTGAGGCACGTGCCTCGGTTAAAATTTGGGCAGGTAATTGGGCGAAATGGCAGGTTTTTTGTTAAAAAAATGTTTCTGGGCACAACATAATTCTCAAACAGCTACAAAAAATTACCTTGGATGCTGAATAGGATGCTGAACAATAATATCGTTTTGCCACACAAAGCAGAGAAAGATGCTGTTGTAAATATGGACTGTTTTGACCTCTGAGCTGAAATTACATCATACACATAAATAAAAGTCATATATACCAGAATAAGTTAGTTTTTTAAACTTTTTTAAATCTATTAAATTTCCCAAAATACAGCAACATGCCGCATTTTTTCCCAATTTAAGCCAGAGACCTTTTCCCAAAATGGCTGGAAAGGCCTTGCCGGGAAGCATGTCCCCGTCCCCCCCCTTTCCCCTAGATTGCCTCGGTTCAAATATGGGTCTGGCTACAGCACTGACTTTTCATTTCTCATTACCGTGTGTTATCAAGTATATTATGTCCGGAAATGAATAAGTCGTTGTGTTGTTGTTCATATTCAAGTACAGTCACTTAATTAAACATTAAACAATAAGACAGGACATGTAGAGTGTAGATAATTGATTTATACATCATCACATGATGGCTTATCTGGGTGATGTATACTTTGTGTAACGAATATGTTTATGATAAAGACCAAAGTCACAAGATACTTACATTGTATATAACAACGTTTGTATCTGACTTCCGTGTTAGAAAAGTGTTTTTAAAATATATTTATTGTGAAATAGTCAATTCTGATTTTTCTTTCATATATATATCAGACATTTGAAGCTAATTTGGATTTATAAGACACTGGATCATTAAACAAAAACAATCTAACGGATTCAACTATTTAATCTACGTTTTACTATTAACAGTAGAATGTAACTATTGATTTGAGCTGAAACAGTGTCCAGCATTTCTACATACGTTACATTTAAAGAAGTAAGTAACGCATTTTTGTCACGTGATCTTCGTATTTATTGATGGTGTGGTTACGTTCATTTCAAATCTGGTGATTTTATGTAAATTTAAACTCTAGTAATTTTAACTGTGGCATCGACATGTATTATCTTTTGATATTCATCCATAATATCTCGTATCTTTTGATATTCACCTGTAATATCTCTTATCTCGGGATCTTCACTTCCCTTGGGCATTTAACTTGCACTTATTTAGCATTGTTTTTCTGGCCAGTTTTTACCATTTATTTAGCAGATTTCTTTGAAAAATGTCAGTCTGTAGAAAGCATTTAAAAAGCAGTTAAAATGCATTTAAAATGCAGTTATTTAGCAGTAAAAAAGCATTGAAATCAACCGAAATATGTAAATGAGATGACATCATTAAACTGCCTCCAAATATGGAAAAAGCATTTCTAACCATTTATATGATCTCATAAATAACTGCCAAAAACTTGTGTGAGCATTTCCAACCATTTATATAACATCATTAAAAACTTTCAAAAAGATAGAGTTCTGTGTGGACTTTAATTTTTGAAACAATTTGTAGTTTTGAGGAAGACCTTATTTAATATATTAGAAATTGTTGACAGACGAACGACAGACATTGAGAGGTCACAAAAGCTCACCATAAGCCTCTTGCTCAGATATGCTTAAAATCTATGTTTGGAGTTACCCTACCTTTGGAGCTACATGCAATAAAAGATAAATATGGTAATTTTAACTCTGTCAGGGTCAATTACTGTGTGAATCCAAGAGCAAAACCACAGGTACACAACAACACTTGGTGATCAGCAATCCTGTAAAGTTTCATGACTCAAGCTCAAAATACTTTTAGAGCTATACAAGAAACAAATTCAAACGTGCTAATTTTTACTAAGACAAGGGCAATAACTCTGCAACTATTGAGCTGTATGCGATAAAACATTTCAGGATCGACGGACTTAGTTTTTGACCTGACATAGACGATATTCAAACTTGACCTAGATATCATTGAGATACAACTTCTGACTATGTTGTTTTTCCAAAAAAATCAAAGATTGGAGTTTTGCACGCGCAGTGAGGAAATGTAGATATTTTCTGACACGTTATATATAAAATACTGGCATAGCCAACACCCTGTTCTCTAGTTATATTATGTGAATGTATAAACTTACAGCAGTTTTTACGAGATTTCAATTATTCAGCAAGAAACTTGAGCTCAATAATTCGTCGTCCAGTACCCCACCCACTAGTAGCCGTCTCTGCTGGGTGGTTTTAGTAGAAATATCGGCTTCAGTGGTCTCTTCAAACTTACTGAGATTTCTTCCGGTTAAAGAATTCAATTTTGCACATATATGTTCCATTATAAACTTTCCTTTCAACCGACGTTTCATAATTCTTAAATTAAGTAATTTTCAAAAAATGATCCGGAAGTGATAGCAGAAGTGCATAAGGGAGGGTACTCAATACGGAAAATCAAAGTACTGAAAGTACTCATGAGAGTTGAAGTTAATGCAAAGGGTTGCAAGTCTTGTTAAGTTGCACGAAAATTTTGTTTGACAAAGACAATATGTTATATGTTGTAATTTCTATGTATGTGAACACTAAAACTACAAATAAAGCTTGATGGAAACATTGTCATGGCAGATGTAGAACATGTAGTACTTTGGTCAGCATGAAAATTAGTTTTTAGAATATTAATAATTGAGACATGTCATGGCAAAACCAACCTTCTGGCCTTTGCAAACCGTGTAGACCCAGATCAGCCCACCTGCAATCGCGCGGTCTGATCAGGACCTACATTGTTCGGCTACTGCTCCTCTTCTTTCAGCGTCTTATGCGAAACATGTAGTTCCTGATCACATTTTGCTGGTTGTGTGTGATCTGGGCCTACACAGGTTGCAAAGTTTAAGGCCATAAGGTTTTCTCATGACATGGCTCGTATTATGTAGAATGATGCAATATTAATTATACGATGTACCTTAATTTTGTTTATATTCATATTATATACAACTTGTACACATGCAATATTGCTATTTAAGTGAAAATTCGTTGGCATGAATTATTTTCTGCTAAAAGCATTTAAATAAAACTTGTAAAACATGCAGTTTTTGTCACAATCTTACTGCTTAAAAAAATGGTCCAAGAAAATAACTTGTTTATAATGGTAATATAAGTATTATCTAACATCACCATTTACTTTTAAATGTATAAAAACTGGACACAAGTTTTTTTACAACAAGTTTTTACCAGTTTTTTTTTAAAAACTGCTGTTTAAATGGATCCCTACAAATTAAGATGGAGGACAAAAACTTGTAAAAAAGCATTTATTTGAAAAAACTGCTAAATAACTGCTTAATAATTGCTAGCTAAATGCCTTTCCTTTTCCTAAGGGATTGTAATTCGCTTGCAAATATAAAAATTGTCAATGTTACTAATGTTTTTTTTTTATATTAGGCATTTAGATACTTTTTCTGCCTATTGCAGCTTACTGAAATGGGACAAGGGGATGGAGCCGGAGCCGGTGGACCCAAGTTTGTTTGGGGTATTCTATGGTTTCTAACGATTTGGTTCCTGGCTTGGCCGATAGCATTCTTCCTGGCCTGGTTGTGGATATTTCTCCTTCCCTTCAGTGTGTGCATCGATCCGCTGAAAAACGTGTGTCAGTTCTTACAGAAGTGCGTGTTTTTACCCCTAACGTGCGCAGAAAACATGGTTGCCATGAAACCGATGTGTTGAACGAATTTGTGGGTGGGGTAACGAGATTAAGTGAATGGATTTTAAATGTTGGGTGGTAGCGTGACGTAAACTCTTGGTTTCTCTGAAAAATTTAAAATTCCATCTCAAGAACTGGGTAATAATGATAATATATGTAGTAACGTAGTTTAGAATATTGTTTAGGGTGTGGCCCGGCGGTTTAATCAAGTAAAATTGATAAAACATCTCGTGTTGGATTGTTCATGCTGACCGTGAAATACTGAAAGCACCTCTCAGAGATCGTTAATTTGTAGAATCCTGTTTTGTCGACCAACTTCTATGAAACTTTGAAATAGAATTCACAAATCACACAGACATATAAACGAATATCTTGTCTCCTCCCACAGACTGCCTCCACGAACTGCTCGATCAACCAGGTCTTGGATTCCTCTACCTGTAACTTAACATGCCTATCGCCACACCCCTACCAATGTATGTGAATGTGTAACATGACACCCCTAATGTGTGTATGTGAATGTGTAATGTGACGCCCCTAACCTATGTATGCGAATGTGTAATGTGATGCCCCTAACGTATGTATGTGAATGTGTAATGCGACGCCCCTAATGTATGTATGTGAATGTGTAATGCCACGCTCCTTATGTATGTATGTGAATGTGTAATGCGACGCCCCTAACGTATGTATGTGGTTTTAAAACACATTAAAAGTTTTATTGACATGTTTTGTTATGTGAACTGAACAATGTGAAATGATTATGTTTCATCAATTCTGGTTAACATGTATTCAATAAAGAAATCTATTAATATTTACAACATATTGTTTTCTTTTTTGCTGTTGTTTGTGGTTGTTGTCGTGTTAGTGTTGCGTACAGTAATTTTAAGTGGTGTTCTTGTTTTTTGTCACAATTTATATGAAAGATTTTATGTCGGGACGTACAAAAAAATTAATTTGTCGGTTTGTCGTCATGTGACTGACATTCAAAATTCCACGAAATCGACTGAATAGTTTTAGCAATTTTTACCAAATTCTGTTTTCGCTCTTTATTTTGGACTTTCGTTATCGGTATGAACATAATTATAATGTCAACAAAAAATGCCTACATACCCCACCCACTGTTAAAAGTTTGGGTCGATTAACCAATGATGCTTATAATTTAATCACGTTTGTAACACTATGGTAAAAAAATTATATCTGTACATACCAGTTCGTTATAGCCAAATACTGGAAAGATGGTCGTGTTTCAATGCAGACTAAAATACACTCAGCACATGTCATATCGTCCATTTCATTAATCTAGAACAGTCCACTTATTTTTCGAAATTTCGATCTTAAAATTTCCACAAGAATTCTTAAAACATGCGATGTGATTATTTCAATGAAATGTCGTTTCATCGTCCAGATGGTTGGATACGCATTGTTGGTTCACACACAGATAGTCTGCACGAGATGCACGTGCTCTGTGCGAGTTTTATATTTATCAAAACATTCTTAAAACAAAACATTTTGTTTAAAAAAGGGAGTGAAAAAAAGTATGTAGAATTCTTAGTGTTTTTCGTAACTTTAATTTTTAGGGTTCATCCACGAAACACACGTATTCTACAAACACTGCTGACGGTACATGCTTGAACTTATCTTAGACTGTGGGTAACACGTTATATGACACGAAATTGAATGATGTAATACGCCATACTGTTTTATGAATGATGATAGATAATATATAAGGGACGTCCGGAGTTAAGTGTATAATCTGCGTCTATAAAACAGGTGCCTGTTTCAAACACCTGTCTCAAGTGACAGTTTTTAAGCTTAAAACTTGCTTATTGTATTTCAAACATCAGCCCTTAAAACTATAAATCCTCGAATCAACACCTACTTCAATAATTTGTAAATAGCCTCCCCCCCCCGTGGTCCGCTGGCCCCTCACCACTGTGAGTTTGAATCCCACCCGGGACGGAATTTCACGAGTGAGGAGGCGTCCAACTGATTTACGGAAGGTCGGTGGTTATACCCAGGTGTAAGCTTGTGGTCCTCCTCCAATGTTAAAAGTGGAAAGTTGCCAAATGACCCTGGCTGTTGGAGCGACGCTAAACTCAAGTGAAAAAAATATTTCGAAATAATACGTAAATCAAATCAACTAGGGGAGGTAATCATTGACCTCAGAAATCAACAGGTACAATGATTTGTCTCCCTTCTTTCACGCATCAAGCAGTCGACGCGTTATGCGTCATAATTTTAGACAGAGGAGGGCCGCTTTTTAAAAACTTTTAAGTCCATTTCGATGACGTAAAACAATCAGAATTTGTTTCTGTAGATCTTGAAAGTCCTCAGTTCCGGTGTTTATGCATCAATGTAGCACAACTTCGACAGGGAGTTTCATGGGTACAGAATTAGGGAGCTGTTTACATGCTCGGGGGGGGGTATAGAATCTCGAATAACACAAAAATAAGCTACTTTTTGTCTCGCCGCCATTAATCTATGAAAACAGAATGGAAGATCACAAAACAGTGTCCCACAAATTATCTTGTAGTCATTAGACAGATCCTGTACAAAAATGTAAATTGATACAAATTTATTTGCCCATTATTGAAAATGTTGGTTAGCGGTCAACCAAGAGATTCATTAAAAAAATCCCCCGACCCTAAATAATTAAGCATTTATGTCCATTCTGTATCCCATCTTTCCGTTTTCAGTACAAACATGTAATACTTTAAAACAAAGCCTACACAACTCTACCAATTTTAAAAACAACAGTTTTAAGGACGGCATTTTTTATATCTTTGAAGAAAGATTAACATCTTTAAACGGTAAACTAAAGTAAGACGCAGTTGTTTAAAATTTCCGAATTAAATGTACAGCCTTTTCTAAATCTGCGTGGTCATAAACGGTAATATCCATGACTAACGAACCAGATGTCCGAATTATTTCAACAAATTTTGTCATCATAACATTATAAAAAATCTCTATTTCCAATTTTTACCATATTAAAACGTCTACGAGTGTGTTTTACTATGATAAATCTGCATTTTAATGTTTTTTTTCTTCAATGTCGAATACATGATACAATGTTAGGTCATTGATTTGTCGATAAACTAGAGTCAAATTAAGTCAATTATTTCTTTATTCGGTGTACACAAATTTAACGTGGAAAAACGACATAAGCTATTTATAGCTTTTGACCGACGTAAAGCTTTCACACTGTTCACTACTGGATTCCAAAGAAGATTTTCTCCCTCAAAACAAATCAATGTTGAAGTTTTATACTCATAGTGGTGAAAAATAGAATTTCAAAAAGGAGCGGACAGATTTTGGGAACCTTTATATTTTTTACATGTTTCCATAGATTTTTCAAAAACAATGACAATACATCAAGTTATTAACATTGGAGTCTATGGAAGGAGCCAATTTTTCGAAGGTTGAACAAAAATGAAGATTCATTTCCATGAAAACTCACGGTAAAACTATGCAAAAATACAATAGAAATCTAGTTTAATAAAGAAAAATACAGATCACCTGGCAATACTGTCAAAAATTAATATTTTTCTTTTTCAACAAGGGCGATAACTATTACAAAATTTGGAAAATGTGTTGCAAAATACATTGAAATATCCATGGTAACTATCAAAGTAGTACGATAATTGGGCTATTCTTTTTTATAAAATTACCATTTTTGAACAGCATTTAGTGTGTGTAAAATGATTACCGTACCGTGGATATAATACCTTAAATTGCATGTTTCCCAAGATGTATAACTTTCGAATGTTTAATTTTGTCATCTAAACGGAAAATCATTTCATGACATCCAAAGCGTCAATGATTTTTACATAGCACCGGGTTGTCTGTACTACTTTAATGTTCAATACAAAACCACGTGTTTCCGTATGTTTACATTTCATTTTACAACTACCGCGCAGCTGACGTCAGATAAGCTATTAGTGTTGATTGGTCAATAACAACTTCGCCTATTAAATATTCATTATATTGTTCACGCACAAGGTCTCTTTTGATTGGTTGATTGGACTTTCAGCGATCAGCCCGCGCGGAGAGCCGTTTTGCCTTGGTTTGCCTACATCAAGTTTACGGTGTTAAAGTGACCCAAGCATTTTTTTCAGGACAGTGTTGTTAATTTTTTAAAGCCGATAAAGATGGAAATGGCTAAGAGGATCGAGTTGGAACGGCGGGGCAGGAAGGAAGACGAGGTTTGTTTATCTTTTAGCCAGAGATGGCATTGATTTGTGGTGGGGGGGATTGTGTTACAGGAATCAACTACATGTGTCCATTTTCTTAGTTTGAACATCTGTACTGATATAATTGTATTTCAAACATGTATTTTTTCTTCGAGTTTATCAGCGTATTTAGACAGAAAGTTGACCTAAAGGCACGTTTTAAATGTTGCCAGTATGGCTGTAATAGCTGGATTAGTACACTTCTCCAATTTGTCAATCTTCCGAACACAATTCAAGTTTTAGAGAACGGAAGAGTTGTAAACACTACTAATCATGGATCAAATATCGAGCTTCTTAAAGTTTTTGTATGAAATGATTAAATACTCAATGTCAGTACGAATGTCGAACACCAGAATGACATGTGTATGATATGGATGACTGTATTTTGTCACTGAAAACTTTACTGTTATTTTGTCATTTGTCGACTTTTTTCAATTCTTCTTTCGTTGTATTTGCTTATTTATTGTCTCCCATCAAGTTGCATTTTATGTCATCTTGTTGAATACCGCGCATAACGCTCCAAAATGCTTCATTTTACTCGGTGTTAACTAGGGCTGGATAGATACGCATGTATAAGGTCGCCATCTTGTATTTACTTGCGATTCTTTGTTCAAATGAGCCGAACGCCTTTATGTTTTTGCATAAACTCATACAATTGAAATAATATTCCATCTGCGGTAATATTAAGACTGATTTTTTGTATGACAGACCTTTATTTCGAAGGAAATTCAAGATTAAACTCTAGTCGTAGTCGGAGCGTTTTCAAAATAACAATTCGGCAGCCATGTTGAATTTTGAAGGCAATTTAGTGATTACTGCTAAAATTGCGCGTTGATGCCGTGTTGCATGGATACATCTGGGACATATTTTTCGTCCGCTACACGACAGTATCAAAATCTTAGGTTGTTATGGTCAGGAATTGTAAAATCGCATGAAATTGTTGCTGCACGCTTTTGCGTCATTTGACCTACTTTCACGTGTTCATGAAAATGCGGTCATACATCAGACTGATTTTTTCAAATTGCAAACTCATTGTGTCAAATAATTGAGTTATTTCGATTGGATATTTCATTAACTACGAGAAATAGTACAATTAAATAGACAGAAAGCAGCGTCAAAGAATAGTTTGAACAATATTGCTAGAAAATTGTTAAGTCCTGCCTAGGAAACTTCCCTAGTCCGCCATGTTTGTTTTTGAGGTCGAAATCACCCATGTGAAACGCCCACCAATCTCCTAAAAATGAACTGAATTCGGTAGCGCGATTAACAAATTTATCCACTGCAGATGAATAAATGTTACTTTCACAAGCTATTACCATTCCTTTAATATGGAATTGTTTTCTAGTTAGCGCGATTACAGTCGAAATTTAGCACAAAAAATGGCGCACGGTTCGTTATGGCGGTCCGTTAGAGTCTTCACTGAGTTGCAATTGATGTGAAAAATAGCTGTCGAGTGGCGTAGTAATACAAATGTGTTGTTTTGTGTAATTGTGTTGATTTTAATGAACGCACACCATAGCAATAAATAATTCATATATATTGAGCTTAGTCAATTTTAATGATCTCAATTGAACGGTTTAATTTTGTGACTGCCACGTGGATTACTTTATATCGCGTAGTTCGAATTGTATGGATAGTTAGACGGTCGTATGCAAATATAGTGACGTCATAGATTTAAACCGAAAGTAGAATTACAAAAGCTGTTTATATGTTTTCAGATCGCCGAATTGAACTTAGATAATTGCAGATCTCAGCAAATTGAAGGATTGACGGATTGTTATTCATCTTTAGAATCATTAAGTATCATCAACGTTGGTTTAACTTCATTAAAAGGATTCCCTAAACTGCAAAGTCTTAGAAAGGTGAGGTTTATATAATTTTTAGTTCTTAACAAAAATTAGTGGAAGATTAATTGTAAACTTTGAAAGGTAGATTGAAGGTCCTAGGTACAGAATATGTTGGCAGCCATTTTTTAAGGACATCTTTGTTCATAATGCAGTCTGACAAATTCTCGTTTTTATGTCAAGTATGCAAAATATTGGTAGAGATTATGTTTGTTTAATTTACAAATATTAAATGCTTCTGCATAAACATCCTATAAGTCCTTACGACATATTCTTGCTATGGGTAATCTGTCAATGATAAAGACACTGTCCTTTGTTTCTAGATATTTTTGGATTGAACAATACCACTGTAGCATATAGACAGCCAACATAATCTTACACATTTACAAAAGTTAACAACTGTGGTCTGGTACACAAACTGGCAGAATTTGTTCTAATAAAGTCTTTTCTGCTTTTTTCCCCATCTATAGCTGGTATGATTTTTATATATGAATATCTTCCGCTTGGGTAAAATCTTCAAAATCATGCAGTTTTCCCCTTTTTGTTTATATCAAGTTTTTACTTCCCATTTTTGTGAAAAACTGTTATTTTTCCTCAAATTTTAGAAAAAGACCCCTTCCCCTACCTGTGAAAAAAGCCCTGCTTTTAGTCCCTGAATTACAAAATAAGTTCTCATTGGAGCTAAGAAATTTAAAATAGTGCAACAAGTTTTTTAATGAGTCAAAATGTCTGTACAATAGATGATGATATTATATTTTTGATAATTTTCATTTTTATTAACTTTGATTTTATTTTTGGGAAAGGCATGAGGAGGGTTTAGGGTAATTTCTGTCAAATTTGTGATTACAGCACTAGAACCTACCAGGGTCAACAGTTAAGGGTAAAAATGACCCTTTGCCATATAATGTGAAGAGTCAACAAATTTCTTTCTATTGCGACAGTATTTGACCTTTTCTTATAAATTCTCTAGAGGCATGAGCTTTATTTTGCTAATTCCAAGAGACGAAATCCCATTTTAAGGGTCAATTGAGAGCCCTACGTCAGACTGACTGTATAGATTATTTAAGACTAATATTTTGTAAAAATGAAATTCTTTTTGTTTGCAGTTGGAACTTAGTGATAACAGAATTTCTTCAGGATTAAATAATTTAACTGGCTGCATTAACTTGACTCATCTTAGTCTGAGCGGAAATAAGATTAAAGACTTTGAACCATTGGAAGCTCTGGTAAGTATTCATTCATATTGCTGACTGTGTACGAATTCAAGATTTTGTTCTTTTGTGGACTACCTGAATTAATAGTATTTATTCATGGTTAAAAGTTTTCTGCAATTTCTGGAACCTCCATTTTCCCCCCAAGTCTGTACCTTACTGGTTTTTATTGTTTCCGCTGCGCCTAGGTTAAGATTTCTATTTTTTATGACATTTTTTTAACTTTCACCTATGTTTATACTTCCTTTTTTGACTTATTTTCTGTATCATTTTGATGAAAAGTTACTTTGCAAAATTCATTAATTAAATGTTTAATTTTAAAGGTCACACAATTCTTTTTAGCACCTTTCACTTGTCCAAAAAGAATGTTTTTTGAAATTTTTCAAACTTTTTTTTGTTCTGTTCATTCTTAAAAGGCTATAAGTACTCACGGAAAATCCTTTGTTATATTAACTCCATTTGATTTATTTTACAGAAAGACTTACCGAACCTCAAAAGTTTAGATTTGTTCAACTGTGAAGTGACAAATGCTGAAGATTACAGGGAAAAGGTCTTTGAATTGCTGACGAACTTAAAATATCTCGATGGTTACGATCGAGACGATCAGGAGGCTGAAGATGATGACGATGAAGGTAATGTTACATTTAATGACTTTCCTGTCTGGGTTAGGGGGTTAAAACCACCCATGGTTGAAAACTCCGCTAGTGGTCAGCACTTGTTAGTTGAAACAGTCAATACAAAAAGTCTAAGGGATCTGTAAAACATTTTCACTTTCTATCCGACACTTTGATCGTGCAAACAATAAAATTGTGACCTAAAAAGTGTAAATAATTGTAGTTTTGCTATAAATAACCTATGAACTTGATAATGATACCTTATAGTTTGAGATACTTATTTGATAATGCGAACAGATCAATTTTCTTTGCCACAAATACTGAGTGCAGTTATGGAATAGATAAAAACAGCAGTCCAATGAAATGCTTATTATTTTTGGAAAACCGAATTGCTCTAGAGGGATAGCACTAATGCGAGGTAATGGCAATAATCACCTATAGGGTACGCAAATTGTTGAAATAGTTTGGCAATTAATACGTAAAGCACTGTATACAGTGACTAATTTGCATTGCCAATTTTTATTCTACAATGCATATGAAACTGACTTGATTATTTTTTCCGGGTCATTTTGACCGACGACGCAGAATCATTTGTTGGATATTATGATGTTTTGTCGGTAATGTCTGACAGTCCGATGTTTTTCACTTTGAAAATGAAGCTGATTGTATTCATATTTTATTGTTACTGACTCTTCATCAAGAATTAAATTTGGAACTTAATTCATTTGGTGTGAAAATGGTTCTTAAGTGACTTACAGAATAAAGGTAATAAATAAGACTGTGTGAAAATATTCTCTATGGTAACTGTTACTATGGTTACAGACGGCGTGGATGACGAAGAAGACTTTGACGAAGAAGAAGATGGCTTAGATGAGGAGGGTGAGTTTTTGTAATGTTTACAGGTGTTTTCCTCTCAGGAAAAATGTTTAAAATCATGCAGATTTCCCCTAAAATTCAGTTTACATCAAGTTTTTACTTCCCCTTTTGCAAAAATTCTGTGTTATTTCTCCACAAATTTCAGAAAGGCCTGTTCCCCTACCTGTGACAAAAAACCTGCTGGTTAAATGTTTGGTAAACATTTCATAGCTTGTGAACATTGTGTTAATGGTACTTAGGTTATTAACAAAATTTATTTAAATAAGAAAATTATTCTGAAATTCAGGTGATGAGGAAGATGAAGACGAAGTGGAACAAGAAGATGATGATGACGATGATGATGAGGATGGTTTAGGAGATGATGATGACGATGATGATGAAGATGTTGATGATGAAGAAGAAGAAGAGGAAGATGGTGAATCTAACCTTAAGTTGTTACAACAATCGGGTGATCTTGAAGTAAGATGATCTTGTGTATTTTTTTCCATTGTTTTTTTTTCAAAACTCTGGAACTGTTGTCTGGACTTTGTTAAACATAAGGCCTAAAAAAAGGTTTGTTTCCGGTTACCCGACCGACCCATCTTTTACCTGCCAGCTCATAAGCTTTATGACATTCAAATCTTAGTGCTATAGTGTAATTTTCACAACAGTGTTGCTAATATATGTAAAAAATCATAAAAGAAAAAAATCTCTACCTACCGGCCCATATTTTTTGGGCATGTAACCAGAAACAATTTTTTTTTGTTTAGGCCTAAGTATTTAATGGCTGAACTGAAATGCTATATGTATGGATGTTTTTAACTTTGAAATGAAGGTTTATAAAGCTCTTAACAAGATAATGAAACAGAGGTGGTTTTATCCTGATTAAAGTTTTCCCGTAATTATCATGGCTAGTTTAGAGCTCTTTTGCCTTCTATTACTGACTCCCATGGCAGACTCTCCAATTTGAAAAACAACAAATTTTCCCCAAAATGGCACGGAAACTTCCCCCCTAAAGAACAAGTAAACTTTCGAATTTGTGTTTTTGAAGACCCTCAGATATGCTGTATTTTTGGTGTTTCGATATATACATGATTGAAACGGGGTAAAAAAGTTATGCCATTACAATGGGTTTAGCACAAGACACAGTAGAATTCTGCTTAATTCAACAAATCATTAACATTTTTGAACGATGTTTTTTTTTCTCAAAATGTGTATACCACACGCTTAATTTCCAAATTTGAATTGTTGTTTGAACCTGTCCCATTTTCCAGAAAAAAAGCTCTTTAAGTTCTGAACTCAAAAACAGTATTTTGCGGGTGTTAAACTTACACTCTAATGAAAAATATCCATGACCATGATTTCAATGAATGATGTTTGTACTACAGGATGAGGAGGATGACGAAGACTTTGATGTTGATGGTGCAGAAAATGAAGACGATGATGAAGATGATGTTGAGGAAGAAGGTAAATGATTTGACAGCTTTTTTCTGTACTGTATTTACAGTGACTTTTTCAGTTCAGTTGGGGAAAAATGCACAGATTGATGCCCTTTTTTTGGTATGTTTTTGTATGCTGGCCGTGTGTTTTTTTAGGGTTTTGATCCATTGTCTTATTTCAGATGATTCCGAGCAGCGTGGTACAAAAAGGAAGCATGAAGATGAAGAAGAGGAATCGTGAAAATGTTATCATTCATTTCATTGGACAATAATCATTAAAAGACAGCCATTGCCTCATTCATATCCAATCACAGATCATGTTACATCTCCATGTGAACTGTATTTAATTTTGAGAAGTGTGTCATGTAAGAAGCATTCTGATTGGACATTGTGTCTTCATGAATCAATTTCATTGGACGAATTCTGGATACATATAGTTTGGATGCCTGTGAGTGTGTTTTATCTTATACTTCCATGTTATTTGTATCGATTTGCTGAAAAAAGGGCTTCTATTGGTTTTGTGTTAAAACAATTGTACTAATTGTAATATAGTGTAATTTCTCCCAAAGTTGCTGATGACAAAATGGTGCCTTAGTTGATACATGGATGTGTTAAACCGACAAGAAACAAGAAATTTCAGTTTTAGGATTTTCTCCTGTCTAAAATTGATTCTTTCTAACACAAATTCTCGACGAAAAATTCTTAACAAAATATCAATTATGTACAAGTTAAATATTCATCCTTGCATAGTTTTGGTTTAATTTCAACATGTCCGTCCATGCAATTTCACTAGGAAGAATGCTTGAGTTTAAGAGTTTATGGTGCATAAATATTTCATGTTTTACGTGCCCTCTGTTAAACACACTCTAAACATGGTTAGTTTCGCTGTTAGAATGAAGAGTATATGTTCTGTGTTGAAGTGGTGTACAATATTTACATTGATCGAGAACTCAGGGTTTCTTACGGCCCCGATTTATTTTCCTCAAACAAGGCTTTTGTAATCCATGAATCGTCTCAACAGGGTCTGAAGTTAAAAAGCTTGAGATTAAATTCAAGACTTCATATTTGAGTTCTGTTGTAATTTAATTTTTAGTAAATTTGTTTTGTTTTTTTGTAAGATTTAAAATTAGATGGACACCATTTTGTGTGTGACATTTCCAATGTAATTGTAAACTGATGTTCCATATTGTACGTTCAGGATGAAATTTTAGGTTTTTAGGAAACTTGAGATTAATCTTAGGCTATTTAAACTTCGACCTATATCTTTTGTACAGTTAGTAGCTTACATTCATATTTGACAGGCACACAAAGTGTTAATGTGTATTTTCTTCATTTTGTATGTAAATATTCTTACAATACCATTATATCTGTACTTTAGTGTTCACACTTCAAAACAAGTATTTCATCAAAAAGCGATGAGTCATATTCTACCTTCAATAGTAACCTGATTTTGTATTGTCAGATCTCATTATGTAAAATAATGATAGACAGTGATTAGTACTCAGTTATTGCGTGGTATTGAGTTTTGTTTAATTTTTTCAAATTATTCTTACAAATCTTTTCAGTAAATTCTGTTCAGAATTTCGAAGTGTACAAATTACATGTAATAGATGCAATTCATTGTTGGATAGATACTGGATTATTTGTTGTTAGTCAAATATATGTCATGTATGTATGTACAGATTTCTCATTTAAAACAATTATGACTTCCTGATCTCTGGTCATGTAGAATTGTTCACCTCATATTGTATATACGTACATACAGACATGTATTATATTGTCTTGTCGAAGTTGTAACAATTAAAAACAAAATCTCACCTTGGTTTGATGTGTCTTTGAAATCAGATTTTGTGTTTGTACATTTTTTTATTCAGTCAAAATTTTTCAATTCATTGTCATTTATATATGTTTAGTTCACATTTGTTTGGCAATATTTTTTTGTGGGCATTTAAAATGATCATGTTTCCTTATTGTGAAATATGAAGTGATCATTAAACCGTTATTTTATATTCTGCTTAGAAGAACAAACTTCAGGCTTGGTGTTTATTGTTTTTGTGACATGGAAGCAGGTTGTTTATACTATAAGTAGATGCACTTAATTTTTTGGCCATACTCCTCTGCATTTTGGTTGCCGCTCAATTCATTGACCACACCCCTCAGTTTGTTGACCACTCCTTAGTATGTTGACCACTCCTCAATGCAATGACTACTCCTCATTACATTGACTGCAAACCTCAGTATGTTGACCTCTCATTATGTAGACCACAGCTCATTACATTGACCACACCCCTCAGTATGTTGACCACTCCTCTCAATATCTTGACCACACCTCTCAGTCTGTTGACCACACCTTTCACCACCAAATTTGATGCGATTGTATTTTTGTTAAGATAGTTTTGATTAATGTGCGTATCTAGTTTTCATGATTACAGAGAAATTATGTTTGTTTCTTTTTGGCATTTAAATTTTATGTTCATTTGTACCATTTAAGATGAAGTTTAAATTTGTTCAGATCATTTATATTAGAAGAATTTATACAAAGAAATGTTTTGTACTCTTGTAATTTGCATGTACGTACATCAACCCACTCACTGAAAGCACTGACAGGATAGATTCCATTGAAGCAAATTATTAGAATTCTTTATAAACCACACCTTAATACCTTGACCACGCCTCTCAGAATGTTGACCACACCTTTCACCACCAAATTTGGTATTGAATTATACAATAATTCAACATTCAGTACAGTGACCAAGCAAACAAATGAATCTTTTTTGTAGTCCAATCTATGGTTGTGGGAGAATGTAGGTCATTTTAAAGTTTTTGGTAAACGTCCTGTGTTTAATTTTAATGCATCATGTTCACCTGTGTATTAGCACAAGATTAAAATGAGAAATTTGATAAAATTTCCACTAGGAGTTTAAGATCTAGGTATGTTACATTATTGCTGGTTCTAGTAGACTTCATTGATGCACAGTTCTTTCATAAACAGCTTAATATTTCTTTACCAGCATAGCTAACCATTGAAGGTACAATTTGTCTGCTTAACATAGTTTTAATTGATTATAGCTGGTACCCAGAAATCGTCCGGTTACTGTACAATATAACTCATTCATATTAACAATTTTGTGCTTGCTAGAATCAATTTTTACATATTCAGGTGTTGCAGACAAATTAGAAAACTTTCTTATTTTAATTCGAAGAAATTTTTGCCATTTTTCGTAAATAGCATAAATTTGAATTACTGATAAGAATGGCCTTCATATTTTCAGCTGGTATAAAAATCATAGTTATGAAATGTATGTTGCACATGTCTCGAAGAATGTAGCGCTACAAAGCACTATGTGCAGGATTTTTCTTGTGGAAAAACTTATGTGTTTCTCTGTGTGTTGGACATCTCGCTTATTTCTTGACTTTATCGGAATTCTCTTAACTTAACACAGTTGAATATTGTGCCTGAATGACCAATATCAGAAAAGAAGTTAAACCATGTTTGTTGATGATTGTTATCAAATCGAGTAGTGCTGATATAAAGTATCAAATAAAACCAGGATTGTGTGTATTTTTCATTTATTGTATATTTTTGACTCATATTTGTCTGTATTTATGTAAAACTAGAGGTACGAAATAAAGTTTTAAATATGTACAAATTTTATTGGTTTCTTGTATTACTTATTCTGAATCTTTTCATCTTGACCAACAAACATATACAGCTGTATGTCTTATAAACAATGTTTTAAGATCAAATTTAAAAACTGAAAAACTTTAAAAACTGGGATTTGAACTCGGGTTGTGAGTGGTTAGTGATTACAAATCGGACCGTGAATTGACCTTGTAGGCCCCCTCTACACAATAATAGAGTACACCAGTAATGAATCTTAATTCAATCTCAAAAAATGAATGCATAACAAGAAACAGAAATTCGAACACCAAAAATGTCACGCAGCACCATAGACAATGTGTCTCATCAGTTATTCCAGCAAGTGTTCGTTTGAGAAAACTCCGAAGATGAGATTTCGTGTCAACAAGCAGAAATGTACAACAAATACATTTAGCATTATTTATTTACAATCATAAATATGTAATCAGTTAACATTTTACATGAAGTCAACACACTTGACACAAGCTGAACTTTGAAGTTTAATAAATGTAAGCGGACTTGTTACTCTCGGCCACAAAGCATTCACGCATGGAATCACTTTAGCAGGATCGTATTGTTCAATCAACAAAAATATTAACCAGATCTATGAAACAATAATTAACTCAAGTTGAGAGTTGTGCATGCTACCCCAACATTTTGTCATGTCACGGACCAAACTGAACTAAGACAAAAATACGAGAATAGCAACTGGAAAGTCCATAAAATTAATAAAAAAATTAACAATACAATGACTGTAAATATTTCATAAACTTCATATAAAGATGTTATACATAGCACTATTTCAACAATTTTAGATCCATATCAAAGTTATGATTTGTTACTGGTAAACTGTAAGGAATATTCTTAGCGCATTAAGTGCGCAAGTATCAGCGTAACACACTAAAAAGATTGACAAGAGAAACTTGTCCACCATCTAATACATGTTCCAGTTGACAAGTACATAAAATAATTAAACTCAAGTCATCTATAATGATATATTTATAACACAATGCATCTCCCTACGATGAATGTTATATAAATTCTTCAAGACAACATTTTCACATATTCTACGTATTAGTGACAAGATTTGTTTTTCATAGAAGAAAATACAGGGTGAAGGTTACATAAAGATACAAGAACTCATGATTAACCAACATGACCTTGACCTATATAATATTCTCAAGTGAAAAGCTGCGATATTCTCGGATGTTCATTAATGACATTTTGTATCATGGATAAAACAAAACATCTCGGTTTCAGCTTCATGATTAAACTGAACACATAATGAACATAGATATATAATTAAGAACATTGTACAATATAACATATCATATTTATTCCCTAGTTTTCAAAACTGATACAAAATTCTCAACTTTCTGCCCATATCTCAGACAACAAAGTTGTCGCCAAGAAGGCGAAATGGTTGCAAAGCCCAACATGATTATATACATAAAAATCCAGCATAAATTAAACAAAGTGCACCATTACTTAAAAATAAATCTAATTTCGTTGCCATGGTTAATAATTTTAGTGATACAGAACAAAATACTATTTCTTCAAAAAGTTCTTTTACTAAAATCAAGAAATCACAGAACTGAATTTAGAGTCATGATTTTATCAAATCTAAGTGTTAAGTTGATTCCATAATGTTATAATTTACAAGCCAGAGTCATTTGTGTTTCACAGCACACCAACGTAACCAGTTCAAACCCTGGTATTAAAATAAACATTATATGGAGTGTATTCATGTGTGCACATTTAACCACAGACAAAAACAAAAAATATATATAAGCTTTATGAAAATACAACGAAATACAGTTTTAATTTATCACAATGCAGAGTCAAGAGTTGATAATGACTGCAGTTTTTATACAAGAAATGAAAATACACAAGATATAAATTCAACACATTCACTCACACACTTAGAGGGCCTTCAAATATCACTAAAAAAACTTGTATTTATACGAAAAGTGATGTAGTACGACTTCAAGCAAACATACCCTGATGAATGGGTTGATTTGGCCAACTCTGTCTAGTATAAATACACACACTATCATCTTAGTAGGTTAGCGTTAATTAAGTATTTTAAACTCAATCAAAGAGTATTTACAGAATATCAGTAAAATTAAGAAGTTTATGCTCGCAGAATAAAAATCAACTTCAGGTATAAGCCACAAACTGAAAAACTAAAACATTAAATGTTTGCTCTTCATTCAAAGCCAATATCATCAATACCAAACGGTCACTTTTTCAAGAATTTGGCCATTTGCTCAATTCTGGTAAGACGAGCAAATATTGAATCCACCCTCTTACTTATAATACATAAAATTTGGATGAAAAAAAAATTTAAGGATTCTGATTAACATGAAACTATGTCCCACAACTCGTCTAAGAATACAGCCACGTCATTGGTCAATAAAGACTGTCCTCAGAAAAAAACAATCAGAGGCTCGGGTTTTCAGACTGGTTGGGCTAAAACAGATTTATAGACAAAGAACAAATCTTTTAATCGATGAAATATTGCATTTGCAGAAACTGCTTGAAATGATCAAAGAAAAAATAAAAAATTGAAAATTATTTTCTGTGCAAACAGAAGGCAGAGTACAGTTGGAATGTGTTAATTGAACGTCTGAATACATAAAACAATTTCTTATCATTTTTAATGTCACTCCCTCCCTCCCTCACTCAATTTATTAGTGAATGATTATTTAGATTGATTAAACATATATGCGTTAAATCAGCCCACAAGAAAAAAATACATAAGGTACAAATTTGCGATAACTTGTAAGCAATTTTTAACAATGAATCACGCTTGAATGTACCCTAATGGTTTTACGTAATTCACATACAAAGCAACATGGCAAAATAATTTATAACAAAAATAATTTGCTATTAACTCTCGATCAAGTTTCCACACGTATAATTAGTTTCATTGAATATTTCTCTAGTTGTATTTAAAATGAAGCATGCAGTGTTTTATGACAGAAATGTGAAAAATACAGTAAAAATGAATTTTGTGGTTTTTTTTCCATAACAACAACGTTACATTGATTTATAAGACAAAATCCTGCGAGTTCTTTTCACAAAAGATGATTCAGCCGATATCATTTCACATACATAGACAACAGGTTTTCATCAGAAGTCATACAACATCCGTATCACTTGTTTCTGCACACTATGGATCCCCTCAAACGTTGCAGCATGACTTTTTACTGGTTACATTATTGTCAGTAGGGGCCACTGTTATAGTTTGCACATTGTTACTCGGTGAATTATCATCGTCTGGGTTGTCCTTAATTTGTTTTTGTGAAACTATTTTGTAAATTTCTGAAACAACAAAAAAAAGAAAAAAATTGAAAATTCAACAAGTGGCCTCAAAATATAATTTTCATGGCATAATCATCTACACATTATTGTTAGGTAATACATGTGGTTAAAGCAAATAGATTTTATTCAAAAACTTAGTCATAATCAAGAATTTTCAAGCCTTCATAGACAAAAAATGTCCATCTGGTCATCAGGATCTCACAACCAAAAGGGTGGTGAAGATTATGAATCGACTTGTACGTCAGACTTTAAAATGTTTGCTCCATTCAGTGACTACGTCAGAGAATTCAAATCATACGAACAAACCCATCCTAAAATTTTATACAAATGTAACGAGGCAACGTTTATAAAATGCACTGAAATCGTATTTGCACCAAAAAATTAGGCCAATAATAAATTACTGTGTTTGCAATAAACTGACCACACAATTTTTGTCACTGATTTTCCAATGACAAAATCCGAAGCATGAAAATATTTAGAAATGAAAAGTGCCTCCTTGCAAAAGGTATTTTAACCATGTGGATTGACCTACTTCAATTTCGGTCAAGAAAAAACCCTAAACATAAGGAACTTTTCTTCAGTCTTTAAAGTTTCATGGCAGAATTAATGATTTCCATAAATATTAGCAGGGTTTTCACTAGACATCAAAAGTTGAGGGTCAAAAATGACCTCTGATGATAATTCAGAATCAACCAAATTTCCTTCTAATTTTATTGTAAATTTGACCCTTTGGTACAAAGTCTCAAGAATCAAAAACGTTATTTTACTGATTCCAAGAATCAAAATGCTGTTTTAAGGGTCAAATGAAAGCCCTGATAAATTACCTGTTAAAATATTCTGGAAGGCAGTTTCTACATTTGTGGAATCTAATGCAGACGTTTCAATGAATGACAGCGTATTTCTCTCTGAAATCAAAATAAATTATCAATCAATAAAATAAGTTACTAATTCACAAAATATATCATCAACCAATAAAATAAGTCACTAATTCACAAAATATATTATCAACCAATAAAATAAGTCACTAATTCACAAAATAAATTATCAACCAATAAAATAAGTCACTAATTCACAAAATAAATTATCAACCAATAAAATAAGTCACTAATTCACAAAATAAATTATCAACCAATAAAATAAGTCACTAATTCACAAAATAAATTATCAATCTATAAAATAAGTCACTAATTCACAAAATAAATTATCAAACTGCTTAACATTTTGACAAATACAAAATCATCCATAGTTATTTATCAAAAAGTAACAGAGGATGGAGGAGATATAAAGTGAAATAAAGACGGACTTTATCATGTTAAGAACAGAAAAATCAATACAACTGATCAATTGTGATTAAATACCCCCACAAAATGGGGAAAGACCGCGTTACCAACCAAACCATACCGCCTAAAAAATTTTGTTCGCGGAGGCATAATAAGCAAAATGGCTGACATTAAATTTTAAAGGGACTACACTCGAAATTATGATTCTTTTTGAAACATGAAAAATCCTTTCAGTTTACAGCAAAAGTAAAATAAGGTTAGGTAAACATATCAATTAACTTTTTCGGTGCCAATGTTGCTGTGCTGTGATTAGATGTTAAGTGCTGATATTGCCTTTTGGCTAACAGTACAGGTCTGAACTTAAGAAAAGTCCACAGACATTAGTGATCTCGGGCTCCTGTATTTGAACCATGGGTGTAACACATGATCTCTATGAAGACATAGCATTATCCACCACTAATTCAAACAATTCATGCGAAGAAGTTCACAGTTACTTGTGGAGGACAGGGTAAGCGTAAGTAAGAACTACTCGGTGTTTATCAGAAATTTGGCACCAAAAAAGTTAAACATATACACAAGCCTTCATTATCAGAACAATTTAAAAAAAAAAAATTATTGGAGCATCAGATGTTTCCATGGCAACAACATTGAATCTTTATTTCAAAATGTGTGTCAATGAACCAATTTTCAAAATATGTTATCAATTCAAAGTTATCATCAAGTCTTCCTGCAGACATTTGTAGGAAACTTAAGTGATCAATATTAATGACCATGTGTCACATTATCTTTCTTGTCTTTTTAATTCAAACATACACTTAGCTTATCAAATTTAGAACATTTAAAAAACAGTCAGTTTCCATGGTGACCTACTATCCTGCAAAGCAGGTCAATAATGTTAATTTTAACATGAAAATGGTTCCGGCTTCAGATCAATCTCGGAACAAGGTCTAAATATACTTCAAAGTAAGTGTTTGTAAAAATCAAGATGTATTTACGAGTACACGGACGAACACTCGTGTCTTCAAGTTATTTAATGACTTTACCTGCATATGTCTTTGCCTCGTCAGTGGGAACAGCTCGTAAATGTCTCAAGTCACTCTTGTTTCCTACAAGCATTATCACAATATTGTTATCAGCATGGTCACGTAATTCTTTCAGCCATCGTTCTACATTTTCGTATGTTAAATGTTTAGCAATATCATACACCAACAATGCCCCCACAGCGCCTCTATAGTACCTGAAACATAAATAAATCAATGGATAATTTACCCTTCATCTCAGAGCAGGTAAGATCAAAGACAGTCGTACCTTCACACAAATATTTGGGTTCACCTAAGTCATATACATATTTACAACAGGGCTTTTTTCCTCCTATAGCAGAGGCTGATATTCAGTGACTTTCCAATTACAAAAAGCCTCTCTTTTACGAAGTTGGTGAAGTGCAAGGTCAGTTATTATTCATTTATATATCTTGAAAGTCAGTCTATCTTTTCCCAATTTTGCTGAAAACCGCGCTTTGATTTCCCAAAATGAACAGCTAAGGCCCCTTCCCAATTTTCAAAAAAGGCCCTGTACTACATAAACAATTGATGTAATAAAACAGCCTATGAAGATATGTATGGTATGGACTTTCTCATGAAGTACTGAATTTATAAATAGGTCAAGCGTGAATCAAGTTTCAGTAATTATAATATGACAAATTAAATTAGTATATTTGACAGGTTAATATATACTACTTTGACAAGTTTGAGAAAATTTTGCAAGAATGTCAATTATACATAGTTGTATTAATCAATTTCATACATAGTGAAAAATACAGCATAAAAATTCATTTCTTACACATACATTGAGTGACCTTTTTCAAATAACTATCTTTAAGTTTGCAGTTAACATGTCAGAATTTCAGTCTTGTGACATGCAGGAAAAATTGGGGTTGTTTATGAAGTCGTTCAGTCTTTAAATTTATAACAATTTATTAACCAGCATGAACTTGTATAAAAAGAAAAAACTTCATACATGGATTCATGATGGAACAGAAAGTCCTATACAAAACAGTGTTCCCACTCACTTCTGAAATTGGGGGTACGCTTACCCCTTAGGTCTGAAATCTGGGGGTAAGAGAAGTATTTTGGGGGGTATGAACATTTTTTTTAAAAACAACACAACTCTACATACAGTGGAGAGATACACAACACAACTCTACATACAGAGAGATACACAACACAACTCTACCTACAAAGAGATACACAACACAACTTTACCTACAGAGAGATACACAACACAACTTTACCTACAGAGAGATACACAACACAACTACATACAGAGAGATACACAACACAACATACAGAGAGATACACAACACAACTTTACCTACAGAGAGATACACAACACAACTTTACCTACAGAGAGATACACAACACAACTTTACCTACAGAGAGATACACAACACAACTTTACATACAGAGAGATACACAACACAACTTTACCTACAGAGAGATACACAACACAACTTTACATACAGAGAAATACAAAACACAACTTTACATACAGAGAGATACACAACACAACTCTACATACAGAGAGATACAAAACACAGCTCTGCTGCTATAACGAGGTTTTTCCACACTTTCCAACCAAGCATGTGATAGAAAGCTTCCTACCCCATGGAGGCTACTATGATGAACGTTATGATTGTCTACTTACGCGCTGGTGATCGCCCTATATCGTTCCTGACCTGCTGTGTCCCATATCTGTGCCTTGATGGTTTTCCCATCCACTTGTATACTCCTAAAATACAGAATAGTAAATCCAGGACTATTACGTTTAAATTAACTATTTGTTAATAGGAAGAAGGCCCTTCGTGAAACTTGATTTTGTCGTAAAATTTGAAGTATTTTTACATATTAACCCCTTGAACTGGTTTCCTGTCCTGTATTATATAGTGCTGGGTACACAGACTGTGCACTAGTGTAAATGATACGTAAAATGTTATTAGTCTTAGCAACTGAATGTGCTCTAGACCTGACAAGACATACTCTGATTGAATATTTTTACTAGAATTATTCAGACAGTCAAAATCAGACAATTTCTTGACTTAGTGAGACTCATTTTGTAAACACCTTTAATCATTATAAAGTAAAGGACATTGTCTAGCTGTCATAAAATACCATAAATTTTCTTATAAACGCCCCTCCCCCCTTATTGGACAAGAGAAAACAAAAGTGACATGCCATAACAGGCTAATTTAATTCCAGATGAAAAATAGATATTAGTAGAAAACGCTTTTTAAATCCAAGGAATGACACAAACACATTTTCAAAAATGTAACGCCCCTGGGGGCGTTTATTAGGGAATATACAGCAATCCTTACCTGGTTGCGAATTCCACTCCAATTGTACTCTTGCTTTCCAAATTAAACTCATTTCTAGTAAATCTTGACAGTAAGTTAGATTTTCCTACACCACTGTCACCAATCAACACAACTGGAATGTTAAAATATTAAAATAATTATCAAACATTTACAATACAAACTAAGGAAATTTTCATCCCATCATCAGGGGCCGAATATAGGCCCCATTCCCAATCCAAAATAGCTTTATTTTTTCCCAAGGCCTTGAAACTACAGTGGGTGGGGTATTGAATCAATGTTTTATTGCTATGAATAGTAATGCATCATGTGAATTGCATAACTTAGTAAAGCAATAATGTTAGGTGATACAAAATGACATAAAATCTAAATGGTCAATAGGTATCAATGTACAGCATACATATCTGCATGACATAACTTTTGTAATACGATCTACATACAGTGGTTTCCATGGTAACTAGCTTATTTACAAAAATATCAAATTGGCAAGGATACAAACACACAACATAAAACAGATACATTGTAACATAATACCCAGTGTAATATAATAACAAAAATATTTCATGAAGGCATAAACTAAACAAATGATCATGCCACAAACTGAACTCTGTCCTACGTCGGTGCTACTTTCAGGACCTGGGGCTTAAGCCCAGCCTATTCCCTCCTTTACAAGATATACTTACATCCACACTTGAATATAATTGACCAAATAGGACAATTTTTGTTGCATTTTTCATATTTAAGTAAATCTATTACGAAGAAGGAAGATTTTCAGTACAACATGATCTTTACTTCCTGGCTTGTTTTTTTTTTCAATGGGAAGATTAAACACACATGGTAAAAAATTATCACAAGCATACTTCATTGTACAAATTTATCACAGATATGGTGAAACACACCTTAAGCTTAGCCTGTACAGACCTTAAAATTTCATCTAGAAGATTACTGCAAAAAATCTAGTTTATTTTACCTGACTTGAAGGGTTTTCAATTCATCAGACATCTTAAAAATGATTTTTTCCTATTTTTTTTTTCACAAAAATTCAAGCTCCTGTCACATAAAATAAAAACGTAAATACCTTTGAAGATGAAGGCATATTCATCCTCACAGTAGTGACTGACAAGGCTACGATGAGTGCATTTACTACTGCTATACACAGACATAATGACACAAACTTAATAAAATCCAATAATACGTTTTAAGTATTGATAAAAAAAATGTCAATAAGAACAAAATCTATTTAACTCTTAAATAATAACAAATATTAGAATTAAGATACGAATATGTTCATGAATGGCACACAAATGATTCCCTGGTCATGGGTACAAACTTATATACAGACACATTACAGGTGTAGCTCATATTTATTTTGAATAGAGATTTCACATGAGTCATAATTTAATTTTAAATACATAACAGTATGTGTGCCCTATATTTCTTCTATCTTTTACCTCACTCTAACTATTAATGTTTTTAAATGAATCAACAGACACAAAATGTAAACAAAAGCCACAATGACTCAATATTGTCACACCACATCAATGTATAAATACAGTTAAGAAATGCCAGCATGGCAATAGTGACATACTCTCTATTTAATCAGGTCTATAAATAGACATTTCCCAACTTGGCAGATACATTTTAATTCTAAATGATTGAAGTGAACTAACCATAAATCATGTTTACATTATGAAGAAAACAGGACAAGAATGTTTTCCATGAATGAAATATTAACTTTCTGAAACTTATGACAGTCTTTCTCGTTTTTAAAGCATAAAGACATGAAATTGGTTATTTGTGCTACATTTAAGCTCTCTGAAGGACATGACAGCATTAATAAAATCTATTTCAAGATTTAGTTAATTCACAAGATAATCAATCATCAGATCTAGGTATAGAACCTAGTACCCCACACACCACAAATAGACAGAACCTCAATAAGTTAACTGAATCAAGCTGTGGTCAATGAAGTGGCAAGGTCTACAAAGTGTAACAAATAAATGATACAATTATCATTATTCTAGTACAATAAAAAACTAGAGTAGAAAAAGTAAATAAAGGCATCTTAGTATGTCTTCTAATTCCATTAAAAATACTGACACTGTGTCTTGGTTTTTCATCATTTCTGAGTATGACACAATAATATTAAAAACATCTGGAGTGATTGAGATCTGAGAATTCAATGAGACTACCAGTCAAATAAGAAACTTCAAAGAACAACAATCTGAAATGTGTTGATATCAATTAAAAGGGTACCATAAAAATATGCATACATACACAGGTTATGTGATCATGCAGTTGTCACATCGTTTTTGCCAGTTTAACAAAATAGGGAAGATGGCACAGAAGTATACAGAAAAAAACTAAACGAAATATGCTCAATTCTGGAAGTGTCAATTAAGGAACAATATCAATAGCAACTTATTTGAGCATTAGTTGTTCTGTAAACATGAGAAAGTGACTCATTCCTCAAGTGCGTAAATAATGTTTCAAGTAATTCCGACACAAAATGACCCCTCCCCAAACCGAATGCGCAAATATCGAGTTGAAAGGAAGACTAAAGCACTGCCGAGACAACGAACAATATGGTGGAGGATATATAAATATCTTCGCCTAAAAGACGCACAAACCTTTGAACAAATAATCATATTCGTCATCTTTAGTACCCATTTTTCTGTCTCTTCCGGGAAAATGTCAACAAAAAAGATGACGGTTGGGGCTCGGCTTCACTAACACAGGTCGTTGATTTCGTCTTAATCACACCCGCGACGAGCACTTCTCAGACTCAAGTCGACAAACAGATAGTATTCAACCCCAGATGATGATGTACAACGGAGGATTAAGTTGGATTTTTCTGATAAATTAGTCCGTAGCAAACAAGATGGCGGATCTAAACGCCCCTCGGAGGTGATTGAGTGACGTCACCAACAAATTAGTTTGTCAAGCGTCTAGTGATACAAAAATCATCAATCAACATTGAAGATTTAACTCGTAAGACATTTATTTTAATTTTCTGCTAAAAGCATATGCTTGAAATTTGTTTTATCACGTTATTTTTATTTCCTTAGGATTTTCTAATAATTTAATCTCCTTAACACCTGTTTGAAAGCCAGAAGTTGCTCGTTGAAGTGAGCATTTCGCTAATAAGGGTTAAAATTCAACATGAACTGTAAACTCAGTCACCAACATAATTATATCATTATTTTATCTACACCCTATTGCCTGTTAACCTGTTGAAATCTGTCCTGCCGTTTCAAACTTTTAGTGAGTTTAAACATTCGTTGCAGGATATTTTGGTAAAAATGACTGATCAAATTCTTTGTTTACAAATTACAATTTACATAGACCAGGCTACTTAACTTAAATATTGTCAGAATCGACTTTGCCTCCAAATTAAGTCAAAGAAAGTGATATGCAGCTGATTAGATACAGGTAAGAATTATAGATGGTAGAGAAAATTTGGAAGAAAGACCCAGTTTAATATACTCAGAGAATGGGGTACAGGGCTTGACATTTTTAGGAAAATTGGAAATGTTTTGACTCATGTTTTGGTAAAATTACACAACGTTTTTCTCACATTTTTGTCATTTTTACAAAAACATTCTTTAATTGTGTCATAATTACCATTCAGTGTGTGACATTTACAATTTTACGCTTGGTTTCAGGATGTCAAAATGACAGACTCAAAGCATGCTGCTGTATGGAAATACTTCAAGCCTTTGGATGGAATGGATGATGTTGAGTGTTATTTGTGTGGGACTAGATTTCCAAACAAATCCTCATCAATTTTTCTAAGAAATCATTTGGTTATGAAACATAGTCTTAAATGCGATGAGTTGACTTCTCTCCAACAGATGGAGTCACTGGTTGGTAGCCTGTTGCTATTTGTCGAAGAGTTTACCTCTGCACTTAAGAACTTTATATGAAATATTTGTATACACAGGAATAAGACTGAGTCATAAAACTCTTTTTTCTGAAAATGGGACATACAGCCCTTGGCTTTTAAAATTGGGAAATTAAGCATGTGGTATTAACCATTTTGGGAAAAAACATCATTCAAAAATGTTAATGATTTGTTGAATTAAACAGTATCCTACTGTGTCTTGTATTTAGCCCATTGGATTGACAAAACTTTTTTACCAGTTTCAATCATGTATATATTGAAATGCCTTAAATAAAGCTCATCTCTAATGACCCATGACTAGTAGTCACTAGTAACTCACTGCAGAGTTCGAATCCCACCTGAGACCATATAGATTTTACTTGGGAAGAAGTTGTCTGACTGGATTATGAAGAGGCTGGCGTACACCTTTGGTCTTCAGTCACTGTTAAAGCAGGAAAACTTGCCTAGCGACCAACCTTGAAAAAAAATAGAATCTATTGAAGCAGGGTGTTCATGTATGCCTGTTTTGGGATTATGTTTGCAGTGAAGTGTACAAGATGACGCACCAAGGAATATATTTTGTTCAAATCATAAAAACACATATTGTAATGTTCTTCATTTATGTATTATAATATTTTTCATGTATTATATTTTTCTTGTATTTCAGGGGAGCAGAGGTGACATTGAGTCAGATATGTATAAGGTTATGTTACGAGATCTTATAAAACATCAAATACAAGTCCTGGTTAGTCATTTTTTTTTCTTTAAATGTATTTTTGTAGCTTGGTAGCCAGATGAACTATGAAATCACCACAAGAATTACAGCAAGTTTTTTGTACAAACAAGAGATACGTTACGGTATTAGAGTAAGCATACAAATTGACATTATGAGGTTCTTTCCGTACAAACTATCATTGTGGGGTTAATTTTTACTTGTGGGGTTAGAAAATCTCTTATGGGGTTAAAATCATCAAATAGGAAATCAATTGGAATAACCCCATACTGTGGCTCTTGTAAGTACGTCTGTCTGTGTGTCCCCTTTACTTTTTAACTCCATACTTAAGCTCTTGTAAGTATGTCTGTCTGTGTGTCCCCTTTACTAATTCAGAAGATAGTTTATGAAATATGGGACTGACCTTTGTTGACCTTAATTGACCTTTGTAGGTGACCTTGACCCTAAGGTAGAATCATGCATCAAGTATTTCCCTCCTTTTTTGCACATTGTCATTTATTTTTAATTTGAATTTTTTAAACCATTTCATATTTATGGACATCATGACAAAAAAGGGGGAAAAAGGGAAGAAAACTGATTGTTATTATCATGGAATGCTGAAATAATTTTTTCTAAAACTTTAACAAAAGTCCTGTAATTTGTTACTGAACTAATTTAGGTATTTATCAATTGGGGAAGTTCATGTGCAGCCATCAGCTGGTAACATTTATCATATATACTAGCATCTTGTATAATTATGTTATTACAGTTGTCAATAGCATAAAAAGTTTAGCTGTGTAAGACCTTTTATCAAGAATTTGTTCCACAATTGGGAGCCGATTTCCTGTGTAATTACAGTCAAACCTCAATAATAAGACAGTCTTCGAGACCTGAAAATCTGTTGTAAGGCCTAAAAAGTAAAAGGTTTGTTTCTGGTTACTTGTTCAAAAAAATGTGGTAGGTAGGGATTTTTTTATTTTTTACATATATTGGCAACACTGTATGGGAATGTGCGTGTCGTAATATTAATGAGTTGTGAAAATTACAATATAGCAATGCAATTTGGACGCCGTAAAATCATATGAGTCGGCAGATGAAATATTGGGTTGGTCTGGTAACTGGAAACAAGCCTTTATTTTTTTAGGCCTATTAGTGAGGTGGAATCATTATCAAGTTGAATTACAGAGAATTGTTGAAAGCTAGTCCGAAAATAAGTGGTCATAATATTGAGGTTGTCCTAATGTTGATGTCATTGTAATGTTGAGGTGGTGGCTATTTGAAGTTTTACTGTACATGTTATCATTTTTTTATGTTTAATTTAGCCACAAAATGAACTTTGCAATTTCAAGATATTTCTGCATTGTTTTATTTGACCTGTTGTTTGAATCATAAGTGGGTCGATCGATTGATTGGTTGATCAATTAATGCGTGTTTCATACTTTGTGTTGGTGAAGTTAACAGTCAGTTTGGCCAATGGACCAACAAATAAACTGACCAGTAGAACAGTTTGTTGGTCAGTCAATAACTCAATCACATGATCAAGTGTACTTCAGGTTGATCAGCTGACATCTACTGGTGTGGAGAGTGTTCTGCTGACAGCATCGTCAGAATCAGGGCTTGTCACAGAGGATGGATCCAACGTTGGCTCAGACTTTGGACTGATGTTTCTTCAAAGTTCACCGAGTGCTAAGTTACAGTTTCAAGACTTTTGTTCTCATTATAAAAGTAAGTCTACGGGGGGCTTTTTTTTCACAGTTAGGGTAAGGAGTTGTTTTTCTTAAATTTAGAAATGACTGTTTAAAGCTAAAACAAGGAAAAACATGGTTTATAATAAGAAGCTAAATTCTCAATACATCTTTTACAGCGTTTTTTTTTCTCTGATAGGAGAAGGGAGCTTTTCTTGGATTTGGGGAAAACTTACGTGGTATTTTTGCAAAAAGGGGAAGAAATAACTTTATTTAAACTGAATTTTAGGGGAAAACTGCATGATTTTAAAGATTTCTCCTGAGGGGAAGATGCATATAAACAGCCCCTCCTATAAGAAGGAAAAAAACACTGTGTAATATTTCAGAACTACTGTAGTAGTACCAGGTACGATTTTCTGGTACTTTTATCATAATTTATATGATGCCTATTTTTCTGCAGTGTACATGCAGACCTTCATACTATGTACAAGAATTTATTCATAAAGTAAATTTGTTCACAATACAACAGCAATGTACAGTGCAACAACTCCAGAGTGACCCTCATTTGAGTAACAACCTCCCTTCAACAACAACAACAGCAGCAACAACAACAACAACAACAACATTTTTCCCATTGTATGATTAACTATGGATAATGGTTACCTAGGTAACTAACCCTGGTTACTATGATTGGTTAAGCTGGCTGTTGTTCAGTACTGAACTACTTTGGACAGATAGTATTAAGACTGATACAAGCTAAGAATTAGACATTGTGATGTCTGATGAAATCCAGGTCCTCCTGATTTTTTGGTTTGTTTGAATCATTGTTAATATCTCATATTTCTTGTTTTCAGTTAAAGAAATGAACCAGAATAATGACATGCCTCATGCTAAAAATAGAAAGAGATCCTCTGGTGAGATAAATGGACAAGATAGTCAAAGGTCAGTTCAAAGTCAGATATTCACAGGTCAGTTCTCAGTCAGATAGTCAAAGGTGAGATCACAGTCAGATAGTCAAAGGTCAGTTCTTAGTCAGATAGTCAAAGGTCAGTTCTTAGTCAGATAGTCAAAGGTCAGTTCTCAGTCAGATAGTCAAAGGTGAGTTCACAGTCAGATAGTCAAAGGTGAGTTCACAGTCAGATAGTCAAAGGTGAGTTCACAGTCAGATAGTCAAAGGTGAGTTCACAGTCAGATAGTCAAAGGTGAGTTCACAGTCAGATAGTCAAAGGTGAGTTCACAGTCAGATAGTCAAAGGTGAGTTCACAGTCAGATAGTCAAAGGTGAGTTCACAGTCAGATAGTCAAAGGTGAGTTCTCAGTCAGATAGTCAAAGGTCAGTTCTCAGTCAGATAGTCAAAGGTCAGTTCTCAGTCAGATAGTCAAAGGTGAGATCACAGTCAGATAGTCAAAGGTCAGTTCTTAGTCAGATAGTCAAAGGTCAGTTCTTAGTCAGATAGTCACAGGTCAGTTCAGTTGCGACCGTGGTCCAGTGGTTAGTGCTGGACTTGTAACTTGGCAATCTGGATTCAAATCCCGGACCCGGCAGGTCATACTCTCCTATGAAAATTTGACAAAAATGTTGATTTTCCGCCAGATGTGGAAAAGCTGCAGGCTCCTTGTGGAAGGGTAAGTTAGTACTGGTTAGTATACAGTTCAGGAAAACCAGGAAAAAAGCATTGGTCTACAATTCTGTTCAGAGTTCTCTTCAAGTAAAATATCCTAAACAACTGCTTATAACTGGTGAGTGAGATTCTGTATAATTTAGCCAGTGACATTGAGAGTAGAGCAGACCTTTTTTATGCCATTTTTGGGTCCAGTATTTGGCCTCATTCCTGAAGTAAATTAGTGTATCAGGCTTCTCACCGAAAAGTTGTTTCCTAATATAGAAAGGGGCCATTTATAAGTATCTTCCCCTTAGGAAAAAAAAATTAAATGATCAGATTTCCCCTAAAATTCAGTTAACATCAATTTTTTCTTCCCCTTTTTGCAAATATACTGTGTTTCTTTTCCCAAAGTTAAGAAAAGTGCTCCGTCCTCTAAAAAGCCCATTGAAAAAAGCTATAAAAGATGTATTGAGAGTTTAGCTGCTTGTTATAAACCATGCTTTTCTATTTTAGCTTTAAACAATTGTTTCCTTATAAAGAATCATCACCAAAAAGGTCAAGGTCATTATCTCCTCAAATAAAAACTGAGCCTCATTCTGAAAACGAAGATTCATCGCATCAAGGTCACTCAGTCAAGGTCACTGATTCAACTAGTCTGGAAGCCCGAGGAACATCAGTAACAAACATGAGTGAGTAGATTTCATCTTCGTCTGTCAAATAAATTCATAGAAAATTACGTATTTTTTTATCCCCCGCTTAAAAAGTGCTGAGCGGCTGCCATGGTCCAGTTGTTAGTGCACTGGGCTTGAACAGCAGTTGAGTGTAGTTTGTGAGTGAAGAGATATTCACTGTCCCGAACAGCAGTTGAGTGTTGTTTGTGAGTGAAGAGATATTCACTATCCCGAACAGCAGTTGAGTGTAGTTTGTGAGTGAAGAGATATTCACTGTCCCAAACAGCAGTTGAGTGTAGTTTGTGAGTGAAGAGATATTCACTATCCCGAACAGCAGTTGAGTGTAGTTTGTGAGTGAAGAGATATTCACTGTCCCAATATGATCGTAGCACAGTTTCTTCTCACTTATATCAGACTTGAACTTTATGAAATGTGCAAAAGTATGTAAATATGTCGCTGTGACAGGAAAATGAAATGAGAGTATTAGTGACCTATGGACACATTTCTGGTTCATTTTTTATAATGTTTCCATAAAATTGATTTACCTGGCTTTCTCCAAAAAATCAATTTCGTTTAGTTGAACGTGACCTCGCAACACCAAATCAACCAGAATCACCATACTAAATACTCCTTAGAAGAAAAATTTTTCCGAACAATGTTTTCGGGACTGGCTCGGGGTTAGAAAAACCACCTCATTAGTTTTCAGGTCCCTAATGGTCTCATTATCGAGGTTTTACTGTACTTGTGTTTCTTTTTTTCCATGTTTTCAGATGTACCCAAAGGTCTTGTGAAATGTTGCGTGTGTAACTATATGTCCAAATTTCGTGCCAATGTTACTCGACACGAGAGAAGTAAACATGGTTTCCATATTGACGGGACAACGTCGTCACCTTCAGTGCAGTATGCTTGTTCAATTTGTGTGTACAAATCTCCGTATAGATCTAACCTGATTCGCCATGAGAAGAGTGTTCACAAGGTAAAACACAAACCATGATGTTTCCATAGTAACTGATTAATAAAACTTTGTCATTTTTAGGTAAAAAATCTTCGTCTGCAGTTCAGGGCTCAACAATTTATTTTCAGGCCACTCGTCCAGCAGGACTACCAGCTTAGAATTTTAATTAGTTCTACAGCAATTTCAACTCATAATGACGAGTGGACGAGTAGATTTATCAATCCCAACTACTCTTCTAATGTCCAACTTAGGTCAAATTTTAGGAATAATGTTCTGAGTGACACGTAGAGATGATTGGTTAAGGTAAATGGTCATGGTCACATGATGAAGTCAAAGGTCATGGTCACATGATGAAGTCGAAGTTTATGGTCACATGATGAAGTCAAAGTTTATGGTCACATGATGAAGTCAAAGGTTATGTAGTGAAATCTGAGGCCAGACAGATTGTTTTGATGTTTTGTGTAGTGGTAAGAAATCCACTGATGAAATAAAAGTTTTATAACCCTACAAATTTTTGCAGGTTTTCAAATCATCAGTTGAATATGACAGCAGGAAACATGTGACACAGTCTACGGAAGAGTTTTGTGACATGAAACCATTTCAGTATCTTTCACAATATATGGACCAGTCTGAAAATTGCGAGGAAAGCTCGTGTGAGCGAGTATCATACGACCACATGTCATTTGTTTGTTCTATATGTGAGGAAATATTCACTTCATCAGAAAACCTTAGATTACACATGAATACTGATCACATTAAGGAGAATAATTTTTTGTGCGATAAGTGTAATCAGGCATTTAGTGATATTGTTGAATTTAATACTCACATGATTACCCATAATTCATCAAAACAGGAAGTGTGTGATTGTGGTAAAATGTTTCAGTACAGAACCAGTCTGCTACGACATAAATTAAAGTGTGAAAAATTGAAAACCAGTCAAAACTTATCCTATGAAGAAGGTTTAGAAAATATACCAAATGACAACGGTGTTCTTATAGCCAAGTCAGAGCAAGTTGAGGGTGATTTAAGAAATACAAAAAATTTGATTGAATCTTCGAATGGGGCCAAATTTGACCAATCTTGACTGGACTGAACACTTCTCTCCTAAGTTTATTGTAAAATTTCTGATTTTAATACCAGTCTTGATGAAATTTTACCAGTCATGATTAAATTTACCTGTTTAGACTAGTGTACACAATGTAATTGTGATAAACCTGTCTAGACTTGTGAACCCAATGTAATTATGATAAACCTGATTAGACTTGTGTACACAATATAATTATGATCAACTTGTCTAGACTTGTGTACACAATGTAATTATGATAAACCTGATTAAACCTATGTACACAATGTAATTATGATAAACCTGATCAGACTTGTGTACACAATGTAATTATGATAAACCTGATTAGACTTGTGCACACAATGTAATTATGATAAACCTGATTAAACTTGTGTACACAATGTAATTATGATAAACCTGATCAGACTTGTGTACACAATGTAATTATGATAAACCTGATCAGACTTGTGTACACAATGTAATTATGATAAACCTGATCAGACTTGTGTACACAATGTAATTATGATAAACCTGATCAGACTTGTGTACACAATGTAATTATGATAAACCTGATCAGACTTGTGTACACAATGGAATTATGATCTTGTATTGAGTAGAAAAAAAGTATTAAGTCGCTCTTAATTAGGGTCGGAAAATGGATTTGGGTACAAAAAAGGGGCCGCAGACTACATTAATTAGGTGACTGTCTGATTCACATCGGCAAACACCTGTAGGGAGTTGTAGTCGAGAAATAAATAAAACTGAAAAGTGTGTTTTAGTTGTTGTTGATCTTGGAATGTAGGAGCTGACGATATAACTGGAACGGTGACAACGACCATGTACCTTCCTCAAACGAATGAAGTTGAATTTTTTGATAGACAAAAAATACAATGTAGCTTATAAGAGCAACAAAACTTTATTTGTTAACATTATAACTGATGGCAATCAGAATAAAACTGATGCAGTGTAACTTTTTAACAATTTTAACATAGCTCCAACTCATTGTTCAAATATTTATTACGTATGTTTGAATTTCAACAAATTCAGAATGGTGAAATTCATTGATTTTTTTTTATCAGCAAGTAACATCAATCTATCATGAACGTAGATCTACACTAAAAAATCTATTTGGAGTTTTTAGATAAGTTCTGTACAAGAGGTTATCTATGCAGGGACTTCAATTTTCTCTTGGCGTAAAAATAATCTCCATTTGACCCTTTGCCTGATTATACCATTTTTCTCTGCGTCTGAAGCAGATGACTTTTGAAAACATTGTGGCAAAAGAAGCCATTGCTTGTAATAAGTAATGGCTTCTTTTACCACAATGTTTTTCACTGTGTCAGAGAAAAATAATCCAATTTTCTTGAGTATATAGATCTTTTGTATGTAAGCTTTGAATTTGGAATAGTCCAAAATGTGCTTATGAGGCAAAGGGTTAAAATCCTTTTCCAATATATGAAATACTTGATTATTAACTTGTAGTGAAAGAAGAAGAGAACATGTTCTACACTTAATCATCAAAATATCCTTTCCGTAAAACAAGCACAGAATCCTTGGTATTTTTGTATGTTTCCGTGGTAATGTTATTCATAAATGGCAAAAATTAATTATAAGAATTCAGAGATCAAAAACTCAAAGGTAGAAAAAAGCAAGTCCAGACTCTTTCAAATAATTCTATCACTTTTGGTGCTCAAAACGCAAAAAAATATTGCTCAGAAATTAAAAAACAGAATTTTAAGATGGATGAAATAAACAAGTATACACTATTTATACAATAATTGCTGCAGTTTACCTCAAAGTTATTTACGAAAATACACTCCAAGTTATATTAAATGATTCTTAAATGACCCTTACAAACACCCCTAACACGTTAAAATACAATCTTTACTATACATATAATTGTAATTCTTTGTAAAAAAACAACAATTCAACTACAAGATGGCAATGAACATGAGGTATGAGAATGGTAACAAATGTCAAGGTCAAGATGTCAAGAATTGAAATAAATGTCAAGGTCAAGACATGAAGAACTGAAACAATGTCAAGGTAAAGGTTTTTCAGAATGGTACCTATGTTAAGGTCAAAAACTTGAGAATGTTCCTATGTCAGGGTAAAAATGTTTAGAAGCGTAACAGATGTCAAGATCATGAATCAACGATATAAACAATCGGTTTTAATGCCGTAAGACAAAGAACATGCAGTCAATCTTGTAATGAATGAGAACCTTGTCACCATGACAACCACAGCCACTTTCATCATCTGTATGATGAGACAGAATTTACTGCTAGTGACCTGCTTCTTCTTATTTCCTGTTTTTAAGCACACATTCCTAAACACAAGTCAACCAAATACTTGTAGATATCTACGCCTCTGAATGAAGACTAAACCTGCTTATAACACTGTCATTCTTTCCCTTAAGTGACTCATTACTAAATTTATCTGCATAACAAAGCTACAATCAAACTTGTTAACAAAGGCCACAATTGGGAAAGACAAAAAGATAAAAAAAAACTTTATTGACTGATGGACTTTATTCGGAGGTCAGTTAGTTTTAAATAATCAATGATGGTTTTTCAATGAATGGCCTTTATTCAAACAATGGACTTTATTCAGAGGTCAGTTAGTTTTAAAAAATCAATGATGGTTTTTCAATGAATGGCCTTTATTCAAACAATGGACTTTATTCAGAGGTCAGTTAGTTTTAAATAATCAATGATGGTTTTTCAATGAATGGCCTTTATTCGAATGATGGACTTTATTCGGAGGTGGCCGCAAACACAGGTTTGACGGTATTTTCATCTTGTTCAGGTATTGTCATGAAAACATGAAATCATAGCCAAACATAACAAAGATGCACTAAGAAAAACAAATGATTCAAATTTAATAAGTTAATTGATATTTCAAGCCTGCTTGATTAAAACCATTTCAGATATTTTGTTCGTATAAATTATGAAGTTAACAATTAACACTATTCGGGGCATTCATTTGACCCTTCAAACAGTGTTTGACCCTTAAAACAGCAGTTGACACTTTAAACAGCATTTTAGCTCTTGAAATTAATAAAATAAAGCTTCTGACTCTTGAGAATTGGTATCAAAGGGTCAAATTTACTTCAGAAGGAAATTTTGTTGACTCTTCTAATTATCACTAGCCAAGGGTCATTTTTGACTCTCAACTTTAGACTTTTAGTAAAAACCCTGACACACCTATCTCTACAAGTTGTATAAAAATTGTCAGTCAAGATGGTGGACTGGATTCAGCAACAGTTCTCATGACTTTGAGATAAAAAGAAATCATGGAGGGACTCCGAGGCAAAAATGAAATACAAATCTGTAAGTATTACAATAAAGATAGAACACAAACATGTACACAATAAATAGAACAACAGTTCAGAAATATTTAAAATGAAACAACATAACATACTTTGTTTCTGTCATCAGGCACCTGATAAGAAGAAAAAAAACACCAAAAATGTGTTCTTTGAGGTCACATTCTGTAGGTGTCAAATTTCGTATATTTGCTAAAATCAGTAATTTCATGGGTAGTATTTATCGTGGGTTTTGAATTTTGGAAACAAAATTGCTTGTTGTTTATATCAAAATAAATTGTAAGTAAATATGCTAATGTGTCAGTAATACATACTAATTCACGGCACCCTTTAAATGGCATTTTGACTCTTGAAATTAGAAAAATAAACCATCAGAATCCAGGGAATTTGTAACAAAGAGTCAAATTTGCTATAGCATTAGTAGGAAATTTCATTGACTCTCAAATTTTATCAGCCAAGGGTCGTTTTTGACCCCTTATTAGTGAAGTTTGGAGAACAAAATTCAACAACACAAAGTGAATAATTTATTCTTGTGTCAAGTCAGGGTTCATGACTTTAGATTGAAATACTAATGCAATTATACTACCTCACATGAAGATATACCGTGAAAAACAACAATATGCTTAAATAAATAAAATTATAAAACTTTGCCAGGAATTTTCTAATTAGCAATAATCTGAATTAATTAATCATTTGTCAACAAAAGTTTAAGATCTGATTTTTTTATATATAACTACATTATTGTATAAAAAAGTGAAATCTTCAACTGGTTTCCATGGCAACAGATACAATATTTTCATACTAAAAAGCATCCATAACTTGTTTGTAAGTGTGATTATTGTGTTTTTAATGTATATTCAGCTAATTTAATCATTTAAATCTTCTTAAGGTTTTTTTAAAATCTAAAAAAAAATGAAAATTTTATGGAAATCTTGCTTTTATTAGTTTTTTTCTGACCTTTTCAGCATATTTGTAAACAGAGTGAATAACAAACATGTCAATCTGAGACTATTTGAAAAACACGTTAAAATCAACAACTTGCCGTGTTTTTACTTTTTTTGTCACTTATTGACTTAACAAAAACTAGGCAATTTTAAGCATTTTTTCTAACAGGTCCAAATTTTATTGTCCAATGTCAAGTACTATAAAGTAAATTTTTACAAATCTTTTACACAGATAACAACAGAGTGTAAGGCAACTTTGGGTATCTAACTTATAAATCTATTTAATATCTATTAATGCACAATTTAACAAATTCGCCATTAATGTATATTAACAGAGTGTAACATTTCATAAAAATAATGTTTTATACATCACTGGATTGCATCAGTAATATTTCTAAACTTAACAAACAAGCGACATGACATTTGTATGACATGTGACATTCATTACAAAATCTTCATTCAAGATGTCAAAAAAGGATCATGACCCATGCCATGACGCGCCGTGGTCTCAAACCTAAAACCTCTCCATCAACAGTGCCGCTATTAACGGGTTAAGCTACCTGGTCAAGTGTCGGTACAAAACGAATGCAACACAAGAATTAGGCCCAGGATCCAACTGTCAGAATCAGTATTTAACGTAGGAATACCGTGACGAGATGTGCACATCTTTCAATAAAGTGTAAACAATATAGCATTAACAATAACTGACATCTTGAAGGCTACAAAAATGATACAAAAATCTTCATTCTGGTCCAAATACTGTTTTCATAAAATATCAAAGATGAAATATAAAACATTACAAAAAGAAGTATTTCCACACATTGTTCATGCATATTTTAGCATTAATTAAGCTTTAAATTACATTTCTTAATTTATCAAATAGTTTAAAAAATAGTATGTTTAAAATTAATTGTAAAATACGAATTATAACTCCTTTAAATATTGCACAATTTTATTCATACAAAACATGATAAATTCAAAACTTAATTAGGCCATTAAAAAAATGATTGTGTTAATGGCAGACGAACCAACTGTATACTTTGATACCGACCTAACAACGAAGTCTGAAATTCTAAAATATTTGGGGACAAATCGTACCTCAAAGATAGGAAATGTCTAGAAAATAAAAACAAGAAAGCTTTTTACCCACCCATCCTAATTTGTTTTGTGAAGTAACCATTAACATGTTTTTTGACAGCCTTATTATTAAATATGAGGCATTTTTTTAAAAATCAATGATTCTTTACAACAAATATCTGCACAAATATATCTGTGTATTACATCACATATTTCATATAATTTTCACTGAATATAACATACATTAAACAATAACTTGGGTTTTCTGAAAAAAATTTTTTGAACATTTGCGAATATTAGAAAGTTCAATGAATTAATTTATAAAGGAAAAAATAAACAAGTTTTATTAACAAGGAAGAAATTATCTGTCTCGATTCATAATCATGATTTAAATTCTACACAAAAATGACATTTAACACGCACCAAACAAACTATTACACTTCTCACTGATGTATAAAACTAGTAAAAGTGATGAAATTATGAACAATGGTAAATATGATAAAAGAAACCCCACAATGAACTCGTAGCTTATGGTACGTGCGAGTGAGTTATACAACGTCTAAATCTATAACGTAGTCATAAAATCATGACTCAAAAAACGAAAATATTCTTTTCTTTAAACTAATTTATTTAGCTCGATTGCGAAACAAGCAATTTTGCTTATATTAATCACGCTCGAATACTGTGTCCGAAAAATAGGATTGTGAAGTTCATGTGGACTATTGAAAAAAAAAGTAAAAAAAAAAAAAAAAAAAAAATTCTCCGCTCATAGTCTTCATAAGGACCTTAGTCACAAAGTGAACTGAAAATTTATAAATTACACGCCATATTATTTAGAACGTGTTTTCAAAAACTTTAAACGTTTGGAATCCTGAAAGTTGCCAGACCACTGGACAAGTCAGCAAATTTCCAGCAGGTTCATTAACTTTTCACCGAGTACCGGACCAGACGTCCGTCAGTCGGGCACAATTTACAGCATTAATCACTTATTTATAATATATATGGTCAAATAAATTTTCAGTCGGTCAGACAGAAATTCTATCTTTACCTGACCAAATGTCAGGCAAGAATTCTGTTTCGAGAAGCCTGCTTTTACAAAATACAAACATGAAATGAATCCAGCATTTCTGCAGGAATATCTTAATAAATTATTGTTACAAACAGTCATAAATAAAAAAACAAAGAACGACAATAATAACCTGAACAAGTTAGACTGTGAAGTAAGTCTTTACAACGGAACAGAAAATCGAACACAATTGTCATTTGAAAGAAAACAAATTTATACGGATAAAAGTTTATCTGACAAAATTCAGAAAACAAAAAAGCGAACAGTGGCATTTTGACACAAGCACACAGCTTAATTGATAAAACAGAAAAAATGTGTATAAATGTTAAGTTCAATCATGATAAAAATAAGCAAATAGAAGCAGTGTAAACATAAAATGACTATTCTTTCTAATGTGTCCCATGAATGGCTATTTTTAAAAAATTAGCCAATGAAATTTATTGTTACAAAAAGATACATATAAAATACTTGATTATTACTTTGGAGTAATAAAAACAGAACATATTCTACACTTTATCATCAAAATATTCTTTCTGCAAAACAAGCACAGAATTCTGGGTATTTCTGTGCATCTCCATGGTAATAATATCTACAAGCTTGCATTGAAACCAAAGCAACGGCTCTGTCTTGTTCACCATTTCACACCAAGCCTGAGTTTTAACGTCAGTTTGGAATATTGAAAGCACTTGAATATCTACAAATATTGTCCCAAAATGTTTGTATGCAGTTAACAGGCTGAAACACAAAAAAAACTTAAGAAATTAAGAAAGCAAAAACATAGTTAGCAAACATTGTACTTCAACATGTACACAATAGTCACACCTCAATCAAACATTTTTGATTTGTTGGTTTTTATGTGAAACTGTCACTGGGGTTTAACACCATTTTTCAACAATTTTTCAGATGCCAGTTCACCGAACCAGTTTTCCTGGACTGTATACTAACCGGTACTAGCTTACCCTTCCACAAGGAGCCTACTCCACATATGGAGGAAATATGGAGGAAAATCGACATTTTTTGTCAAATTCTTATAGGGTATGACCTGCCACAACGGGATTTGAACCTGGATCTCCAAGTTCAAACATGTTTGGATGTAAACAAACACCAGGGGTGTAGAAATGAGACGGAAGCTGGTAAAATTTGAGCCAGCTATTTGAACATTCCCACCAGCTACTTTTTCCAAGACAACAAGAACAATACTACATTGAACCCTAAGAGCCCCTTCTAGTTTTGATAGAAAATTTTTCTACACCCCTGAAACACACCTTGAACAAAGACTGACAGTTAATGGCCATTGTTTCCTTTTGTAGATTTTGATACCAGGTCTAAATGCATTCATTTTATATCATGAATTAACTTTAAAAGGGAAGATCTCTTTATGTTTATAACAGCAAACTTACTTAGGCCTAAAATAAAGGTTTGTTTCCCGGCCAAACCATCTTTTACCTGCCGACTCAAAAGTTTTCATGGCATCCAAATCGCGGTCTTATATTATATTATGTTACAAATGTTCAGAATGTAGTAATGACTAGGTATAATGTTCAGAGTGTAGTAATGACTAGTTATAAATATACACAGAGTGTAGTAATGACTAGTTATAAATATACACAGAGTGTAGTAATGACTAGTTATAAATGTTCAGAGTGCAGTAATGACTAGTTATAAATGTTCAGAGGGTAGTAATGACTAGTTATAAATGTTCAGAGTGTAGTAAAGACTAGTTATAAATGTTCAGAGGGTAGTAATGACTAGTTATAAATGTTCACAGAATGTAGTAATGACTAGTTATAAATGTTCAGAGTGTAGTAATGACTAGTTGTAAATGTTCAGAGTGTAGTAATGACTAGTTGTAAATGTTCAGAGTGTAGTAATGACAAGTTTTGAGTAAACACAGTGTGTAGTAGTGACTAGCAAAGAAGAAATATATATACAATCACTTTCTTACCTATGAATTATTTCGTACTGGTAAATCTATGACATTTAGATGCACAGCTGATGGACTTGCTTGATCAAATATTTCACCTTTAGATGACATCTGACCTTGAATGTTTGTTAACTAGAAAAAAAAAAAATCATGATTTTAATGCAAGATATTTAAAGCATATTTCTAATTCAAAAAATAATGGGGACATCTGTGGTTGAGTGGCTATGGTCTCTGACTAGTAATCACTAGCCCCTCATTTTCTATTGTGAAGGGTCCTTTTACTGTACCCAAACAAAGAAGGAAAAAATGCTATTTTGATTCTAACCTAGAAAGTAATTTCCATTAAAGCACTCTTTTTATCTGAAAATGACAATAACTACATTACCACACAGCTGTTAGATTATACTCCCTTGAATCTAAACATGTCATTTTCACACGGCTGTTAGATTATACTCCCCTGTATTAAAAAGTGTTTCCTGATATAGAGGGGTCTAGATTATAGATTTGACTTGGAATGGTGACAAATAGCATCTAGATGGGGTAAAATCTGTTCTCACGCACGAGTCTGACTCAACTTACACTATTTGTTGAACTATTTGGTGTCAGACCGACATCACCAGATCCAACATGAGCTGTGTGCCGGAAATTAGTCGGTTCTCCGATCATACTTCTGTCAATACGCCGTCGACGTTTCTAAAAATAGAATTATATTATACATGTATTATTGTTTCTCCATGATTATTCAATACATTTCTGAAGAGTTTGAAACAAACAAATTGATCTGACAGTTAGTCATATATTACAAGAGTATGTACTTATCAAAGGCCATACTAGACATATACATGAGTGGATAGATACAATTATAAACAGATTAGGCTAAAAAAACAAACTGTTCTTGTTTTAAGTGAAGTGACCAAAAAATTAGGAGGGCCACAACCATGGTCCAGTGGTAAGTTGAAACCCCATTCACAGCAGTTCATACTCTTCTATAAAATTTCCCTCCAAATTTGGAGAAGTAGCCAACTCCTTGTGGTAGGGCAAGTTAATACTGTATAGTATACAGACTGGGAAAACTGGTTAGGTGAACTGGTTGCTGGAAAATTATTAAACCCAGTGAAAAAAAGTCGATCAAAAGACTTCCAATCCGAAATGTCTGGTGATATTTTGAAGATTTTTAAAGATTTTTTAAATAAATTTCAGCAACCAGGATCAGGGAACGAGACAATATTTGGTCAGGGAACCAGAGTCAATGGTTGGTCAGGGAACCAGAGTCAATGTTGATCAGGGAACCAGGATTAGTCAGAAAACCACAGGCAATGGTTGGTCAGGGAACCAGGGAACCAGAGTCAATGGTTGGTAAGGGAATCAGAGTAAATGTTGATCAGGGAACCAGGGTTGGTCAGGGAACAAGAGTCAATGGTTGGTCAGCGAACCAGGGTTGGTCAGAGAACCAGAATCAATGGTTGGAACAAAAAATGGTTGAAAACAAAAGCAAAACTTACAGGTTGTGGTTGTTCAGTCAAGCAGCAGTTGAAACAAATAAGCGCACCCATTGCCATTGTCTTATGATCAGCAAAAGGGAGACAATTCTGGAATGTAGACAGGTTACTTCCCTTTGTTTATACACACAATCTTATATCTTCCTCACTTCAACTATCTCCTATTGGTAGTTCTAATTATGGAACCTGGACAGTTGTTTTCACTTAACAAGAATCAATGTTTACTTTCCTTGTTCTCCAGTGAAATCCTGATTTAAAAGTTCATTGAAAATTGTAGAAAAAATATCTGCTAAAGTTGTTTCCCTTGCATACATATATACAAAGAGTTACCTCCCCTCTCAGAAGATAAGTTATAAGTAAATTATCACAAAATGTATAAATATATCACAGAGATTATTTTTAAGATAATCTAATGGAATGTAAGTTTTTTGCAATTTTCAAATGTTCACAATAGTTTATAGTTAAAACCGAAAAAAACACATTTTGAATTGTAAAATAGATGAAAAATACCAAACATAAATCCTGACAGTTCCACAGTTTATGCTGAACAAAACTTGTACTAAAAACACACAGATCAAAATTTGTTTACAGCCGTATAAACTCGAATATTATCAGTTCACTTATTCTACAAAATCATCACACAAGTATATACTTGTTCAAGTACAAACAGTTGTCTTTAGTGAGATATGATGATGTTAGCATGTAGTGTCTAATTCCTGTTTCAAGCGATAATATCCTGTACTCTAAATTATCTCCCTTCAGTTTAAATTTCCGGAATGCAACAGGTTCGTTACATACGACAATATGTACGTATTACTGTGTAGATACGAAGTCCTTGAAGAGTCAAAGTCACAAGGTTTAATATAATCTTGGTCGATAATTTAGGAGGAAATGTTGATGACACGATTTTATCACAATCAGACGAGGTATTTATCTCACTTAGTTTGAGCGGCGGACATCGCACAGTCAATGACAATCAACACCAGACCTGAAAATAAATACATGTAAATAGTCAAAATACTTTGACTTCAACAAAAACTTTAAAAAAAAACAAAACAAAAGATTGTGTGTAAGGGCAACGCTGAACAGGCTGTACTAATCACGGTATTGAAAGGAGTGGGTACATTAGTCGTCTTCTAAATGGGTCATACGACTTACGTATGGATTATGACCAATGAAAACTGTCGGATCATTTATCTTCGTTGGACTCAATTTTCGTGGAGACATAAATTTGTGGATTTTGATTTTATTTGAAAAAGACAGCTTTTTAATTTTCTGTCATTTTCTTCACAAAATAACCTCGCTAATGAAGTAAAAATACAGTTAATTGGCACTCACATGTCAAAAAAGGGGGGGGGGCATCAAAAGTTCTACAGCAGGCAACAGATATATATTGATAAACTTGAAACACACATGTCAAATTTGACATCTGTCATTTGCAAATTGATGACAGCGCAAAGATGGAAAAACAGTAATGTAATTTCAGGGCTTTTCGTATTCACACCTTTTTCATGTCTATTATCTTAATATCATTTCAACATGATCGTAATATTTCTGTCTGTTTAATATGATATGTAAATGATTATTAATCATCATTAAACATAAAACTGAGACCTGTTTCGTTTCATGTAAACATGTTTTCCAACAGATGATTATTAAAAAAATAACAGATCGTCGGAGCTTGTTGTTGTCGGAGCTTGTTGTCGGAGCTGTTTGTTATCGGAGTTTGTTGTCGGAGCTGGTTGTTGTCGGAGCTTGTTGTTGTTGGAGCTTCCAGTTTCAGAGCATACCAGAAGTTGTACTGTAGCATAATTTCATATACTACCAAACTCAGATTGTAAATGGATATCTCGGCATTTATATTTATCAAAAGTCCATGAAATTAAATCCCCAACGAAAATTAGTGAAACCTCTGTATACAATGCATGGGTGCAAAAAGAAAATTTCTAAAAACCTGAAAATATTGCTGAGGGCTTTTACGTGAGAACATATGTCGCAAAAAGAGTTGTTTCCCTTTCTTTCTAGTCTCCTTAAAATGGTAGATAACTCCTCCTCAACATTTTACCGTTTACATGCCAAGTGAATCTAACCCCCTCAATTTTCTCAATGAATTTAGGCAATTTGGAAAAATGATCCTTGGAGCCCTTAAAAAACTGGAAATTCCGTAAAACTTGCACCCCTGATAATGTGAGGTTTAACATGAAAGCTCAACATTTTAAATCCTAGATTTACACTAATGGATGTTAAAACCATAGTAACGCTAATTGATGAGTGACCCAATTCAAATAGACAATAGATCTAGGTACTGTGATATTAGTATTTGAATATAATTATTTAAACAATAGATGTCCACTTGATACAAGGAGTTCACAGGAAGTCAACCAATGATACGAAATACAAGGATGAAAAACTTTTCACCAGAATATTACACTGTGACCTGATAAACACTGTTTCGTTTTTATGTGACTTATTGTCACTGGGGTTTAACGCCGTTTTTCAACAATTTTTCAGTCATATACGGTGACCAGTTCACCTAACCAGTTTTCCTGGACTGTATATTAACCAGTACTAACTTACCCTTCCACAAGGAGCCGGCAACTTCTCCACATATGGAGGAAAATCAATATTTTTGTCAAATTTTCATAGAAGGGTATGACCTGCCGCACCTGGGATTCGAACCCGCATCTCCAGGTTAAAAGTCCAGTGCACTAACTACTGGACCACGACTGTGGCTCCGATAAACACTGAGTAAAGATTCAACATTTATTAAGTGAATGAGGAAAGATTCCTCATACTTTTATATGGCCTAAAAAACAACCCCAGCTGCTGCTCCCTAACTCTCAGAATTCATCCACTCCCAGGGATTGTTTCCAGGCTTTTCAAAACTGCTGGAATGCTTGCCTGACATTTGGTCAGGTCAGGGCTTTTTTCAATGCTAGGGGAAGGGGCCTTTCTTAAATTTGGGGAAAAAATAAAATCATATTTTTGCAAAAGGGGAAGAAAAAACCTGATGCAAACTGAATTTTAGGGGAAAACAGCATGGATGCAAGGATTTTTCCAGAGGGGAAGACGCCTATAAACGGCCCTTGCTATAAAAGGAAAATAAGCCTTGGAGGCAAAGTTAGAATTTCTGTCTGACCAAATGATAATTTGTCTGACTGAATATGACATAAATAAGTAATATATGCTGTAAATCGTGCCCGACTACCGGACATCTGGTCCAGTACTCACAGTAAAGTTACTTGACCCGCTTGAGATTTACCTGACATGTCCGACAGTCCGGCAACTTTCATGAAGCCTGTGTTTAAGATTTAATGGCAGTATTCTTGAATATTACACAGAATTTAAATGAAGTAAGAGTTAAGATTTGTTTATTCAAGTAGGAAAAGGAAACAAAATAGTTTGAAGATAAGAGGCTTCAAACTTGAGAATTTCAGCATAAACCCTTGACCAACATCATTCGTTGTTATCCTTGGCACCTGACTATCCACTATTCTAATAGACTTAAGGACACATCAATATACCACAAAATCTATACTGAACAACCCTCATTATAATAAAATCCATACTGAATGACCCTCATTATAGTAAAATCCAAAGTAAACGACCCTCATATAACAAAATCTATACTGAAAGACCCTCATTATAATAAAATCCATACTAAAGGCCCTCATGTAACAAAATCTATACTGAACGACCCTCATTATAGTAAAATCCAAAGTAAACGGCCCTCATGTAACAAAATCTATACTGAATGACCCTCATATAATAAACACACATTTTGAACACCGCTCACACAATAAACATCTTTATTGAACACCCCTCACATCATATAGATCCACTTCTCTGAGCAATTATTACAAGATGTACAGTATTTAATACTTGCAAGATTTTGGCAGATTAACAAGTAGTGGGATACTGTGGTCAATCTAGAGATTAATTGGTTTCGTGTAACATCTCAACTAATATCATATCTTTATACTTTGCTAATAAAAAACAATCATAGCCTGAAAGGTCAAGGTCACAAGCTAATTTATTTTTAGCTCTTGAAAGGGAAGGGTCCCCAGCTTTCAGCAAAAAATTTGGAAAAAAAATGTCAGTAAGGAAGATACAAACGTGCATAAAAAATCAAAAACTTCCAGTCATGGTACAACGAGGAATACAAATACAAAACTTAGTCATTATCACATTCTGAAACTCATTGTTTAAATAAACTAATTATTACTTTATTAATTTATTTCATGAGGCAGTCATTAAAAAAATCATTGTAATTAATACCCCACCCAGTAATGCCCCTTCAAAGAATGGAAAACACGAACAATGAAGTTGTCTGATTGGTGGATAAATACACATAGATTCTCATTGGTCAAAGAAATATGCAACAAATTCTGATTGATCGATCAAATAATCAAAGGAATCTGATTGGTTAACCAAATTTCATGATATTCTATAAAGTCTGACTTATCATCAAAACATTTCTATCTATTTCTGCACTGAAGTTCAATATCATACAAACAGCCAGGTTCATTTCGTAACTTCACTTCCAGAGTCATTTGGTGATTTCCAGGTTCATTTGGTGATTTCCAGGTTCATTTGTGATTTCCAGAGTCATTTTGTGACTTTCAGGGTCATTTCATGATTTCAAGGGTCAAAAATGGAGGAAGACCCACAGACATACACCTGAGTAGAACCGCTGAGCTTCCATAAGCTATTAAAATAGCATTATTTAGGGGCCATGGGGTTAGCATTATTAAGGGGCCATGGGGTTAGCATTATTTAGGGGCCATGGGGTTAAACTTATTTAGGTGCCATGGGGTTAGCATTATTTAGGGGCCATGGTGTTAGCATTATTTAGGGGCTATTTAAAGAGAATTATTTAGGGGCCATGGGGTTCGCATTATTTAGGGACCATGGGGTTAGCATTACTTAGGGACCATGAGGCTAGCATTATTTAGGGGCCATGGGGTTAGCATTATTCAGTGGCCATGGTGCTGCTCGTTTCTGAATATAGTCCTGTGTTACTATTTATAAAATCTGCTTATTCATTTAATACATGTTATGGGTGATCCATCTCCCCTGGATTACAAGATATAAGCTGTCATCATCAGATGAGGCAAATTTTGTTGACAAGGTCCGAGATTATCTTGCTCCTAAGGCCAAAAAAAAATAAATATCCAATTTCACCAGCATCTCCAAAAAATGAGTTTGGAGGCCAGCAGAAATTTTTTTTTATTATCTTTTTAGCTCATAGATAAAGTTCGCACGAAAAAAAATCTGAAAGACAAGACTTGACTGAGACCGAAAGAAAGCCTGACGTCGGGAGGAAAAAAGGGTCAGTTGAATCAGAGGAACTGAGGCTCTCTCTACATTTTGGGGAATGGGGCCAGGGGGATTTTATGTGTCATCTTGTTACAATTTAAACAATGTAGAAGCTCAATTGATATAGAGCTGTGGGACATTTTTATATATATCTACTAGAATTAATTGAACTCAACATGGGGGTGGGGGCGGGAAATTAAGTAGAGGGAGGGAGAATGGTGCCTAAGTTCAGCCCCAAATATCTGTAAATGAAGGCCCTGAGAAACCAGGGTTTTTTTAAGGCCTATGCTCTGAACAAACTACTGTTGATGTTCTAACATTTCCTTCTTTACAGCAAATTATCAATAATGAGCTTATTAAGACTGGAATCAATCAGTATAAATCAATAACATACATGTTAGATCTGGGTGAAATGATTATCTACAGAATATATATCCCAATGTTATCACATCCTAACAAACAGGTTTCAGGCCAAGATTTTCCTCATTAATGAGTTAACGAACCCAGTTTCACAGGAAAATTGATTTGTGGGGAGAGCCATAAGAGAGGCACATTAAATTAACCAACTTATATTTTAGCATATACTGACTGACAAAAAATGATATAAGAATCTGCATACAGGTCAAGGTCAACTGTTTAAAAAGGCCAATAATCCCCCCCACCTTTAATGTTGAAAGAGCTGACTGTTGTAAGATTACACAATAATTTACATCTTATTTTTGTTGTCTTCAGAAAATTTTAGTAACACCTAACCTCTCAGATAATTTTAGTTACATCTGACCTCTCAGAAAATTTTAGTTATATCTAACCTCTCAGATAACTTTAGTAACATCTGACCTCTCAGATAATTTCAGTCACATCTGACCTCTCATGAAATATTTTCAATCTACACTGATGGTATTCAAAATGCCAGGATTAACTACAAACCTTGAACAAATCCACAGATATATTTCCTTGACAACCACAGATTCTTCTCTGGTTGCTATGGTAATGAATTAACTACTTCAAAGGCCCATCTTTATCAGGAATTTATCTGAAAATATATGAAAATGAGACTTGAAAAAATGTCATATCTACAAATAATCTAAATGTACAAAACCAGGCTTATAACTTCTTAGTTTATAATTCCTGAAGCCAAAATTTCAGCAGCTTTTTTGCAGTGTAAAAAGGCAAAAAATAGCAGAAAGGCAAATAAATAACACAAATCACACTTTGTAACAGAAAGAGCCAAAAATGAACGACAGAAAATCAACCAAATCCTTAAAGTGGAAAAAGCAAGGAGTCAAGGACAGTGAAATGACCATAAAACACACATTTTCAAATCATAGCCTAAAGTACCAATCCTATCATAGAACTCTGATTGTTTATTTGATGTTGTTGTAGTTTTACTGTTGGTCCTTACATCCAGGTAATAAAGTTATGACAAACTGATTTCTAATCTAAGGCCTAGCATCGGTTAGGAATTAAACACAAGTAATTTGTTATGACAAGAACCATGTTTCTACTAAATATTGCTCTGCATCAGTGGCGCTGCTTTTAATGGAGCTTACATAATAACATGGAGAAATATGGTAAATTACATAATTTTGCTTGCTGCAGATACAACAAATTATTTGATATTTCACACCATTTAATCATGTTGCCATGGTAACAGATTTATGCTAAGATTTAATTAACTCGCTTTTTGTCAATACAACATAACAAAAGCCTACAGAAAAGTTGAATCAGTACAGAATTAGAGACTCAGAAAGCATAATTTGAATTCAATGTACAGTGTTAACTATTTGCCCTATGCAATATGTCAGAATTTTACTTTAAGCAAATAGAAATTAATAAAATTCCACACTACACTGGGGTTTAATGTTGCACCAATTCCAAAGGTCATCTGGCAACTTCCCAGCTTTAACTGTGAAGGAAGACCAACCCTGGCATGCACCTGGGTTAGAACCATCAACCTTCCGTTAACTAGCTGGACAGCATCCTTGCGAGTCAAATTTGGTACCGAGTGGGACTCGAACTCACAGGGGCGAGAAATTAGTATCCAGAGACCATATCCACTCAACCAAAGAGGACCCTCTTTACACCACAGGAAGAATAAATTTCTAAACAAAAAAATGACAAGAAGAAAAACAATTCTTAACAGGTCTATCTTTCTTCTTTAGCCCCTTTTTTATAGGGAGCCCTAATTACCAGTAGTATAGTAATGTATTTTTATACTGTTTTATACATACAGTGCAACCTCTCCAAAGCAACACCTTTTGAGAGCAGCAAAATTATATTGTTGTTGTTGAGAGGTTGTAGCTAAAGAAAGGTTAAATTAACAGTTAAATTGTACAGTGGGAAAATCATGCTGTTGTTAAAGGGAGGTTGTTGCTCAAGAGAGGGCTGCTCTAGAGAGGTTGCACTGTACACTTTATAAAAATATGACACCAATAATATATATATATATTATCAAAAAAAAAAAAAATGAAATTATCCATAAAAAAACGGAATTATCCTTAAGAAAAACAGAATTGTCCTTAAAAAATGACAAAAAATTAATGAACCCACTTTGGCCTAAATAATTCTCAACGAAAATTATCCCATAAGCATACATTAATGAATCATTACATACAAACTGTATGACTGTATATATAATGAGGGTAAAACATGTACACAAATGTTGACTATGCTTGTTTATTGCATGCGTAATATACATGTATAGTACAAACAAGAGGTCAGAGTTTTATACAACAACTGGTTTACACTGTTGCTGAACGGATAAAGAATTTTAGATTTGTGTCTAGCAGCAAAAATAATTTAAAATCATACTAATGTATCCAAAACAGGGCTTGACATTTTTTTAAACTACTCGTCCTGCAGGACAACCAGCTAAGGATTTTAACTAATTCTACAGCAATTTCAACTCGTCCTTAGTCAATTTCTACTCGTAATTACGAGCGGACGAGTGGATTTGTCGAGCCCTGCATACACAGAATTATGCATGCATGCAGGCACGTGTATTTTCTTTAAAATAATTATGCAGATAAGGATTCCTAGCGAAAAAAACACATTAAAAGAATCCTCAAATATCATCAGACCCAACACACAAGAACAAAAAAATGGGGGACAAAACACAATTTCCCTTAGGGCTACCCCCCAAAAAATGGGGGACAAAACACAATGTTCCTGAGGGATAACCCCTTAGAACCGAGTGCAGCAATCTTTGGGGATTTACAGTAGTCAGAGCAACAGATAAGCTGCATATTTGCGTATTTACTCAATTAAATTTACAAAATACGCAATTTAAACTATTTTAGATACGTATCAAAAAGCAATTACAAAAGCAAAATACCCAATTAAAATATTTATGATGCGTATCAAAATCAATTTTCATGAATATACATGCATATCGTCATTTTCGTCGGTCAGTCTCGGACAAATGTTGTAGCGATGCGGTTCAAAAACAACAAAATGTGTACAGTTTGGACTTGATAAGTAAGAGCATGAATTCCCAATCGATATAAAAATATAAAAAAATAACAGGTTTCAGGAAACCCAATTATATTTAGCAAATACCCAATTCAAAATGAAATGATGGAGTAATACCCAATTCACTGAGAAAGCTTATCTGTTGCTCTGAATAGTGCTTTGTATATTTTATTGCATGTAGATAAATTACTTTTCAAATGTGCATGAAAATTAAACAATGACTCATGGAATACAAAATTAAGAAAAAACAAATCAAAGTTGACATTTTCCATTTACGCAGATATTACAACAATGAACACATTGTCATCCATGTACCTGTCTATAAATGCAAGTACGCATCATGTTTTTGAAAAAATAAAACAGAACAAGCAGTATAAATTATATAGGGTCAGTAAATTTGCTTTAATGCGAAATTAAAATCAATCAAATTCTTGACTGAGATGGGGTTAAACTAACTACTTTCGGAACATATCATATTCTTGAATCCACTTCAATTTAGCCTGTGTATGCGCCTGACTATTTTAAACATAATGAGAGAAAGTTGAGAAAGGGACCGGGTTGAAACTGATTGTAAAATACTAATACAACAATAGAACGCAGTCAATTAGGTTTTCGTTTCTTGATTTCTTTTCCACTAGAGTTTAAACGTTGCACCAAGAGACAAGGTCAACTGACGAGGTTTTATACCCATAATGTATGAAATAAGTATCTCAAAACAGTCTGGATGGAGTTTGGGAACCTTTATAATTTTTATAGGTTTCCATGATAGAAAAGATTTTCTGTGAGATTTTTCAAAAACAAGGACAATCCATAGAGTTAACTCCCCTTTTATTTTGCATTGAAGTGTAAGGGAGCAGCCAATTTTTCGAAGATAAAAGAAAAAGGAAGATCCATTTAAATGATGTAAAAACATGCCAATTTTTCGAAGATAAAAGAAAAAGGAAGATCCATTTAAATGATGTAAAAACATGATACCAATCTAACTCAATTAACAAAAATATAGGTCACCGCGCAATATTTTCAGAAATTAATATTTTTTTCTATTTTTCAATAAGGGCAATAACTCTTACAAAATTTTCAAAATGTGTTGTTAAATAAATTTCAGTATCTATGGTAACTATCAAAGAAATCATGATAATTTGGCAATACTATTTTTATAATATTACCATTTGTGAGTAGCATAGAGCAGATAACGTAGAATTAATGCAGTATTATGGATATAATAATTTGAAAGATGGAGGAAGATGCCAGACTTACACCTGGCTAGAACCACCCCGCTTCTATAGATAAGTGGAACAGTTTCCTCACACATGAAAACTGTCTGGTTCCAGGTGAGATTTGAACTCACAGTAGAGAGTGGCGTGCGATGACTAGTCAGAGACCATGATAGATCGGCCACAACTGACCATAGCTGACAAATGGGCTGATAAAAAGAACAAGCCATCCCAGGCTGAGAATTTTAACAAAATACAATTTTTCTTTTTATATCTGTACACGACAGTATAACCCCAAAAATGGACCCCTTCCAGACTGGGCCATAAGTCCAGTTTTTTAAGAATTCCTGTTTTCAGAGAGTCATTGATTACAGAAGAGAAATAAATAGGACTTAAAAAAATCATCCGATTTTCAAAGAATTCAAGTTTTCAAGGGTTTTATTGAAAATGAATGTATTTAACAATACAACGAACTTTCAATCATAGCTAAAGACACACACAACAGAAAAATAACCCTTTTTACTCACATCAGTCCCTAACAGTAAGCATTACACTTTGACAAATTTTTTATATATAGCATCCTTCAAACATGAAAACAAAACAAAACAAAAAACACACACAAACCTTTAATATACAACATTATATCCATGATAAAACTGTAACTCAAATTAGTAGAAATCAAATTAAACCTGTGTTACCAACCTATACACTTCAGTTTTTGTCCAATCATAAATAGCTCCTACACTATGGACTATTCATTTTATCTACGAACCTACACATCACTGAATTAAAATACTTATCAATATCATACAAGTACACATGTATATCTATGTACAGTGAAGTCAGCCATGATTATGACTCATACTACACACAAGTTGAGTAAGACAGTTGTTTGAACTGATACTAGGAGATTGTCACTAATAAACTTAATACATAAAAAAACACACATTTTCTAATCAGGCCTACAAAAAAGCTTGTTTTTGTTCACATGCCGAAAAACATATGGTTGGTTGGTAGGGATATTTTATTTTAATTTATTTTTCTTGTTTTACAAATATCAACATCACTATGGCTGACATTATTTTTATTCTGCAAAACTATAATTTTGCCCCCAAAAAATAATTGGGTCGGCAACAAAAAATAGGGTCAGTTGGGGTAGCGGAAACAAGTTATTTTTTAGGCCCTAAACAAGACAACAAAATTTGAACTCATCAGCTATGGATAAAACTCAGGCAACATGCGGTAAATCTACAATCTACACAAGAAACAAACAAGCCTTTGTTTATAAGTTAAATCAAGCACATCATTTTGAAGGGAGGAAAATATATTCAGATATTTTGACACCAACTTTTTATATCTGTTCAACACACAATCAGCTTTTGTTGAAAACTTCACACAAAAAAACCCATCAAAGTTTGAAATTTTGGTTTTTATTTGTAAAATATAATCCCTGAAAACCAGACTCCCTGAAAACCACTATGTCGCATCAATATCCAGGGTAATTTTGCAACTTTTCCAGGTTAAGCGGTGGAGGAAGACCCCAGGCTTACACCTAGATAGGACCACTGACCTTCCATAAGCTAGCTGGACAGCTTAGTCATTCGTGAAATTAAGTCTCAGGTGGGATTCAAACTCACAGCAATTAGGGGCTAGTGATAGCTTGATAACTAAACATTTTTTCAGGACTGATTTTGGGCTGAAATTGGGCCTCATTCTTCCATCTGAAAAAAGCATTTTACCCCTAAATTATAAAACATTCCTCTTCAGTTGCACGTATATTTCATCAGAGACAATTTTTCATCAAAAAGATAATAAAACTGACCAGTAGGATAGTTTTCTTGTCTGCAACCAGCGAGGTTGTAGTCTACTGATGATCGAAAGTTTCATGGAGGATACATATGTTTAGTCTGGTTATTTCCCCCTATTTCATCCTCATGATGCTAATTTTCCCCTTTTTAAGGGCCCGGATACATTTCCCCAAATGGCAAAAAAAAACTGTGATTAGTCTGAGACCATAACCATTCAACCACAGAGACCCCAATAAACATGACATCACAGAGACCCCAATAAACATGACATCACAGAGACCCCAATAAACATGACATCACGGAGAACCATATAAACAGGACATCACGGAGACCCCTATAAACATGACATCACAGAGACCCCTATAAACATGACATCACGGAGACCCCTATAAACATGACATCACAGAGACCCCTATAAACATGACATCACAGAGACCCCTATAAACATGACATCACAGACACCCCTATAAACATGACATCACAGAGTCCTATAAACATGACATCACGGAGACCCCTATAAACATGATTCATCTAATTAGGCAAAAGAAACCAATATAGGTCACAGCGTAATATCTACAGAAATAAATATTTTTTTCATCAAGGGCAGCAACTCTTACAAAATTTTCAAAATGTGTCAAAATATGGTTAATTGAAGTAACTATCAAAGAATTAATGATAATAGGGCATTACTGGTACAATTTTTGTAATAGTAATGTTTTTACATGGCATTGAGTAGATATGTTTGTAAAGAACAGTATTAGGGATGCAACATCTAAAGACAGAATTTGACCTCATAAGAACATCAATAATTAACAACAAAGAGAAACAAACAAACTTCAATAACAAGTGTACGCACTCCGAACAGAACCACAGTCATACAGTGCAAATTTGGGGAAAAAAAATGAAATTAAATTCCTGAACACATTATGTCAGTATTGTAAAGTAAAAGTTAAGATTCAAATCTAAATGTGAATACATTATCTTGTATTAAACTTCCACATGCGGTAAAACATTGCACAAGGCATTAACCAAATAATTTGATTGTCCTCAACCCAACAACATACCAGTTCCCTACTACAGAGCATTACATAAGGTGTAAATAGATAAATAAATTTGATTAAACTGCAATTAAAATTGAAACTGATGCGTAACAAGACACAACAAAATCATGTGATACACGTGCGCACTGATAGAATTTTCATCCGAGTACGTATCGCTAACCAGTCATGTGGTCATGATGCTTGCCCAACTTTCGGCAATTGAATTAAGCACCTTAAAAGCATTTCTCTGCAACTGTCACTATTAAAACAACATGGCATCACACAGACGAGGAAAAAGATAAGTCGCAATCATAATTCATAGTAACGGCCTCAAACAATCAGAAGGTGCAGGAATAGTTAACGAAATACTTTTGTGTTTCGTCTAGACACGTTTCCAAAAAAAATTATTGGATTTTTCCCCATTCCTGACTTAAAAATTCCCAATTTTGGCATCATATTTTCCCAACTGGATCAGACCAAAAAAATCACTGGACATCTAGTTAAAACTCTGGGTTACTATTGAGGTAAAAAAACTATAGCATGTAGTAACTACATGAGTTATTAATGGATCAGTAACCAAAAACATGAAATTATAAGTACGATCATTACAGCCATATCAATCTGAAAATCATACATTTAACATAGCTATCCTACTATCTGAGATGCACATGATATTTTTTGCTGATAAGAGATAACACCTTATTTATCTATTCACAGGAAAAACCCATCCACCAGCAACACTGGAATTCTCTCAACCACAAGAAAAACTAGCAATGTAAATTATAGAACAAAACTTCAAGATCAACACATGACATACACTTGATATATACATGTTTTAACATGACCTACACATGATCTACACATGATCTACACATGATGTTAAAATGGTCTACACATGACCTACACAAGATCTAAACATGATCTGTGCATGACCTACACTTGATATATACATGTTTTAACATGATCTACACAAGATCTACACATGACCCACACTCTGGCATAAAATAAAAAGTTCCTGGCATTGATGAAATGATAATTGATTAGTGGCTGAAAACGTCTGCAAACTCTGATTGCGTTTCTTCATAACAGATTATCAGTCTATCTCATTTATCTCAAACTAAACACACAATCAAAGGAAATCACTAGCGTTGTTTAAAAAAAAGATGGCGAAATCGTCGACTGAGACGAAAAAACAAATATTTGACCATCCCAGGGTAAAGGCAAAGTCCCGGGTTTAGAAGTTCTTAGGTTTCTACAAGATAAATGAAAATCTCCCCTTGCAATGAACACAGCCATTTGTCGGCTGTGCAAGGAGTATAAAAACACAGTTGTGCAAGAATCAAACACTGGTGGTCTACTTATGTTACACTACTACACAAATTATATAATCGGAAAATCGCATCACATGTACCAACAGATTCCAATCAATAATCAATTATAATTGCTAACTGATGTTGCAACACTAGTTCCTGGTATCCACCAGCCTGATGACCTCATTTTTTCCCGCCAATCTAAGACTTTTTGAGTCTCAGCAGAGTGCTCACTAGACATTAAAAGTTGAGGGTAAAAACTGACCATTGGCTGATAATAATTTGAAAAGTAAACATATCCTCTAATAATTTTATTGTAAATTCTCAAGTGTCAGAAATTTTGTCTAAAAATCTCAAGAGTCAAAATGAAGCTATAATGGTCACATGAGAGCCCTGCTCATGACGCTATAAGGGTCGCTTGAGAGCCCTGCTCATGGCGCTATAAGGGTCACATGAGAACCCTGCTCACAACACTATAAGGGTCACATGAGAACCCTGCTCATGACGCTATAAGGGTCACATGAGAGCCCTGCTCAGGACACAATGTCTAGACTTTAAAAAATGATTAAAGTTTTGCCAACCTACAGGGCCTAAAAAAGTTTTGTATGACCAGATTTTTAAAGTACCGCCATTGCCGAAATAGGCAAGTTTCTCTTGAATGGAACATGCCTATACCAAGTCATAGACAAGATTTTTTTGACCAGATTGTTCGGATAGGACAAAAAATTCCAGGACGCCTGCTTGTAAATTATGAGTAGAAATTGACAAAGGACGAGCTGAAATTGCTGTAGAATTAGTTAAAATTCTTAGCTAGTTGTCCTGCAGGACTCGTAGCCTGCTGCAATACATTTTTTTCACTGATTTACGTTACATAAAACTTTTCAGTCAGGCCAGTAGGAAAGTGTAAAAGACAGTGATTTTTTGCAATTTTGGGAAGGGTCCAGGTCCAGTCCAATTGGGAAAAAATGTGTGTTGTGATGCCAAAATTGGGAATTTTTAGGTGGTGGATTAGGAAAAAATGTCTTTTTTTTATTGGGAAAGGTCCTGTTTACCCAAACAAAGAAGGAAAAAACAGCTGAGACAAAGAACCATTACTTGATCAGAAGACTGAAAAACTTGAAGATTATGGGACAAGACTAAGGATTACTAAATTATTTGATGGGAACTGTCTGACTTACAGAGCAGGTAATGTCCATTTTATAATTATATTTTGCAGAATCATGGGCCGTAGCTCAAGTGTGTAAGCAATTTTGCTGGTATTCAAACTTGACTAAAATATTAAGTCCATAAGCATTCTGACCAAATTTGGCGAAACTTTAACGAGTAACTATTCAGTTTTAAAAGTGCAGTCTGCAGGCCTGCTGCATGTTCCAATAATATATTGAGTCAAGACAAAGAGGTAAATACTAGTGATGGTAATCAGTCGGCAAAAATCAATCGATTATTGGTTTAATCGGTTGGACCGTCATCCATAACTTTCCGAATATTAATCGGTTGGAGACTGGAAGTTAAATAATCAATGTAGGGTTTACTTGGCCTCGTTACTTTATTGTTTTGTTTAACGCAGCCTCGTTAGTAGAAAACTGACAAGAGAATAAAGTTTTATGTAACCAGCATAACACTAGAATACCTACCATGACATTAAAATTTTCTCATGAAGTGTTTAGAAATCGCCAAACACCGCTATGACTAAATAAAATACATAACAGCAAGCAGGCATGCTATAAATAGTTTTGATTTGATCTGGCCAAAGGTGTTAGAGAAAATCTTTAGACTTTCAGCGATGTAAGAACCACTTCCGTCCTTCTTCAGAGGAGAATGACGTCATTATCAGTTCATCCATCAAGTATTTCACAGAGGGAAACAAAATATCGTCTGATGATATGTATATAAAGTAAATATTCCTTCTAATAAACGAGCAGTAGGGGTATTTTAGTAAATTTTGCATAAATACAATTTAAGTCTTCAATAAATTACTTCCCTTCCGTCGATAATTCATTAAATTATATCAAAAACAAACACACTGGAAGTTTATGATCTAACGTTGAAATAAAAAAAACGTCAATATATTGTACAAGAAATTTATATGATCAAAACTCCGGTATATATTTATAAAATACAATTGTTACTCACCTGTGAAAACCCGGAAATACATCCACAGTTGACTCTACACCAACCCAAAGCGTTAAATGATACGGCAATAATTTATTTAACGAAAAGATAATAATGTAACGAAAAGTGAAAACCTAAATTTGTATGTATGACGGGCGTCACTTCTTTAATCTAATGAATTTTATTTTTATAGTAAATTGGGAACAAGAAAGGTAAAGCGAGATAATTACGTTTAGGCATTTTTTTTAGGATTCTGAATGAAAGAAAATGCAAATAAAATTCGCGACATCTTTCCGATACACTGTCATTAATTCAAATCATCCATAATGCATTTTCTGTTGTTAGCCGATAAGGAACCAATATGTTACCATGGAAATACCCAATCCCTCCCAAGGAAATATGTAATTGAAATAGCTACCAATTTAATTATAATTGTCAGAATGTAGACTGAATTTTAAGAAAAGTATACACATAAGATGTTGATCACAAGAACACGAAGTCATCCTCTGTGACAGAAGCAAAGCATTTACATCATTTAGCCGTTTCATATAAATGTTTTCTTCCTGTTTTTATGTTCTCTGTAAAGGCTTTCATTCATGGTTTTGATTCTATTTCAATACTTTTAGTTAGCTGAGCATATTCGCCCGAGTTATCTTTAAAAAACTTTTTTTTAGTAACGCGCAAACTTTTGATAAGGCGTAGGTAGGCAAGTATGTAAGCATATTTGTACTAACATTATACGCCAGTAAAGAATACAAAAAGCTATTTAAATAAAGAACGATGAAAAAATGATCAAATCGTTAAAACATCGAGGTCTGTCGTGTAATTCCAAACTGATATTTTTTGTAAGGATGGCCCGATCTGTTTTACAAAATGGCTCCTGTTTGCTCTGAGTGACAGAGCAAGGACGCTTGGTGCACTGCGACATGGCACAAGGACCAATATATCTGTGCATGTTCGAGCCTTCCAGTGCAGGTCACACTTTTACTAAGGTACCATATACATGTAGTCACATTTTCAAAGCTGATCACCACACAGTTTTGGCGATACAGGTAGTAAATATTTAAATACAGTGCAACCTCTCCAAAACAAAACCCTTTAGGAGAAGCAAAATTATATTGCTGTTATTGAGAGGTTGTTGCTCTAGAGAGGTTAAATTAATAGTTAAATTGTACAGTGGGAAAAATCATGCTTTTGTTGAAGGGAGGTTATTGCGTAAGAGAAGGCCGCCCTGGAGAGGTTGCACTGTATTATTTAGAAATGAGCAAACTCGCCTTTCTTATCATACGTCCATTTATTGAAAATGAGTTGAGTGTTTAACACGTGGACACCTTTATGATAATTATAAGTAAGATACATTCTTGTTATATTGTTATATATTGGAAAAAATAAAAAAGTCTAAACGCAATCATGTAAGTCATACACTCTGTTACAATGATATACAATAACAAGTATTCTACACTCCGTTATAATGATATACAATAACAAGTATTCTACACTCCGTTATAATGATATACAATAACAAGTATTCTACACTCCGTTATAATGATATACAATAACAAATATTCTACACTCCGTTATAATGATATACAATAACAAGTATTCTACACTCCGTTATAATGATATACAATAACAAATATTCTACACTCCGTTATAATGATATACAATAACAAATATTCTACACTCCGTTATAATGATATACAATGACAAATATTCTACACTCCGTTATAATGATATACAATAACAAGTATTCTACACTCCGTTATAATGATATACAATAACAAATATTCTACACTGCGTTATAATGATATACAATAACAAATATTCTACACTCCGTTATAATGATATACAATGACAAGTATTCTACACTCCATTATAATGATATACAATAACAAATATTCTACACTGCGTTATAATGATATACAATAACAAGTATTCTACACTCCGTTATAATGATATATAATAACAAGTATTCTACACTCCGTTATAATGATATATAATAACAAGTATTCTACACTCCGTTATAATGATAAATAATAACAAATATTCTACATAAAATCTCATACTTGTAAAGAATCAAAGTAAAGCAAACATAAAGATCGACTTTATTCAAATTCGTAATGAGATCAATTTAAAATTTACACATATTTGTAAACAAATCAGAGTGGAGTCAGACCGTGAATATTCACTTTAAAATTTACTCATATTTGTGAAAAAATCTACTCCTTTTTGCTTATGTGTAAAATTAATTTAAAAAGTACTCATATTTGTGGAAAAATATACTCATTTTTGCTTATTTGTAAAATCAATTTAAAAAGTACTCATATTTGTGAAAAAATATACTCATTTTTGCTTATTTGTAAAATCAATTTAAAATCAATTAAATTAACTAAAAAAATATGTATAAAATTTGGTTCACATTCTTGAGCAAGTACCAATCAAATAACTTAATTACTATTAAAAATGCACAGAGTTAAATACAGTTTTTCTATATACAAAGTATGATATGGAAATAATTCTACATAATGAAATTGCACGTTTTTACCCTATCACTTGATTGTGAGCATTCATTATCTTTTAAAAGATATAGTCATTACAAACAATAAAAAAATAACAATATACACATGTACTATGATAATTGGCTACTTTAATGAATGTTTGTATGCGCGTCTAAATTTTTACTTTTTATATAACAATTGACTTTTACCCAGCTTTTAGGTGCCTCTTGTTATGGTCTGTACTAAGACACCTTTATAGCACTGCAATATGGAACGGGGACCAGTTTAGGGTAGATGTAAGGCAGTAGTAATCTCCCCTTGAAATAATAATTATGATGGATCAAAATATACCACGACTGGCTGAAACTATTTTCACATCACATCATGACGCGAGAAGTAAAAATACAGAATAAACGACAAAAAAAAATTAAAACAAAAAAAAAATCCTGAAATACTCAATTTAAAAAGTTCTAACAGATATTTGAATGACTGCGGAATCCAGCATGAATATACATGATACATATATATAATGTAATTTAAATAGAATATACATGATACATATATATAATGTAATTTAAATAGAATATACATGATACATATACATAATGTAATTTAAATAGAATATACATGATACATATATATAATGTAATTTAAATAGAATATACATGATACATATATATAATGTAATTTAAATAGAATATACATGATACATATATATAATGTAATTTAAATAGAATATACATGATACATATATATAATGTAATTTAAATAAAATAATTAACGATAATTATGCAGATTTTTCAGTAATTTCAATAGGTACACTTTTTTCTACACTAATAAGTGCATGAAACTAGAAAACAAACGGAATTCAAGAATCTCAATCTTTTTAAAACCCATCGACCCAAAATCCACTGACTCAAAACGAGTTAAAGAATTACTACCCTTTGGTAATTCCCCAATTTGGTAATTCATGACACAAATCTCCTATCCTATTAAAGGGACCTGGTACCTGTTCCCCTAAAGCATAAAAGGGCTGGAACAATGTCTGACAAACGCACCTCTCCACCCTTTTTGGCAGATCATATACATGACTTGATCCCCCAAATGTACGCCGTTACGTTTTTGTAGCAAAGTTGGAATACACATCAAATGATTTCAGGTAATCGTTCACACACTGGTGACAAAATATGTATTGTTCCTGCAAATGAAAAAGAAAATAGCATGTAAAACACAATCCTTACATAGTGAAATTATACCACAATGATTAAAATATTTCACAAAACAAGTACGATGTATGCCAATCTTTTACTTGGGGTCTCTGACTGGTAAACAGCAGCCCTTCACCTCTGTGAGTTTGAATCCCTTCTAACACCAGACACTTTTCATATGTGAGGGAGCTCTTTGGCTAGCTTCAGAGGGTCGTGGTTCTACCCAGACGTAGGGCTGGGGTATTCTCTGTTAAAGTTGCAACAGTCGACAAATGATCCTGGCTGTTGGTCCAACATTATGCACAATTAGAAACAGCAAAAATATTTTTTATTATACAAAAATCGGTCTCGAGAACTTTCAAATAAAGTCCGTAGATTACAAAAAGGTGCATGCATAATAAAATCATTGGCGTAACATGTAACCATGCGACTAATCGGTTACCTCAAGTGATATTATACAGGGCTGATGACCAATAGGTCACACGTTCCAGGCCCGACGTTACTAGGCGTGTTCTTCGTGACAAATTAACTACATGCATATACATGTGCCGCGCCCTAGTCTCTGACCAAGGTACCTGAGGTTCATACACCAAACGAACAGATAATTCATGTTAATAATCACACAAACATACCTTGTTAGGTATAACGATGGGTCGCTTGGATTTGATCTGTCTGACTGTATTTAATACACTGACTTCCTGGTTAGATTCAATCTTCTCTAACAAGGTGGCAACCACACAAAACAGTCCAGACCGGGAACCAGCCGTCCTGCAGTTATTAACATTCCGTTTGCATATTGGCGTTACAATTTAGCGAACAGATATTAGGTAATATGAGCTACAATGTGCAAACGAAAGGGCAACAAACAGAACTTCTACTATATGTAATATGTGATACAACAAAACATCACGTTTTAATACAGGTAATATGTGCTGCAACAAAATATGACTTTAATACAGGTAATATGTGATACAACAAAATATGACTTTAATACAGGTAATATGTGATACAACAAAATATGACTTTTATACAGGTAATATGTGATACAACAAAATATGACTTTAATACAGGTAATATGTGATACAACAAATTATGACTTTAATACAGGTAATATGTGATACAACAAATTATGACTTTAATACAGGTAATATGTGATACAACAAAATATGACTTCTAAAACATGTAAAATGTAGTACAAGGTGCTAACGAACAGGAAACCAAACCATGATCTCAACATCAGGTAAAGTGTTACTAACGTAGTGGAACCAGTACTTACGTGCAATGCACTAAAACGGGTCCGTTTCTGCCTGGTTTCTGTGTTAGTGGCTCCATGTGCTTAACAAAGTGTGAAAACTGCTCGGAATCTTTTGGAACAGACATACTTTGGTCCCATTGTGTAAACTGCACGTGCGTGACTTCCACTTGTTCTGAGCGCTTCTGTATTTGATATGAAAGTAAAATTTCAACCCGTACTGTAGTGTTATGAGACTTTTTTAAAAATCAAATTACGATTATTTTCTCTTAATCATCACTGAAACAATTTGTTCATATATTGTTCTATTTTTTTGCAATAGTGATTTTTAAAATACGGCATTCTCATCGAAATTTTAGTCCCTGGTCGTGTCAAATCTAGCTTTGGAACTGTTGTAAGGACTAAAGGGTCAAGTACTTGTTGCTTCTACGTCTTGAAACAACAATCCCACATACTGAAATAATACCAAATCTGTCAAATTTTAAATGATCAAAGGGAGACTACACATACTTTCTTAATAACTTATATTCAGACAAAATTAGAGTTGTCTCCCTTATCTCATGTTGGTATTTTCTGCCCGTAATTCGTCCTGTGTAGCTAAGTGCATTCTTGGATGGAGGTTATTAATTTATTTATACAAAGTTTAAAAATCGTTTATTTACACTATTGTATAATTAATGAATTTATTAATTACGCATTTATTAAGTATGCATGTTGTTGTTGAGAGGTTGTTGCTCTAGAGAAGTTAAAGTAATAATTAAGTCGTACAGTGGGAAAAATTATGTTGTTGCTGAAGGGATGTTGTTCCTCAAGAGAGGGCCGCTCTAGAGAGTTTACACTGTGAAATACATAATACATGTATAGGCGTTTTGCAATTTTTACACAATTGTTCTCTGAACTTCAAAATTTTCCTTGAATGTTTAAGTGGCAATTAAAACAAGGAAGTTTTTACAGGATGAACAATTAAGATTTGGTTGTAAATTGAGTGTAACGTCTTGACAATATCCGTGCCTTTTGTGCCGTTATCTTCACCAAACAAGCTATGTAACATGTACGTGCCATGTTTCGAACACTTCTGTATTTGTGTTATCATATTTGATTTGATTTTTTCATGCCTGTGTAATAGTAAGAAGAAAAGTACCCGATGCGGGGTGCCAGCCAATTACCCGATGCAGGGTGCCAGCCAATTACCCGATGCGGGGTGCCAGCCAATTACCCGATGCGGGGTGCCAGCCAATTACCCGATGCGGGGTGCCAGCCAATTACCCGATGCGGGGTGCCAGTCAATTACCCAATGCGGGGTGCCAGCCAATTACCCAATGCGGGGTGCCAGTCAATTACCCGATGCGGGGTGACAGCCAATTACCCGATGCGGGGTGCCAACAACTCGTTCAAAGAACTGAGCTAATCGGGCTGGTACTATCACAAACAATTTATTCACATAACTGTTGTTTACAATACTACTATGACCTTATACATTTGTAGTTGTACACTATTTCACATAATGTTTCCATGGAGATGATAGAATCAAGTAGTGACAGCGGAATAAGTTAAGTGCTTATAGATAAACAATTATCACGTAGGTTGATAAAATCCGCTTTAAGGACCGAAACAAAATTTGAATACTTGTCGGTAAACTTCAACCAATGGATTGATGATTTACACAAACAACTCGGAGATTTTTCCGCGCTTTTTTCGTTTGAACACATTTTTTATGATAAGAATGCACGGAGACAATTCCACGGACAAAGTATTCATTATTCAGTGCATATGTCAGATATATAAAAAAATACATCGATAAATATTTATGGAAAGGACCAAATATACAAAAGATAATTGACCTACTTTCATCCGACAAAGAAACAATAATTAAACAACTTTCGGTATATATTTATAAATGTTTGAAATTACATGATGATACCTTGTATTGATGATATCAAAAAACGTTCAATTTGACACTTTTCTCTCCAACTCATAGGAATAGGGTTAAATTGTACTTCTTTTTTTGTCTTAAAATCATTTATTGTTATAATTAATCAAAATACTGCCTATTACCATTATTACTTATCTAGAAAACTTATAAATATGTTTTGTTTTGTTTTGTTATAATTTATATAATAATGTATAATTATATGTGTATTGTATTTGTATATCATTGACATGTAAACTGTAGGGTTTTATGCCTTATGTTTGAAATAAATGTCTGTCAACTTGAAGATGAGGTAATCAAAATTCTAGTTCTAAAAGTTGGTTCATTTTCATGGTATGGCATATTGTTCAATCAATCCAGCAGTTATTCTGGGATTTATTGCGTAATAAACGGGACTGTTGATCACAGATGACTCTTAATTACAGGTGGACGTTAATCACAGGCAACCGTTAATCACAGATGGCCGCTATTTACAGATGGTCGCTAATTACAGGTGGACGTTAATCATAGGCAACCGTTAATCACAGATGGCCGCTATTTACAGATGGTCGTTAATTACAGGCGACTTCTTATTACATGTGGCAGCTAATTACATATGACTGCTATTTAAAGGTGATCTCTTATTACAGGTAACCGTTAATTACAAGTGGTCGCTATTTACACGTGACCACTATTTACACGTGATCATTGATAGCAGATGGCCGTTATTTACAAGTAACCGATGATTACAGGTGACTGCTTTTTACAGGTGACCGTTGATTACAGATGACCGCAATTTACAGGTGACCGTTGATTACAGGTGACCGCTATTTACAAATGACCGCTAATTACAGGTGACAGTAATTTACAGACGAGCATTAAAACTGTATGATATGTATAGACCGATGTTTTAATGTATAAAGTTTCATAAATCAGACCACAAACTAGAAAAAACTTGTGGAAAACTTACCCCGTGCTGGTGCTTGATTAAAATCTCCCTCTGAACAAACTGGTCATGTTTCTGTGTAGAGGACACTTTGACAGTAAAAGATCCTGTTTTCATACAGTCTGTGTTCGCCGGACAATACATACCAATGTTCTAAAAATAGTTATTTTAGTAAAATTATGGAGCTTTTATTTCTGAACATACAAATAGCCCCTAAGTGCCCCCTTTCTTACGTATTCATATTTACTAGGCGTTCACACAAACTTTGTTTACTAGGCGTCTCACAACCTTTATTTACTAGGCGTTCACACAAACTTTGTTTACTAGGCATTCACACAACCTTTATTTACTAGGCGTTCACACAACCTTTGTTTACTAGGCGTTCACACAAACTTTATTTCTAGGTGTTCACATAAACTTTGTTTACTAGGTGTTCACACAAACTTTGTTTACTAGGCGTTCACACAAACTTTGTTTACCAGGCGTTCACACAACCTTTATTTACTAGGCGTTCATACAACCTTTGTTTCAAAGAATCAAGTGTTTCAGCTCGATATTTTATATCATTTAATATCAGTGACAAATATAGCCGACAAATATATATCAGCCAGCCAGCCAGTCAGTCAGTCATCATGGCTTGTGTACTTACTTCGCCTGTTATATCCTCAGGATCCATAGAAATGACCAGGGTACAATTCTCTTGGACCAGCAGGGTAAGAAAATCGGCCACAGTGCCTGTTAAAGGTGTCTGGGCCATGATATACAGCTTAGGATATTTGTAACTCTGTAAATAAAATTATTTTTTAAGCTATCAACACCAAAGTACGAAATTTATTTAGGGACTTGTACGTACGTAAGATATGTTAAGAAAAATAGATGGAAAAATATTTCGTCTTACCAACTCAATTTTTTCGGCCAAGCATTTAATTCAACTCAACTTCATCGTCTCCCATCAAAAAATGAATGAATGAATGATGGAAAAAAAGAGTGAATGAATGAATGAATGAATAAATGAAGGAAGGAAGGAATGAATGAAGGAAGGAAGGAAGGATGGAAGGAAGGAAGGAATGAACCTCATTATTACGACCTATTTTTCAGGTCCTATATCAGGTGGTATCAAGGTTGTACAGTATATATTTTGTGGTAATAATATTGTGTCTGGTCTGGCAAAGTTTTCAAGTTTGTGAACCATCTAGTCCAGTAATAGTTGTGTATCGCATACACTGTTAAAGTACCGCAAAATAAATAGGCCGCGATTGTGGTCCAGTGGTTAGTGTGCTGGATTTGTAACCTGGAGATCAGGGTTCAAATCCCGGTCACAGCAAGTCATACCCTTCTATGAAAATTTGACAGAAATGTCGATTTTCCTCCAAAAGAAGTTGCCGGCTCCTTTGAGGAAGGGTAAGTTAGTACTGGTTAGTATACAGTCCAGGAAAACTGGTTAGGTGAATCAGTCGCCGTATATAACTGAAAAATTGTTGAGAAACGACATTAAAACCCAGTGACAGCGTTACATATTAGCAACGAGAAAACGAACAAAATAAATTCTCATGCAATTTCAAACTACACGTATGTTTTATCAGGAGTGATTTAACACACACATATTTCAAATAATGTTTTCATTCAAACTTTGAGCAGACGCGATATAATATTGAAATTCACTTACATCTACAAACACGGCGTTAATGTAATCTGAATAGTCGCGTGTCATCCCGAGATAAAGCCGTGGTCTGTCCAAGTCACCTAAATGTGTAAAATTATCATTACATGTAAATACAGTCGACCCTTGTTAGAATAAAATTTGTGTGAATGTAGCATTGAGAAAATGAAAAAAGAAACGACTACAATGATTTCAAGTCAAACATTTACTTTTGATAGAAAAACAAGATTAGAGCAGTATTATTAGGTCGAAATATACAAATATATGAAACTGCAAATTAGATTAAAGCGATTTTATCACAACGATGTTTAACTGTATTTCAAAAATTCTGACAAACAATGATGAGATGGACTCCTTGTTGTATTTGTATTAATTATTTATATTAAGATTTCTGTCTCTATATTTCACATATTCACCCGCTAGTTGATTAAACGCTAAACTCTTGTTACCAAGGAAACAGTTTAAAATTCTTGCGGTGTGAAAACTACGCGTTCATCTTGATAGTTGAAAAGTCAAAATGTCAGGTAAGTTTACCGGGTATATCGGCCCCTGGTCTGTTCTTCTCAATCAGATCTTTGTTTCTTTCTACGGCACGTGTTTCCTCTTCTGACCTACTTTCAATTGTTGCTTGAAGTTCCTATTGTTGTTTAAAGTGATATTAAAATGACAAAGTAAGTTTTCTGAAGCACCATCAATGTTTAACAACGTTGATAAGAAATTATGTCAATAGACTTCATGACTTTTTACAACGATGGGTCATTTTACGCATGCGCATCTTGGAATACTGAAACCAAGGCGAGGCTTCTGCGTGTTATGTATATGTGTGTATAGTCGTGATTTAAACATTTATAGATATATACCGAATGCTATATCTGGTATTTTCCAAAACAATTAATCGATGTTTTTTTTATTCTAAAACAAATGAAAATCTGCTTCATGAGAATTACAAAATCAGCATTTCCTTTCATTTCTAGGTATTTTAGTAAGTTTATTCCATCTTCCACTTTCAATTTCTAAACGATGACTTGACATCAGTAATTTCGAAAACAGGTGCCTGTATTTCGGATTATTAATTATTTTTAGGCAGGCTTTGAAATATATTACATTGGCTTACCGCAAATTTCTTCCCAAGAATGGCGTTGCTATGTGACGTCACGTAGTCATGGAAACTTGGAGCTTCAATTGGTTTACTATCAAACGTCAGCGTATGAACGAGTGCGTTATGCAGATATCGATACTGCCCCTACATTGAAATCAGCATAAAATTTATTTGTACAAATATGAAAAGTTCGACCAATTTTACGAACAAAATAAGTCACTTTTACCGAAATGCAGACACAGATGAGAATAGATATGTTAATGATATCAGCCAATCTTTATCCCGATTGTCGTTTTCGAGTAGGCATAAGTGTGTGACAGGAACGACAACTATTGGAATAGATTGTTAACACAGATATGAAATACATGACATGAACGATAACTCTTGGAATAGATTATTAACACAGATATAAAATACATGACATGAACAAAAATCTTGGAATAGATTGTTAACACAGATATAAAATACGTGACAGGAACGACAATATTGGAATAGATTATTAACACAGATATAAAATACATAACAGGAACGACAACTCTTGGAATAGATTTTTAACACAGATATAAAATACATAACAGGAACGACAACTCTTGGAACAGATTTTTATCACAGATATAAAATACATAACAGGAACGACAACTCTTGGAACAGATTTTTAACACAGATATAAAATACATAACAAGAACGACAACTCTTGGAACAGATTGTTAATTAAGATATAAAAATCCATGAACTCAAGTGTTTTTCGAAATGCTGATCAGATCGATGATAAACAGACATCAGTACATATCAATAATGAATACAGCAGAGCACGTTAGAGTGAAATCTAAGAAAACCGGATAACAAAAAATTCACCATATTTAAAATTCAGTATGTCCAATACATATTAATTAAAAAACTCCGAGTTGGCGGGAACCACTATTTCACAATTACCGATGCTTTAATATATCCGACCTCCCTATAATAGTGTTTTACTGTATAAATACAGGATCACATTTAAAGTTATCCATTAAGGTATAAGACTAATATATCTAGTACATACATATTCTTAGATCTTAATAAAATTACCCAGGTTTGCACCATGTTCACGCGTTGTTCTCTCATATTTCGTACACAAGCAAAAATATCTACACTCCCTTCTGCTTCTCCTTCTAGGGTTAACATGTCTAATGCTATGTACGTACCAGTTCTACCAATGCCGGCACTGAAATGAGATGTTTTAGAGATGTATTAGTGAAGTTTTAGAATTATATCAGTGAAGGTTTATAGATGTATTAGTGAAGTTTTGGAGATGTATTAGTGAAGTTTTATAGATGTATTAGTGAAGTTTTATAGATGTATTAGTGAAGTTTTAGAATTATATCAGTGAAGTTTTATAGATGTATTAGTGAAGTTTTATAGATGTATTAGTGAAGTTTTGGAGATGTATTAGTGAAGTTTTAGATATGTATTAGTGAAGTTTTAGAATTATATCAGTGAAGATTTAGATATGTATTAATGAAGTTTTAGAGATGTATTAGTGAAGATTTAGAGATGTATTAGTGAAGATTTGGAGATGTATTAGTGAAGTTTTAGATATGTATTAGTGAAGTTTTAGAGATGTATTAGTGAAGATTTGGAGATGTATTAGTGAAGATTTAGAGATGTATTAGTGAAGATTCATATATGTATTAGTGAAGATTTTGAGATGTATTAGTGAAGTTTTAGAGATGTATTAGTGAAGATTTAGAGATGTATTAGTGAAGTTTTGGAGATGTATTAGTGAAGATTTAGAGATGTATTAGTGAAGATTTAGAGATGTATTAGTGAAGTTTTAGAGATGTATTAGTGAAGATGTATTAGTGAAGTTTTAGAGATTTATCAGTTCGAGGGTTCGAGGCGTTTCCTAACCTGCAATGTACAAGTATGGGTCCATTAAGGTCCGATCTTAGACTGTTCACTTTCTGTCTGAACTCAACAAGACTTGTAACGTCATCCGGCGTCCCTTTGTCTGGCCAGGCAGTGTAATGTGCTTGTTGTATTACACGTTTTTCACTTTTCTGCAAATATTTTATCGTCCGTCAAGTTAGCAGTCACAAAATTGCACAACTTAGTATCACCTGTTTGAACGGCTAAAACACAGTATGTGTCAACAAAGAGTTTTAGTGTGACAAAAACAACTTTGTCCAATTCCTTTAAAATTATGATACAGTGCAACCTCTCCAGAGCGGACCTCTCTTGAGCAACAACCTCCTTCAACAAGAGCATGCTTTTTCCCAACTGTATGTTTTAACTACTAATTTAACATCTCCAGAACAACAACCTCTCAATGATGGCATAATTTTGCGTCTCCCAAAGGGTGTTGCTTTGGAGAGGTTGCACTGTATTATTAAAGTTTAATATATCTTATGTAAGAAGTAGGCTGTTACCAGGAACATCGGTTAACTGTCTGTTGAAGAGCAATCATAAAACCTGATTTTAAAAAATATTTAACTGTAAAGTCAAAATTTAGCATCCTTCCAATATTTCTCTTTTAAACATTTCACAAGTTTGTTCCTTGGAAGAAATATAGTTAACGTGTGGCAAAAAATATCAGTAAGGATTCCTCAGACATCAGTCATGGTTTTATTTCGAAAGTGTTTATTTCGTTAACGTGTCGCCTAAAATATCAGTTTTCTGAGACATCAGTCATGGTTTAATTTCAAACGTTTTTCTTAAATTTCAGGAACGTTTCCATATTTATTTAGTGCATGCTAGTTTACCTTAGAGATTTGGAATGATCTAATGGTATATTCAGCATACACGAGTTCGCTTTGACATGTCACTATAATTCCATCAAAAGTCTCACTGAAATCTTTTTCAGGCCAATATTGATCACACTTGCTTGACTGTAAATATTGAAATTAATTAATTACTGGAAGAAAAAAAATCACGCACAAAATCCCATTTTGCCCCCAAAATACAATTTTCCCCCAAAACCCACCCAACAAATAGAAACATACAGACATGTTCAGCGTTACACAGAACTCTTAACTCTTTTTTGTAGACGTAATTATACAACTCACCACCGTCTGGTTCCTAGATGAATATCTTTAATTAGAAATAGTAGAGTGTTAGCATTGTTCACACGAGGACAAATTAAGGTATAGTGTGGATTTGTGTTTTTATTTTAGTGTTGTCAACACTGGGGTAATTTCAAAACAGGGAGCGTTTGAAGTTTCCATTAGTTTATAGAAATACAGTCAGACCTGTGAACAAAGGCCATCCTTAGCAAATACAAAATATGGCCTTTATGGACAAGTGACCTTTATTTGGACATCAGTTTGTTCTAAATAATCAGTGATGGCTTTTCAAAGAATTTATTCACAGGGTGGCCTTTATTAGGAGATGGCCGCAAACACAGGTTAAACTGTATGTTTATAATGCCTTATGAAAAGAGTGATAGCCAGTTGTATCGTTAATCTTTCTAACAGAGTTTTTTTTTTGGGGGGGGGGCGTTTTGACGACTGATAATTTTTATTCGGTCGCGTTCCTAAGGGCAAAAAGTATGTTTTTCCCAATTGCAAGGCGAAAATTCCGAGTTCAAATGAAAAAGACTTTTCGCCATTTTTATGGCGTGTTTGGGGTCGACAGTAGCGAGTGTGAATAATATTAGGATGATGCATATATTTAGACTGGTACTCTACTCTGGCGTTATTTTTATACAGTGTGACTTTTTCTCCAATTTTGTCCAAAATGTCGCGAAAATTCCCAATTCTGGGGTTCGGGTCATGTTCCTAAAATGCTGAGAAAAAAACGAAGATCTTTTATGTGTAAGCAACTTGAACTGATCGACAACTCTAAATAATAAATTCCATTACGGTGTCATAAAATCTTGAACATTCTTAAAATAGATAAACGTATACCCTAAAATGGGTTAATAATTGAAGCACATGCGAATTTAATCTAGAGTGATACAAAAAAAAATCCAGGGTGTCAAGAATCTTACGGCGTATTCTAAATCTTCTGATTTGCGTTCAAATCCCGCTGGCGTCATGTGATCATACACTTGTTTATCGCTCAAATCATACTGATTGATTATTCGTAATATTATTACTTGGCGGATAAACTAAGTTAGATCCAAGTACAGAATGTCATGCAATAAAACCTCCAATAGTAACCACCTCAATACTACGATCACCTGGTTATAACAACCACTTATATTCAGATCGGCTTTCAATAACTCCCCTATAAATAAACTTATTAATAAAGCCATCTCATTATTACGACCGAATTTTCGGGCCCTGGAGGTGGCCACATTATTGAGGTTTTTCCTGTATTACTTGCAGCGGGGGGTGGGGAACTTGAATTTGTATTGAAAACAACATATTGGTGCTGCTTACCCCAGCTTCCCTTAATCTCGTTAACATCACAATCTTGCCAACATTTTCTTGCCAAATCATTTTCCAAAATGGTGATATATCCTTCATGTATTTCACAGCAGGTCCTGCAACAAAACTATGGTCTAGTATTATTTTCTGCAACTTCCAAATTAAGGCTAAGTTGAAGTGGATTCAAGAATATGATTCGTTCTGAAAGTAGCTAGTTTAATCCCATCTCAGTCAAGAATAAGATTGATTTTAATGTTTTCATAAACTCATTTCACCGTCCCGATATAATTTATACCACATTTTATTATAATACTTTTTTTTGAAAAATTATTTGGACTCAGCTGCGTACTTGCGTAAAGGCAGGTACACGCCTGAACACTATTTTACTAACATTCAGATCTGCATTAATGAAGTATTGACATTATTTATATATTATGTATCATAGAATATTTTTTTGTAAATTAATTGTAATATTTAAAATTGTTTTATTCAGATAGCAATATATAAACTTATACTACATACATATCGATATTCTAATTTTCTAATCGTTACCATAGCAACTTAAATATATTTATCTGTACAACATACCCATTGATGCAATGTAGCAGTGGTTCTTCCTAAAACCCTGAAATATTGAAAATAAGAAATATCAGTTTCAATCAACTCACAAAATTTGAAATAAAAGAAAGTCGAATTGTTAATCAAAGTCAGACAGTGGATTATTTGTCTGTTTTTCATAAATTCGGATAAGGCGTGTGATATATCTATTTTCTTTTCATTTTAGAAGCAAAGAAATTCGCCAGACAAAAGAAATTAAAGACAGACGTACTGACATCCAACAACTTTAATATCATTATTTATCAGTTTTTTATCTTCCATGTTATAAGCAGTAACCACGCCTCTTCAGTGTCATAATCACGCCTCTTATTAAAAGTAACCACGCCTCCTCAATGTCATAATCATGCCTCTTAATAAATGTACCCACGCTTATTTTATACAATTACCAAGTCCATTTTATTTGTCAAATGAAATTAGTAATTAAATGCAAAAACATCGTTTTTTGAAAGTAAAGGTTTGGCGTATGAACTATCATGTAACTCTGATTACAATGTGACAATCAGCACCATAAAGTTAAATTGTTAGGAGTCGTGTTTCATTTTTTATGACCGATCGCACCGTATCTTAAAGACACACGCTTCACTCTTTCAACTTTTTTTAAAAATCTTCTGTCAAAGACATAAAACGCATACACAGGTAAATGTTTGCGAGTAGAATTTAGCTCGACTTACATCTATGTAATTGGCATTCATATATCCTGCGTTCTCACCCTTAAGAACAACAAGCGTGTCATCATCTATACAGAAGTTCACAATAAATACTCAATTAATATACAATTAATATTCAATAAATATTCAACAAATATTCAATTAATATTCAATAAATATTCAATTAATGAACTAAATACGATAAAACGTTGATAGTCAGACCACCTTTGAACCAAAATGATTTGTCAGTATACTGAGTTGTTCTAACAATCAGTACAAATATAAAAAATGATGATCCTGAAACAAGTGGGGGCTAAGTCAAGCTTATTGATACTTGTGCAATTGCGCTTGCTAAGAAATACAGTAAAATCCCTAAAAACCGGTTTGACAAAATGCCACAAATTTACACATTTATGACAGGAAACCCCGTGATGTTGGAATGTCAACAGAAGGCCCTAGGACCCTAAAATATCTTAGCATAAGGTACCAGTAACTGAAAACACGTCCTACAAACTTTATATTAGTAAGACGTATGGATTAATATCTGTTTCTCAAAAAGATGTATACGTACCTCAATTATAAAATCGAAATAGGACAAAACCTCCAGAAAAGGGAAAAATCCTTATTTCTTAATAAATTAAATTAAATGCTTTACAAAACATACAATTGATGTGATATAATGTCCACCTGTGTTGTTAACTGTGTACATGATATGACTATGAATTACTGTGTAGAAGGACAATTACAGGCTTCACGGACGAAACATTTGTGTACACAACATACATGTGTAAATTTGTGTATACAATATACAAACATGTGTAAATATGCGTGTACAATATGTCGTAGACTGGTTCTACACCGTTTGGAAAAGGGTAAAAAGGGGTAAAAGGCCTGCAAAGGCACAAACGCAGAAAATAAGAAAACACAACTCAACAGAATGGAAAGCGTGTTCTAACTGATTAGCGTGTGAACATTAGTGTGCAAGCGGGACCTACGTATGCTAAATTCCGGTATGTGCAGGGGCGGCAGGTGACATGAATGATGAGTTATGGGGAACAGGAGGGGTGACTATAAGGTAACACACAGACATGCACAAATGACAAAACAATAATACATATGACAAGTACAGACATAACAAACAATCAATTTACCCTGCGACATATACATGTACCTTGGAGCATATTTGAGTTTACTTACAAAATATACAGACTGTGGATTAAATTTGTGTACACAATGTGTGTGTGTGTGCAAAATACATACATGGATAAATTTATGTATACTAAATACATACATGGATAAATTCCCTGATATCTGTTCCGGGATGCATTTTCTCCAGACTTCGAAATTTTGTAAGATTTGATCAATCCCACAGGAAAAGTCTGGAAATACAGAAAATAATTAGGGTTACAATAATATACAATTAGGTACAGTAAAATACGACAATGGTTACCTCTTTTACAGTGAAATATGGTAAAACACGGTTATAATGAACTTATATACAATTAAATACGTAAAACACAGTTATAGTGGACTCTTTTACAGTGAAATAAAGTTAAACACGATTAGTTAAACCGTGTTTAACTATATTGTTTCTCACAAAATTGCAATTGATTAACCAGGAATAGATACATCCTACAGTTTAAGTACAAACATACGATACAAAAATATATATATGTGTGCATAAGCATATAAATGGACCACATTACACGAACGTAAATGAAGCAAACATTACGGTCATGGTATGACGCAAAAAAAATCCTGGTTTCCGGGAACCCGGCCGACCCTATTATTCTGTTAACCCAAGAATTCTGCAGGCCTATCAACCTTGTATATTTTGTACAGTTTTCCTTTTGTGTGTGTGTGTGTGTGCGTGCGTGCGTGCGTGTGTGTGACTTATTGCTAATTGATTGTTACATTCAAGACGTTCAAAGGGCAACACTAACAATGGCTCATTTGGAAGAGAAATCCTAGGCCTAAACCTTCCCAACAAGACTCCCCGAGACGAACTTAATCAGAGTCACTTTACCTAAACTCTGATCCCGCTCTCTTTTTTTACCCAGGGTTATTATAAGACAATCATAATTGCAGTTAATGACAATTTGATTGCAGTGTAGACTGACATTCATCAATTAATTCTGACATCTCTAGTTTTTCTTCTCTTCCATTAACTAACTTCTGAATAACTTCCTTACATGTTGTCTAACAACTTGTCAATGTTGCCTAGAACATTAATATTTTTAGGTTAGTTAAACTGTCATGTTTATTAATTAAGGACTCTAAAATTAGCTAAACATTTTGAACACACACACACCTTCACGAAGCTAATTAACTTATCACCACGTAACATGACGCTACGTGTGCAACACCATGTTTACAATTATTTAATTGAACAGTTAACTAATTGACCATGATTACCTGGAATTCATGGATAAAATCTTCTTTTGTTTTATCGGCAACAAATTGTTGCAGTTTGTCCAGTGGAATTCTTCTTTTCAACACGGCAGCAACATTGTAATATGTTTCATTATCATCGACGACTGGTTCCTGAAAACGTAGTCATAAGTATACAATGACTGGTTCTCGTCAATACAATGAGTGGCCTGTTATTTGTAATAACACAGACTTCTGTACTTTGGGACCATAGTGACGTCACAAGCACTTGAAAATATTGTTCTATAGCTTTGAGAAGTAGCATTTGTATATTATGAAGGATTATTAAGAACAAAATTTACACCAAATTATCCCTCATAAATCCTTTTTTACCTTGTTTATTCTCTCTCTATATATATCTATATTCCATCCTTATTTTTGTCTGATTTAAAATGTTTCTGTCAGAGTTGTCGGTAAATGAAAGAATAGTCATCGTGTCATTGGGTGACAGCATGCCCATGTGACTGTGTGATCGTGTGACTGTGTGATTATGAGACTGTGTGATCGTGTGACTGTGTGATCGTGTGACTGTGTGATTATGTAACTGTGTGATTATGTGACTGTGTGATCATGTGACAGTGTGATTATTTGACTGTGTGATTATGTGACTGTGTGATCATGTGACTGTGTGATTATGTGACTGTGTGATCATGTGACTGTGTGATTATGTGACTGTGTGATCATGTGACTGTGTGATCATGTGACTGTGTGATCATGTGACTGTGTGATTATGTGACTGTGTGATTATGTGACTGTGTGATCATGTGACTGAGTGATTATGTGACTGTGTGATCATGTGATCGTGTAACTGTGGGATCGTGTGACTGTGGGATCGTGTGACTGTGGGATCGTGTGGGATCGTGTGACTGTGGGATCGTGTGACTGTGGGATCGTGTGACTGTGGGATTTGGAGAGAATGTGGAGTTGGGACCAATGGAAACTGCCTAGACTAGATTCACAAACTAGAACCTGTGTTTATAGCAGTTAAAATAAAACATTCCAGATGTTATAAAGATTCCAATCCTGTGGTGATTTTTTACAAATAATGTTGCTCAGTCTCAACGTGTCGACTCTTATGTCACGACAAACAATCTAAACGTTTCGAAGAAATTAAAATAAAAGTAAAATATGAAGAAAAAGAACTATATCAGTGCAAGTTAAACCCATTTGGACTAAAACAATCGGTCTTAATATTGAGGTGATGTCATAATCAAGTTAGAATATAACCTACACAGGAAATGTTGACATCCGGCCCTTAAATAAGTAGGCGTTATTATGAGAAAGTCTTTATATTGGAGTGGTCCCTAAGTGAGGTGGTTTTGTACACTATTTTAATGCTTATAAATTATCCTGCAAACTGGCTCTTTTTAATTCATAATGTGATTATTTTCTGAAAAGCAGATACAGTTTCCTCCACTCTTTTCTTTGTCAATTAACTGTCTAGTGTCCACGTGCAGGATAACTTCAAAAATGAGTAGGATAGAACACAGTCACTTGACAAACAGACTTATTTTCCTCATACCAAAACAAGAATGTTTTACCATTCAGGAAAGCATCTTAACAGTCGTAAATTGTTTATACATGTTTGCTTTAGTCACTTAATAGTATATTTGAGTGTTTCAATTGAAACAATAATTAAGACACTTGCAGTCTGAAGTGATTACGTTCAACAATTCATGTCAGTCACGTGTTTAGGCACCTTCTTCATGGCACACATCACTTACATTAATAACAAAATCAAATAAAACCACATACTAGTAACTAACAGACACTGTGAATTATGGTGATGTCTATGACAAACAGACCTTTCTAACATGTTTAACCATTTGATTTACTGAATTCTTCAAATTCAATTATCTTCCGGGTTCATACCAGTTCTAACAATATTTCAGCGGTAGTGACGTAATGAAAGCATGTTTACATCATTTACATTACATTGTTTGGTCATGAAATAAAAGACAAAAGACATAACCAGTTTTCCCCGATTCTATGCCAGTACTTGACTAGTTTTCCTAAAGTGAATACCAATTTTTACTCAGGCCTAAACAAAAATAGGTTTGTTTCCGGTTACCCGACCGACCCATCTTTTACCTGCAGACTCTTAAGTTTTTATGGCATCCAAATCTTAGTGCTATACCGTAATTTTCGTAATATCGTTAATATAAGAGTCATGTATTTTATGTTAATATTTTACAGTAAATCATGTACTTTATGTTAGTATTTTACAGTAAATCAGGTACTTTATGTTAATATTTTACAGTAAATCAGGTACTTTATGTAAATATTTTACAGTAAATCACGCACTTTATGTTAATATTTTACAGTAAATCATGTACTTTATGTTAATATTTTACAGTAAATCATGCACTTTATGTTAATATTTTACAGTAAATCATGTACTTTATGTTAATATTTTACAGTAAATCATGCACTTTATGTTAATATTTTACTTTCCCTTGTCACGTATTTCCCCAAATTTCATTTATCCTTATTATTTTCATTTTTTATGTTTACAGCTTCTTAAGCTCCTCACGTTTGTTTTTCAGGACTTTATTACGCGAATGTTTTGCAGACAAGCTAGGATTTAGTGAACATTTTCATTAATTTTAATCGGATAGATAAAACCTATTTATCCGAAATCATCCTGATTCGAACACAAAAGGCCTTCCTAAGCCTTCCCATATTAAGAGGATCCGACAAGTACAGTTTTGGGCGACATTGTTAAGAAAACAACTCTTGTCCGAAAACCTCAATTATCCGAAAACCTCAATTATTCGAAAACCTCAATTATCCGAAAACAATCAATTATCTGTAAGTCATTTGATCCTATTTACAGAGGTTTTCAGAGATTAAAGAAATTTTCTGATATTTTTTATTACAAAGGTATTTGGGTACGTGAGATTTTCGTATTTGTGGCAGTTTTCCGATTAGAAAGGCTTTACAAAGACATTCTATACATACATATTTCGAATTCTAACACATATTTCTCTCCTGCTGCAGGAAGTCGTAACGTTATATCATGGTGTCATGCATCGTGCAGTAAAATGTTTCTTTTTAATGCTCGACTGTGCATACTATACTTCCGGTTTTTCAATACAGGATGTGTATTTAATGATACTCCTAAAGAAGTACCTTAATTTGTTTTAAAATAGAAAAATAGCAATCTCACATTTTCGTCCAAAAGTTCTTCTTCCAGAATTGAAGCAGACATTCTTTCCTTGCTCATGTTGACAGACACTACTGCACGTGCTTTGTCTGCTGATGATGCCTTTTTGCGCGCAGGTTTCTGAGGAGAAGTGACCGAATCATTGGCATAAACAGCGTCGGATGTAATAATGCCTGAGACATTTGGGACTTGATACTGGGGATTGGACAACGCGATGTTTGTTGTTGTTGTTGTTTCTGTGTTTGTAATCCCCTGAGAATCTTCTGATTTCTTCAACTTGTTTGGCATGGCGTACACTGGATCTTAACATAAACAATACAAATACCATGTTATAAATAAATGAATAAATTCAACAAATCATTCTCCTAGTAAAACTAAGCCAATGACACACGGAGCATTTTATTAATTACACACTTTTGAAATGCGTTCTTCCTGTTGCCATGATATATTGTATGGCAGTGACAATTCAGAGGTTTTCGAACAAGTAAAATACTCGAGATATTTCCGGAATAGTGAGATTTAATGCACGTCATTATGTGAGTCAAACTGATGTGACTTTTCTTAAAACAAACCCAACATCGATAAAAGCCTGGGAGGATTTCTCTTCTAATTGGTAGTGGAGAATTTCCTTCTCAGGAGTAGCTCAAGTACCAAGGCATACTGCAGGTGACATAGTCTAATTCTAACTTGATAAACGAAGGCATACTGCAGGTGACAGAGACTAATTCTAACTTGATAAACAAAGGCATACTGCAGGTGACATAGTCTAATTCTGACTTAATAAACAAAGGCATACTGCTGGTGACAAAGTCTAATTCTGACTTGATAAACAAAGGCATACTGCAGGTGACATAGTCTTGTTCTAACTTGATAAACAAAGGCATACTGCAGGTGACATAGTCTTGTTCTAACTTGATAAACAAAGGTATACTGCAGGTGACATAGTCTTGTTCTAACTTGATAAACAAAGGTATACTGCAGGTGACATAGTCTTGTTCTAACTTGATAAACAAAGGTATACTACAGGTGACATAGTCTAATTCTGACTTGATAAACAAAGGCATACTGCAGGTGACATAGTCTAATTCTGACTTATTAAACAAAGGCATACTGCTGGTGACATAGTGCAATAATAGTGTAAACCCACTCAATACACTGGCCTATACATAATTAACACAGAGGTCAAAAGAAAGTCTCTTGGAAGGTACCGCCTAAGAAGTGTTTGTAAACATTATTTTCTTCTGTCTGCAACGTAAAAACAAGGAAGTTAATATTTTAGGTTTCGAAAAGTTCCCACTTGACATTTTGAATTGTTTAAGTGATTTACACTTTCATTAAAACAAAATTTTATGATAAATTTACAATACTGTGATTTTCAATATTTACATGATTCAGTAAAGTAAAACCTTTCTAGGGAAATTGCATCAGAACGTGTTCGTACAGCGTTCGTATACTTCAGATATGTACGAGTCACTCTACATTCTCGGGTACCCCACTATATCCGAATTCTGTGATACCCAGTAGTCAGATTGTCACATTCACCAAGCGGTCATCTGCCAAATGCACTTTAACTTACAAGATTTTAGCACAGTCACTTTTTAGTGATTCCCATGAAATTAATTGACCGCTTCAAATGGAATATTTTTTTTTCTGGAAATGTAATTCCTTACTGTTATCATCATCAGCATCACGTGCTACGTTGTTATAGGTTACCACCTCGTTCTCATCCGGGTCCCTTTGTGTAATTGCATCATTTTGCTTACGTCTGTAAACGTGTAGAGAAGAAAGACAAGCAAAATAGAAAAAGAAACAAAGAATGGGACAAAAGCTTTCATCAAAGCTACACGTGTATGCTTTAGGACTAACACTGCACCAATCCATCCATATATTATTCTACGATAAACATGACTGGCTGTCTCAATTCACCATCGACTTACTTAATCTATACACAGGAGTAAAATCTAACAGCTCTTCAATTGTTTTAGTAAAATGATTACAAATACCACTTTTTGTGCTTATAATCGAAGCAAGAAATTTGTTCACAAGTTCAGTTGTAAATTAATTCTTTCTACGAGCTCGTTATCAAATTCTTGTGCAGCCAAACTACTAAAATTTGGGAAAATACTAATCATTACACAAATAATAAATATTAGTAGTAGTAATGTTAGTGATAGGTAAGGACATTGCACTACAATTACACAACGCTTATTTATTTTAAAGGTTCAAATAATTAATTATACACGGGATTTGAACGTTTAATTCATGCTTCATATTCATTGGACCTCGCCGCCTGCGATTTGAGGTGTTTGCTCGATTGAAAAAGGATCTACTAGGAAGCCACCATCCGCTTTGTTTCAAACATGGATATATCGTCAGAGGAAAAAATGTCAATAACGCCGGTTGTTATTTCGAAACAAAAATAACTTATTTGACGTCAACGCCGACGTCACAACTACGTCTTGACCTGAGTCACAGATGCTTTACTGCACGTATGAAAATCATTGTTTGTAAATTATTTTTCACAATATCATAATTGTTTTTTGTGTAATGATAAATTGGATATGAGAATAACATTAAAGTGTATCTAGCTTCGTTTCTTGTTATGGGTCTGTCTCCACAATTACATACCACGTGTACAATTCTAATTTTGTCTATTAAAAGTTGACATATTTACCTTTTCCGGATAAACAACACACTGCCTACCAATAAAATACAAATCAAAACAGCAGCAGCAGCAACAATACCTCCAATAACATAAGTGATCTTCATGCCCTCTTGTGACAAAGCTGCAGAAAAAGAAAGCTATAACCACACTTTCGTTGCATTTTACGGAGGCCATTTATGTTCATAGTCATACCGTCATGACGTCACACAAAAACATGCCGCATATTTGACACTGGCTGTGTTTATCTCTATATAGTAAACTAATAACTTGTTTCAGTATAATATTTACAAATCATATACACAAATACAGACATTATTTATAAGCTCTACAAAATTACATCAATTTTTTAAAGAAGTTTTGATGGTAACGGAGCTTGTCTGTAAATGTAATGGCTGTCACTTGTATCGAAATTTTGTTGTAACTGAGATTGTCTGTAATTTGGATGAATTTCCTTCCTTTATTGAACGTTAACTAACGCAAATAAGCAGAAACTAAGACAAACAAAAGACCTGTGTAAGATTATAAAACCGTATCATAATTCTCAGAGAAAAATTAATACCGAAGCCTGTTTCATAAAAACTGCAAGAAGCATGCAGGAGGTACATGAAACGGTTATATGGGATGTCAAGCTGTTGAGACACTTTCACATATCAAATTACGCATAGTTAATCTTAAGTAATACAAAGTCTCCATAACTGAGTATAACATCTTAGGGGAGAGATGTAGGTATGAGAGGGTATGAGTACAGGGTGCCTGTAATCAACGAGTGCATAAATATATATGTGTATATATGTACCAAATGTTTAAATTGTAATCAAACAATTCAACGGCAACCACTTCACATCATGTATTGATAGCTAATGCATTAAACCCATGCTAAACATTTATACGTACATATATACAAATACATTTAAGATATTACAATAAATTAATTTAAAAAAATACAACAATGTACCACGTAAAATCATAACAAGTAGAAATAAATTAATATAGCCATGAAAATAACACGTCATACTAATTAAAGGCATTCATATTATCATGAAATAATCAAAATTATCTAAACCATCATTGATATCGTACTCGTGAGTTATTATATGTTTAAAATATCTTAAAAAATGACACTAAGTACTCTCTATATAAACGTTCTGATTTAGTATACTTTTAAGTAATATAGAATCTACATCAGTAGAGGAATATAGGATCTAAGTGTAATGTAGAACCTTTTGTGCATGTTGCCATGGTTTTGTTAAAATTAAATATTGAAATTTCTTTCTTATTGCCATTGAAACGCTTCGCTTAATTTTAGTCACGACTGACAAAGTAAGTTTTACGAAAGATGTCTAATCAACAATAATACATGATAAATGGTCAGTATGTTATACACACACAAGACAACCTTAACAGGTGAAGGTAATGTAGATTGAAATAATGAACTCACCTCGTGTGCAATCACTGCCTTCATATCCCTCACTACATCCATGTAGACAAGATCCTGAAAACTGTTCACACGTCATATTAACACAACTTGTGCTACATGCTACCTCACACATATCTCCATAGTAACCATTTATACACCCATCTGTACACGTTCCATTGTTATCATAGCAACGACGTTTCCTGGTTGAAGGCAAGCAAGTTGAACTGCACTCATCAATACATGTGTTACCATAGTGATCATCTATACATCCATCTAAGCAACGTGCTGTCTGCCAGTCACAGTGCTGGTTTGTACAATTTTTGCTACAAGAATGTTCACAATGTGTACCATGAAGTTTCATAGAATTACATCCATCAATGCACGCGCCGTCTTGTATAGAACATGTAAGAACACTGTTTCTACTTTTACAAGACTTGGGACACGATTTAGAGCAGTCTGACAAGTATTTTCCACCTTTGCACACATTACAACTCTTGTTTTTCTGATCACATTCTAAACACTTCCAATCACATCGTTGGTCACATTTTTCTCCCCAATATCCTTCTTCACAACCTAATGTACATGCACCAGTTACGGGGTCACATGTTTTACCTTTGCAATCACCAGAACATTTAGTACAATAGTTTGTATTTATAGGAAAGAATCCTGTCATACATTTTGTGCATTCACCAAAACCTCCACGTTCATTACTTGTACATTCTTCACAGTGTGCAACTTGTAAACTACATGAACAGCAGTGGCTGTTTTGTACGAAGTACTCAGAACTTTTGCACGATGTACATTCGTTATTTTTACAGTTTTCTTGTGAACATTCACAGTCTTTGTTGATGTTATCAAACCCCTTTTGGCAGGATTTACATTTCTCAGAACCATCACAATGGCAATTATCAGGACACTTGCACTGTTGTCCCGAAAAACCATCAACACATCCAAAGGTGCAATCTCCAGATTTATCATCACACGTGGAGTTTAGACAATTCTGTAGACAATCATTGTTACAACGGTAATATGAGTAAAGAGTATTATAGCCATATTTGTTTGGAACACAAGCCGTACATTTATACCTGTAATCACGTTGACATGACCGACATTCCGTATCACAATTAAATGTACACCAATGCCCACTCTTACCATCAGCACAACTTTCCTCACAGTAACCATCAGTCTTTCTGCATGACGTTCCTGGTTTACATTTTGTACATAACTTCTCACAGTTATTTCCCCACCGACCGACAAGACATTCTGTGCACCTTGTTCTTGTACATGATGCACACATTTCTGCACATTGTTTACATTGATTATTATCAAGGTATGAACCTTTATCACACGACTGACACATACCCGTATTTCTGTCGCATCGTGCACAGTGTAGAGGACATTTTGTATCACAACTATCTCCATACAATCCTTCTACACAATCCAAACATCGTCCATTTATTTCACAGTCTTTATCTTCACACTTTTCAGAACATTCTTGAAGACATTGATTGTTACCGTAGAAACCTTTGGTACAAATTACGCAATCCACATTTGATGTACAACTCTGACAGTTTTCCGGACATTTAACGCAAGAATTTTCTTTCAGATAGTAACCTATTTGACTACAGCTGCTACACTTGTTATCACCACTACACGTGTCACATTCAGCGGGACATTCATAACATTGTCCAGACATCAGACGGTATCCTGAACGACATACAATACACATATCTGTTCCTACACAGGATTCGCATCTTTCTTGGCATTGTATACATTTTGTATCGTGCATAACATAACCATAACTACATGATGTACACTTGTCATTTGTACTGCACGCAGAACATCCTAAAGGGCATCTTAGGCATTGTCCCCCGGAAAGATAGTATCCCGTGTTACATGACATACATTTTATTGCCGAATCACACGTAGTGCAAGAACTAAAACACGATGTGCATGATGTACCACTTAGGAAATATCCCGACTCACAGGCTGTACAGGTTTCTTCAGAACTACACATGGTACAGGGAGCGGTACAAGGAATACAACCTGAACCTTGGAGATAGAATCCCTCTCTGCAAGATGTACATTTTCCTTCTGATTCACACATGACACAGAAATCCATGCATTTATAACAGTTGCCATCATCATGTAGATAATATCCATCATTACATGCATCACATGAATATCGAGATGAGCAAGTTTTACAATTATTCATGTTAGTAGAACAAGCATAGCAAACTCCGCTAAGGTAATACCCGTCCTCACAGGACATACACACATTCCAACCACTACAAGATTTACATCCTTCTCGACATTGTTTACATCTAACATATGACCAATATTCACCCTCCTCGCATGTCTGGCTATATTCCACTGAAATGGTTATAAAAGCAAGCGATGATAAATGATGACAATGAATATAAATAGAAATAACAATTATATATTCACCATAGCAACAATATAGATAAAGTATAAAATGACAAAATAGACCGCATCGATACAATTTGACAATTGGCTTGAAATTTTACTATTAACTAATATCGATGAAAGAAAACTAAGATATAAACATGAACTTCATCCACAATAAAAGGTTGAAATTTGTTCATTAATCAAGTGTCAGTATACGCAATATTTGAAATATCTAAATACTATATTGTAAAAATATTAAATTTTGTTTTTTGTTCAAAACATTCACTGCTCGAACAAAACAAAATGATACTCACCTCTTATTACTATAAAAAATGCCAAAATCATACAAAGTGCTTTGTAATCCATTCTGGGCCTAGAAATGAATTATAATACAATATATACATATATACGTGTATACGTATAATGAAAAATGTCTGCGTTGTAAAAATGTACAGCAAAAAAACTGAAAATGAAAAAAAGATTCCCACATTAACACAAATTTATTTTCACAACCAAATGTTAACCGTGTCAGTAAATATCACATCAACGCTGTTGGTACGGCTAAAACAATTCACCGATCCTTTGTTGCGTCTTCATAATATTGTTCCGTATTGAAGTAATAAAATTGACGTAATTATAATGAAACGCTTTATATGTTGAATAAATCAATTATAATAATTATGATGCACACTTTGGAACATCCACAAACAAACATTAAATATAGAGTTAGTGCATGTTTAAAGTCAAACTCCATTTTCAATACGAGAATATTAGAATTGTTTTTCTAATATCAACGTTAATCGCAGAATCACGTTACAGTTAATAAAAAATAGAATTCATAAAATATATTTTTTGATAGTAACTATGTCCATAGTAGAAAAGGATATAGACAATTTTAATTGTTTAATTACCTCTTTATCACTATACGATCATTGACAAACATGAACACTAAAATCTCCCTCATTTTTGAGAGTACTGGTCTACATTGAACTGAGGTTGTAAAACAGGTGAAATATCTCTGAGCTTATATCTTCATTTTTAAGGAGAACTTTCATGAAGAATATATTACTGTTTAATATTTAAATAAAAATTACGATAAATTTTGCTGACGGATTAACAACATCTTTTTACGTAATTAATATCTTTATTTTTCATCATAACTCTGTCCTTACCTTTTTTTTCGTTGATATCCAAACAATGAAATAAAAAAACAAGTCTTTCCAATGATATTATTACATCCACTCTTGGATGCTGTGCAGTAAGTGAACTGTGAGTTAGCAAACTCTTTAAAGACACATAAACGCGAATAAGGAAGTTTTAAATGTTACCGAAGCAGGAAAATTCTAGAAACATACGTTATACATTTCATAAATGTAATTATGTTGGTTTAATTATTAAGGCTTCATTTACTAACCTTCAAAGGGATGCAACAAGGATTGGAGACGATTCGTGATAAACTTTCAAACCACATTGTTTACATCTGTTACATGGTTGATAAATTACTGATAAAACGGGTTCGTTCGAGTGAAGAACAACATAAAGACACAATTGAAAATGATTGAGATTTAAACATGTTATGGTTTGTACACAATGTGATTGTTAATTAAACAAATGCCTTTCCTATGTAAAACCTTCAAAAGTTATATTGTTGTATCACTTTAATTGATTCCTTCATTAAATGTGGAAATTTTCATTATACATGCACGGTGAAATATTCACTATTGTCTCGCTGAATAACAACAATGCTATGTGATGGGAAACAACTGTTTAATTGTAAACAATTAAAGGCACCATTATTTAGAAGAGTTATTTGCCTTCGTTGGAAAGTCGGTTCATTTTGAATAGAAATAATTAATGCCAGAAAAGAAAAAAATAAACATAGAGGCAAACATTCACATTCGATGATATGGCCGAATAAATCGATGTTTGTAACTTTGGCATGAAATATTTTGTTTTATAGGAACGTCTCTTTGTTTCTATGAGTGGAAAACGTGACCTTCGTGACAATTCAGACTTATGGTATCTATGGCTTAAGAATTAAACAAGTTCTACAAATGCCTGAACAAATCAAAACCATTTATTTGGTGTTGCGAGGTTCCGTTCGATCAAATGAAATTGACGATTTTCGGTGGAAAAAGATAAAACATTTGCTTCATTGTTTTTGAATTGGACAAGGTGCTTATTGGTTATGTGTAGTGTAATGTATTAACTATCCGTAGACCACCAGTTATTGGAAATTTGAGTGATTTCTGAAAAAATTACGATGCATTATGGAAATCTACACAGCATAGAATTGATTTTGCGCGTATGAGATGTAATCTCGAAGTCTAGAATAATTTTGAGGTTTTTATACACAAATGTCAGACTGACCACATTGGTTTTTGTCACTTGCGTCGAGACACTGCCATTTTTAATGGTTATGAACAATGATTAATTCAAAGAAGTAGAAAAACCAGCATAATATGACAAATCCTTGTGTAACCTAACGTGAAGGCCCGCGCGTACTGTAGCCTTAGCGATAAAAGCTTCTTTTCCTTTTGAATAAATGCCAGTCAAACTTATTCTAATTACGATGCGATCATCCAAAAAGTTTTAATTTCAGAACTTCATTGAAACCTAAAAAGAACAGAATAACAGTAAAGTCTGTCAAATCTCATATTAATATATTTTACGTTAGGATTAAACGCGCAGGTCTATGGGCGTTTTCGTGCACAGGGAATTTAGTTCAAGAATAATTCCCAGATTCTCAGAGTAACACTGCGCACAAAAATAATGTAATTATTAATTTAAAGGTTAGTTATACTCACAGTACTTTGGTTATTAATTTACAGAATTTCTTCGTACCAATGCCTGCAGAACTTTGATTTCATAAAAAATACCTTTTAAAAACCGGAAATATGATATTATCCAATATTCTATCGTGTACATAGAACACCACGAAGATTGACGAATATTTAACACATGTGTTACAAAATTTCAATTATAATATTATACATGTACATACCTGATCTTGTACCTGAAATACATACATACTCATCGAAAACTTGTCGATATTTAAAAAGGGAGAAAACTCCGGTGGAATAGTGTTAGTGTTAGGGAATGAAAGAGTTGTCTCTCTTTGTATGATATAACACACCGATGTAAACTTTCATACCAGTGAACGATTTTCCTACAGAGTAAATTAAATATAATGAACATATAGATACATTTACTTACAAGTACACATCTCACCGACGTTAGATAAGTCTTTATATGACGGTACTATTTTATTGTACCATTTCCAATCTATCTGAGAAACAGAACTGCGACCCGGGTCTGGTAGGTGTAAGTATTGCTTATCTGACTTATAGAGAGCCTCGCGGCCTCATGGAGTACTGATGGATAGAGTGATGTAAGAGGATGTGAACACAAAGTCGCAGACTGATCTCTCTGTCTCATAGATCTTATATATATATATGCATGCCTAATCCATTCTATCCCAACAAGAAGTGATGTTGCCTCTTTAATCTGTTGGATTGATAGACTTAATTTGCCTGGTTTGCCAAGCTTGCAAATGATTTGTTATGAATGTAGAAAATGATTGGTCACTATTTTATCTTTCTAGCGATATAATTTAATCATTTGATTGGTTTATTTTTTATCCAAAATGTGTATTAAATATTATATTAAATAAATATGGAGTACTCAAAAGGGAAAGATCTTCGTTACTGTATTTTGAAATAAATCGTGTATAAAAACATTAAACTTCGATAAAAGAACAACATTCAGTTAAGACGATTTAACTCAAAACTTGATTTGTTAATTCAGTCTTATAAAATAATTATTACTCACCACTTTTATTCAAATTAATGATGATCGCCTAATATTAAAGAAGATAAATAATTTACGGTTAAATCTTGACTTAGAAGGGTTAAACATATTTTCTTTTGTACTCTAGGTGTTAAAGGCTTGCAAAGGCACGATGTGTATAAATGAAATAGTACAAGAAAAACAACACACACAACACATCAACCTTCCCAAATCTCCAACCGAACATCCATCCAAAACACACACGACCAAACAAAATATGACGCATATAGTCTCCCATAGAGTTCCGCCTTAGAACGGTCAATAGCAAAGTTACAGGGCACTTAACAGAATAGAAACGTGGTGTATGTCTGACGCGTGGAAAGTTACGTGTACCATACGAGGTTAAATTCCGGTATGAATAGATACCAGACCGTTAATGATGAGTTATGAGAAGGAGGGTCGGATAGAATCCTGAAATAAGACACAGAAGCATATATATATGAAAACACAATACGGCACATGACGATTAAAGACAAGAAAAAAAAACAAAAAGTTGGTATGCATAACCTACACATACAATCTACCCTGTGACAATCTCACCGAGGCAGTTGACCTATTTTAATAATCTAAAACTGTGGCAAAACCATGACTGACATCACATGAATGCGATGTCTGAGACATGATGGTTCGTGAGTATTCCTTAACCAATCTGTTACGATCCGGGTTAACTTACCAGATTCAAAATAAATCGCCAGATGACATCTGTTAGTAAATGTGCGTGAATGTCATTAGTTAAGCTGAGTATTTTAAGTTATCATTTCAGACGCATTTACTAACAGGTTCATACAAATTCGCAAAGACACACCCATACACGTGCATTAGACTAATTAATCAATCAATGATTCATGATATTGCGGCTGTAATTGTCGATGATATAACATTAAGTGTCATGTGTTCTTAAACATTTAACAGTAAAATTATTATAAATTATTACGACCACTTCAGAACACAATGGGTGGAAACGGAAACTTATCAAGTACCATTGAATCTAAATTTTCATTTCAATCGTTGCAGACTAATTTGGCATATCATCATAATGTGATCAAAGTCACACGCGGATGTTAAATCCATGTATAAATTCATTTTTAAGTATTTGTATGTTCGGATTCTGTCTAAGTTAGATATGAGATCCTAGTTATACATTCGAACAATGAGGTGAAAACTAGACAAACAACCATATAAGCTATAGCAAACTGCATGAAAACTAACAAAATAAGTACGGCATATGAAATGTTCCACTTAAATCAATTTGTGTACAGACCTTTATATATTTGTATATATGAACTCCATTATCAAGTTAGACCTTCAGATGTCAAGTGATGTTGTTCTATTTCAAAAGCAATAAAAACGCTCGAGTAAAAAATGACTCGGTAATGAATTCGATGGAGAGTTTGTTTATATAAATGTCCAGCTGTTTAGTTTACAACAAGCCGACAGAAACACTATTTTTACGTTTTATGTGAATAATAATTTCATGATGTAAAAATATTTTATATCATATCAGAAGTCATCTATGATGGCATGATTGGAGATAATTTCGCCTTCCGATACCAATATCCGTTTGTTCGTCTTGTGCGAATGTATTGAGATATTCAAAAGTATGACCATCAGTGATATTGATAAATATTTTGTTGGCAGGAATAAGGAAATTCAACGATAACAACAAATTGATAACAACTGATCAGAAGTTGATAACAACAACATGTTCACCAAACGTTAAACAAGCCAACAATATAAGCTAAGCACACTAAGAATATACAGTCAACATGCCATCAATATACACTAATCACAATATCAATATACACTAAACAAACTATCAATTTACACTAAACACACTATCAATTTACACTAAACACACTATTATTACACTATACGCACTATCAATTTACACTAAACACGCTATCAATATACACTAAAGACACTATCAATATACACTAAAGACACTATCAATATACACTAAAGACACTATCAATATACACTAATCACAATATCAATATACACTAAACACACTATCAATTTACACTAACCAAACTATCAATTTACACTAAACACACTATCAATATACACTATACGCACTATCAATTTACACTAAACACGCTATCAATATACACTAAAGACACTATCAATATACACTAAAGACACTATCAATATACACTAAAGACACTATCAATATACACTAATCACAATATCAATATACACTAAACACACTATCAATTTACACTAACCAAACTATCAATTTACACTAAACACACTATCAATATACACTATACGCACTATCAATTTACACTAAACACGCTATCAATATACACTAAAGACACTATCAATATACACTAAACACGCCAACAATTTCCATTACATATATTTCATTTTGTTTTGAGTTTTGCTTTTGAGAACAAATGTAAAAAACAACAATACATGTAATACTAAATACATATATTTTAATACGATATCATACAGTTAGGGCATGTGCAAGTATAAAAATAGGTTGCATGCTAATAATTCACTCTGCAGTTTAGGAATTACCGATTCAGAAGAAACAATTCACATAAAACTTTGTTTACAGTATGCCACAAAATATTTCATTTTCTGTTAGACTGAACTATTGCCATAACGCGATATTGTCATTATAAATAACAAGTAATAATATATGGATAGTATAATCTTCCTGTGGTTGTTTGAAAACTGGTTTAAAAGTAATAAAATAATAACTGGGAGGATTCAAAGACTGGAAATGATCAATGCTATTCATGGCGAATGTGTCCATTAAAGTCAACATAAAATTGGGAGGAAAAGAATCTATGTGAAAATGACACTTAAACAATAAATAATTGTTAGGGGTGAATATGGAAATTGTCAGAACAATAATCAAGTCAGAGAAAACACAATAAACAAGTTAGTAAAATATACAATGTATTTGTTAGGGGTGAATATGGAAATTGTCAAAACAATAATCAAATCAGAGAAAACACAATAAACAAGTTAGTAAAATAAACAATGCATTTGTTAGGAGTGAATATGGAAATTGTCAGAACAATAATCAAGTCAGAGAAAACACAATAAACAAGTTAGTAGAATAAAAAATGCATTTGTTACATTTATAAAAGCATTCATAAATAGGTAACGTAAATGATATTTAGAAAAATCAGAGTAAAGTAATGACACGTAAATATATTTATATATTTGCTTTATGAATTGTTATGGTGTTGATAGTCCTTTGAGGAAAGTGGAAAAGTCACAATGGATAAGGAAATGGTTGTTGATCAATATTGTAAGTATATTGCTTAATACACAGCAAATATGTAGAATATATCTTGTGTAGACATTTCAGGTGAAAGCAAACAGTACATACTGGGAAAACTTCATTTTATTTATATGAAGGAAATATATAAAACAAAAATTAAAAAATGTCATATTTACAAAAGGAAATGTTAGTAGGATATGCGTGCACTTCTAGCTTTCATGTAATATTCAGTGTTCACCCGATATTCATTATTGTCAGTACAATATGTTATTGTGTAGGCTTGAATAATAATAGTCTCAATCAATGTACATTTCATACGCATTTAGTTAATAACAAATATACAAGTATGTTTGGTAATGTATGATGTATGCATTTAGTTAATAACAAATATACAAGTATGTTTGGTAATGTATGATGTAAGCATTTAGTTAATAACAAATATACAAGTATGTTTGGTAATGTATGATATAAAACTAATGTACACTATAAAATAGTCAATGTGAGATAATTGTTTAATTAACTGTAAAATAGTCTTCTTGTTTGTTTTCAATGATTTTCGTTTAATTTTACATAATTATACAAATGCATAAAATACTCCATTGAACATACTAACGTACCACACAACTTTAAGTGTTGTAGACTTGTTACACGATTTTTTATTCTTTATTTTTCATTAGCATTCAATCCACAATAATTAGAGTCATCTACGTCACATTGTCTTAAATGCTCATACACGGAAGCTTGTCCGCTTTCTGAAATGAAACACGTACTTATCATGTTTTTCAGATGTTTGATAAGTAAAATTCTTGAAGCATACAGAACGTCCATATAACTAAACCACAAAAGATCCGCACTGTTTTAATTACAAAATGACTTTATATATATGCTATGTCAAAATATTGTTCAAATATTTATAACCAAAACAGTTCAATTCATATGTGCCTTTAACTGGGAAACGAGCCTAGTACCTGGTGTTTGCAATGCTTTTATATGTATTTACATAATCGTATCATAACCTAAGAGTGGATGCATACATGTATACGTAGTTGATTACCTGCATTCATTGGAATGTAATCTTTATCTGTATCAATGTCATTCTGGATGTTTGATCTTTCATCTACTTGTTCATATACAACAACTTCTTCCGTGCCAGCCTCGACATTTGCATTATCTATGTGGGTACAGATTTAGTAATTTGTTACACGGATTTATTTTCTATGACCACATTTCTTATCTTTCGTTTTCATTTTTCTTGTCTCTAAATTTCGCCGAACAAAATCAGAAGGTAGGCGGTGTTCAAACTTACCTGATGGAAAATGACGCCTTTCTAGTGAATAAGTATAGCAGTGGTTTCATCATTCTAACACTTCCACAAAAATCTAGAATATTCGTGCTATTCTATGCATAAATGTTGGAATTCAGAACAAATGTATCAAAAGCAAAGTACGATTGAAAAGATAAAATGCACTTTCTAACTGCTAGTGAAACAATCGAACAGACAGGCACATAATTATATGTCATTCGCTTATGAGGACCGCTATGAAAGTCAGTTTATTGATTGCGAGACAGAAATGTATAAAGATAATTACGTTCGTTAGTCCGAATAACCTTGACATTACTTTCCGTGTCAACATCCATTTGTTCATACACTGCACCTTCAGTAGCTACGTTCACTCCATCTAAGAATTTAAATTAATAGTTTCAATAAGAATGACATGTAAAAAATATGATCAGCAATCGCAATGCCTGAAATTCCAAATTTTCACCTTTTTTAAACGACCATGCTTAATAACGAATTGATCATTTACAATTGGTTCGGTCAATATAGCTACTTACTAGGTTAAGAAGATGAATACATGTATACTAGTATTAAAGCAGAAGAGCGGTTATATGTCCACGTGAATTGCAAACATCAATAAAAACGAATTTTCAAATAATTATTCGGAAGCATCATCATTGATATGTTTCAATGTTAAAATATTAATTTGCATTTGGACAGGTATTATAAAGAAATAATTAATACAAACATGCCTAGTCTCGTTAAATCTGATAAAATTGTCTAATAAATGAATTTGATGGGTTGAGGGACCTAGCTTGTGTGAAACAAACTGTTTTGTTGGCTATGGTGTTTTTGAAGAGGAGAGAATTATTGTGGATCGTTTTGCTTTTTAGGTATTTCTATAAACTTTTGTGTTGAATGTTTGTGCACGTATCCATTTGTGTCCAGACTATGTATATTGTAGATTGAAAGATGGCTATTTCGCATGAGTCCTTTTTCTTTTGTTATCTCTAATTGCTTAATATATTTCAATACAGATGTATATGTGTAGCGTAACACTTGTTCTGGAAATTAATTAGAGGCTAAAGTATGTTTTACAATTGGTGCTTGAAGAATGTACAAGTTGTATATGAAACTAAGTGGGTAAGAAATCGTCACGGAACTTAATTATTAGAAACTCAACAACACCGTCTTTAGATTTTCCTTATACAAATTGTCCCATGTGTTGCATATGAAAGGAAACATTTCATTCTCACGTCATGTTGCATTGTATACTCAATGAAAGCTGTTTAGAAATATAAATTATATTATAAATTACCGATTCAAAATTTTTATTCATGTGATCATTAAGCCAAAAATTAAATGTGTTAATAGAATTTATTTTGTGATTAAGTGAACTTTAAATGTAAATACTTACCACTTTGATGTGTTACATTAGATAAAGCAACATTTTCCGATGCACCATCAGTTTGACCTTTCACCTCTCCGGTAGATTTGTCCTTTGGAGATCGACTTAAAAAATATAAAAAAGTAGATACACATCATTGGTGTGAAATTAGGAGATTGTATATATCTAACAGTTGTAGGTGTTGATATGTTCTGATAAAGAATATACGATGTATTACGCAGATGCATTTACATACACAGTAGAATTCGTTATTAAATCTCATATCAAGATGTCAAAAATCCATATTCTGTTGTGTAGTTTTAAGTTTGCATTTCGTAAACATTACATTGCCATATGTTTTACTTTCTTTGGCAAAAAACAACAACTATACTACAAAAAAAATTCATGTTTTCGAGCATGTAAAAAAAATGATAACCACAACAACACACTGTGCACATTATATTTACCGGGCGCTTTTCACTGCCTTGAAAAGACCAGCAATGATAACTGATACAATTAGAACAATACCGACAGTTAGTGTTGTAATACCAACGTTATCAGTAACACCATTCTTTGACTTGTCTGAAACAGAAACAAGTGGTAGAATCGTAACAATAAATGTCGATCGATTATCTACATTCACTCCATTCAAGTTGTGAACACATTAATCAAGTTACATGAAGATGATTTGGCATCAGTGTTATATTTACATGTAGAATCATAAGTCAGTGAAATATAGCCCTATGACACCACATAATACTTTTACATCATTTAAAAAATAAAACAGAACGTATGCAGATAAAAAAAACCACAGAAAATGACGAGGGTATGATAAACGCAATTTGTTGAAAGAAACCCATGATGATTTCTAAAGATACATAGATCGTACTTCACTGTAAAGAGGAGAAGAAAGTAAAACTCAAATATATTCAGTTTCAACTAAATTTTGGACATATAATTTACACCTTTTCTCAGATCGTTGGATATTATTTAACTCCAAATGATTGCTATTTTCACGCCATTTATTAAGTCTGTTACACAACCACAAATAGAATATTTTTGATAAATGATGCTCATGTAATTGTTTGTATTTTGCTTTTCACTCTTTTTATGTATAAGTATAATTACAAAGATCAGGAGTATCTCATTTGCAATCAATAACTATCGGATTCCTTTAAACAATAGGAACTATCTCCGATAACGGCGCCTCGGGACAAAGAATATTATCATTTGGTCTATATCGAAATTGACTTTGTGTCGAGGTATAGAGAAAAGCGTTACTTAAAAAAATATTTGATTAACACATAAATCAACTTATTTAAAAGGTGCCAAATAATGATAATGATTTTTGTAGAACACTTTGACACTGTTAAAACAATTCAATTACATGTTTTATAATCTAACTGTAAAAATATTCTTGTTGAAAGTTTCGTTAAATTCTTAGAATTCTTAATGATATGCACTTAATACGTAAAATATTGAGCAAGCAGAAAAGAACTTATTTAATAATTTAAGAAAGTAACACTCTTTCAATATATCAGGGACACTACATTACAAGGATATGTGACTGCTAATCATGCACCGATGCATACCAATTATCCGGGCCGTGGTTATTCCAAGAGGGAAAGTGTAGAAACTGGTGAAAACCTATATATTGAACAAAAAAGAAACTTCATGTTACATATTTTTAATGTAATGAAAAGAAATCAACATGTCCAATGCCCTACATATGTTCAGGCGAACAATTGTATGTCAAATCAAACCAATTATTACTAAATTGTTCGCATTACACACAAAAAAGTTAAACTTTATTTTCTCGTGTGTACACGGGCTAGTATCATCCGTGTTTATAACATCAAACTTTTCAGTCTGATTTTATAGACTTTGTCGTCAATAAGAAATTTAGTTTTCTTTCTTTTGACATGCCTAGAATTGCACCAAATTTACGTGAACGTGTCATTGGAATGCTTAATGCTGGTATGGCAACGAATGCGGTTGCTAGGATTGTTGGCAGTTCTAGCCGTTCTATTTGAAACCTTAGGCAACGTTTCCAAGCAACAGGGCGTACGGAATATTTACCACGTAGCGGATGTTCGCGCGTCGTGACGCCTGGTCAAGACCGCTCTATCATGAACACACACCTACGCAATCGTTTTCAAACTGCCACTACCTCTGTCGCTAACACCCCTAGTACACTTATAACAACCGAATATCTGCCCAAACTGTACGCAATCGTCTGCGCGAGGGTGGTCCACGAGCATCAATGAACTAACACAAGCCTTGATCCAACATTTCACTGGCAGAAATCAACACACAATTCGGTTGTATGCGCCAACGATGCCAGGCAGTACTCGATGCTCAAGATGGCCATACCCAGTATTAATGTGTGATTTGGTCTACCATTTCAACCATTTCATCAGTTTTCCGTGTACGTAGACCAATGAAAATTTAAAAAAGTCACATTGAAATACTCTTGGAATACAAGTAAAAATAATTTAACGCTTCTTTCCATAATTACGTATATTTGCACTTAAACACAGCGAAAGTTTCTTTTTTGTTCAGTACATATATATATATATATCCTGATAAAGTATGCAACTGTCACTGATCAATATTATCGATTCTATAACAGCAGAAAAATAGTATAATATCTCATCTACAACAAAAGCATAAAATCTGATATACAGCAATAAAACAATATCGAGTAATATCGCATCTTATAATGTAGAGTAATACACATTTAAAGTAATATTTGTAACTGCTGACATGTTTTTGTTGAAAATAAAATTCATGATTTACCGTCTGCCCATTATAATGTTTCGCTGACAAAAAGAAAGATGCCTGTTTAACTATAAAATATTAATAGAACTATGGAAATACAAAAAATATAAAAAAGTGAAGGTAATGTGGATTGAAATAATGAACTCACCTCGTGTGCAATCACTGCCTTCATATCCCTCACTATATCCATACAGACAAGATCCAGAAAACCGTTCACACGTCATATTAACACAACTTGTACTACATGCTACCTCACACATATCTCCATAGTAACCGTTCATACACCCATCTATACACGTTCCATTGGTATCATAGCAACGACGTTTCCTGGTTGAAGGCAAACAAGTTGAACTGCACTCATCAATACATGTGTTACCATAGTGATCATCTATACATCCATCTAAGCAACGTGCTGTCTGCCAGTCACAGTGCTGGTTTGTACAATTTTTGCTACAAGAATGTTCACAATGTGTACCATGAAGTTTCATAGAATTACATCCATCAATGCACGCGCCGTCTTGTATAGAACATGTAAGAACACTGTTTCTACTTTTACAAGACTTGGGACACGATTTAGAGCAGTCTGACAAGTATTTTCCACCTTTGCACACATTACAACTTTTGTCTTTTTGATCACATTCTAAACACTTCCAATCACATCGTTGGTCACATTTTTCTCCCCAATATCCTTCTTCACAACCTAATGTACATGCACCAGTTACGGGGTCACATGTTTTACCTTTGCAATCACTAGAACATTTAGTACAATAGTTTGTATTTATAGGAAAGAATCCTGTCATACATTTTGTGCATTCACCAAAACCTCCACGTTCATTACTTGTACATTCCTCACAGTGTCCAACTTGTAAACTACATGAACAGCAGTGACTGTCTTGTACGAAATACTCAGAACTTTTGCACGATGTACATTCGTTACTTTTACAGTTTTCTTGTGAACATTCACAGTCTTTGTTGATGTTATCAAACCCCTTTTTGCAGGATTTACATTTCCCAGAACCATCACAATGGCAATTATCAGGACACTTGCACTGTTGTCCCGAAAAACCATCAACACATCCAAAGGTGCAATCTCCAGATTCATCATCACACGTGGAGTTTAGACAATTCTGTGGACAATCATTGTTACAATGGTAATATGAGCTATGAGTATTATAGCCATATTTGTTTGGAACACAAGCCGTACATTTTTGCCAGCCATTACGTTGACATGACCGACAGTCCGCGTCACAATTAGATGTACACGAAGACCCCGTTTTACCATCAGCACAACTTTCCTCACAGTAACCATCTGTCTTTTTGCATGACGTTCCTGGTTTACATTTCGTACATGACTCCCCACAGTTATTTCCCCACCGACCATCAACACATTCTGTACACCTTGTACTTGTACATGATTCACACATTTCTGCACATTGCTTACATTGATTATTATCAACGTATGAACCTTTATCACACGACTGACACCTACCCGTATTTCTGTCGCATCGTGCACAGTGTAGAGGACATTTTTTATCACAACTATCACCATACAATCCTTCTACACAATCCAAACATCGTCCATTTATTTCACAGTCTTTATCTTTACACTTTTCAGAACATTCTTGAAGACATTGATTTTTACCGTAGAAACCTTTGGTACAAAATACGCAATCCACATTTGATGTACAACTCTGACAGTTTTCCGGACATTTAACGCAAGAATTTTCTTTCAGATAGTAACCTATTTGACTACAGCTGCTACATTTGTTATCACCACTACACGTGTCACATTCAGCGGGACATTCATAACATTGTCCAGACATCAGACGGTATCCTAAACGACATACAATACACATATCTGTTCTTACACAGGAGTCGCATCTTTCTGGGCATTGTATACATTTTGTATTGTGCATAACATAACCATAACTACATGATGTACACTTGTCGTTTGTACTGCACGCAGAGCATCCTAAAGGACATCTTTGGCATTGTCCCCCGGAGAGATAGTATCCCGTGTCACATGACGTACAATGTGTTCGTGAATCACATGCAGTACACTGATCAGTGCACTTATTACACGTGTTACCATAGAGATAGTATCCCGTGTCACATGACGTACAATGTGTTCGTGAATCACATGCAGTACACTGATCAGTGCACTTATTACACGTGGTACCAGAGAGATAGTATCCCGTGTCACACGCTGTACATTGTGTTGCCGAATCACACGTAGTGCAAGGAATAAAACACGATGTGCATGATGTACCACTTAGGAAGTATCCCGACTCACAGGCTGTACACGTTTCTTCAGAACTACACCTGGTACACGGAGCGTTACAAGGGATACAATCTGAACCTTGGAGATAGAATCCCTGTTTGCAAGATGTACATTTTGATGCTGAATCACACGTAACGCACGAATCAGTGCACGAATTACACGTGGTACCGTATAGATAATACCCTGTCTCACACACTGTACACTTTGTTGCTGAATTGCACGATGAGCACGAAATTTTACATGGAGAACAAATAGTACCGTCGTAATAATATCCCTGATTGCATCTTGTACATTCATCCGTACACTCATAACATTTATTATCATCATGTAAGTAATATCCGTCATTACATGCATTACATGAATATCGAGATGAGCAAGTTTTACAATTATTCATGTTAGTAGAACAAGCATAGCAAACTCCGCTAAGGTAATACCCGTCCTCACAGGACATACACACATTCCAACCACTACAAGATTTACATCCTTCTCGACATTGTTTACATCTAACATATGACCAATATTCACCCTCCTCGCATGTCTGGCTATATTCCACTAAAATGGTTATAAAAGCAAGCGATGATAAATGATGACAATGAATATAAATAGAAATAACAATCATATATTCACCATAGCAACAAAATTAATAAAGTATAAAATGACAAAATGGACCGTATCGATACAATTTGACAATTGGCTTGAAATTTTACTATTAACTAACATCGATGAAAGAAAGCCAAGATATTAACATGAACTACAGCCACAATAAATAGTTGAAATTTGTTCATTAATCAAGTGTCAATATACGCAATATTTGAAATATCTAAATACTATATTGTAAAAATATTAAATTTTGATTTTGTTTTAAACATTCACTGCTCGAACAAAGCAAAATGATACTCACCTCTTATTACTATAAAAAATGTCAAAATCATACAAAGTGCTTTGTAATCCATTCTAGGCCTACAAATGAATTATATTGCAATATATATATTTATACATATATACGTGTATACCTATAATGAAAAATGTCCGCGTTGTAAAAATGTACAGCAAAAAAACCCAGAAAATAAAAAATAGATTCCCACATTAACACAAATTTATTTTCACAACCAAATGTTAACCGTGTCAGTAAATATCACATCAATGCTGTTGGTACGGCTAAAACAATTCACCGATCCTTTGTTGTGTCATCATAATATTGTTCCGTATTGAAGTAATAAAATTGATGTAATTATGATATAACGCTTTATTTGTTGAACAAATCAATTATAATATAATGCACACTTTGGAACATCCACAAACAAACATTAATTATGGAGTTAGTGCGTGTTTAAAGTCAAACTCCATTTTCAATACGAGTATATTAGAATTTTTTTTCTAATATCAAGGTTAATCCCAGAATCATGTTACAGTTAAAAAAAATAGAATTCATAAAATATATTTTTTGATAGTAATTATGTCCATAATAATTTTAATGATTTAATTACCTCTTTATCACTGTACGATCGTTGACAAACATGAACACTAAAATCTCCCTCATTTTTGAGAGTACTGGTCTACATTGAACTGAGGTTGTAAAACTGGTGAAATATCTCTGAGCTTATATCTTCATTTTTAAGAACTTTCATGAAGAATAAATTACTGTTTAATATCTAGAAAAAAAATAAGATAAATTTTGCTGACGGATTAACAACATCTTTTTACGTAATTAATATCTTTATTTTTCATCATAATTGACTTTAAAAAGTACGATGTTTTAAACACGGAGACCAATTTCAAGTTTTAAAATCTATGACTCTGACCTTACCTTTTTTTTCGTTGATATCCAAACAATGAAATAAAAAACAAGTCTTTCCAATGTTATTATTACATCCACTCTTGGATGCTGTGCAGTAAGTGAACTGTGAGTTAGCAAACTCTTTAAAGACACATAAACGCGAATAAGGAAGTTTTAAGTGTTACTGAAGCAGGAAAATTCTAGAAACATACGTTATACATTTCATAAATGTAATTATGTTGGTTAATTATTAAGGCTTCATATACTAACCTTCAAAGGGATGCAACAAGGATTAGAGAAGATTCGTGATAAACTTTCAAACCACATTGTTTACATCTGTTACATGGTTAATAAATTACTGATAAAACGGGTTCGTTCGCGTGAAGAACAACATAAAGACACATTTGAAAATGATTGAGATTTAAACATGTTATGGTTTGTACACACTGTGATTTTTAATTGAACAAATGCCTTTCTATGTAAAACCTTCAACAGTTATATTGTTGTATCTATATCACTTTAATTGATTCCTTCATTAAATGTGGAAATTTTCATTCGTGATTATGAATCCTAAAATATACATATACATGCACGGTGAAATATTCACTATTGCCTCGCTGAATAACAACAATGCTATGTGATGGGAAACAACTGTTTAATTGTAAACAATTAAAGACACCATTATTTAGAAGAGTTATTTGCCTTCGCTGGAAAGTCGGTTCAATTTGAATAAAAATAATTAATGCCAGAAAAGAAAAAATAAACATAGAGGTAAACATTCACATTCAATGATATGGCCGAATAAATCAAATGTTTGTAACTTTGGCATGAAATATTTTGTTTTATAGGAACGTCTCTTTGTTTCTATGAGTGGAAAACGTGACCTTCGTGACAATTCAGACTTATGGTATCTATGGCTTAAGAATTAAACAAGTTCTAAAAATGCCTGAACAAATCAAAACCATTTATTTGGTGTTGCGAGGTTCCGTTCGATCAAATGAAATTGACGATTTTCGGAGGAAAAAGATAAAACATTTGCTTCATTGTTTTGAATTTGACAAAGTGCTTATTAGTTAAACAAACTTGGTACATTTTGGAAGTCTATACAGCATATGGATGATAAATGTGTTTTAGTCCGTACGCCATTTTACGCCTAATGTACCACCATAAAACTTCCCTTCAATATGCTAGCTCGCTATGGTTGGATTAAGAATTAAAACTCATCCAATCTACACTGCGACACACGTGTACTTGTATCAAGTACTCAACCATATCAAAAAAGGATTTTCATGAACCGATATTTTGAAAGAAAAACTGCTGCCATGATGAATCAGGTTAAATTCAATGATATAAAATTACATGGCAAAAAAAAACTCGGGAAACCTGCGTTACTGTGTAGCAATGAATGACAATACGAATAATTATCATCTACCGCACAGATCTACCAATATGAATAAATACAAAATTTCTGAGGAAAAATAATGTTGTGTTGTTATCGTATTTCGCTCCAAATTAAAATTTATTCCATTCGATCCAGTATTTGATGTTACGTGTATGTTACAGTGTGTTAAATTTTATACCTAAATCATTTTATACCTAATGCCCCTCAATACCTTATAATAACATGATCAAATTAATACTCGTCAATACACCACGCAAAATCACCAGCACCCAATTGTATATAACATTGGTTAACTTTTACCACTGGATTAAATCAGAGTTTTTGTTAAAACTTTGGTTAAATGTTCGGTTAGCTGTTGTAAAAAATTTTGTTTAATCGAATGTTGTTTTTGTTAAAGCTCAAATAAATCTAACCCAAGTCTAAGATGCTGGTTAAATCTTAACATAAACGGTAACCAGTACCAAAATGGCAGCCCTTTTTAAATGTTTAAATGATTTTTTAATGGTTAGTAAACCAAAATGGTTAAATTTAACCTTGGGTTAAATTAACCATTTGGTTAAAGTTAACCAATGTTTATACAATTGAGTGCAGAAATCGTTTTATTTTATTCAATTTGATCCAGTGTTTAATGTTACGTGTAGTTACAAACGGATTTAGTAAAACTTTTCTAAAATGCTCAGATTTACGTATAATTTATGTCTAAGAAATAGTTTTATTCTTAATTTCAAGTTTCTCGGAGTAACGTGCAGTGTTTTGATTTCAAAAATAAAACTTTAAAATCGATGTGATGTCTTCCCAGTATTTTATCATGCTCATAGACCTGCGCGTGTTCATCTGGCAAAGACTGGAAAATAAATCATAAAACTGTTATTCAATATTGACCGTATATTGGAACTTAAATACACCGGTGCTCAAAAAAGAACTGGTCTAGAACCAAGGGAGCAAACTCCGATCTGATATTTTTTGAGAGTTAAAGAGTTGTTTCCCTTTGTATGATTTACCTAAGTAAACCCCACGTAAACCTTCTTGTTGCTAAGCGGTAAAATGAAAATAGTAAACATTGTATTTACTTGTACACACCCTCAAACAGACGATTTCCAAATTATTACATTTAAATATGGCGGCTAGAAATTAATTCCTTCAATTCTTTGTGTACGTGCATTTCTGTATTTTTTTTTCACCTGAGTTTAACATTGTGCTAACAGCCACCGTCACCTGGAGACTTTTCAGCTTGAACTGTGAAGGTAGGTTCCAGGCACACACCTGGGTACAATCATCGACTTTCCGTAAGCTAGCTGGACATCTTCCTCATGTGTGAAACTTGTCTGGTCTCGATTTGAATTAGAACTCACAACAGCTGGACAAAGACTTACAAATTAAATAGAAATAATTAAGGAAGGAAGGAAGGAAGCAAGGAAGGAAAAAGAAAGAAGGACGGAGGAAAGAGGGAAAGAAGGAAGGATTTTTTTCTATCTAACAGCTTACAAATTAAGTAGAAATAATTGGTAGACTTTCATATAAAAAATGTACCAAGTCTACCAGAAATGGCATAGAGGCACTGTGAACATGCGTTTGTTTGGTTTAATGCCGAACGAGGCTTATTAACATCTTTAACACTCCGTTAACTTTGGGTCGAAGTTCAGAACTCAATCGGGGGAAATATTTGTTTATAAATACACAACAAGTGTTGTTTTTATTTTGACATGGAAACTAAAAGTAAAACTGATAAAAATCGACGTAATTCTCCATAGAAATGAAATACAGAAGAACGTTTTGTAATCTGAGCTTGTTCGGATACACAAAAATGTTCGGATTGGAGAGGGGTTCGGAATACAAAGGTTATGGATTGCAAAGGAATTTTAACACTAAATACATGACAAAAATCCGACCAGCTGACGTGTTCGGTTTAGAGAGGATTCCGGATTGGAAAGGTTCAGATTTGGGAAGTTTGACTGTATAATACAGTAAAACTCCTGAAAACCGGACTCCTTCCGGGCTGGGAAAAAGTCCGGTTTTCAGAGAATTCCGCTTTTCAGGGAGTCCGGTTTTGGGGGGATGTTTACCGGTATATATGACCATAAATAAATCTTTCATACCACAAAGACTGTCGTCAGCTTAAAAACATTGCAGTGCTTTTTCTGGTTCGTTATGAACAAGACGAAAATGCTCGGGATATTGACCAAATGGCTACATCGGAAATGTTCGGATCGATACGATCAAAATACAATTGTGTAGTTGTCACTGGTGGTTGATTAAAAATTCTGTGTACATATTTAATGGACGCACGATAAAGAAAAACGTTTACTTTGTTCAAATGAAACGGAGAAACTAAATAGTCGATATGTGTGTCACATGTAAAATAAATATTAACTTGTAAATATAAAAACCATTAACAAACATTGACGGGCAAACAAAATAACACAAATAGCGTGGATCACACCAGTTGTTGAAATGTTTCAATTATGCCTGTTTATTTACATTCTAACATTGATCATCATACAAAAATTACAGTAAAAGCTGAATTAATTGAAGTTTTCAATATTTTAATGTCTAAGGTGTGGACGTTTGTCGGCATGATAAAAAATACTCAATCAGTAATCGCTATGAAGACTTCTTTCTGAACGAGTTTTTTTATTGTTTTACTGGGTTTTACAGCCGATTTAAAAAAACAATTTCTCAGTTAAATACGACAGCCGGTTCTCCTAACCAGTTTTCCTGGACTGTATACTAACCAGTACTAACTTACCCTTCCACAAGGAACCGACAACTTCTCCACATATGTAGGAAACTCGACATTTTTGTCAAATTTTCATACAATGATATGACCTGCCGTGACCAGGATTTGAACCCGGATTGCCGGATTGAACCAGTTTGTTGTGTTTGGTACTTGAAAATTCGTCCACCTCAGTACTGAGATCTTAATACAAATGTTCTTTAGCTTCAAAGGCAAAAAAATTGATCAGAAAAGGATTTCTCGAAAAAAGCATGAGGAACATCCAAACTTTCCCAAAGCTTTCTTCCCCGATTCCCAGACCCATTACCGCTTCAACGCAAAAAAGACATACAAAAAAAATGGTGGACAATATAATCTTCCGGGGGAAGGGGGTCTGCCTTGAACCAGTCTATAGCAAAGGTATGGGGAGGGGATGGAAAATTGTTAAGAGGGAACCAACCTCATACCTAACTCCTGAGGTACAAAAACTATATAAAATAAATTACAGTCAAATCTGTGTCTTGCGACCACCTCCAAATAAAGACCACCCTATGAATAAAGGCCATTTTTTGAAAAAAAAATCACAGATTATTTAGAACAAACCGACCTCCGAGTAAAGGTCAATAAAGGTCACATTTTGTTTTTCCAAGGGTGGCTTTTGTGCTTAGTTTTGACTGTATATGAATATATAAAAGAGATTTATTGAATCATTTGTTTGTGAGCAAATAACGAACATCTATTGATTTTAGGAATATACATGTATAGTTAATAAGTTCATTTCCATATAATTGAGGATTTTGGAATAATGTTGACAACAATACAAGATTGGCCTCCGAGGTTATCCGAAATGACTGAAGAGTACCGCAATTGGAGGCGCAAAAACCTTTAATTGAGCTTAACACGTGATAACAAACTCTTTGTACTACTGAAATTAATTAACGTACATGTAGATATCATGAGAATATTATTTTCACGCTACGCCGTCAAGAGGAGTTCAAAAACGCCACCTGGGAGCTCAATTCAATGTAATAACACTGTCAAATAAATCATTTTACGATATAGAAAATCAAAGATTTATCAATGAACTATTAACTGAAAGGTGCTCTACTTAGCTGAATTTCTATCTATAAACTAGAACAAAGTAAGATTTTTTTTACTTAAAGAAGAAATCGCCTTCAGCTACTAATTCATTCTTAGTACACGTGTACTGAAGCCGCAGCCGTGGTCCTGTGGTTAGGGCGCTGGGCTTGTAACCCGGCTATCCGGTTTCGAATCCCAGTCGCGGAAGGTCATACTCTTCCATGAAAATTTGACAAAATGTCGATTTTCCTCCACGTGTAGAGAAGTTGCCGGCTCCTTGTGGAAGGGTAAGTTAGTACTGGTTAGTATATAGTCCAGGAAAACTGGTTAAATGAACCGGTCGCCGTATATGACTGAAAAAAATGTTTAAAAACGGCGATAAACCCCGGTGACAATAAGCCGTTTAAAGTAAAAAAACAAAACAACGGGTACTGAAAATAAGTTTCTGTGGATTTCGATTCTGTAGCAGGGCTGTATATATAATATCTGTGTTTATTGTGGTTTGCACGCCCATCAGCCCGATTAGCTCAGTTGGTAGAAAAGCTGACTAGCAAGCAGAAGGTCGTGGGTTTGAGCTCAGCATCGGGAACTTTATTTTCTGCTTCCTGTTGCAATTCTTAAAAAACCGGATGTTATTCTCAGTTCTTGTAAAGTCACGGCATATAAACAAGAGTCCTTTTTGCAAATATGAATAAAAATTGAAACTATATCTCAATGAAAGGATATTCATGTACAAAGGATTTATATACATAAACTATCTGATGATTTTCTTACATTAGATATTTACATACCGGAAGTGAAACAAGAACGACAACTCTGAGCAGAGAAAAATTGTGCTTTAGTGATTTAATTATATATTTCCCATGATGCCGCAAGTACAAACACTGGACAGTATATATGAGAGAAATATTCCTAGGAAAATATTGACAACAGACCTCGCCAGACCAAGCACACAATTCTATGTATGAGCTCAGAATTAACCAATTGGATGTATGTGCTCAGAATAAACCAATCAGATGTATTTGCTCAGAATTAACCAATTAGATGTATGTGCTCAGAATTAACCAATTAGATGTAAGTGCTCAGAATTAACCAATTAGATGTAAGTGCTCAGAATTAACCAATAAGATGTATGTGCTCAGAATTAAGCAATTAGATGTAAGTGCTCAGAATTAACCAATTAGATGCATGTGCTCAGAATTAACCAATCAGATGTAAGTGCTCAGAATTAACCAATCAGATGTATGAGCTCAGAATTAACCAATCAGATGTATGAGCTTAGAATTAACCAATCAGATGTATGAGCTCAGAATTAACCAATCAGATGTAAGTGCTCAGAATTAACCAATCAGACGCTTGAATATTCCGGCCAGTCCATAAGAAGCTTTTTGTGATTCTTTGAAGTCAACACCCAGATTTGGTGAGTCAATTTATAGATAATAAAAATAGCTTAATCTTTGACTTTTAAATCACAACCCTGTTACATGATTTCATATCAAGTACTTTGAGGAGATTAAAACGTTGATACCAGAATTACATTACATATTTTATCTTTATGGAATATGTCGGATTTATCTAGTAATCCCCAGACAAACAGGTTTTATACTCTAACAAGAAATTGTCTCATAAAATCTGAATTATGTGTCGATACGTTCATTTGATTAGTTTAATGAAAATAACTTTAATTTATTTCCGTACTTTTGTGATTTGGACACACTTCAGAATGTACCGTAAGACTTTAAGAATTTGTGGCTTACACACACAAACAGTACAAATATCTTAATGCATAGCAAGAATATATAAGTACGTGTCTCATACAAGAAAACAGCAAACATATAACAACTATACACTATACACAGTATGACATCATAATACACTGTGTGACATCACAATGCACAGTATGACATCATAACACACAGTATGACATCACAATACACAGTATGACATCATAATACACTGTGTGACATCACAATACACAGTATGACTTCATAACACACAGTATGACATCACAATACACAGTATGACATAATAATACACAGTATGGCATCATAACACACAGTATGACATCACAATACACAGTATGACTTCATAACACACAGTATGACATCACAATACACAGTATGACATAATAATACACAGTATGACATCATAACACACAGTATGACATCGCAATACACAGTACTACATTATCATACGTAATCTGATAATACAACACGGTATAACAAGTGAGACCCTTAAGAAGTGAGACCCTCAAGAAGTGAGACCCTCAAGAAGTGAGACCCTCAAGAAGTGAGACCCACAAGAATTACATCAATGCCAGGAAATGTAGCATATCAATATTGCATGTTTCGTCAGTATTTAGCATCACAAAACAATGTGCGACACCTTTACACGGAATCAGACCTGAAATACCAAAATGTTTTCATAAATATTGATGAAAGTGTAACGTGCGTGAAATATTTAACAAAATTACCCTACAAGTATTAAAGTGGACTTTCGTGTGGTATATTTTTACATAAAAATAGAACACGGGATGACTCGACTAGCATATTCTGCAATATCTAGTTTTATCTTTAGTAAACACTTGATATTTATCAGTGGTTGTAAATCAAAACTCGCCATTCACTCGTCCATAAGTAGATATCTTATCATGAATTAAAGTTAGCCCCATCTCATAATGTCTCAATAATTTCAAGTGGTGCTCATGTAATGACACTTGAGTGATGTATGCCTGTATATCCGTCCACATGGAATGTTATGATGGTAAAATATCCAGCGTGAACTTCATTCGTCCGTTCGCCTGCTCAGTTACCCCACCCATTCTGGTTCCGCATCCCTTGAATTTTTTTTCACTGAGTTAAACTCAGTTTTTCAGTTATATACAGCGGCCGGTTCACCTAACCAGTTTTGCTGAACTGTATTCTAACCAGTACTAACTTACCCTTCCACAAGGAGCCGGCGACTTCTCCACATGTGGCGGAAAATCGAAATTTTCATAGAAGCGTACGACCTGCCGCGACTGGGATTTGAATCCGGATCTCCACGCGGCCCTGGAGATGTTTCTACATCAACCATTTTCTATACAATTACAGTCCGATGTTTTGCATATACTTATGTTTTAATGTAAAATAACCCCGATTAACCGAATTGTGGCTTTTCTGAAGTAATAATCAGGTTCCGAAAATCATTAAAATGCTTGTTTTCACTCTTGTAATACGAAGTCACCTATACGCTGTGATCAACCTGAACCATTGAAGTGTCAAACGATGCTAACAATAATTGTTTGTATGGCAGGGTAAATTGATTGTTTGTTATGTCTGTACTTGTCATATATATTATTGTTTTGTCATTTGTACATGTCTGTGTGGTACCTTATAGTCACCCCTCCTGCTCCCCATAACTCATCATTCATGTCACCTGCCGCCCCTGCACATACCGGTATTTAGCATACGTATGTTCCGCTTGCGCACTAATGTTCACACGCTAGTCAGTTAGAACACGCTTTCCATTCTGTTGAGTTGTGATTTCTTATTTTCTGCGTTTGTGCCTTTGCAGGCCTTTTGTCCCTTTTTACCCTTTTCCAAATGGTGTAGAAACAGTCTACGTAAATAAACGTAAACATACATCAAGTTGAATCATAGGGAGTTATTGAATTATATGGGTCCTGAGGGTGGTCTCCTAAATGAAGTTTTACCGCACATACGCGAGCAAAAACTAGGTCACTTTTGGGATATATATGTAGTATTGTGTAAAATGATATTGCATCATTTGGAACGAAGTCCAATTTATTGTTTTCGTAGATAACATTCAAGCCATTAGAAATGCTTGCACAGTGCAACCTCTCCAAAGCAACACGATTTGGGAGACACAAAATTATGTCGTTGTTGAGAGGTTGCCGCTCTAGAGAGGTTAAATAAAATAGTTAAATCATACAGTGGGGAAAAGGCATGCTGTAGTTGAAGGGAGGTTGTCGCTCAAAAGAGGGCCGCTCTGGAGAGGTTGCACTGTACAATGAAGTTCCGTAATCATTTTATTCTTACTTTCATAATCTGTACATTTTTGTTGCCATGTGACGCGTGAAACTGGTCTATCACTCGCCTTTTGTTTTCGTATTTAACGCGAGGTAATCGCATTAATGCGTTTTTTGATCTGTGTTAAGATAAACTAACTTCGTTCTTATAGCTTTCGGTCACAATCTGATCTATTGTTGTTAATGACTCACACGGCTTCACATAAAACTAACGTGTATTTCCTGTATTTTGCTATTGTTGTCTGTTGGTTTAATCATTTGGTCAATCGGTCGGTTGAGCGTGTCCCAAAATTAATCAGCAAGAAGTTATGACAGCATTTAATGATAACTCAATGTGTTCTCAGCACATCTACCCGTAATACTCATACATAAATTCTATATAAATAAAACAAACACTTCACCAGAAACCCTCAAGGTTTATCAACATGATTTTGGAACAGTCCATTTTACGAACAAGCCTCAATGTTTATCAACATAATTTTGGAACAGTCCATTTTACCAACAAGCCTCAAGATTTATCAACATGATTTTGGAACAGTCCATTTTGGGCTTGCGATTACAAGTCAGAGACCATAACCACTCGATCACGGAGTCACCTCAACATTCATACATGTATTTTTTTAGTGTAGCGTTTTGTGAACTGCGGTAATGCTGTGGTTTTTTGGGCGTATTCTCCATTGATATTCAAACCAACCTTTCTATAACCCGATATATTGTTCTTCCCCCATTGTCTCCACAGATCTTAACAATTGATTAGCTAACCCTTTGTCAGCGTCATTTCTCGTTTGTTTTCAGCGTAAAGCTTAATTCAAAAGCTCCAAAATCATACACTGGTAGCTTTCAATTTCTGGTTTTTATCTTAGTCCTGCTAAAAGTACACATGGCGTTTCTTGTTGCTTTTACTACCGTAGTTATTCATTAGCTCAATGGCGTTTGAAAAAGTTTACAGTAAATTTGATTTTTTCATTCAACTTACATTCATATCATGACACATATGACTACATGACACATATGACAACATGACACATACGACTACATGACACATATGACTACAAAACACGAGTTTATTTTATGATTGTTTATTGTAAAACTGAAATATTCTATATGACTGTCTGCTGGAAGAAACAGACATTTTATAAATACTTAAATAAAAACAAATGAACACACAAACGTCAACAAACGTACATAAGGGGCCTACAAAGGGTAAACATGGGGTCATAAAAGGGATTTCCATTGGACGGGAAAGATAAGGGATAAAATCGTTCATAACGATGTTAAATAAGAAACTAAGAGGACAATAATGCATCAGTGTGACAATGGAACAGAATCATTTCATTGGATGTAAAATTATAGTCATTTTCAGTGTCAAAGAATGTAAAATCACTTCTGCTTTTGACAATCTGTAAACATGTAACATTGTGTTCTAAGTATGTTGAATATTTTTGTCAATAATTGTAAAGTCAACATGTTTTAACAGCGCTAAACTTCCCAATATTTAGATAAATGAAAGATTATGTTATTTACTTATTTGCTTGACAATTACTTTGTTCTTTTGAGATTTGAAATGCATGAAGTTGATTAGTAAATGTTTTTCATCGACAAACATAACATTTCGTTCCAAAGTAGGGAAGTTAAAATACATTACACAGAAGGTCATCCGAACTATTGTCACAGCCGAATAGGTGCCTATTTTTTTTCTAAATACTATACGAATTATCGACTAATTTCTGATTAATTAATTAGTATTTATATTAACTACTAGCGAATAACTAGGAAAAAGGGGGTTGATAAATCTATACTTAGCTTTCCAAATAGTTGAAAGCATTTTAGAAAAATAATGATGTTTCGTTCAGTTAATTTGCCAAATGTTTGGAAGTAAAGCTATAATATGACTGACTCAAGCATTATCCGTGGCTATAAAAATCTCCGCCTGAACTTACGTCAACATGCTTCAATTTCGCTTTTTCTTTCAAGAATCCACGAAAAAAAATAGTGGTTTTTGGTATAAAAATGATATAAAATAAAGGGAGTGACAAACATAAAATAAATAATAGGAAATACAGTGATTCATCATAAGTTTCTCAGATACGAATATACAAAATAAATAGTCCAATAAATATTTCGCTAAAATCACAGCAAATCAAACGAATCAACAGCATAACATACCAGGTAAAAAATTGTTACCAGGTAAAAATTGTTACCATGTAAAAATACTTTACCATGTTCCTTGGAACAAATAATACATTTGGAGGCCAGTCAATGAATAAAGACATCTCATTGGTCAATACAGAAATGAACTAACCAATCAGGTGCTTCGGATTGTAGACTGGTCCACGTGATCATTCTAATACCTCCGTTACCTTATAATATTATATATGTGGTACAAACCAGTCTGTAATTTCTGCATCTAAACTAAACTAAAACTATTAGGGTTAACTATAAAATCGTGCATAACCAAAAATTTGAATTAAACTTAGAATGAAAATTAACGACATGTTTAACGTTAAACATTTGAGATAAAAACTTGCTAACAGCTATAATGAACACAGTAGAAACTTCAAAATTTTGAACACAGCAAACAATTGTAAACAAATAAATAATTATGAAATGACAATGATTTTGTCTCCTTAAAATATCTAAAAACAAAACATCAACATGTGTAATGTACATTCGGAATATCTCGACCGACAACGTCTATTAAACAGAGATACGGAATCGGCCGAGGTGTCCTGAATATATAAACTAATTGAACACAAAGTATTTCAATGAACACAAAGTATTTCAATGAACACAAACGTTTAAACTAAAAATTAAACATTTACTTTCCTATTCGACGAACGCAAACGTTATCAACATTTTTGTTGATTTACTTAGAAAATTAGACGATGGTTATATAGTCTTTAATTTACAAAAATCTATTTTTAGATTTGATTTCAGAAGTCTATTTTTAGATTTTATCATCAATTTCATCCTCAAAATAAACACGTCGCTCGAAGTCAGAAAACATTTAACATTATTTTGAGGGAAAAAAGATAAAAGTTTACATCATGTGTTAAAGATTGGATTAATTCAACTGAAAATTTTAATCCATACATTAACAATAGTTGTTGAATTTCAGCTGTAAGTCAACATGTGTTAACGAGAGCGCCACCTACCAACCATGATGCAGACGAAATGAGACAATTTTGCATTGATTAAATGTGGTAGTTAATTGTGTAATGTAAAATATATCCTGAAAATGAGCTTTGAGTAAAATCGCGTAAGAATACCCCAAAAAGGACGGAATTGACTCTTAAATAAAACGCATTTACAGCGCAATAAATAGTGCAAATAAATAAACTAAGTTTGTTTAATAAATAATCGTTGATTTCTTGGTGTATTGAGCGAAGGTTTTTAACACTTATGTTCACAGAAACTACGAATGTTTTTTAATACTTCCATTGAATCTTTCATCACCTCATTTGTTTGTATAAGTTCACGTCTGAACTGTTCAAACCCACGCGGCGATGCATCGTTTCTCCGCACCGACCTGTATGCACTCTCAGCCATTTCTAGAAATTCTCTTTCCATTATTGCGCATGTGCAGTTCGATGATTTTTTCACTTCCGGCTCCGGTTTATGAAGTTTATTCCTAATTGCTGTTATGTCCGACTCGAGCTGTTGGAGGTAGCGAAAGCCGACTTTACGAACTAAATCTGAAAATGGTTAATACAGAGTTTAATTACAATTTATCACACTTTGGAGTAACAAGTTTACCAAAGGTCACAGCAAGAGAGCGCCATCTAGTGGCGGGTGTTGATAGCAATGTCTACATTTTAACAAAACATAGCAGTAAACTTATCTTTAAGTTAAACTTTAAAAACAATTTAAGAGATTTTTCACAAGTATCATATATTTACAATTTTTTATTTTGAGTGGCAAGTATCGATAAATGCCACAGCAGTACATAGTTCACCTATTTAATTTCAGATTAAAGGTTAGTGGAGATTGAGACGTGCAAAAAAGTATCTACTTATTGTTATAAGTGAATAAAAATTAACATATTAGTACACAAATTCATTGTGTTACGTGCAAAAAGTTCTTACCGGTCTGTAATCTCTTTGGGGAAGAAATTTCAGTGTACTCGCAATCAACGTCTAAACGACGCTTGGCTGTAAGTACATCCGGTTCGTACAGAGGGCTGTTCAAGTCTCTAAACGCTGGAGAGCGCATTGACTGGGGTATTTCCGGTTCATTTTCTTCGTGTATTGCATAATGTCGTGACGTCATAGGTCTAGGTGACATGTACACGTCTCTATGACGATGAGTCGGTGAATGATGAGCGCTGTAGTGACCGGAAGTTGCGCATGAACCGGAAACGTCTGATGCTGTAAAAAACATTGAAATTCAAGTCTATTACTAATCATTCATTATCATACATGACGTCATCAAAATCATTACGTCATAACAATATGGATTCATTCGAATTTGATTTTATGAATGCAAATTTTAAGCAAATTTTATGCAATCAACGTGTATTGGACATACCGTATGATATTTCATCGAATAATCGTTTCTTCGCTCGTCTTGTTTCAGCTTCCATTTCTTTGAACATTTCCGTCCTCTCTGGTGAAAAATTGAATATATTTGTGTTTGTACGCATTGACGGCGATCTTGGTACCATCGGTGACCTTGACCTCAAATCGGGTGACATTGATACCTGAGCTGGCGAAGGCGGTGACCTTGAATTTGACCTTTCAGCTAACATCCAGTCTGACTGGTCACATAGAATTGAATGGTGGCTATTTTTTAACATGTCTGAGTTTAAAGTACACAAACGTTTCGTACAATCAGGCTGAAGTTTTTGTGGCGTTTTAAAAGTCATTTCGTGTGATTCACAAGATTTCTGAGTTTCAGTATCGTCCGAATGTATCCGAATATTTGGTAAAGCTGGATTACTTTTGTTTATAACTTGTGTTTTAAGAGCGTTTGACGCACACTGATCTCCATCAGTGTTATCGCGACGCTCGGCTTCTCTTAGGTCATCCTCGGATATTATCGTTGCTGGCTCACTCCAAGTTTTTCTGAAAGCATCATGCGTCTGTATATTTGAGAGGACTTTTGTTTCCATTATTTTCTGGAAGAAAAAAAAACTTTGTTTAATCAGCATTTCTTCAACAAGGTTTGTTAAGTAATTATCAACTTAATTGTTTGAGAAGAGCTCTCCTTTTCTTTATTTTGTTACCGAAGCCGTAATGTCGGTTGCATTTTTTATATATATTAGATGAATGGTCGAGTGGTAATGGTCCCTGATTAGTAATCACCGACCCTTCAACAGCTGTGAGTTCGAAACTGACCCGCGACAAAATTTCGTGTGTGAGGTAACCGTTCATCTGGCTTACAAAAGATCGGTGGTTCTAGTGCTGTTGTTGCTGCTGCTGATGATGATAATTATGACAATGATAATAATGATGATGATGATGACAATAGCTATGACGATGGTGATGATGATGATGATGATGATGATGATGATGATAACTTTTTAGACTTAACATACATACATGTTTATCAATACAAGTAAATGGGCAATTGGTATTGATAATAAATATCGTTTTTTCCTTTTTTTAGCCAAACACCATTAAGACCCCCGAAAAAAAATGATTCAAAGCGAAGCATTGCATAAATTATCAACATGTTTATATTACTGTCGTCGTGAAGAAAAGGAAGGCTTCGGATAATTTTTCTTATCAATTGAGATAAAGTAATCACTTGAAATGTAACACAAGACACCGCTTTGTCAGGTTTTGATAAATGTAGGGAATCAATACAATTTGTATATCCTGTTATCAGCGAGTTACTCAGGCTATATACGTGTACGCATGTACTTCAAATTGAACTAATTTATTTATTTTCATTTCATTTTATGTCTGTGTGAATTCTGTCCAATAAGACTTCACGAAAGGTTTGAGATCACGTGACATGTTCAGAAATCAAATTACGAGCACAAAAAAATGTTTTACAAGGTCTCAAAAAAATCCTAATGCATAAAGCGATTCAAAAAAATGTGTACCGTCATAATAATACATTTTCGTTGATATTCCGCGTTGCAAAAAGAAAACTTTATCAATACATATTCCTACCACGTGACTAACGCTGCATGTTTTTTCCACGTGTTACATAATTAATCAAAATAAACATAGAAACATTTGAGTTCTAGCATTTTAAGTGTCGCTTCAAATTCTGTATAGAACTAAAAATATTATTTTTCTGATCATTAAACATGTTTCGATTTAAAGATGCTTTGATGAAGTTATTAATTTATCTTTGGTTTACACAACGCCTTAAGTTTGATCTGATAGACTTTGATTGAAGTGTAGTATTACAAAGTCTGCTTATTGTTGACAACTAAGTCTGCGCAAATAGTGATATTACCTATTATAACACACACCAGTATTTATCAGTGAGACTAAATACTAATACAATATACAATGTTTATCAATAAAACAATATTTTCTAATTTATCTTCTGTGTAAACTTGATAAATCGCGCTTTTCTAATCATGTAACGGAGGTTTACAATACGTAACGGAGGTTTACGATATGTTGCATAATATTAACAATCTTTAACGTCAATTTGTTTATACCACACAATCGCGAATAACATGGTGGGTATTAAACGAAGCGTATAACCGTCTTTCATCTTTAATTTCTTCCAACATATCTATTGTACCTTATTTAACACAATTATGCAATTAATCAATCCAAACTGTGATATGTATCTTGAACAATTTATCAACAAATAACGAAATATTGACAATGTTTGTTTTATATCCCTTTGACCCCTTCAACTACAACTTGCAGAATAAAAACCGGTCAGTGGTATTAAATTAAGGGGCGCTGTATAGCGTTAAACATTTCTGAGAATCGCAAAGCATAGACTTGGCTTATCATGCAAACTCTTGACAAAGGTACAAAAAAAATGCAAAATATGTTTTCAACAAATATTGATAAAGATGATAACTCTGTTGACGACGACGATAATGATAATGATGATGATGATGATGTTAATGATGAATGTGGTGGTAATCATATCACTGATGGTGTTGTGGTTGTTGAAGATGCTGGTGATGATGTTGTTATTGTTGCTGGTGTTGTTGTTGTTATTATTGTCTTGTTGTTGTTGGCGGTCGTGTTTGATGGAACGAGTGGATATCATATACAGAATTTCTACTAAATAGAATATTTTATCCTGTTGAACTTTCGCTAGTTGTAAAATTTGGTTAAATTATAATTAATGCATGGGTTCTTAATTACCTGTAATAAAATATAAACCATAAAAATTCATACCTGCTGTTTCTACGTTGGGTCAGTATTGAATAATTTGGGTGAATGAATTTCAATTTTGATGAATTCAATAACCCACAGTTTAACAAGTATTGAAAAAATCTTATGATAAGTTAGGCATAAATATTTTAATCTTTTCACGTAAGCACTTTTTTTACATAATTTATTAACAATTATTAACCTGTGGTTGAAATAAGAACACGTGCAACATAAGGTACGCTGCCATAAATTTATAGCTACATGTAAATAAGTTCAATAAAAAATTGCAGTCTATTGAATGTACGATTCCGGCAATATAATATTATACAAATATTGAGTTTAACATATATCATACGTGTGGGTCACATCAAAATAATAAATTCAAAAAAAAGGCGCATAGTGATTAGTTTTATACTTACTTTTAAAAACTATATAAAATATATCCAAGGACGTACGCACTTTTCCGCTATTTTTTCCATAATTTCCACATTTTTAATAATTTCATCTAAACACAATGAGTTCGTTTTAGGATCTGACAGCAGGATTAAATAAAAATTCTTAAGACGACCAGACGGGTACACGGATCGATAATTTTACAGGTAGATTTAGTAACTTGATAACCCGTCTATTTCGTCTGCGCTAGAGCTAAAACCGTTAGTTTGGCCGTTATAAAATTTGGGAACCTTTACCTATTTCTATGGTGATATAATTTCTTTACAAACACTACAATGTCACAATACATACCATTCAATTCATTGGGGATTAAATTAAACCTGTCATTTTTCAACGGAATAAATATATTCTCTTGTTTGATTGGCAGCGGATTAACAATCAAGATGAAAGACGGTCCCTGATTGGACGTGATAAAATGTCAAAGGTTAAATAGGCGGGATTAAAACTAATCTTGTATCTGGGCGTCATGGACCCTTTTAGGACCTGGCAAAGGCCTTATTGAATTTTATTCTCCAAAATTTAACTCTTAAATACCATTTTCTGCTTGTCGAGACTCGTTGATAAACTTGTGAAACATATTATCGAAAATTTAAACCTAATTCTGCCATGTTACTGTCGGCGCGTTTTTATGGGAAAACTAAAAAAATCAGTTTTAAACCATATGAATTGATTTTAAACTTGTAACAAGAAACTCGATAGTTGTCAGTGTAATTGCCTTATGCAGACGCATTATAGACTACAAATATATATTGTTTTATTAGTGTTTTAGATGCAAAATTCTTACACACGCCCTTATATATATAGCTGCACGTTGTACTGCGTGCAAGTCACTCTACTGAAAGCACTTTGTTACCAGTTTCTGAATATCGTCCCATACATATATATAACAGGAGATACCTTCATTATATGTTAATATAAACCAAATGTATAATCAAAGTACCTGTTTCGTTCGGTTGGGGGTAATTAAAGTAACGGTTTCGTTTGGTTGGGGGTAAATTGGGTTCTCAATTTCGTGGCGTGAGTTTTTTTATTCTAACCTTTGATATGTAAGTTGCCGTATTATTATCGTTCGTATGTTGCTATGGTAATGCATAAACGATGTATATATATACCACGTGATATTCGACTGCTCTCAGCCACTGTAAAACCTCGATAATGAGAACACCTTTGGGGCCTGAAAAGTCGATCGTAGTAATGACTTACTATCAAGTATAATTACAAGGGAGTTATTGAAAGCCCCTTTGAAAATAAGTGGTCGTTATAACAAGGTGGTCGTAATACTGAGGTGGTCGCTTTGTGAGGCTTTACTGTATTTCTTGTCATTTATCATAAAATGACTGTTTTAATTTTTTAAATTCTAGAATATTGTTGTCGTTTTATAAAATTTTCATAATTTTCAAACGTGCGAAAAGTTCTTGTTTATTTTTATGTCACATTGTCACCGGGGTTTAATGCCGTTTTTCAACAATTTTTCAGTTATATATGGCGGCCAGTTCACCTAACCAGTTTTCATGCACTGTATACTAACCAGTACTAACTTACCCTTACACAAGGAGTCCGTAACTCCTCCACATACAGAGAAAAAATCGACATTTTTGTCAAATTTTCATCGACTTGCCGGGACCGGGATTTGAACCGGGATTCAAATTTCTCTGGTGTGTGTTTTAAACTAAAAATGGCATGACAGAACTTGACAAAGTTTTATGTAACCAAATATTAATCGTAGATTATCCGAAATTTATGACAAAAATAACTAAAATACGCCTGTTAAAAGTATTATTTTATTTAAAATATCGAATTTAAGAAACCAATGTCGTTTCTTTCAACTGTTTACATACAAATAGATAGAAAATAGAAATGACATCTTAATGGGACATTCACGTAAACATTTTATCGATTTTTTTCATGATAAATCTTAAGTTATAAAGGAATTGGTAATTCCCCCAAATGATTACGAAATCTCTTTTTGGTAAATTTGAAAGTTTACAGTTTTTATCAAAAGCCCAATCACTTAAAAGTTTGAATGCGTGTTTGTACATGTTTTTTTACAAAATTACATTTCCATATTTGGACAAGGTATGTGGAGTGCTTGTCCGGGGATAAATGAGATGAAATTTTTAAATCTGAAAAATAAATAAAAGATAACTCGTTAATGACTTATGAGATGTTTACCAGTAACCGACCGAAATATTATCTTGTTTCACAACCTCTTGTCTGAAAGTAAAAAAGAAACGAAGAAAAAAATCGAGTGTTTGTCATGTTTTATGCCACTTATAATTAAAGAGGTAAAGACAGACGGGCGAATAAACGTTCAGGTGTGGACGGTGTTTGGCCGTCTGTCCGTCTTCTTCATTTTTGACACTCTCTTTCTCTGATTTCTTTCTCTCTGTCACGTGACTCTAACTTATTTATCACGTGATCACATTCTTGTGACGAAATCAGTTTTCACGTGAAATAAATGGAGTCCTGATGGTGATCAGGTTTTTTTCATTCCGTAGGAAAATCACGCATCATTAAGTTCCATCAATAATTCCAAAATGCAATCAGTTTAAAAACGTATCACATGGTAAGCCAATGATAACACCCGTTACATCCGTACCATCACGTGCAGTTACAAACTTTAGCATATTATTTGACGATTTATTCGTAATCACGTCTGATGTACAGTCTTCAGGGTGACCCCTAAATCATCTGACCCCTAAACGGGAGTATCTCGTTTAACCGCTGGTGATAAAAAATGATAACATAACACAATCTTAGATTATTTCATCTTTCAGTTTGGTTGTATATGTCCGACCGTAACGTTCATCTTTAGATTATATCTCTAAATAAGACACATGATAGCGTATAATATAAAATTTAAATTAGATAGAGTAAATGATAGCTGTTCAGTCTAAACGAAATTTGATATGAAAATACCGTTACGTCTTCAATGCCGTCTTATTTTTTATATAAATATTTCGCACAAATGAACAGATGCCGGATTATGTTACAAATATGTGCAGTTTTCATTACGTTATCCTTGAGTCAAATTGTGTAGTTATTTATAAATTTCAATGCGTACAGATTTTTAGAAAATTGGAAATTAGGAAACGTTAGGAATTATGGGAGATGTGTACCCCACCCACTGTGTATCAAACCGACAACCCCTGGACCAATGTTCCTGAGCCCTTTTGACTGAGCCGTTACGATTAAGCCCTTACAATTGAGCCTTTATGACTGAACCCTTACGATTGAGCCCTTACGATTAAGCCGTTACGATCGAACTTTTATGATAAATCTTTACGACTGATCTATACGGGTAAGATAAACAAAATATAAATATTCTGAATATTACGTACAACTATTGTAACTAAAATAAAATTGTATTCAGCTTCAATCAGGATTTTATTATTCCATTTGACAGCTAACAACACTCGTGTCGTGATTGTACTATGTCGATAAATAAAATAAAACATCTAACATCCAGCTCTATCAAAGAAGTGATACTTACTGGAGAAACAAATTTACATTTAAATTTAAACATGTCCTGACTGCATGTAAATGAGAAATGGTCCGTGTTAACTCACTATCTTGTATAAATTTATTGTTATCTATTTGATTAAACGTCCGAGTTATTGTGTAGACAAGTCAATTACAGGCTTAGTTACAACAGGTATACGAATTAAATACATTTTCAAAGATTATTTTTCAATACATCAAAGAAATTAATGTAAGGTGTCCAGGAGAAACATTAGCCAAGGGTTTGAATTCATTTTTACTATCAATGACAATAAATAGTTCAACTACAGTGAAATCCCGATAAAAAGGTCACCTTCGGGACCCGAAAATTTGGTCGTAATAATGAAATGGTCTTATTATCATGCTGAATAACGAGGGAATTATTGAGATCGGATCCGAAAATGAATGGTCGTTATAACAAGGTGGTCGTAATATCGAGATGTTACTGTAATTCATGTTCACACAAATTCCTCTCACATTCGCAACCATTGTTTTTAATGACATCTTTTCTTTTAGCAATTATTATGTTTATAAAGAAATTGTAATGAAATAGGATGATTATTCGTGCCTAATCTTAAAGATGGGAAAATCCTGTTCAAAATATCCGATGTATGGTATCTGACACAAAATATCCGGTCAATGATATCCGGCTCATAATATTTGGTTCAAAATATCCGGTTTAAAATATCTGGTTTATAATATCTACCACAAAATATCGGGCTCATAATATCTGATTCAAAATATCCGGTTTATAATATCTACCACAAAATATCGGGCTCATAACATCTGGTTCAAAACATCCAGTTTTATGATATCTGAATCAATCAAACATTCTGCAGATCGCGAGTTTTCATTTACATTTTCTGTTGTAATGTAAAAATCTCTCCTCTGTGTACAAAGTGCACACGGACGCACGCACGGACGTACTGATAAGAGCTACAGTATGGGGTTATTCGAATTGATTTCCCATTCGATGTTTTTAACCCAACAAGAGAGATTTTCACACCACGCAAGCAAAAATTAACCCCACAATGATAGTTGGTACGGAAAGAACCTTACAATGTCAATTTGTATGCTTACCCTAACACCGTAATGTATCTCTTGTTTGTACGGACGGACTGATGGTTGATACAAAACATTATACAGAATAACCCTTGAAAACCGGACCCCTTCTAGACTTGGCCAAATGGTTTTCAGAAAATTATTGATTATACAAGAGAAAAAATGATACATAAAAATGACCGATTTTCAGAGAATTCCGGTTTTCTGGGAGTCCGTTTTTCAGGGTTTATACTGTATATACATGTAAAGTTAGTTCATAAGATGTGTTATATTGTTGTTAATTGATAAAAAAGATCAAAGGATATCAATATTGATACTAAACACCAAAATAAACAGCCCACAAAGTGATGCAATAAATTTCTTTAAGTACAAACATTCTTCTGCTATGTACATGATTGTAAATTTTCAAAAACAAACATACACGAGATTTCGCGAGATTTCAAAGAGGTAGACCGGTTCACATAGTCTGTCAGTGTCACCAGACGCTTACATTTAAATCTTCAAGAGGACCAACAGCCCTTAAAACAACTGAAAAGTGGCCCTTTCAACTGACTCAGGGTCATCAAGACGTCTGATATTTGCTTACACCCAGTAACTAGCACACCCAATATCGGGTTTAAATTTATCACGGGCCCGTTACGACCTGACACTTCAATTGCGTAATACAAATCTACCTTTGTTACCTCGAGTGAAGATGAAGTTTAAAACTATTTTAATTCGGACAATTTAGACAATAAGACGTACACAAAAGGTTTGTTTTCAGACCTGTCTATATTCTTGATCCATTTTTTTTCTACAAAATTTACCAATTAACAGGAAGCATTTTTTTCCCATAAATCAAGGACTCGTTTTTCTTTGCTCCAAAATATTTGAACACATTTTTAGTACAAAACTAGGGATTTTCCTTGTACGAAAATCTGCGCGCATACTGATCACATGTCAGTCATTCTCAACACCAGTCCTGAACCGTACTTAGTATTTTTCATTGTAAGAACTTTCATATGGTGTCAGGTCCATAATGCAAGGATCTGATTGGTTGTTTCTGAGATCAGGTTTAAAATTGACCAATGATAAAGCAGCATTCCTCAAACAGAAAATTGGCAAAAAATGCTTAATAGTTGTGAATGTTAGACGGTTCATCTTACTGGTATTATATTTAGACAGTTTTATTCGGAACATTTCGCTCGATTCCGTATCTTCATCTGCTAGACGTAGTCGTCCGAGGTGTACCGAATGATATAATGCCGACTCGTTACGAAGATGTCAAAAAATTAGTCATAATTATACAACTCAAGCAGTGAGCGTACACAATACGTTACACCATGACACAGCTGAATAGTCATGCTTTAATGTGTCAAAGTTATGTACTTCATACTTAAGTCAATTTTCTCGCTACTTCTTAACAATATCTCAAACACTTATTTTATTTCTAACGGTGCGATGTTGTAAAAGCTTAAGGTAGAAATTCTGAAAGATTATTTTTGTTTATCGATGTTTATATTTCGGCTCAACATAACAAATAAACATTAAATCTCCCACATTTAAATACAATACAACTCTACACATCTTTATGGAAACGCTGTCATAACAATACGGTCACATTCCGGACACAATACATACCGGAATTTGACGGATCATTATGACATTTATCCCGTACCATAGAAATTTCCCCGTTTGTAATCCATTTAACGCATTTTTATATGAATGTCACCGTATAAGGGCTTTTCTAGATTTGTTAAATATTTCTGAAATATTTGACAGAAACGCTTAACATCTATGCAAACAAAGAAGTTTAATTTTCTGCCCAATTGACCGTCGGAGTGGCTATAAATGACCGATGATCTTTTCGGCCAATGTTTGCGACGCTAGTAGAGAATAGGTGACCTTGCACCTGGGTTTACATATTTTACACTCGACTTTAAATAGCCATTAAAACAACAGTAAAGGTTTTCTAGCTAAATCGTAAAATGACTGCCCTCTGACGTCAATGTTTAATTATATAATTCGAACACGCACCCACAGTTTTTGCTTCGGTACAGATATGAATAAAACTTGCTTCTGAAAATGGAAGGATTTGAACCCGGATCGCCGGGTTACATGTCTAGTGCACAACCCACTGGATCGTAAACGTCTCTAATTCGGTCCCAGATGCATCAATATTTGTCCAAAACGACTCCAAGACTACTCTAATAATACTAGCGTGAAATATGACCGCAATGAAATATATTTTGTGTTTAAAGTTTCATTCAAAATCTCCAAAATTTGTGATTCTGATAATTATAATAGATTAGACTTTCTGGGTCTAACAGATTAAGTATTATCGCGGTCTCGGTGGGTGGGGTAAATTTCTGACTCCAGTAAGTACCGTTAAATTACAGATTTCATAATTTATCCTTGTCGCATGTTCTATTCATACCATAATCCTCGACATCAACTTACATTCTAGCCCAGTTTTATTTAATATCAACAAAATTGCATGGCGGATTAAGACAGAAACGTGGGAACCGTAAATAAGCAGAAAACGCTGCGGGTTAAACTTTTAGAACCGTAAATACGTAAAGGACGCCGCGGATTAAAGTTTTTTAAGAAAATTTATCAATCAATCAAACGTTTAGAACCTAATAATCGTATTTATGCCGCTTTTTCAAAATCTATGCTCGGAATTTCGTAAAATCAATAGATCAGAAAAAGTTCAAAAGCCATTTATTACCACAGAATACGAAAGCCGTCACCTTTCTTTGATCTTTTTGAAATAACGGTAAAATAAGAAAAAAGTGGAAAACTTCTTAATATGTTTTACATAAACATCGCATTAATTCTAAATCCCAGATTTAAATAAATAATAATAACAAAAGCTAATTTGAAATGGTCGACTTTTTAATTAGTGTAGAGTATAGTGTTTGTCAAAGTCTCAAAAAGTAGAATTTTTACAGTTTAATCTTATCATGTTTCAAATCTTGGTCGCCTGTTGGTATTCGCTTTTCAAAAAAGGGTAAATCGCGAAAAATGAGATTTTTATTTTCAAAAAAATGTATGAGTCAAAGTTCGGTACTAATCACTGACTTATTTTATCACAAAAGACGGCGAATATTTTTGTGATACTTTAAGTCTTAACATTGTGAAAGAAATAGTTTTACTAAAAATGGAAATTTTGTTAGTGTAAAAATCGAGCGAACAATTCTTCAGCCTGGTGTATGTTTAAAGCTTGTTTTGATATCAGAAAACCATTTTTCAGAACATTATTACGGCCCAAAAGTTCCCCAATCACCGAAAATATATTTAATGAACGGTAAGATACAAAACTTTTGCATTTGAGAAAAAATTAATATTTCTTTTGTAAGGTAATGTTAAGAAAAGATAAAACGCTTAATCATCGCGAAAAAAATGTTGAGTAAATAAAATATTTCATTTCCTGTGGCCCAATATTGACCATTTTTTAATCTCCATATCGTAGTTAATTATCGGTGTTTTTTATCTGATGAGATAGAACGTTGCATTCTTGAATTAAACTCTTCGATAACATTTTGTATTTGGTTCTTTGAGTTTAATCGAAATATAAAATAGAAAGTGGAGAATTCATTTGTGTTTTGTTCCATACAGAAATTTATCCCCTGAGGCTGTTGACGACCGCACGATACGATACGGTGCGGTACGATATGGTACAGTGCGGTACGGTACGGCACGGCACGGCACGGCACGATAAGATACGGCACGATTCGATAGTATGTATTTAGTCATTAACTTTCAGTATCATTCAAATCAGAATGCTTCACTTACAAAATAGAATTTTGAGCTCGTAGACTGCTCTCAAGTTTTATAACCTCGGGGTTTGGGCATCAAAACACTTTATGTGAGAGCTTTATGTTCATACATGCCGTGTTGTTTTAACAATGCAATCCAACATACATCTTATTTTCAAGTATTTTCAACTCCAAAACGTTTTACATGAGTTTTGATCCCTTTTTTATGAGGAACAAATAAGAGACGGGGTCATCATGTTATAGTGTAAAGGCCCCTGTTTGCACACATCGGGGGAGATAAACATGAGTTTTCATTTATTGAAACAAGTAGCTTCATAAACATTAAGTCAAGTAGCAGCCCCGCAGATTTACTCACATACTGTCGATGAATAAACACCCACTTGAGATGTTAAACGGAGAATTAAAGTTTGTTGCCAACCGCTGGGAGCGACTGTCCGCGAAGTTTTCAAATGATGCGTGTTTGGAATATTAAAAGCAAATAAATCGACAGGTCACGTGTTGATTCAATGAAAACTGTTTTGATAACGGTATCCAGTGAATTAAATAAATTAAGTCAAAATACAGATGACAGGTACTTCTGTGATGCTAACTCATTTTTACCAAATCCTTTTTTCCTACTTGTAAACTTGACAAGTTTTGTCTTGTGGGTCACTACACCTTCCGATCATTAAAGTCGACCCCGATCTACAGAAATATATTAACATTTATGTTTCTTTCAGCGCGCATGTTCCGCACGTGCAAATTGAGAAAAATGTGCAAATCGAGGTTTAACAATTGTCGACTTGAATTATTTTAAAAGAGGCCTGGCTACTTTGTTTCACTTCAAATAAATAACCTTCAGTAGGTTAAAAAAATGCAATTTTTATGATCAGAATAACATCGTGTGTTTACAAAAAAAAGACAGAAAAAAAACAGATTGGAAGATAAATCGGCGATTAGTTCGCCTGAAAGCTAAAAATATAATTGTAACTATCAGAAGATCTCTAGGTCTAGTGGGTATGATCTTGGACTTGTAATCATAAGCGCCTCACCGCTGTGAGTTCGAATCCCACCCTGTGACGTGTGACTAAGCTGTCCAGCTGACTTCCGGAAGACCGGTTGTTTTACCCAGGTGTAAGGGTCCCAAGGGTCTGCCTCTACCGTTAAGAGCAGGTGAAGTCGCCATATGACCCTCTAATATGACTTTAAACCCAACAACGAATATCTTGATTTCGAATATAATTTGCAGATTCAGTAAAACCTTATATTACGACCACCTCAATATTACTATCACCTTGCTATAACGACCAATATTTTTAGACCGGGCCTCAATAACTCCCCTATGATACGACTTGATAATGAGACCACCTCATTATTACGACCGATTTCTTCGGGTCCAGAAGGTGGTCACATTATCGAAGTTGTACTGTATTGTCAGATATATGAACAGTTCCGTATAAACTTTTCCATATCGTAATGCAGCGCACTATGAGGTCATGTGATCTGAAGTTTCAAATTTACTTAAAACCACAATTATGCGCTTAAAATCAAATTCTGGCTATTTGTATGATCTAAGATGTATTTTCAGTCATGTACCTAAGTCACGTGTGTTTGTTCTGTGAAAACATCTGTTTACATTCGCTGATGTTGAATATTTGGTTAAGTTTTCGGGTATGTATTGGGCGTTTGTTGTCATAGTTACTGGTAATTGTCTGTGTAAATGTATTTGTCAAAGGCGACATGAGTGCTGCATTATTGTAAATAAAAAACTAATTAATGTCAATACAGTACAACCTCGATAATGAGACCACCTTCGGGACCCGAAAATTGGTCGTTATAATGAAGTGGTTTCATTATCGTGTTGAATTATAGAGGAATTATTGAAAAACCGGCCCGAAAATAATTGGTCTCTATAACGACGTTAAGCCAGTGAAAAATATATCTCATAACTATGGTGGCTGTATTTGATCCTAAAAATGACTGAACCTGACATATTACCTTTTCAGTCAAGAGTGGGTAGATAATTTAAGTTTTAAATATGCTGACTTATTTCTGCATAGATGCATTTTTGAATGACGAGTTGAGACTCCCGACTTCTGGCAAATATTTTCGCAGATAATGAATAACGTACCAACACATATCGCCGGTGTGAATAAATTTTCGAACGATTCATTGTACCGTCGATGCAAAAATTTTGTTAATGTAAAATTATTTTCATATGTGGCCCAAACCCGTCTTTTATCCCCACATTGAATACTTTTATATAAAAAGTATTGTCAAATTTCCGTATCTAAATTTTCGGCTTATTCCGTGAACATTCGGTAATTTCCGGAAGTAATCAACAATAAAGATCTCTGTTTTCATATTCTGATAACATACAACACAATTACAAACAAGGCATTCATGAAATAAAATACCAACGTTTTTGTAAAGTCTAAATGAAGAGAAATATTTAAGATTTTATTTCCATTCAAAGACCGGTAACTATTGTTTTTTAAAATAATAAACCGTTTACATGGAAACCGCGCGCATATCTGATACGATTAAAACTGTTGAATTTTAGGATAAATAAAATGAGATATTTTTGCTAAGTATCATTTTAATGTGCTTTTATATATGTTGATTAGACCGGTATCATCCGAGAACATCCGATTGTATCTGTATCGGCGTAACCGTGATAATCACTTTGTCGTGGGAATGCTATTATCAATTTATTACGTAGCTTCGTTGCTTTAATAATTTTTTAACGGTAAATCTAGATTTTAGAATAAGCGGTTTAACTGATTGTACACAGACATGAACTTTACACCATGTAATACAAGTTACATTTAGCTACACCTGATTTCATATAAGACTACTTCACGGTGCTTATTTATTTAAAACACAAATCTTCGAGTATTTAGGAAAATCTGTCGTCTATTTATAATCGTGAGAAACGCACTCATTCCACGATGATTTGCGAATAATTTCGTATTGAAGTATTAAGTTACATTGTAAGGTTATTTCGCAATAATTTTCTACTGTCCTGTTTTTTTTTTAAAATTCGTAAACTGGTGTTATTTGAAATAAATCTTTTGTTATGATCTGTAGTATCATATTAACTGCCTTGAAATACGAGGGGTGATCCGGAAGTTAGTGTCCACAAGTTTTAACTAATAAATATGAGGGGTGATACGGAAGTTAGTAGACACAAGTTTTTACAAATGAATACGAGGGGTGATCCAGAAGTTAGTGTCCACAAGTTTTAACTAATAAATATGAGGGGTGATACGGAAGTTAGTAGAGACAAGTTTTTACAAATGAATACGAGGGGTGATCCAGAAGTTAGTGTCCACAAGTTTTTACAAATGAATACGAGGGGTGATCCAGAAGTTAGTGGTCACAAGTTTTAACTAATAAATATGAGGGGTGATCCAGAAGTTAGTGGACACAAGTTTTTTTCTAATAAATATGAGGGGTGATACAGAAGTTAGTGGACACAAGTTTTTTTCTAATAAATATGAGGGGTGATACAGAAGTTGGTGCCCACGAGTCTTTACTTATGAATACAGTGTGCAATAAGCTAAAAACTTTGCCTGACTATAGATGCAAGCCGTGACCGTGGTCCGGTGGTAAGTGCGCTGGACTTGTAACATGCCCATCCGGGTTTAAATCCCGGTAGCGGCAGGTCATACCCTTCTATGAAAATTTTACAATAAATGTCGATTTTCCTCCTTATGTGGAGAAGTTGCTGGCTCCTTGTAGAAGGGTAAGTTAGTATTGGTTAGCATACAGTCCAGGGAAACTGATTATGTGGACCGGCCGTCGTATATAACTGAAAAATTGTTGAAAAACGGTGAGAAAACCCCGTGAAAAAAATATTTACACAGCTGAACGTTTTATTTTCTGTCGAATACAGTAAAAGCCACTTTAATATATATACTCACTTATTATAGTGGCCACCTGTCGCTTACCGGTTTTGATTGCTTCTGCAAGTTCATTCGATAGTGAAACCATTATAATATCCATATTTTTGGTACAAAACGTGACTTTAAAGTCGATGTTTAACGTAGAAATACATTTTTGTTAATGATGCCACGGCCGTGAAGAAAAGTACGGCAGTGAAAAAATTGTGCGTGGGGTACGGCAGTGAAAAAAATTGTGCGTGGGGTACGGCAGTGAAAAAAATTGTGCGTGGGGTACGGCAGTGAAAAAAATTGTGCGTGGGGTACGGCAGTGAAAAAAATTGTGCGTGGGGTACGGCAGTGAAATACGTGACACGTAACTTTTAAACCCATTTCAAAAAAGTCACTATGGTGATAATTAAATTGTGTTTCAAATTGTGGATTTTATTTAAATTTCATCAAACATTGAATTGCGGGCGGACAAGCGAACGGACAAGTTTAATAGGTTTTTGAGAAAATAAATGAAATTAATTAATAGCATAACTTAGACATCGTGTTGTGAAGTTTTCTTTGTAAGAATGCTGTCTATTTAATTTTACATGTTTAATATACATTGATGCTCCTTTTTGGTAAATTCTTTTTATTTCTTTTCGGTCATTAATAGTCCTTTGTGTTGAATAAAATAGGCATTCATGCCGTTTTTCGTAAGAAATGATTGCAAAAATTCTCTCACGGTTTTGAATGGTTACCGAGGTTTTGAAGGCTAGCTTAAGATGAAATTTATATCAAATCAATGCGTCTATATTTCTCACATTGAAATTTATGTCATAATGAACCGGTTTAAGAAATGTGAAAAGGAATATTTGTGGTTGAACGTCGGTGAATACCGTTATATAAATATTTTAAATCCGCTCAAAATTTTCGGCGTTTTGTGTCAATAAAATATTGAAGAGAACTGAAAATGACATGTTAATTATAGCTGATTCACCTGTGGTGAACAAATAATTTATAAGCAACCAGTGATTATACACAATTGCGAAAAATAATTGTCCATCATTAATTATATTCTTCCTTCATTGTTGGTCATTTTAACGAAATAGCAATGACTGCTTGTGAACATTTATCATTTTTTTCTTCCAAAATCAGTTTTTGTATTTTTCATAGCAAGGCGCAAGCGAGGGAATAGGTTGAGAATAAAGTTTTTCCTGGTTTAAGTCATATGGTAGCCGTGTCATGTGGCGATTAGAGTGATAACGACAGCTTCCGTGTTGTAGGTGGTGATAAAGATAATGATGATAATGATGATGATAATGATGATGATAATGATGATGATAATGATGATGATGATGATGATGATGATGATGTAAATAATGATAATAATGATGATAATGATGATGATGATGATAATGATGATGATGATGATGATGATGATGATGATGATGATGATGATAGACACGATGTTGATGATGGTAAAGATAATAACAGTGATATTCACGATGATAACAACCATAATTGTGATGATAATAATGATGTTGATGATGGTCGTGGTAGCGGTGTTGCTTATGATGATAATGATGGCGATAATGTTCATTTTCGGTGTGATGACTTGTGTGTGTGTTTTTTAAAATGACGTTGATGTCACTGGCATTTTGAATACTTTCAATTAAAGTAATTATTAAATCTATATAATCCTGTAACAATCTTATTATTTGTAAAAACTTCTAAAATTCCTTACCCGAGCCCCTACTAATTTCTTGTCGAATTTTTAACTCTGTCACTTTCAAAATTAAGTTCAAAGTCGACTGTTCGCCAAATGATAAACAATTTAAGTATCTCGTGCATGTGTAAGTGACCGCGCGGTCGTATTAGTTTGTTGAAGTATGTTTGGGTGAGTTTTAAGCTAACGTTTTTAAATATCAGACTACATGTAGTGGTAATTCAATACTAATTGAAGGAGGTGTTTCATTATGTAAAATACAGTGCACATCCGTTATTGCGATATCGCTTAAACGGCCATTCCAATTATCTAGATGTGAATATATAGCCCCATCAAATTTATTACGCCTTATTCTGTAATATTCTAAAATCTATAATCGAACAAGTCAGTCGTTTCATTAACAAGGTGTATTTCAAAGTCCTGTGATTATCAACTTTACGGGGTTCGACTGTATGATCTAGTAATACATTGTCTACCAAATGTTAGTTGCGATTTAATACGAATGTTATCTTGTAAAATATCTTTTAATTTGTCCAGGTATTTCTATAAAAAATATGTTTTTTACAATAAAACATTATGTCAATGCTGCATAAAATTTCTCATTTCAGTGTATGACCGAAACTTAACTTACGGTATTTTTATAAATCGTGTGGTTGTGTTGTCATAAATTACAAATTTTGTAGTTTATTGGGTATAAATAATTATCAATATATTACATGTCCAGTAATCGTGAACGATTATGTTAATTTGAGATTTATAACTTCATGCGCCTTTTGAGGGTCAATTCAATTTCCATTTTTGATGGGACCCTCAAATGTAATATTTGTATTTTTATAGCAGGACACATTAATACTGTATAACGATTATTTAAATAGTCAAAATTGTCAAATTTATTGATGAATTATGACACGATATCGTCGTGTATAGCGTGTAATATGCGCATACACCTAAATTTCAACATTTGAGCACATGATCTGAAAATTTTAGACTACATTGTATGGTATTTTAACTGTTTTTGTAGTTTTTTTTTGCACTTACTAAAAATGTATATCTAGACTCGAAATGATGGATTTGAGTTACCCAACATCCAACGGAAATATTACTATCATAATTAATGAGCGTCTAGTGACTCAGACGTTTCTTGGAATCACATGGGCGCTTGACAATGGATTTTATACCAACCGTAACGTGTTGCTTTTTATTTAGCACAAACTCCACTAAACTGGTTCCCGTTGACTCTGGTTTTACTTTGGTGCACTGCAACATGGAACGGGGACCAGTTTAAGATACCACTGTCCAGTTATTTGACAAAACCCAGTCCTGACAAATTTGCTTAGCTCAGGAACGATAATGAAGCGTCGAAATGGTTCGTTTAACTGACTGCTTTAAAATATTCTTTCAACAAAACTGGTGAACTGAAGAACAACCGTAATTTGGATGTTTCATTTATAGCTAAAAGACTAAAGACAGTGGTCGTTAATTTCTAGAATCTTATTCTTTGAAGTTTTCAGCGAATCAAAATTATTCACAACATTTTTCTAAAATCCGATACAGAATCTATCGGAATGTTGAGTTTAAAATTTTTAATTCGTTACATGGAGGATGGAAACTTTCAATCTGATCTTATTCTTTGGGTCACACTCAAGTTAATTAAATATAAAGAGAAAATTTACTCCCGTATTATGTAAGGTACGGATAAGTACCGATCTTTAGTGTGTTCTCAGCTCTTCAAAATGGAGTCTGAATAATAAAATAATTACAAGATTGATAGTTGATAATGTCTGGTGTTGATACAATGATCGGAGTAGAGTGCCATGGGCGTGGCTATAACCAGGGTGGTGTAAGCCACTTAATATTTAATGGCTGCCATTATCGTCTCGCGTTAAATTGTCATAACTTCTCAATTTGGTTCAATCAAAGATGACATTTTTATAGATTGTCGAGAGAGACTGGTTTTGATACATTTATCAGTATGTATGATAAAAATTTATAGTCATATTTTACTGACAATTTGTTGTCAACTTAAAAATACGCAGTCTATAAAATAATACCAAATCAGTGACGACTTTCCATGGGCAAGATCGTTGTCGTCTCATTATGATGTTCATATGTGAACAAATTTTGTTTTCTTTCATACCAAATAAAAAAAACGCCGAGCTAACAATTAAATTGATAAATATCTTAAAGGTGTAAACCTGTTGAAGCACCAATATCTTGTCCGCTTCATGTATAACAGAATTTCATCACACCAAAGTATTGTATATAATTTTGTGAATTTCAATTGGTCGCATTTTTTCTTACTCGTTTAAATTTTTGACAAATTCTTGCATATTTTATGTCTGAACAATTTTTATGGCATTTTTCAATTACCATAAAGTTAACTTCCGTGTAACAGAGAGAACAATTACACAGTTGTGAAATAATTGTATGAATAATTATACGAAAGAATCCATTATAAGCCCTATTTGTCGCGAGCCATTCGCGTGGCCTCGTGAATTGGGTGTTTGTAAATATGTGTTTCGTATCAAGTATCACAAAGGTGTTCCCATAAAAGAAAATTGTTGATATGTAGTTTGGTATACAATAAAACTTCGACATTAAAATCTCCCTCAAGACGACCAACTTCCGTCTAGATGTTGACTGGTTCCAATTATAAAATTAAAACGTGTATTAAATTGATAAATAAATATTGAAAACCAGTCCAAAATCAAACGTTCGCTACAACAAGTATCTTTACTATTAAAGCGGTCGCTAACTGAGGCTCTACTGTACTGAGGTTCTACTGTAAGGAACACGTATATTTTGGCATCTTTTTGAGATATCAAATTCGTTTATGTAACGGCTTCTTGATTTAATAATATGCGGTCCAACCATTCAAATATGGCCACAGCAGGTGCGCATTTATTTTGTGCAAACTAGATTTAAGTAGATATTTTTATGTTAAATTTAAAAGAACATCATACAAACATGTGGTGTATATTTACACGCTGTCTGTCAGCAAGTGTTAAGAATGATTTATAAATCTTTGTATTTTCTGTTCGCCTTAATATTGAATTTCTTGAAATCATGGTATTTTTTGCGAAAAAAAAAGATTTCACTATTTTTCATTCAGCCAAATATTGTAATATTTTTTTGCATAAATTAGTGACACAATGAGACGAGGGCGTGGTTTGTGTCATTAAAGAAATTCCCGGATATTTGATAACTTAGGTTTAACTTCTTAAAACCACGTGACCCGAAATCATCGGAAGCCTTGCCTTGTCCGAATATATCAGTCCGGTCCCTAATTTTGCCAATCATTAAAATACGAACTAACAAAAATTGAGACCTGTCAAACAGAAAACTTCTCTAAACAGGAAAACTTCACTAATCAGGAAAAATTCTCTAATCAGAAAAACGTCTCTAATCAGAAAAACCCGTCTCTAATCAGAAAAACGTCTCTAATCAGAAAAAACTTCTCTATTCAGAAAACCTTCTCTAATCAGAAAAAATTCTCTAATCAGAAAAAAATTCTCTAATCAGAGAAAATTCTCTAATCAGAAAAAAAAATCTCTTATCAGAAAAAAAAAACGTCTCTAATCAGAAAAAATTCTCTAATCCTGTAAACTTCTCTAATCAGAAAAAATCTCTATTCTGGAAAACTTCTCAAATCAGGAAAACCTTACGAATCCAAGCTAATTCTTGAGAGGATTTCGCTGTATTCAGGCAATCGTGAAGACGCCTTTTTCAGTTCAACAGTTGACAGGAAATGGAACATCTCTGACCAGGACACCAGAAGGGCACCAGAAGGGTTCCATTCGCATCTGAAAGTCAAAACTTGTAATAATACAAAAGCTTTAAAGTTGGTCGGTTCTTACTAGTATATTATTTTTTTTATCTTATTTTCTTATTTTATTTTGGTAACGAGATATAAAAAATGTGTCTGAATTTCCTTGTGTGCATAGTGTAAAAACAGTAGACTTTGTTCATCTAGGTCCATAAACAAATTACTGTACAACCCCCAATAGCGACCACCTCAATATAACGACTATCTTGTTATAGCGACCACTCATTTAGGGCCAGTTTTCAATAACTCTGGTATAATTTAACTTGATAATGAGACCACCTCATTATAACGATTGACTTTTTGACGATCCTGAAATGGGTCTCAATATTAAGGTTTTACTATTTTACAATAATGCCGGACCGGCCCTCGTCTTTTCATCAAAGGTTCAAATATTGCCGTCGAGGGTTGTTCTAACAGTAACGGTCGCTCCCAAAATTGTTGTCTCAATAACGATTACCCGCCATAAAAAAAACTCGATTTTATTTCTACAATATAGGGGTGGGGGTGATTTTTCATGACATAAATTATGAAATGGCAAACTATAGAATATAATTGAAGTCTATTATATTCGGTTTGTCAAACCAATTACAGACTTCTGACATTTAAAGAACGTTTTGATCGCCATGGTAACCAACCTTGAAGTTAGTCCTGAAAGCTAATGAATAATAAGCGTTTTTATGACATTTTATCTAATTACCCAGTTTTTCAATTGAAAATTTAAGGACTGACAAGTAATGTTGGTGATTAAATTTTGGTGACTCGACTTTATGTGTTAAGTTATTTATCGAGTGGACGGAATAATGTATGATTTAACCGGATTGTGAATAGTAACTGATAACGTAGAGCACATGCATTTAAAAATAACTTTGCCGCGAGGCTTAATTTCATTGCATAAAGTTCTGTACGCTTTGGCAAAAAGTATTCGAATATTTCCAGCGTGTATGCATACAATGAGATCACCTTCGGCACCCGAAGATGTTTGAATGAATCAATTCAGTATTACGACCACTTTGTTATAACGACCAATCATTTTCGGACCGGACCTCAATAACTCTCCTATGATACAATCTGATACTGAGACCACCTCATTATTATGACCGATTTTTCGGGTTCGTAAGGTGGTCTCATTATCGAGGTTTTACTGTTATTCCCTTCTTGGTAATGATGGATCTGATTCTTTTAAAATATATGTATTTTAATTTGGCTTTGCGTATTATTGTTGTTGTTTTATTATTGTTGATGTTGTTGTTGTTGTTGTTTTATTATTGTTGATGTTGTTGTTGTTGTTTTATAATTGTTGATACTATTGTTGTTGTTTCCGCTGCAACTTTTGATGAAGTGTTTAGACGAGCGGCTAGATCTCCCTGGTTACCCTCAAGTGTATGTGAAGGTTTTTCCGCAGAGTTTCTGTTTAAGGGTCCCAGGGACTCTAAATACAAGATTTTTGGGTCCCTGGAGAAAAATTAAGTGTCCGAGATATGCTGTTTTCATTGACTTTATTTTTAGCCATCTCTATCTCTGAAATAATTGCAGGTTTTGTTCAAAGGATAAAAACTATGCTAGAGAGAAATACATCGGCGATGCTCGTCCCGGGTGACGCGATGTTTTTGAAAAACTGGTCACACGGTCATTTTTATGCCTTGGGACGCAGAAATCCTGTGGCAGGAAAAAACAGACGTGAATGAGAGAATAATGAAATTTAGCGACAAATGCAATTTCCACAGTCTATTTTTTTCACTTTCGTATCAACTTTCTGTGTCATTTGGCGACAATTCCAGCTTAAGCAATACAGGACAGTCCCCAGGATTACATCTGGGTAAAACCACCGACCTTCCGTAAGCTGACTAGACAACTTCCTCACACGTGAAAATCCGTTTCGAGTGGGATTCGAAGTCACAGCTGTGAGGGGGTAGTAATTACAAGTCAGAGACGATAACCACCCGACCATAGAGGTCACCTACTGGGAAATATTCAGTTGTACGTCTTTCGCGAGTGATATTAATATCGCCTCAACTTACTCTTTCTATTGTGTTTCTTTATTTGTTTACGTGAAACGGCTCTTCAAGGTATGAGTCATCGGGAAATAAACAATTCATTTAGAATTTGTGAACAGATAAATAAATTTGAATTAAAAACAAAAACATTATTTTACGCCACCTGCAACTCAAACGCTTTATGTTAACGCAGGGTACACGCTTTATCATCAAATAATTTACCAACAATTATTTACATTGCGTGTTTTGAAACCTGAAGCAATTTGGTGACCCGTGCTAACGGTAAAACGAGTTTGAGGTAGACTGGTTTCATTGTTCTAATCAGGCATATCAAATGAACCCCAAAGAATGTAAAATGAACCCAAAGGAACACGAATAAACCACAATATCAACGCGAGCAATCTTAATTAATTTGCGATAAAAAGTTTCGGCAATTTTAAGTTGCAAATCATTTTACACCCTTGTAATTGTTGGGTCTGATGTGAAGCTGATCTGGTATAAATTGAAATTAGATTCGTTAAATTAAGTGAAATTCAAATATGAGGTTTGAATTACGTCTACTTTCGTTTTTTTCTGTGATATTGAATGACAGAGCGTAGATTGGAGATCAATACAATGGTGCTGTACATGTACAATTTTCGAACGTTTTTTTCGACGTGTGTGTGAAAATCAGATATCTCAGACATATGACCTTAAAGGTTTGTTAACAATTTTAACACAATAAAATGAAAAATCAGATCACTCTTTAATGCTTCAAGTCGTATGTGGACAAATGTACGTGTGTCTGAAATGGTAAAACAATGGACTCTGATTACTTACATATAAAGACGGCCGAACACAATGTTGTTGTTTTCGTTGTTGTTGTTGCTATTGTAGATGTTGTTGTTGTAGTTGTTGTAGATGTTGTTGTTGTTGTAGATGATGTTGTTGTTGTTGTTGTAGATGATGTTGTTGTTGGTGATGATTTTGTTGTAGTTGTTGGTGATGTAGTTGTTGTTGGTGTAGATGTTGTTGTTGTAGATGTTGTTGCTTATTTTGTTGGTAATTCCAGAGATGAGGATGATGATAATGTTCAGGGTGATGAAGATGTTGACGTTTTGTTCGGTGACATTGTTCAGTATAACAGAGAGACATTTTGTAGCATAGAAACTAATTTACGTCCAAAAGTATGTTACCCATTCCTGATAACGATTAGACACCTTGTCAATACTGGTGAGAATAAGGGTAATATATCTTCTCCTGTAAATAAAATAAGCTTTAGGGGACATGAAACATCAATAAAAGGGATTACGGTACGGTTGTATCGAACTTTAACATATCCGATAGTGACCGACACATTCCGATTGTCTTAGCAACGTTTGAAATTCAATGACAAGACAATTTACGAATGTACAAAGAAACTTAAACATCGCTAACAGAGGACACTTCATCGTAGACAACAGTCTGATGAAATCTAGTCCGTTCTTTGTTATTCTGTAAAATTAAAGACAGGAATTAAGTAAAAATGAGAAACATATTTGCAATGTTTGAGTAAAAACTATAAATATATATCCATTAACCACGTGATATAAAGTTATGTGAGCGTGACGATACGCATGTACATGTATAGACAGTTAAATATCAAATGTTGTATGCTATTGTAAGGTTGAATGTCACGTGATTAAAGGTATTGTACAGTTGAACGTCACGTGATTAAAGTTATTGTACAGTTGAACGTCACGTGATTAAAGTTATTGTACAGTTGAACGTCACGTGATTAAAGGTATTGTACAGTTGAACGTCACGTGATTAAAGGTATTGTACAGTTGAACGTCACGTGATTAAAGGTATTGTACCGTTGAATGCCACGTGATGTAAGGTATTGTACAAGTAAATGTCACGTGATGTAAGAAAAAATGATACAGTTTACAGCTGCCTCTTATTTCTCACTTAGAAATGCGAATATTTTGTTTTAGTTTTTACTTCATGTATATTTTTCTTCCAATATATCGATATTCTAAACCTTGCATCGATAATCGTTTGGCAGAAAAAATCGCTGATATCAATATCTTTAAATATCATTTGAGGCATGGATTGGTACAATTTACAGTCACGGGATGAAAACGGAAACTTGTTCCAGTCACGTGATACGATTTCATCAAATGTTCGTTCGGGTGTCACTAACTGTTTTTTTTACGGAGAGCTGCAAGGTTGAATCAGGTCGTTTAGATGTATTTGAATTTAATCCTTGAAATTAATAATTAATGTGAAATTTAATTCCCATTTAGCTGAGTTTTGAGAACTTCCAGCGCTTTGATTTAGAAAAAAAAGACAAAAATATATTCGTGCAAAAACCAAGTTACCGAAGTTCGAAGGCCGGGTACATATTTGGACAACATTGTGAATCTGGGATACATGGAGTTAGTCCTTATGTACAAGTATAAACATATCATCACGTGATGGAATGTCGAACATACACATAACATATGTAAGTCTACAGTGATTCTGTGGTCTGGTTTGTTCGCGGATTTTAAATGTCAATAGGGTGATCCCTGACTTTAAGCGAAGTTAATTTTTCTATCAGATTTGTCAAAATTTCGCTCATAAAGATATCGCTGGGTTAACATCACTAATCTGGGACTAATTCCGGAATCAGATATTGGTTTAGTGTCCCCTTAATATGTTGACGCCGGGACATTTACGAAAAATGTACAAAAGTCAAAGTTTCGTAAGCAGGTGTTCAATACGATATGCATGTACAAACATTTATCTCTGCGTACCAGACGCATGAAAAATTGATCCAAGTCATACTAAACGCATGGGAATTAGATCCAGGTCTTGCTAGACGCATGAAAAATTGAAAGTCATACTAGACGCATGGGAATTAGATCCAGGTCTTGCTAGACGCATGAAAAATTGATCCAAGTCATACTAAACGCATGGGAATTAGATCCAGGTCTTGCTAGACGCATGAAAAATTGAAAGTCATACTAGACGCATGGAAATTAGATCCAGGTCTTGCTAGACGCATGAAAAATTGAAAGTCATACTAAACGCATGGGAATTAGATTCAAATCATACTAAACGCGTGGGAATTAGATCCAGGTCTTACTAGACGCATGAAAAATTGAAAGTCATGATAGCACTAAACACACTGAAATTCGGTCTATAGTTTTTTGCCTTGTTTGTACATTCAACATTTTATTGGTTGAACGTTTGTTACCGGAATATGTCACACTATTAGACGATGAACAGGATTTTGTAAAACTCATATTCTAAGGAGTGCGTTTACAGTACATGTAAAATACGCTATAAAAGTTTAAATCCTGAAATTTTAATCCGCATATGTAATGAACATTATACTAAATTACCGTAATTACCGTACATACTCAACCACCAGAGCGGTATTATAATTACCGTACACACTCTACCACCAGAGCGGTATTATAATTACCGCACACACTCTACCACCAAAGCGGTATTATAATTACCGTACACACTCTACCACCAGAGTGGTATTATAATTACCGTACACACTCTACCACCAGTGCGGTGCAATTCATTGTGACGTTTCACAATTTTTTTCGCTCGCATACAATATCATCACCGCATTTGACCAATCAGCGTCCAGGAAAATTTGGGACAAGCCTGTTGTCTCTGTACACCAGAGCCAACGGGTACCAGTTTACATTTTATCACGAACGACAACTCTGTATCAGGGGAAACAACTCTTTTTAGCTCCTGAACACGGACTACTAAACCCTGAGAAAGAATAGGGAGTATAACAAACGGCAGTGTTTCGGCATCAATAATTGTTTTGTCTTATATTTTTCTTGACTAAAACATAAATGACCCTTTGATAACTTTTTGGCCCTCAAACTTGGTCACGTGGTTAATCTGGTCACGTGCTTAAGCTTTAGACATTTTAAGGCTTCTTTATTTATTTTTAGGTTATATCCCTGTTTTCAACGAATCGTTGATTATCATATAACTTTATTGGGTGAATAAGATTTTTATAGGCTGTTTTTTTTTTAGATATGGCGTAATGCTGTTTGTCTCTGTACTGTGACACGATGCTCTACGTAACCATGGGAATAATTCAGTATCCAAGCGATACCCACTTATCATAGTCAAGTGTTCATTACATGATTATACTATCACACAACTTCGCTGTATATCTCTGTATAGTGTCTCCGTATCAGAGGAAAGATTTACGAATTTGTACAAACAAACTGATTTAGATAAAAGTACCGTGATAAAATCCCGGTACTACGGCGCAACGGCACAGACCGGGTTTTAGCTGGCGCGTGGTCGTACAAAATTTATGAGAAATTAATCGGAGCAAAAAGTTACAATCTCGGTTTTTGTAATAATACCGTTGGTCGTGTAGAAATAGTGTGATAAATGTAGGCCCCTACAGGAAATGACCCCTAATAAGGGGACAGACTTTGATTGACAGATTGAAAATTTTGCTTTACGGCATTTTTTTGTGGTCGCTAATGTTTACAAATGCCCACCCCAGTAACTAAGTATCATGAAGTACTATGAATATATCCAGGCAAAGTCGTCATATATCTTCGTTAGCAGGGAGTAAATTTTGGCTGTGGTGATATTTGAAGAAATGAGTGGAACCAGGGCCGAACTTTTGAAATGATAATATTTTTAAGTTCAGTTAAAAATCAGCATAAACAAATATTGTATTAATCTATGGGCTTTTACACAGATAAAATACAGATAAAAATTCACGATTCGGTAAACTATATCACATCGCAGCCGATACATTATAATTGCTGTTATCTCCGAATCTCCCATGAAAACCTCGATTCTGAAGACCTCTTTCATCATAAAACCTCTCCCACTCGAAATCATTACAGATCCTTCCATCCAAACATTTTTGAATGAGAGAGGTGTACGTATAAGAGATGTACAGATTAGAGAGGTGTACGTTTAAGAGATGTACAAATTAGAGAGGTGTAGGTATAAGAGATGTACAAATTAGAGAGGTGTACGTATAAGAGATGTACAGATTAGAGTGGTGTACATATAAGAGATGTACAGATGTACAGATACAGTTGTATCACGACATCGTTCGCTGATGGATACGTGTTACATGAACATCTGTCAGTTTTTTACTAAGAAATAAAGGCCCTAAACTCTAACAAATAATAGGGCCACCATCGTCTTTACTCTGTCACGTGATATCAGCGCATTGTTAATAATTTTAATCATTAATATAAAAAGTATAGTCAATTGTTATTATTAACGGTGTATAAGAAAGCTGTGTAGAAAGTTTTGAAGAAACATTAATTCATGTACACGGTGACACTGCAATAATAGATTTATGGGTAAATCCATTCGGTACGCCCACGTTATATTAATCTTAAATTTCACGCATTCATACGCGCATGTTATAGAACATTTTTATAACTATGCATTATTGTCATTATTTCTCGTAACTTTCTCAATTTTGATATCTATGCAAAACTGAGTTACTTGCTAGTATTTTTTCTTCATTTAAATATATCGTAGTTTGCGTGCTTTGAAATTGCCTGGTCGAGTGAAATTTAACTTTATTATGATTTATTTTATTCTAAAATGTTAGACTAAAATACATGAATGTGTATCAATATGATTTTATATCGTAAATAGTTACCAGCCATGCAATCCATGATAAATACAATGTATTTATAAATACATACACGCTTATAAATATACAACCAGTCAGCCAGTTAGTCATCGTCTCTGGGGTTTAACGCCGTTTTACAACAATTTTTCAGTTATATACGGCGACCGGTTCACCTAACCAGTTTTGCTGGACTAGATGCTAACCAATACTAACTTACCCTTCCACAAGGAGCCGGCAACTTCTCCACATCGACAATTTTTGTCAAATTTTCATAGAAGGGTATAACCTGCCGCGACCGGGATTCGAACCCGGATCTCCGGGTTACAAGTCCAGCGCACTAACCACTGGAACCCAGCAAGTTAAACTTCCGGTTTGAAACTGCATCGTAAAACTATGTACCGGGAAAATGTTCGTCTTTGGCGATTAAGAGCAAAGTGCTATTATTAACATTATACTATTTTTTTTTATTTTCCGTGTATTTTTTTTTTTTACCTCGAATCGCTTATATTTTTCAAAATGTGTAAATGGTCACAAACATTCATAAAATACAAATAAATCATTGGCTGTATTTATAAGTTACCGTTGTGCTTAAAAATATTGTTACTTAAATGCACTTACATTTTAACGTGTGAATGTCACTTGAAAGTTCACTACAAGTCACGTGATTGCTTTTGAAAAAATAAACAAAACTATTGACAAATTAAGTTCAAAATATGAGATACATACCTTATCAGGAGTTTTTATATTTTAGATTGAATTTTATTTTCAAAATTTTGCGCTGTTTATAACAAAACAAACATTAAACGAAATATGGCCTGACTTTGTGGATAAGAATGTATGATTTTTTGAAACTTTAAATATTTTCTGTTAAATTTGAAAGTAGGAATTTTCAATATGATTTTTAAACAATATTCACAATAATCAAGCCCTACAAGAAGCTTGGAAATTTGATCCGTGTGATGCTGGACGCTTGGAAATTTGATCCGTGTGATGCTGGACGCTTGGAAATGTAGTCTAAGTCATGCCAGACGCATCATATTTTTTCAAGTCATGCTCAACACATGAATATTTTGTGTAAGTCATACAAAACGCGTTGAAATTTTGGCCGCTAAATTCGTGTCTGATGTCGTAAAATATAAATTATACTTTCAATTAAAAAATGCGAAATCAATATTTACATGTCCCTAAAAATATTTTACGCGGCGCAAAATATGATGTTTTTTCATGAAGCAATTTCACGAAAAAAATTGTTTTTCAAAGTACATGTATACTTCAAATCATAAATTCAAATTTATATCAGGGCAGGTTCAAATTACTTAGCATTATCGCCAATACATTTCATAACATTGACATTCACTGTATTAAGATTTTTTTAAATATTTATTATCTTAAAGAATGATATCGCAATTTTAAGAATTTATATTCTGAATTCAAAATTATTTCTCAAACTATTTATCGTAAATTGAATTCGTGTAATTATATCGTTATTCAATATGGGTGGATAAAATCATATAAAACGTTAATTTCATATGAACAAAGTAATTATTATTCTGTGCTATCATAACGCTACACCGTTTCTGTATAATAAGTCTTCGTTGAATCAAGTTTGTGGTTAAAATTTCAAAAATACATCAATCATTTACAACCGATCGTGAAATCTACACGACCGTTATTTTCACATTAGCGATACTTGAGACAAGTTTATTCATGAATGGGCTTTATCCGTTGCTTAGCAACGCAGTAAATGAAGAATATCCATGCCGTAAATGTATTTATAACTCGCGATGTCCCACCTTACACTGGTTCCCGTTCCTTGTTGCAGTATGTATAGAATGCGTCAATGGGAACCAGTTTATGGTACGCATTCACTGGAGTTTTCGTTCCTAACGTAAACTTAGGTTAAGCGGACTAGTAACGGGTTCAAGAAACACCAGAAATCTCTGTACAGCCGGCATCAACGGGAACCAGTTTACGCGTTAAAGAGTCATGAATATATTTTACATTGTTGGATATCACGTATGTACATAACGGTTTTAAATTTAATAAAATAATTCGCAGACATTGTATCTATCCTCCAAAGTGACCTGTTTGTGTAAACGTGGAGTAAATTTCTGAATTTCAATGATTTCTGTTTTTCTTATCGTTAAATTGTGTTTAACAAATTGTATTGTTGTAGAGCCCACAGCACATTGTAAGATTCTAACGTATGAGTTGGGGCGTTGCTTTTCCTGCTATATACGCGGTTTCAGCGATGGAGATCTGTATGAATGCCACCGTCGGAATTTTTTAAAACAAGAGGGCCAAGATGGCCCTTTTTCGCTCACCTGAGTAAAGATTTGCAACTTTTATGGCTTTCCTGTAATTCGACCTGGTGACCTAGTTTTTTACCTGAATTGACCCACGTTCAAACCTATTCATGATATCATATATACAAACATTCTGACACAGTTAAACAAAGATCCAATCAAAACTGCGACCTCTAGAAAGTTAACAAGGTTTTCCAGTGATTTGACCTGGTGACCTAGTTTTTGATCCCAGGCGACCTATATTCGAACCTGCCCAAGATATCATTGAGACGAACATTCTGGTCAAGTCTGATGAAGATTCGCTCAAAAGTGTGACCTCTGGAGCATTAACAACTAGCACTACGTGCTCAGGTGAGCTAACAATGGCGTACTTTACGCGAGCTGAGGTGATTTTACCTAGTACCGAAAATCAAAGAACGTTTTAAATGAGCAATTAGTCAAATAGGCACACAATAGTATTTGTAAATCAATTGAATTCAGACATCTACCCGCGTGCGGGCAGCTACGCGCCTACATTTTTGTTTTAACGTTGCGTCTGATGCAAGCTTAACATTTAAAAAAGCTACGTGTCCATGAATTTGTTATAAACGGATTTTTTGCGAAGAAATCACAAGTTTACAATGAGTATTCACGGACAGTAAGATGTTGTACAAAATTCAACAACTTCTTGTGACGCTGAATATAATTAATGACAGAGATGAGAAATTGTCTGCATAAAATCAAAGTTAAAATATAACACACGAAAAATTGTACGACCATTGTTAGACCAAAACACATCATTTCACAAAACATTTCAAATTTGTTGTTCAATTTTAAGTTAATTGCATGTTTTTATGTTTGAAAAAAATAGCACACACAATACAAATGGGCAGTGGTCCAGTGGTTTAAGTTCGCTGGACTTGTTACCAGGCAATTCGGGTTCAAATCCCAGTCGTGGCAGGTCATACCCTTCTTGGAAAATTTTACAAATACATCAATTTTCCTCCATATGTGGAGACGTTGCCGGCGCCTTGGGGAAGGGTAAGTTAGTACTGGTTAGTATACAGTCCAGGAAAAACTGGTTAGGTGAGCCAGCCACCGTATATATAACTGAAAAATCGTTGAGAAACGAAATTTTTTGAAAGGGCTCATTTCATGCATAACTATTAATTAATACGATCGTGTGGTCTCCATATTATGACCTCTAGAAAAAGGACGCAAAAAGGACGTGGTCATCATATTGAGTTGTTTGTTAGTTATTGAAGTCCCTGTACCAGTAACTTTACCTTGCTCTCAGCAAATATGAGTGGTCGCTATAACAAGGCGTTCATAATACTGAGGTGTTAGTGGTCGTTATAACAAGGTGGTCATAATACTGAGGTGTTAGTGGTCGCTATAACAAGGCGTTCATAATACTGAGGTGTTAGTGGTCGTTATAACAAGGCGTTCATAATACTGAGGTGTTAGTGGTCGTTATAACAAGGCGTTCATAATACTGAGGTGTTAGTGGTCGCTATAACAAGGCGTTCATAATACTGAGGTGTTAGTGGTCGTTATAACAAGGTGGTCATAATTCTGAAGTATTAGTGGTCGTTATAACAAGGTGGTCATAATTCTGAAGTATTAGTGGTCGTTATAACAAGGTGGTCATAATTCTGAAGTATTAGTGGTCGTTATAACAAGGTGGTCATAATACTGAGGTATTAGTGGTCGTTATAACAAGGTGGTCATAATACTGAAGTATTAGTGGTCGTTATAACAAGGTGGTCATAATTCTGAAGTATTAGTGGTCGTTATAACAAGGTGGTCATAATACTGAGGTATTAGTGGTCGTTATAACAAGGCGTTCATAATACTGAGGTATTAGTGGTCTTTATAACAAGGCGTTCATAATACTGAAGTATTAGTGGTCGCTATGCAAGGTTTTACTGTATGAGGTAAGCACGTGTGTCGGTGTTTATCTACCAACCTGAGACAGGGAACCATTTTGAGGTATTCAAGAACGGAGAGTGGTGAATGAGAGTCTGGATTGAACGGTTGTGTGGTGAACATATAGTTCTGAGCAAAACAGCCGTTTATTGAGCTTATCCCAGTATTTGTCTATACAAGTACAATGTTGACTTATGCCAGAGTATCTGCTTTTTTGTACTATATGAATCGCTCCTAATGATGACCTATGACCTTAGGCACGATGTCGTTAATCACGTGGTCACAGACAAATTGTACCATGAACAAAGATTATAAAACCCGAAGGATCGTAGACATTATCGGCCTTTCTATTGCGCCTGTGACGATTATATACATGTATGCGTTTAAATGTTCTCAGTTTGCGCTGAGCAGGCGTTTATTAACAGTATGAAGAATTTTCGCCGAAAGTTGAAATTAAATTTGTCGCGCATCTAATTGACTACTATTTGTGACAAGACAAATTTCCCCGCAAGAGCCTCGCTGAAATGTGTCCATGAACGGCGCACCAAAAAGACAGAAAGTCACGTGATCTTCTGCTTAAAAATTAAACCCTAGAAATCAAGTCCAGCTTTGTTTAAAAAAACAACTACTGTTATACTGAGGTGATGTTGATATTAAAATAATGTCTGAAAAAGTATAGAAAACTGGTCTGACAATAAACTGTCATGATAAAAACAGGAGATTAGCTGGCGAACCACATAAACTTACACACAGGCGTAACATTTATTTGAAAAGTGAAAAAAATGGCATTTAAGTTTAAAGATAAGGGGTTAGACCTTAACTAGATCTACCCCCAGTGTCAGATGAATTTAGTCCTAATTAGAATAAATCCCAGACCCCAAACATCAAGAGGGGTTACCCCTCCCCCGCGCATCCCTCCCGTGTGTGTGTGCGTAACATTTATTCAAAGCAGGTTTACACCCCTGGTTTTGATCTTGGTGTTGAATTAGACACTTAGCGATGTTTTACTGTATGTTAAACTTCTACAGAAATCACTTCATTCACAATAGGAGCCATCTGTGCAGAAGGAAATTTGCAAGACTTGGTCAGTTTCAGAAATACACTTATTGTGAGATTTATGCTGGTTTAGTTACCATAGAAACTTGTCGGGCTATTTTAACGAACCCATATGTCATTTTTTCCCATTTTGAGAAAATCACAATTAAAGTTTTAAACGGCAATAACTTTAAGCGAGTTACGGGTTTGTGGACTGGGATTAACCCTATTTAGGATAGATCTACAAGCAGGAAGTATGATCATTGTATAGAGCTCCTCAAGACGAAAAAAATGTTACCAAAATCTCAATATTGCCCGAAATGGAGTTACAGGGTTTTAGAAATAAGCTGACGAAATGTCAACAAAATAATATTATTGCAGATACAGTAATATTTTCATGTGCCCATGTGATAATATATAACAAATACAGGCATCTATGTGAACAGTGTTTTGCCTGGTACTAAAAAACTGTAAAATTTAACATTGGATTCAAATAAAACACCAAATTTTAGGGCTGATGAACAAGATAACAAATGCTTGACACATTTTAATTCAAGAATATTTATTGGTGAATAATTCTATAATTTAATTGAATTTAAAAAAAACACACACATAATTATCCGTAAAATATTCACATATAACAATTAAAATATAACATTCATAAAAATCCCGGGTTTCCAAAAATTCTAATAACTCCACTTTTTTTCTTCCAACCCTAATTTTTTTTTAATTCAGTCAATTTTTTTTGCAGATATTTTTCATTTCCATATGAAATATATTTCCGAAAAATGAAATAACATATTTGAAAAAAAGTTTTGTCAACCCAAACAGACCCTACATTTTGGGGGATGTTTGCACAGACCAGGTACCTGTATTTTTTTGGCCTTAACATAATTTTAAATAATTTCAAAACAAACAGTAAATTCCACACCACATCATAAACAAAATATGTATCAAAATGGGTGACTTACAATTTCCAAGACATTAGACGTTTCTCATTTTTTTAAATACAGTAGAACCCCTGAAAACCTTCCCACCTCCAGACTGAGCCGAAAGTCTAGCTTTCTGAGAATTCCGGTTTTCAGAGAACTATTGATTATATGAGATAAAAAGTGGGCCTTGAAAAATTGTCTGATTTTCAGAGAATTTCGGTTTTCAAGGAACTATTAATTATATGAGAGAAAAAGTGGGTTTTGAAAAATTGTCTGATTTTCAGCGAATTCCGGTTTTCAGGGAGTCCGGTTTTCAGAGGTTATACTGTATAAAGTTCAAAGATTACTTCCGGTACTTCCGGTCATTCCGGTGCTCGTCTCCAAACAATAACTTAGCCATGACCTCGAAGAGAGTTTTCGACAGCTCACAGACTTACTACAACAAAGGTATGTCCAGCATATTAGGCCCGTGAAAAGGTACATCCACTTTTTTACCCCTGTAGAGGGTGCACTGTACATACTAGACTTATGGCGCCCCCCCCCAAAAAAAGACCTATCTACACATCGGTCATAATTACTAAAACCACACAACAACCAGACACATCATTCTTAAATAAAAAAAAACACGCAACCACTGTACACACCAAACATAAGAAATAGTACTATACAACAGATTAATACATGAGCAAATGACACTAGACATTATTATCAACTAGACAATTACGGTAGCACAATATACATGTGGATATTAACAAATCCACCGTATAAATACACCGGATTATATACACTAGATACATGCACCAGATATATGCACCGGATACATACATCGAATACATACACCGAATATATACTCTGGATTATATATAAACCAGATATATGCACCGGACACATACACCAAATACATACTCTCGATATAGACACCGGATATATACACCGGAAAGATACACCGGATTTATAAACATTACGCATACTCAGGATACATAATAATGTTAAACAAACACCAATGTGAGGCCAGAGAAGGACTTGGTGTTTATAAATATGAAAAATAAAACAAATAAATTATTTTACACAAAGGCACAAAAATGTCTTAAAATGAGACAGTTCGGATGTTTTCACATATCGACTGGTCAACATATTGAATACAATTTCCAGCATATCAAATACAGACTGTGTCACACACATTTCAAACACAGACTGTGTCACACGCCTCGAACACAGATTGTGTCACACTTTTCAAACACAGACTGTGTCACACTTTTCAAACAAAACTGTGTCACTTACTTCACACACAGACTGTGTCACCCTTTTCAAACACAAACTGTGTCACACATTTCAAACACAGACTGTGTTGCACTTTTCAAACACAGACAGTGTCACGCTTTTCAAACACAGACTGTGTATCGTACTTTCAACCGACTACTACTTGCCTCATAGACAAACCTATATTTTTAAACATGATCAAATAAATTGGTACTGGTGTCTTAAAACCAAATATGGGATCAGTTTCATCTTAGACTGGTACATAATCTTCAAACATTGACTGGTTCTGGTGCATCTAAGTTCTCTTGCTCTCGTTGGGATTCCAATACGAAATGACGTCTCCTTGGTGACGTCAGAGTACTTCCGGTTCCGTCATCGACAAAAACATTGTCTGAAGTCAGTTTCTTAGACGGTGATGGAGCATGTGAAGCACAGACTTCTGTGTTTCTGTAAAATTGGATTAAAGTTGAATTACAGGACATTTTAACAATTGTTGAACTGACTATGATATCATATAACTGAAATTGAATTAAACAAGTTAACGTGACACATGTGGGAATTTGATCAAGTTAACGTGACACACGTGGAAAATATTTATTAATCAAGTTAATATGACACATGTGGGAATTATTAATTAATCAACTTAATGTGACACATGTGGGAATTTGATCAAGTTAACGTGACACACGTGGAAAATATTTATTAATCAAGTTAATATGACACATGTGGGAATTATTAATTAATCAACTTAACGTGACACATGTGGGAATTATTTATTAATCAAGCTAACGTGACAGATGGGGAATTAAATCAGTTAATGTGACATATGGGGGAATTAAATCAAGTTAACGTGACACATGTGGGAATTTAATCAAGTTAACGTGACACATATGGGAATGTAATCAAGTTAACGTGACACATGGGGGAATGTAATCAAGTTAACGTGACACATGGGGGAATTTAATCAAGTTAACGTGACACATGGGGGACTTATTAATTAGAAATACATTTAGTACATGTATTGACTTAAAAATGGTCAGTATTTATTACCCCGAGGGAAAATACATACATCTCTTGGAAGGCTCGTCTCGGCGACAGTTCGACGTATGAATCGGACGAGAATCTTTCTCTAAACGGTGACAGGGTGACGGGTGGTAACACTGCCCTGTTGGCGTGCTTGGAAACGGACGCGGGCTCGGAACGGCTTCTAACGTGAACGGGTGTTAGCGGTGACTTGGCTGGTGACGTAAACATGGCTGTGTTACTCATCGTTTCTAAAATCAAACATTGTTTAATGATTATCATAGACGGATCCAGGATTTCTAGCTAGGGGCGGGGCGGAAACTAGTAGGCTGGGGGTCCAAATAGGGGAAGAAATTGTTTGTGAATTGTACGTTATGTCATTGTGTTACTATATTTGTAAAATTTGACCTTTATATATATATATATAAATATGTAAATATTATATTTCATGATAGAAAAAAACCTTTGCTTGGGCAATTTTAGGGGGACGTACGCCGGGACCGCCCCCTCCCCTGGATTATCCTGAGCTAAAATTCATATTTCAGATCACTATACTCAGTTCTGACAGTTCCACACTAATATACAATGTTTTGGTGTAAAATGACCCTGATATTGCATCTTTACAAATGAAGTCAAAAAGTTAATTTAGGTTTCCGAGTTACATTTAAATATTTTTTTAACATTTTTGTTATAGATTTTTATTACTCAAAAAAAATCCAAAATGAATGGTCAGTTTATTGCATATCACAGAATACCGATGTTAAAGTTCACTGTCAATTTGCAAACAAAAGTCACTGTGCGAGTGAAAATCTTAAACCAAGTTTATGGGCAGATCATATCATAGGTATTGTTTTGTTAACGACAAACCACGATATTTATCAACACATAAGCTTAAAAAAAGGTTAAGAGAAGTGAAGTACAGTGCAGCCCCTCCAAAACGACCCTTTATTGAGCAACAACCTTCAACGACAGTGTGTTTTTTCCCACTTTACTATTTAACTATTAATTTAACCTCTCTAGGCCAACAGCCTATCAGCAACAACAACATATTTTTCCTTTTCCCTTTTTGGTGTTGCTTTGGAGAAGTTTCACTGTACGATCTATATAACTGCCTTATATGTCATTTATACACTACAGTATAACCCCTGAAAATCGGACTCTTTAAAAACTGGAAATCCCTAAAAATCGGACGATTTTTCAAGTCCCATTTTTCTTTTCGATAATCAATATTTCTCTGAAAGCCGGAATTCTCAGAAAATCGGACTTTTGGTCCGGTAAGTGTCAATTTTCAGGGGGTTTACTGTATTATGAAAAAATTGAAAAAAATAAAAGAAACAAGGTTTCTCAAAAAAAAAGAAAAGTGGGTTTCGAATGTAAAAAAAGACAAGATGTCAGTACCCAATTCTCTCTTGCAATCAAGATAATTTCCCCAGTCCAGTTTCACAGCGAGTTCTATGTCTTCACATTCAAATTTATCCAGAAGATCTTGATTGATGAAAGCGTCTTTGAATTGTCTCAGCAGATCACCACTCTTGTACAAATGCCAAAGGTCAAGAAGTGCATCAGTATTCGGACAGTTCAATCTAAACACGATACTCCCGGAAAACATGTCCTCCAACGTTCTCCCATACTTACACATGCATTTGATCGCACACAAAACTCTCATTGAGTTGTAAACATTAGCGTGAGTCTCATTTATCTCAGCCTGGAATTGTTCAAACGCGTCAACACTGCGATCTGTCCGTCGTATCTTACTGTAAGCGTCCATCGCCATTAGGAGAATTTCGTGTTCTATATTAGAACATTTACAGTCCTTGTTTTCATGATCCAATTCTCGTAAAATCTCCTCAGTTTTTTTGTCGTTTTTATCTTTGATACTTTCCACAGACAGTCTTACATCTATATCACCTGCAATTGAAGACGTTGGTACATGTACAAAATCAATTAACAGTAAAGTTCCGCTATTAAGGTCACCCTCCGGACCGACGTAAGTTGGCCGTAATTGCGAGTCGACTTTAATAATGAAACATGAAGACAGCTGACGGTAAGTACCCTATTCAAGTTAGCCATTTTGTCCTAATGATTTCCAGTTCTCTAAATACTCAAAACAGCATAGATTTAATGCAGAAAATAATCCACTTAACTTTCAATGTCATAAATGAATGTTCAGTTTAAAATCCAGATGCAGCTCGTCTACATTAATTAATCACTAAATTATTACCCATCAGTATTTAAACAGGAAAAACAACGGAAAGGTACGGAATTTATTACTACTTAAATAAAATCGTCTTCAGTACGATTTAGGGGAGATAATTCTGTATGCTTCATCTCGTGTTTTGTCTTCTGACCATCTTTTATGTGCATAAATTTGAACGAGTACAAGAGCAACGCTAGTGTGATCTCTTTATGAAAAATTGAAATAAATGTCAGAAAGTCCAGTCGAAATCTTGTCCAGTCACTGATTACATAAATGTATTAAGAGAGATAACTCTTTACCCGGAGTAATAACAACATTAGAACAAGCTTGAAACTGCCGGGAGGTGAAATATTCAAGTATTTGTGCTTTTTTCGTAATACAGTAAACCCTCACATAGCAACCACTCCAATATAACGACCATCTTGTTAGAACGACTACTTTTTTCTCGGACCGGCTTTCAATAACTCCCCTATAATTCATCTTGATAATGAGTCCAACTCATTGTAACAGCCGATTTTCTGGTCCCGGCAGTGGTCCCATTTTCAAGGTTTTACTGTATATCTTAACGGTCATACCTGATCGTCTTTCACGAGGTGAATCGTCGCTCAAAATCAAACCGGATGTACTGTTCTGCCGACGGTAGTGTAAACCGGAATCGCCGCCATATTGACCGGAAGTTGATCTCAAATACTGAGAGTCTTCTTGCGGGGAACCCCCACGCCGTAAAATATCCTTCAAATTCTCCAGTTGTTCTGGATGGAAATTTCTAGAATGTAAAAACTGCAGAACCTCCGCTGGAATTTCAGTTGATTCCCTTAATTGTGGCGTCATATTTGAATATTGTCGTCTGCAACCTGAATTGAAAATAATTAGAATTTAGTCCCAACCCCAAGTACACAATATTATATTATATTTCGACATAACAATGTTAGAAGCTGTCCTTAGGGCAAACTCTCACTAACTCTTGTCCTCAAATATGTACATTCTTTAACGGCGAACCCAAGTACCCAGAATCCCCGTCTGAAATAAGGGCTCTTGGTCCCCTAGTGACTTCGGTATAAGTACATTCTTTGAATAAATCCAATACTGGAATAGCTATTGCCCCAAGTATGGCAAATGTTAATACCTGGGCTGTATCCTGGTTCTCCCGTCATAAACAAGCGTCTGCGCACGTCTTCACGAAACATATCACGGTCCCAGAAGCGCTCTTGGTTCTATAAAAAAGAATAAAAGTCACATCAGAATAAAACGATTAACAGATCAAATATTTCCTTATACTTATAAATCACACATCTGTCCATAAACACGTCACATCTATCCATAAGCATGTCACATCTTCTGTCCATAAACATGTCACATCTTCTGTCCATAAACACGTCACATCTGTCCATAAGCACGTCACATCTATCCATAAACATGTCACATCTTCTGTCCATAAACATGTCACATCTTCTGTCCGTAAACATGTCACACCTGTCCATAAACATGTCACACCTGTCCATAAACATGTCACACCTTCTGTCCATAAACATGTCACACCTTCTGTCCATAAACACGTAACATCTTCTGTCCATAAACATGTCACACCTTCTGTCCACAAACATGTCACATCTTCTGTCCATAAACATGTCACACCTTCGGTCCATAACAAAATGCACAAGTCTACATTATTTCTAATCTACTTCGGTCACACTTACTTTGCTGTCTTGTGAATTGTTGTCCGCTTGATCAAGTAAAGGGCTGGGTTTGGACACCCTGTTGCGATGTTGCCTTGGGCTACATCTGGGATCTGAGAATGATCTGCTGTACTGACGTCGAACTTCCTCACTTATTTCTCTGATTTCTTTTTCATTTGGGGATCTGTCTTGATGGCTTATTCCTCTGCGTACAGATTCAAAAACTCTTGCATTTGGAGACAGCTCGTTGGCTGCACATTTGTAAATTTCCTTCGCGCGATCTCGTTCTCGTTCGAGCATGCGCAGTCGGTTGTTTAACGTTTGTTGCTCTTGTCTCGTCAGTCTTTCATTACTAGGCGATGACATCCGACCGACAGATTCAGAAGGGGCAATTCTCGGGCTTAAAGGCATTGTGTCAGGAATTGTGACCTTTTCAGGCCAAATAAAACCTCTATCAGTTACGTGACTTTTCTTAGACAATGGTTTGTAAGAGGTATGCGCATGCGCGCTACTTCCGGTTCTAGATTTTCCGCAGTTTGGCTCTTCTTGGTCATTCTTGTATGAAGATTGAGACACGAGTCTGTTACCGTATTCTCTCGTGAATTCACCACGGGATTCATGAACATCTCGGTCTGGGTATTCTTCATGAGTTAGCTTGTAAGGTGACGGTTTTCTTGGGGGGACCGAGTCTGGAAAAACGAAAATATTTTTCTCGCCAAGTTTTGTATTACTTGATGCAGTGCTTGTAAATGGTGACGTCAAACAAATGTCGCTCATATTGAAATTCCCAGGACTTGATAGGCAACCATATTCCGAATCGTCGTAGCTGTTAGATATTTCTGATATACCGGCATTCAGTTCAGCCGGAGGTCGACGATCTGTCATGTCAGGTATACGTACTCCACCGAGTGTTTCCGCCGGATGTCGTCGGTCGGTCATGTCCGGTACCCGAACACCTTCGTGTGTTTCCAGCGGAAGTGGACGATCAGATAAATTTCTTTGTTTGCACGCGATTGGAACGCTTGCAGTGACGTGTGATGACTTATTGATAATTACGTCATGAATGACGTCACAGTCACCGTCTACTTCGTCATGCAGGGATTCAGAAACAAGAGCAACTTTCTTTTTAACCCTCAATGCTTCGGTCCTATCAGCTGTGTCAACAGATAGTTGACGTTTTAATTTTGTTTTGGGCGGATCTTGTAGTTTTATCGGAGTGGTGGTGTTTAAAACTTCAGGTCCGGTCACTGGAAGAATGTAAAACAAAGAACATTTAGTTAACAAAGACCAATGGACACATATGTTATAAGTTAATGCAACACATTCTGACCAAGGCGTATTACAATTCTAGTGAAGAATGGATTTGTTTCTATGATGCATTACCTATCATATGGTTACGCAGGGCTATGTGGAATAGTCAGTGTTTTTACACATTTTCGGCTAAACACCTGGTTCCGTACGTGAATTTATCTATTTAGACAATTACATTGTATTCGGAATATATAAAAAAAACTACATTGCAAAAAGCAACATTTCTAAACTCTGGCCTCGAGAATATGAAACTTCATTGAACAGTCTCCAAACTCAAATCTTCATTTCATTTTACAAGTACTGTAAGATACAGCTAAGTACATATAGGTATCACCTCAATTTTCGGACTGGCTTTCAATAATTCTAATTATTTAATAATTATATAATTAATGTAATTATGATACAACTTGATAACAAGACCACCTCATTATTACAACCATTTTTTCTGTCCCAAAAGTGGTGTCATTATTGAAGTTTCACTGTATCTTGATAGACAATATATCACTACACTAAAACCCTTTATCTCGAGTTGTCATTGAAACAGACAAACTGCCTGAGACAAACGTGGTGCTCAAATTATTGAGATGTTTGTTCATTGGTTTAAAAATATACACCGCTACGAACAAAAAATGAAGGGAGTTTAACTTTCCTCGAGATTAGCCGGGTGCTCGTGATATCAATGCTCATAATAACTAAGTTTCACTGTATTACATGTTAAAATGTCCTGCAGACATAATAAAAGAATGATTAATAACATCATTGTTTGTATCAAAATTCACAACTTCAGACATATACCTTTAAAACTGACAGGTAAAATGTGAGGGCAGATTTTAAACTCAACGCTTGCTAATGGTTCGCAACTTCAGACACGTACCTTTAAAACTGACAGGTAAAATGTGAGGGCAGATTTTAAACTCAACTCTTGCTATTGGTACACAACTTCAGACACGTACCTTTAAAACTGACAGGTGAACTGTGAGGGCAGATTTTAAACTCAACTCTTGCTATTGGTACACAACTTCAGACATATACCTTTAAAAACTGACAGGTGAACTGTGAGGGCAGATTTTAAACTCAACTCTTGCTAATGGTACACAATAGAAGAATTTTAAGACACATGATATCTTAGCTTATGTTTATGAATCGGATCCATGATACACCAAATAGTAGTTGAAATCAACAAAATTCATAGGCTACAGCCCAGTTAGTAGGTAGGTGGGTAATAAATAAATAAATAAATAAATAAATAAATTAATTAATTAATTAATTAATTAATAAGCCAGTAAGTAGGTATCTGGGTAGGTAGGTAATAGATAAGTAAATAAATAAATGAATGAATGTATAAATAAATAAATAAATAATTGATAGTTAACAACAAATAATAGTTAATTAAGTAAATAGGTAAGTATAAATAAATACGTAGAAATAAATAATAAAAATAAATAGATAATAATAAATAAATAAGTAATATTTACATTTAAAATCTTGTTCTTTGTCCATGTTTGTCCTTGTTTTACACGACCGTCTGTTTTCTGATGACCGTAGAATGACAGGAGCCGTCGCTGGACACACAAGGTCAAGATCACGTGCTGTCCTGATTGATTCGCCCTCACGCAACAAGCGACTGAACAATGGAAACTGGAATCCGTGAATTTTGACAAACATGATGTCTGCTGTTGTAGCAGTAATGGATGATGATGATGATGATGATAATAATGATGATAATAATGATAATGATAGTGAAGATAATGATGATAATTATGATGATAATTATGATGATGATAATGATGATGATAATAATGATGATGATGATGGCGGTAGTTCATTTGGTGGTGATGATAATGATTACGATATTTAAAACGATACTTAAGGTATAAATGATTATGATTTCTTTGATGTTGTTGTTGTAGATAATCATGATGGTGTTTTAGCGCCTGTAATGATGATTAGGTTTTCAGGGGAAAGATCATATTTGTTGTTGTCGTTGATGATGATGATTGTACTGTTGATGATGATGATTGTGCTGTTGATGATGATGAAGATTGAGGTAATTATGAAGTAAACGATGACACATCTTCAAGTGAAAAAGAAAAAAAAATAAACATTTATATTTGTACAGAAATAAAAACAAATTTCAAATCAACAGCGACTTCCGGTACGAAGTTAAATCAAATATGGTTTCGTTATCTCAAAGTTTAACCCATTCATACAATTTGAATATTTACTCATACTTAATTCATTGATTATCACAGAACTTAAACCCTTAAAATATCCCCTAGGTTACAGCTAACTAAAAAAAGTATAAAATGTGATTTTTTTCTGTATAAAAGGCTTTACGGGGATTATCCCTGAATAATACGCGAGTGTTAGTTTCATGTAATCAATAATTTATATGAAAAAAATGAGATTCGGTAGTTCAGACTTTTACGTGAGAAAGAAAAAATACACAAATTTAAACATGCACTAGACCTAGCTTGGTCGACAGTCAAACCTGTGAACAAAGGCCGCCCTTTGGAAAGACAAAATGTGGCCTTTATTGACAGTTGGCCTTTATTCGGAGGTCAGTTTGTTCTGAATAATCAGTGACGTTTTTTCAAAGAGTGACCTTTATAGAGTAGTCTTCATTTAGGGTGGCGCAAAAACATGGGTTTGACTGTATTTACTGTTCGCGCTGTATGATGATATGAACAAAAACAATGTAATTGTAATCCACAAGGCTATTCACAAAAGACTAGTTTTCGGTTACGCGACCCAAACTTTAACATTTTTTGGGGTAGGTGCGTATTTTGTGTCAACTTTACACCCTTGGACTGAAAACTAAAAGCTTGAATTAAGGACGTACAAAAAATTGGGACTGAATTTTTTATGAGTCAGTCACGTAGGTCTATGTTTTTTAGGATGGTTTAATTTAATCATTTTGTATGCCTTAAAAAGAGATTTCTATGACATCACCAAGGTGAGCCACGGTGTAATTGTTCAGGTAAATTTATTTTACACTAAGCATGAACAAACTAAAATAGAGATAATGCCGATTTATAGAAAAAGATTATTTCTATTCTATCAATATTATCAATGGCTTCATCACCATCATCAACAGCAGCAACAACAAAATTATCGCAATCATCAAAATTATTATCAGAATCATCATCAAAATTATATTTTTTTGATTTCACAAAAAGGTATGGTACAAAAAATGAACCAATTTTGTGAAAAGTTTGTACCCTGGTTCATTTTGTATTAAATCATTTTGCCCACGAGAAGAAACGAAAAATAAGTTTCTGATAAAAAAAAAGAACAAAAAGATAAAAGTGTGTCGAAATTACAAAAGAATTTATTACCTTTGAAGAGTCAGGTGATACTCCTGGAGTTGGTGAAGACACCATAGATGAAAGTCACGTGACTGGTGAAACAATTGGTGTCCAAAAAATTAACTTCACAATTAAAAAAAAGTCCAAAGTCCAAACTCTTCGCTAGAAACTTCAACTAACGTTTGTCATCACCAAGCAACGGTTTTTTAGGTCGACATAAACCGATCAAATCCCAGAAATTCTATACGCCCATTGTTTCCATGGAAGTCGGAGTTATATCACACAATAAAAATGTTCTTAAGTGTCACAAAGAACGAAGCTGAAGAAAAGAAAAAAAATTAACAAATTTAAGAAAAAAAATCGATAAAATTGTTTTATTAATTTCTTAATTAAAACTAACATTTTAAATCACACGATCCATTAAGCATCAAAACTCATTACTTTATGTGAAAAAGTTTTAGTTCAAATTTAAAAAAATCAGGCTTAGCTAATAAAAAAAAAACGTTTTCTTTTCATTTTCGTATCTACAACTCATTGTAATTTTTTATGATTTATAAACTTAACGAGATTAACTCACCAAAAATAATCAGAAAGTCAATAGACAAGTGATAGAATAACAATTACACTCAAATGTTTTTTACTCCGAGTAAGTATGTGCATGACGACGGTCATTGCACATGACAGAATTTTGAAATTACCGGTAAAATTTAAAACGCTTGATAATGCAGACTGTTTCCGGTGTCCCTGCGTCGTCTGATAAAATATTTTATTATTCTTAATCTGGTTAAAGGTACTTCACATCAGTTATCAATAGTTAAATTTGATAATTCCGGTGAGGGCCATGAAGTTTATTGAAGTAATCATGTTCATCATTGCTCGCTTGTTCATTACTTTTGGCGTTGTCAGTAACAACAGCGGCAATTTTATTAACAACATCTTCATCAGTATCAACATAATCATCACGTATTTCTAATAAAGATTAACACCATCGGCGGCAACATCATTGTCATTAACTTCATCATCATCTTCATCATTGTCATAATCATCATCATCATCGTCATCGTCGTCGTCATCGTCATCGTCATCGTCATCGTCATCGTCATCAGCAGCAGCAGCAGCAGTACCAGTAGTCCTAGTAGTTGCAACAGAAGCAACAACAACGCTTTCATTACTGCGACAACAACAACGACTTCATAACATTATCGAAGATTATCAACACTTAACATATTTCTATTGTTGCTTATTATTTTTGTTGTTTTTAAGGCTTGTCGTTTTATGCGTTGTTGTTATTTGTTATGTTGTTGCTGTTGTTTGTCATTGTTTCTCAATATTGATGTTGTTGCTTGTAATTGTTTTTATTTATCATAGTTGCTCGTTATTGTTGTTAATGATACTGTTGTTCATTATTGTTGTATGCTATTATTGTTGTTGCTCCTGCTGTTGTTAATGTGTACCTAAATAGCGGCGTGTACCTTTAATATTTCAATTGCGTCTTTATCAGTGCAAAATCAGTTTTTAGATTCACTATTTCGTAATTTATAGGACGGTTGCATTAAACGGGTGTATTTGCAAAACTCCTTTGCTTTATTTGAATAAACATAAACGTTATGATATTCGTATTGTTAGTGGAACGGTCGCCGTGTTAACGTTTCCATGGTTACGGGATATTTTTAAATTTTGATATTTTAAGTGGCATATTTTTCACAATTCATGATAATCAGAATTAATTATAACGGGGGTATAACTTTACACGAAGTTTAGTGAAGTACCTCGTTAAATGTTTACATGACAGTTGAAGTGTATATCACATTAAAATGTTAAGTTAATAAACCCGATCAAGGTTAGAAAAAAATTATGTTTTGGGTTTTTTTACCAAAAAATATGTTTCCTAATCATATCTTCATGTAATCTTTTATTATGCAAATTAACTAAATTACTTGTATATGTACTAATTTTTATTTTACGTGGATTTTTTTTTGCAGAGAAAAATTGGATGGACATAAATGTTATACGTTGTTATGTAAAGTCGGGTAGCCGCGGCCGTGGTCCAGTGGTTAGTGCGCTGGACTTGCAGCCCGAAGGTCCGGGTTCGAATCCCGGTCGCGGCAGGTCATATCCTTCCATGAAAATTTGACAAAAATGTCGATTTTCTTCCATATATGGAGAAGTTTCCGGCTCCTTTTGGTAGGGTAAGTTAGTACTGGTTAGTATACAGTCCAGGAAAATGGTTAGGTGAACCGGTCGCCGTATATAACTGAAAAATTGTTGAAAACCCCAATACCACCAACTGTAAAGTCGGGTAAAGACATAAATGTTATATGTTATTATGTAAAGTCGGGTAAATTTTATCTTTTCTGAATTTTCGTTTCGATTTTTTAAGCAAATGATTTAAGTTATTTTATCTTGTAGTTTCTTCTAAAGCAACTAGACCACAGATTTACAATTAAATAGCATAGACCCGAGGTTCATGATTTAAAGGGCCTAGACCAAAGATTTAATATTAACGGGGCTAGATCCAAGATTAGGGATTAAAGGGACAAGACGCAAGATTTAGAAATAAAGGGACTAGATTTAAGTACTTTAATGCTCAATGCTAATATGGGTGGTCGATATTTTATCTGACGTAATATTTCTTAGTGTATTGGTAATTAATTTGCTAATAAAGTTACGGTCTTCACCGTATTGTGCAAAATTTGTTCACTAGTTAAAAATGTTCTGTTTTCGCCGTTTGTTATAAAAATAAATCAATTGTCCGATAAAAGCGGGGTTAAGGTGACAAGGGTATGGTTAAAGGACTGTTTTCGGGTCCAACCAGTTACCGACATTTCCGCATTGTTGAGAGTATATCAGCCGTGAAAAAACAATAGGAAACCGCGACCGCAGTCAGGGAATTAAATTACACCATTAGTCACATTTGATCAAGAATTCACTTTGCTTTGTTTTTATGTGACATTGTTTTACAACAATTTTTCGGTTATATACTGCGGTCGGTTCACCTCAGCAGTTTTCCTGGACTGTATACTAACCGGTACTAACTTACCCTTCCACATGGAGCCGGCAACTTCTCCATATATGGAGGAAAATTGAGATTTGTGTCAAATAATTTTCACAGAAGGGTATGACCTGTCGCAACCGGGATTCGAACCCGGGTCTCCGGGTTACAGGTCCAGCGCACTAACCACTGGACCACGAAAACAATAAACCAGCTTCCTTTTTTTAACTATTCCCCTGTCATAGAGTGAGTTAGTAATGTTTAAGCCTGAACAAGAAAAAAATTTGTATACGGTTACTAGTCTAAAAAGTATGAGTCAGTATGTAGTGATTTTATTTCATGTTTTTACATATATCGGAAGTACTGTATGGAAATATGTGCGCTGTAATCTTAACGAGTTGTGTATGCGTATTATTTGTTCAAGGGACGTAACTCAAATTGACAAATTGAATCTCTCGCAATGAATAACTTCCCTTGTAATCATTTTTAATTCTCGCTACGATTTTATATTTTCATGCCAACTTACTCAGAGAAATGGCGAGATGGAAGGTTAGGTTATCGTGATATCGAGGTTTAATCGCGAAATGTACCTGATTACGATGATCGGCAGCAATCGGAGTTCTGGTGAACCGATAGGTGTAAAAAATACTAAATTTTAAAATATTAATTTTAAGACAATATCAAGATATTGCAAGACAAGGGGAATTATTCTAAATGCTATATTTTTGCGTGATGTCCCTTTTAAACTTAGAATTTAGGTCAAAGGTCCTTGTTTAATAGAATGACGTCAAACAGACGAGCTCTTGTGTTACCATACTTTTAGACAAAACACATGTATCCAAATATTTTATACACTTACCCCTTATTTTCTTTCTGAACATGTTTGGCGGTTTTCGGTAATTAAATGATGGCAGATTTATATAAAATGACATTGATTTGCGATCACTTAAAAATACAGACATTGAAATAATTAAAACCTAGCGAATTTTCAACTAATAAGTGGCATACTACGATTTTACCAGTTTACAAATATTTTATGAGTGATGCCAACAATTATAAATCGGTCACACATATCTTTAACTAAAATAAATGGTAAGCTATTTATAATATACAACACATTACTAGTATCTTCAACAAATAAGAAAAAAGTTAGCCGGCAGGCTTTCAACGATGTGAATGTGCGTATTTATATATGTTTACATGTTCTGGATTAAAGAATCAAAAAAAATGTCAAAATCAAACTTACTAAAAATATTTTTGGTCAGGACATTTTTTGGAGTCCATCGTGTTACTGCAGGCCAATCATTTTCATTAATGGTCTAATGTTTAACCGAAAATGTTCAGTCATCATGAACATAATCGGTAAAAAAATAAAATAATAAGTATTTATGTATCAATATACATGAAGCGTTAATGGCTGGACTAAATCAATTAAGACAACTGGAGATAGCACGTAAAACAATTTCTTTAACAACAAATGTTGTAAGCACGTTTTATAGTTAAGAAAGCCCTCTGTTACTCATAATAACTGTATGTGTTACTCATATACTGTGTGGGGGTAAATTTACTTCCTCAGTATATACAAAACAATCACGTGATCAATTATCAACCGAAAAAAAATAAATATCAGAACATGAATTGTATGCGTGTAAAATAGTTTTTTTTATTTTAGAAAGCTGTAGCATCGGATTTTAAACAAAAAAATACAGATGTAACTTTTACGGTTTTACCGCCCTAAAATTATCTCAAAATACAGTGGACATATTTTGGAATCGCTTATGATTTTTATAGGTTTCCATGAAAGAAAATGATTTACCGTGAGGTTATTTTTTAAAATGACGTTACTGGGGTTATTGTCCCTTTATTGAAGTCTACGGAAACCCATTTTTCATAGATTAAAGAAAAAAGAACCATTTCAATGAAAATTCATGATAAAAAGATGCAGCAACACAAAATCAATTTAATTTGATAAAGAAAAATACGGGTCACCATGCAATATAATATGCAGAAATTAATATTTTCTACTTTTCAACAAGGGCAACAATTCTTACAAAATTTCAAAAAAAATGTGCTGTAAAATAAATTGAAGTATATGGGGCAATGCTATTTTGTAATGTTAACATTTTTTAATACGTCAGAAAAGTACAGTCTTAAGGATGTCATAATCTAAAACTTTCCGCGCCTTACTGGTAAAATTTACCGGTCTTATTTATCAGGATATTGATGGGCGTCTCAGGTCTAAAAAGGCATCACACAGCCAAATTGTTTTCGTTAAAATCTCTGAGTAATAATTATCTGTGTAATACAAGAAGTTTGTCGTTCACACCAGCGTATTTAACAGTATGTAATTATATAAAGAAGTGGCCCCAGAGTGTGTGTATCGTGTTTCAGCGTTGTGATTGCGCAATAATTATCAACATTTCATCAGAGTGACTTCCCTTTGCGGAAGTACTGATATTCAACCTAAATTTCATTATTTATTGATTTCACCTTTTCCGAATAAATATCAAAACAACACCCAAACGTGCATCACTGTCTTTAAATAAAATTTAGTAAGCGTATTTTAATCAAACGACAAATGTTTAGATAATTCGCGTTAATTTATAATGTTTCATGTAAGCAGGTCGCGAAGTTAAGGTCAAGGTTATGTACATTCCGAGTCGAGCCGACTTTGGATTTAATTTCCTATGAATTTTATTTTCTTACAAAATTGCCACCAGCCTTTTTCTTTTTGTTTTTCTATTATTTTTTAATTCATACATTTCATTTTTTTCGCATCAAAACTCATTTTCCGAATATTAATGTTTTCGTCACGTGACCACGAATGAACCGTAAACATTGTCGGGAGTCAACGGAACCAGGTCAGAATAGAAAATATTTGGCGATGATAGGAAATGGAAAATCTTCATTTATATGCCAAAAGACGAACTTGATGTGGTTTAAAATGGGATATAAGATGTATAATTGTCGATTCTGATAAAATATGTTTCATTTTTAACCATGAAACCGGAGAAAGGTAGGTTGATCTGTCGTGTAATGAATCGACTGACTTGGTTCGTCCCTATAAAACAGCTGGTTTCTACTGAAATGTTAGCGAAATTAATTCAGCGAAAAAAATATTTGTATATATAACCTGTAGCTCTTAAATGCACGCCTGTGTGTTTCAACATTGTGTAAAGTGTCTATATTGTGACACTTGTTGTGTTTAATTAGGTTAGTAGCGGCATATTTCGGTTTGTGTAATGACTAATTTGTGTTATGTCTCCGTGTAGGATTAAAACGTGTATTCCGATTAACATATGATTACACACGTGTGTATGTGTGTGTTAACAACAGCTGTGGCGTTTAGCTGTGACATATATAAGGATTGTATACATCCTTCGAAATACCAGCTTCATCTTCAAAATTTAGCTTAATGCAATTTACAGAAATTACACTCTATGGTGACTAACTAGATAATTCAGGGATTTTTTCTCATTTTTTTTAAAGGTAACAGTACCGACCAAAATCAGGAAATCTGGGTCCAAGGTTATAAAACTTGAGTTCAGTCTTCATGCACAAATACCATACTTTGTTCTTTGATGTTTCATACTTAATTATCACTAAACTATGAAAATTTCAGTCCTACGATATTCAGCCAGCTAATTGATCTGAAATGTATTTAATTATTAAACTGCCATATCTTTCAAACCAGACTGCTTCTTTTGCAACATTGAGAATTGAGTTTGTCGGCTGTTCTCAAGCTTAGGGACAGATTACTTTGCACTGAAATTGGCACTTTTTACTCCAGTACACTGGCATAAAAAATGTAGGTTTGTTTCCAGTTACCTGACTGACCCATCTTTTACCTGCCAACTCTAAAGATTTTATGGCATCCAAATCTTAGTGTTATATTGTAATTTTCACAACAGTGTTGCAGATATATGTAAAATACAAACTTAAAAGAAAAAAATCCCTACTTACCGACCCATATTTTTTTGGGCATGTAACCAGAAACAAACCTTTGTTTTTTGTTGCACAGTTTCACAAATATGTCACAATTTTGTGGAAAATGGTCATTTAGCCATGTTTAAAGACAATGTCTGAATTCATGAGTGGGTGTGAAAATGTACTCCGTAACAGGTCCGTTTTTCCTTTTATAACAGAGGACGATATTTGGTGACTTCTCAATTATAAAAAGCCTCTTTTTTCTCAATTTGGAGAAGTGCCGTGTCATTCATTGTCCATTGATGTATCTTGAAAGTCAGTCTACCTGTTCCCATTTGGGCTGAAAAATGCGCTTTAATTTCCAAATTGAAAGGCTATGGCCCCATCCCAATTTTTGGAAATAAAGGCCCTGCATAAATGGGCATGTTACAGGACTCGACATATCCACTTGTCCGCTCATAATTACGCGTAGAAATTTAATCAGGGTGAGTTGAAATTGTTGTAGAACTGTACATACACCGTAACCGTGGTCCAGTGGTCAGTGAGCATGTCTTATGATGCAACCATCAAAGGTTCGAATCCCGGCCGTGGCAGGTCAAACCCATCTATGAAAGTTTGATAAAAATGCTGACTTTCCTCCATATGTGGAGAAGTTTCTGGCTCCTTGTGCAAGGGTAAGTTAGTACTGGTTAGTATACAGTCCAGGAAAACTGGTTAAGTGAACTGGTCGGTGAATATAAATGAAAAAATGTTGAAAAACGGGGTTAAACCCCAGTTACAATAAGTCACATGAAAACATGAAACGATCCAGTGAATGCATAATGGGTTGATATACACATCAACATCCTTAAACATTTGTCCTTTTTTGCTGATCTTTTCATGAAAAATTCTGTTTCAGTAGATTTAACATCTGCAACTTCTCCACATATGGAGGAAAATTGACATTTTTGTCAAACTTTCATAGAAGGGTATGACCTGCCACTACCGGGATTCGAACCAGGATCCCCGGGTTACAAGTCCAGCACACTAACCACTGGACCACGGCCACGACCCAGATCGTTTCATGTCACAGTGGACTGGACTTCATATGAAACAGGTCCCTGTCAGTGGAAGCATGTTAACATGCGACGTTGAAAAATAGGAAGCAAAAAGGCCTAAAAGACAGATGTCAGTAATTCTTAAATACAACTTGAATCCAAGCATGTAGATCTACTTTACCACTTTAGAGCTTAAATTTATTGCAGTCAAAAGATACTGCAGTAAATAATGATACCCTCCCCCCCTTTACTGGGCCCGAAAATCACCTTTTCCGCGCTTCAAACAAAGCATTTTTTTTAGTTTCTGCCAATATACAATAACTGATCCGGCACTTCTCCAGTGGGGAAAATAGAGGCTTTTTGCAGTTGAGAAGTCACCGAATATTAGCCACGATTATAGAAGGAAAAAAGGCCCATGGTACGCATGGTGAATTTATCACTAAATGCATGCTCTAGTTTAGCTGTTGTTCACAAGACAGTTGCTATAGTTTACTGTTTAATCTGCTTTAACTTCGTTGGCATCATTCAAGTGTGGAGTTTGAATTAAAGTATATTTAACCTTGCAATGAATTTTGAAGTGGTTCATTTTGTTTCTGCAGCTGACGATATGGAAGAAAAAGTGTATGACCCTAGAGATATGTTTGGTGAAATCGGTCTCCTGATTATGGAAGCTCGTACCCCAGACCTGTCCCCTAAAGGACGTATTGAGGGCCCACATTGCTCTACTTTGATAGGCTCTACTGATCACGAATGTGACAGGCACAAAGAAAAGGTGAGCAGTGTTCATGTATCTCGATTCGATCATTTCTTTAAAAAAGGTCGTTAATGCAATGTATTATTGTAGTATTGTCGGTATCTAATTTTGACTCATAAATTTTTCATCCTTTACAAAATGGTGAATTATTTAATTTATGAAATCATGAAGTATGACCAGCATTGTTCGTACAGGCCTGAAAAAATCCCTTAATTTCAGCATTAGCTTTACAGAGAGCCTAAATCAAACTTGGTCTTAAAAAGTCCCTGAGTAGTCCTTAAAAACAGTGTAGATGATGACCAGGTGCCCTTAAATCTTACAGTTCTTGCAGCTGACGCCCAAACTATAAATATAACTCATTGATCTTTGAAATGAGGAGTAAGGAAACTCAATGCAGTCATTTCATTGGACAACGGAGATTGTCCATATCTCTGAATTAATATTTGTTGTTGATGGTAGCAATTGTTTCCTTTGATACGAACAGAAACAACAGGTACTGCGTATTTTATAGCCAATCAAATTGCAGCTGCTTATATCGGTGTCATTTATAAATGGTGATGTTAATTATAGCAAGCGTCAGCATGACAGGAAAGTGTATAGTGACCCTAAAATATTAGACTGGCCTTAAAATGTCCTTGCAATGTCCTTGAAATTTCTTGCTTCAGTTTCTGTATGAACCACGATCAGTTTGCAAGTAAAACAGTTCTGATTACCTGCTCTTTGGACCACACATATTGTAAAAAGTTGTGGACAGAATCAAGACTTTGTTGTCCAAATACAAAAATGATAAAAAATGACAAAATACAAGATGCTTAACTAGTTTTATTGTTAATAACTTATTTCTTTCCTCTCGGATACAAAAACCTAGTTTAAAAATTATCAGCTAAATTACCTTCAAAACATTTTCAGAGCATTACTATACAAAATAAATTTGGAAACACAAATGAAATTGCCAATATGATTATTACTGATAAATGCTCCGTTTTAACAGAAGGAGAACCAAAATATGGTCACTCTAGACAGGAGGTCACTATTCAAGGTTGAGACATTCTAGCAAAAAAAAAACAGTTTTAGGAGATGAAAAAGGGTCACTATGGACAGAACATTGCTGTACACAAGGGGTCACTATAATAGTCTCGACTGTATTAATCAGAGCATTGAATTCTTTGTCCCAAAATCTTCAAGACTTTTTGGAAATTCATCGAATTCTGTTCTCTATTGGTTACGTTTGTTTTTAGATTAAAAAAGTTTGAGGCGTTCATTGTTTTCAATAATTTTTTTTCTCACCTGTAACAGAATTTCAATTGATAAGTCCAGGAAAAACTACCTGGCCGGTTTGTCTGCCAACCCTCAACTTTTTTTGGCCTCTGCCAAATTTTTTCTTTCCAAAATTTTCAAGGTCATATGACGGTGGATTCTAATTGGCCGGAATTCGTCTGGACTGCTCGAAATCAGTTCAATTTTTCCAGAGTTCTAGCGATTTGAAGTTGAAAATTTTATTCCATGAAATAGAGTTGTGTGCCTTGTATACTTTTTATCCTTCAGTGTGTTCATGGTGTTTGTAGTAATATATCATGATCAGGTAACTACATGTAGATATCAAAAAATTATTTAAGACAATATAAACATACATGCTTTATCACTTATGAAAAGGGAGCAGTTTGCTTGACATATATTTAAGATGTGACCCTAATCTTGACATTTCGTTTTTTATTCATGAATAATCATAAAGTACAGTGGAACCCCTCTAAACTGGCCGAGCCCGGGACTGGGCCGGTGTAGAGGGGATGCCTGATGCCGGTGGGGATTTTTGAATTATATAGTAATGAAGTCGGGACCAAAATGTTTTGGCCAATTTAGAGGGGAAACTGGTTTATTGACTATATAATAAATACAATAGAGGAACCGGTTTAGAGGGTTTCCATTGTCATCACTCGTTAAATAACTTTGCAAACACATGTTCTTTATAGATAATACTATTCTAACATGTAAATATATGAATGTTAATTTCACATATGAATTATAACTCATGCACCTCATTATACTGAACAAATATTTACTGGCAGTTACTTTGAAGTTTTGAAAATTCATTGTTAGACTGAGATTAAATTACAAAATTAATTTTGAGCTGATATATTATATATTATTAGTGTGTGAGCATATGAGGTTCTAGCCTAGGGGTGTAGAAATGTGTTCATGTAGCCGGTAAGCTACCAAAAGTAGAAGGTGGATCTGGGGTTCAATGCAGTATTGTGTCTATTGTTTCGGAAATAGTCGCCAGTGGGAATGCTGAAATAGCCGGTTGATTTTCTGGTTTCCGGCTCAATTCTACATCCCTGTTAGCCATGCAGAGTTATATAGAACAGAAACAAAACTATGCAATCAGGAATCAGGACCAGATTTCTAGTTTTCAGGGATGTTCAAATTTACTGAGTTTCATCCAATGAGAGTCCACAATACATACAAACTAAAAAAAAACGATTTGAAAAAAAAAAATTCTAAGGACATACTGACCCTATTTTTAGACGGGTGATATCGGAAACACTATTTTTTTTGTCTCTGTGTTTCCATACTCAAGCATAGTGGGTTATTGTTTTTGCTTTTCAGGAGGGGAATTTTGAAGACAGTTCATAACAAATACATATTTTTAAAATTTGGTACAGGGAACAAATAGACCGTCATAAGAATGTAACCAATAAGTGATGTTGGTATAAAATAGACAGAGGGCAAGTAATCAATTTAATTCTGGAAATAGCTGAAACATTTCATGATATGGTTTATTGTTATCCACTACTGACCATAAAATTGTTATATATCATTAAAATTTCAAGATCAGAATATTAGGCCAAAATAGAAGAATTTATATGATGGTTGCTTTTTTATGACAGCCAGTATAGTTAATACAGGAACAAAAATGACATGAAAAAGGGGCCTGATTGTAAAAAGGGGCCTGATTGTAAAAGGGGTCTGATTGTAAAAAAGGGGCTGATTGTAAAAAGGGGCCTGATTGTAAAAAGGAGTCTGATTGCGAAAAGGGGCCTGATTGTAAAAAGGGGTCTGATTGTAAAAAGGGGCCTGATTGTAAAAAGGGGCCTGATTGTAAAAAGGGGTCTGATTGTAAAAAGGGGCCTGATTGTAAAAAGGGGCCTGATTGTTAAAAGGGACCTGATTGTAAAAAGGGGCTGATTGTAAAAATGGGCCTGATTGTAAAAAGGAGGCTGATTGTTTAAAGGGGTCTGATTATAAAAAGGGGCCTGATTGTAAATGGGGCCTGATTATTGTCTTCTTTTTCAGTGTCGCAAAGTTCAAGATTTGCTGAACTTCCAAGAAATATTATGGCAGAATAAAATACCTATGCGTATTGATGTTTTATTGTTCCCTAACTGTAGCCATGGCAACCTGGAGGAGACGGTAGTGGAAGGGGCGTCGTTTAATTGCATTGATCATTTTGAATTGCTGGAACGCTGGGATGTACAGTTAGTTAAGAAAAGGTTAAGTAATTTGTGTCCTTGATTAGATGTTGTCACTTCTTGTTAATCAGATATCTAACAGTTGTGACAAAAGATAAGTGGTAAATATCTGGTAAACCGTTTCTGACTGATCAAAAATAATGGTTGTAATGAAAAAATAATGGTTTAATATCTGGTAAACTTTTTCTGGCTGATCAGAAATAATGCTTGTAATGAAAAAATAATGGTTTAATATCTGGTAAACTGTTTCTGGCTGATCAGAAATAATGGTTGTAGTGAAAAAACTAATGGTTTAATATGCAGTAAACAATATCCGGTTGATTAGAAATAATTTTATGTTGTTTTTCTTTCTTAATAACATACTCATGGAAAAATTTCATTGCCACATTACAATTTGCAACTATTCATGACTATTAGTTATTATTTGTAACTATTCATTGCTATTTGTAACTTTTCATAACTGTTAGCAGTGACTTTTTTGCTATTATGGGAAAGGATCTGTGTCTGGTTCTATTGAGAATAAATGCACAGTGTGATGGCAAAATTGGAAAAAAATGTCTTTATTTTCAATTGGGAAGGGTCGGTTTTATAACGACCCTAAGGAAAACCCACAGATATGTGTTAGGATATATATATATATATATATATATACACACACAGGGTTTTCATTAAGAACTGATAGCCGATTTAAACCATTGGTTAAAAACATATATATATATATATATATAAAATCTGTTACTTAATTTCTTAATGAAATGTTGTTAGGAAATAAACATACAGTGATCATTAAACATGTATCTACATGTTTTAGGTTGGAGATGCCAGTCTGTTCCCCTTTCATTCGGTTCTCCAACAATTTAGTAATTGTAACATTCTAATCAGAGTACAACTGTATCTTGTTAACAGATCACCAGAGAAATTGGAAGGTTTCGTAAGTGGGCGTGTCCATCTTCAAGCTGTGCGGAGTTATCTTCATTTTTCACAGCTTAGTTCGTGGTTGATTTCGTCGGCTGGAAGCTTGCCATTCACAGTTGTGTATAGGTTTGTTGAAATTTATGAAACTTTTAATGCATTGAATAAGACTTGACTAAAGCATGGAGTTATGAGACTTACGAACTTAAGACGTTTTTTTTTTTTACATAAAACCTATCTACAAACTGTTTAATTTATTATACGTATCATTGCCAGGTCCTCGTTTATTTTGATTCATGTTTGTAAGTAGTAATAGTCATGTACAGTAGAACACGGTTATGGTAAAACTTCACATTGTCACCGCTTCTGTATTACAAACACCTTGTTATAACAACCACATATTTTGCTCATTTATGTATGAGTAAAGGAAAACGTGTGAGTTTAAGAACGTGAAAAATGTTCCTAATTACCAATCGGGTGAAAATTCATGCCAGCAAATTTACATGCTACTGTATTATATTGCATTTTGAGAAATGAAATTTGGTTTTAACATAGAAACGTAAGTTCTGAAATTATTGGAATATAGATTTGATTAATTCACCTACAATTCCATGATTGTATTTCAGATAGTTAATTATATCAGGGCTTTCATCTGACCCTTAAAACAGCATTTTGACTCTTGAAATCAGTAAAATTAATTTTGACTCTCGGGATTTTTTTACATTTTTTTTTAAAATTTACTATACGTTCAAAAGGAAGTTTTATTGACTCATCAATTTATCATATCAGCCTAATGTCGTTTTTGACCCTCTTTTGATATCCAGTGAAAATCCTGTATATGAATACAGCTTTATTTCAGACGGTTTTGAATGTTTGAAAACTATTTCCCTTGTTAAATATTTATTTAGAAGCCATTGATTTGCAGTGTAGCTTATGTATTCTTAATGTAAAGTCTGGGACACATTTCATTGTAGGATATATGCACCAGGTGAATCAGTAGGTTATACATTCAGCAGGTTACCAGAAGTCCACAACTTTCCATCTGCTGAGCTTGAAAATATAGTGATGAGGTCAACTGTTGCTTATCTGCCAAGACAGGAGCATTTTATGACCTTGACATGTAGATCACCTTCCCCATCTGTGGAACAACATTTACGATGCAAAAAAATTGGCGGAGATGATAAAAAATACAGATCCAGTCCAATACACGAAGATCATAGTGAACCAGGCCCCTCAACATCAAAATGTAATTACAGCGAACATAGTCAGCGTTGCTCCGAGCAGGAATCAATTTATGCTGAGTCACTTCAGGTGAATACAAGGCCACCGATTGGTAGACGAAAACAAGACATTTTGGTGAAAACACGCGCTGGACCCTGTCCTGTTAGTAAAACGCCTAAACGCAAAGTGGATCAACTTTCACCAACTATGAAATACACTTATGATTTTCCCAGCACCATTGAGTCAAATAGTCACAAATCCGAAACTGATTGTGTATTATCTAACCGTAATTCCATATCAAAATGTGATAAACAGTCCAATAAGGACAGTATAGATGAGGCAAATGTTTATTCTTTTACTATGTCAAATGAACAAAAACCTGTAAAGGAGTCAGTTTTGTTCAAAACCCCCGAAAAATGCGCTACAGTGAAGGTACATCCTTATAGAAAACCAGTGACATTGTCTGTATCTACAAACCAATCCTTCGTGGGATCTAAACGTTTACCAAGTCCAAAAGTACTTGTTACCGGAAGTAAAAAACCTGATCCTACGGATTTCAAGAAAAGATGTTTAGATTTGAATTCCTCTGATGCTTCGCAAGAACCTAACGATGAATTTAGTTCAATAAAACCTCTAGATGAAATGGTTTCTAGTGATCTGCATGATCTCATTAAGCCTCTAAGTCCAAGTGAATTGGAAGCTTACTTATCTAGTCTTTCAAACAAAGCTCCTAGAAAGCATGGAGTATCAACACTCGATGATATTCCTACTACGAACTGTAGTTTCTTCCTTGGTGATGAAGGAGAGTCGATGTTAAATGGTTCACAAATTGGAAAAACTAAACCAAAGAATAAAAACATTTCTCCCAAAGAAGATTCGAGAAAATCTTGTCTTTCAACTAACGAAGAACCAGCCCTACCGAATTCTTCCATCCTGACAAAAGATGGGGAAAGTGTGGTACGAAATCTGTTCAACCGTTCTAATTCCTCTCCAGAAATGGAAACAAATTTCGTCCTGTTTGAAAGCAAGCAGACATCCAATGCTGAAACATCGCGCGTTGTTGAAAATCAATGTAAGAAAGAAATTGTAGATTGTGACCATCTGAAACATATGATTGAAAGATGTGATAGCGACCTCAGTTCTAACATCAGGGGAGATAACCATGACAACCTCTCATCGTCTAGTCTTTCAAGGGAAGTTACTCTTGAGTCCCAATCCGGTGATTCAAGAAAAACTCAAAGTTTCTCATGTAGGAATAGTAAATTATTTAATTTAAGCATTCCATGTAGTATTGGTGGAGTAAATTCTGCAATCAATTCTTTAGCTCAAAATCTTGAGACGATGGATATCGAGGCAGACGTGAGCTGCAATAATCTGTCCTCGTCTGTTGATAGCGAGGTGGAAAACCATTTCAAAGATGAGGTATTAGAGAGTAATGTGGGTACATTAGATAAAGAATGTTCCACTGACACCTGTGATAAAAGCCCAACTCGTGATCTTTCTCTATGCAAACAACTGTTGAAACGAGATTTTCACCAAAATGTACAAAATGTAAGTTTACTTTGATCTTTTATATTTATTCGATAGTTTTTTTGCTTTAAAACTGAGACTGGTAACTTGTCAAAGAATAGTAATTTAATCAGTTATTGCTTGCAGTCAATTAATTGGAATTATACATAAGACTTTCAGTATTTTTTCTGTATCTGGTTGTTTGATTTGTTTCATATTGTGAAGTGTTCATTTTTATAGGAAATGTTTACCCATGGATCTCGTGCATATAAGAGTCTGCCTTCTCCCGACGATATCAAAAACTTCCAGTTTGTGATGGGGCGTGGTGCAAGCGCTGTGTTTAACACGACAACAGGATTACCATCCAGGTCTAGTCCGGTAAGAAATTGTGAAATTGTTTTAACAGTAAAAGTTATTTTTATCAGAAGGACCAATATGTAATAAATGTCATGGTAGATAATTTGCGCTTAACGACGGATTTTAATGTCTTTGCTAGAGAGCTTTTCTCCTCATCCAAATATATTTGGTTTAAATCCTTATTAGAATTATAACTTGTTGTGCAGGGTGGAGAAATGAATGCAGTAATAGCATTGTAATAACAGTTCAATTATAAGTAAATTTTGCTGTTTCATTTTAAATGTATGAGAAGCACCACCTTGAGATAAAGCCTTGAGTCGATTTATCTCATTTCGTGATGCTTTACTTTTTGTCCACTGTATGTTTGTGTCTTAGCATTTGTTTCATTGCGAACATTTTAAGAATTATTTCTTTTCCACATTCAACATTGTCAGGCTCCGGTGAAGAAAAATTCGAGCCTGAGATTTGATTATGACTGCACTCTCACAAACGTCCGTGCCATTAAAAAGTAAGTACATAAAAGTGCATAGTTCTTTTTCATTTGAATACCATAGAAACGTCTGATAGTTCTTATCTGACTCAGTAAATTAATCCGCCCAGCGTGATATACCTCGACGATTTAATGATGAAGTGTTTGCAGATGGTTTTGAGTTCATGGAAAACGGATAGCAGGTCGTCTTGCCCTTAAACCAAAGCTGAAATATTATGGAAGTCGTTGCACAGAGATGTAACTTGAAGGAAGGTATACCGATTCTGAGCCAGGAGAGTTGCCCGTTCATGGCCACACAACAGTTTCATGAATTTGACACCGATTAACATCCTTGTAACTATGCTCAGCAACACATCGGGATCACGGCCCTCTGACACATCATAGCATAACGCATTCCTATGCTTCAATTCATTTCTTCAGTGCTAACACGCCATCTAACTTAATGATCAGCCATAAATTTGACATGTTGTCAACAAATAATTTCACCAACGTGCACATCTTGCTGAAAGTGAAATTGTAGTAAGATAACAGATTGCAAGAAACATGATTATTCCGCTGGGTACATTAAACAAGCAAGTTATGCATTCTATCGGTGATTTTCCAAACCTGTATTACTCAGTTCTGATCTTTTCACATATTGGCTTAGTTTAATACAGAAACTTTCAAACATGGTTGAAAAACTTATGAGTACAGTGCAACCTCTCCAAAGCAACACCCTTTGGGAGACGCAAAGTTATGTTGTTGTTGAGTGGTTGCCGCTCTAGAGAGGTTAAATAAATAGTCAAGTCGTACAGTGGGGAAAAAGCGTGCTGTTGTTGAAGGGAGGTTGTCGCTCAAGAGAGGGCCGCTCTGGAGAGGTTGCACTGTATATTCTGAGAGAATTTTGAGCGGTATATTTCAGTTTACTTTTTGGAATTTTTACATGATTTCTCGGTGATTTTATGTACATTTTGTAAGTTTACACAACATCTGATCCATCGGTATTCCTTTAATACTTGACAAAGAACCGTTCATTTTTTTCTATTCAGTGCTATATCCTGTTCAAAGTTGACTCTTCAGTCTGAAGATTGTGATACTATTGAAGATCCTAAAGTTCTCAGTACGAGCGCTCCTGCGTCAACAAATTGTCTCCTTGGAAACTTCGAGGTATTAATTGTTTCTGAGTTCATTTGTTATCAATCTCGAGATAACTATTCGATCTCAAAATTAATTCTTATTTTTGGCATTTTTTAGATACATGTATTTTGATTCGATCTTACTTCTGTCTGCTTGAACAACATGAGCTGGGAATTGTCTCAACTCCTATTCTGCGTTAGAAAATCGTAACATTGAAAACATTAAGACAGTTGTAGATCAGGATTTTCTGCCTTTCCTAAATGTTAATTTTGTTAATATTTTATTTATTCTAATATCAGAAGTCATGACTGAGCTTTCATTTCAAATTATACGAGATGCGAAAACTAGAGCTCACATTATTTGTTGGACCAATTGATCACATTAAATCAAGCCGGGTATTCGATGACGATGTATACAGTATTACAGTCGAAATATAGAATGTCCATCTTTATAGATTAAAACTAGGTATTTTCAATAATGGTGAAGCTGTAATTTATGTTTGTATCTATCCATAGGAATCTGTATTAAATGGTCGGATAGAACCTGTCGGAGTTGTGGAAGGATTCACTGTGGAGATAGGGGCTGGCGGGACCTTCTGTCCAAAACATGTTACCCTACCTGTTATCGCTTACTTCTTCCAACTATCTGACGATAATGCACCATCTCCATATTTGGTAAAAATTACTTTCATTTCGTGGAATTATCTCATGTATCTTGATGGTCATATTGAATGTGAAAAAAACTGTCGCATGAATAAAAATGATTTTGTCGGTTCGGCAAACAGTTGTTGCTACGTCCGTCTGTCCATCCGGATTTCATTTCTGATCTCTAACTTTGTCATTAAGGGCGTAACTCCGAAAGTATGGTAAGGAATTTATCCAAATTACATACAATGACTGAGGACATATACAGAAAATGCGAAAACCATTGCTTATATATTATTTGAGTTGTCTCCCTTTTATTTAGTTTTCTTACATAGAGCACTTAAGCCCCTGTTGAAATAGGTAGTCGTGTCCATCCCTTTGTTTGCCGGTGATCCCTTGTGTTTTACTTTCTTCCTGTCAAATGGATTTGGAAGAATGTATAATAAATATGTTTGTTTCATTTTTTGAGTAATGTTCAAAAATGTATCTGTATATTCATAGACTATTTAAGGGACATGTATCACTTACTAGTGACATTTATGGTTGCATTGCAGGGTTATGTAAATCTTGAACCCCTTGGGAAACGGGGCTATCATATACCTAGGACTGGAACAGTACAAGTGGTAAATATTACTTTTATTATAATATTTAGCGTATGATTCTTTCTAGTAACTCTTATATATATATATGGTGTACCTATATTGGATTGTGACTTTTTGATATATATGGTGTACCTATATTGGATTGTGACTTTTTGATATATATGGTGTACCTATATTGGATTGTGACTTTTTGATATATATGGTGTACCTATATTGGATTGTGACTTTTTGATATATATGGTGTACCTATATTGGATTGTGACTTTTTGATATATATGGTGTACCTATATTGGATTGTGACTTTTTGATATATATGGTGTACCTATATTGGATTGTGACTTTTTGATATATATGGTGTACCTATATTGGATTGTGACTTTCTGATATATATGGTGTACCTATATTGGATTTTCTCATTTGATTTGGACATTCTTCATTAAGCAAATTTTGTTTTAAGAGTCAAACGATACTGCGGTATATAATTATAAATTTGTATGCATTTGCATATAGACTTATGCTATATGTGTATTACCACGTTCGTAATTTTTAAATGGCATAAATCTGTATTTTCAGACTTTGTTCAACCCAAACAAAACTGTGGTTAAAATGTTTGTTGTTATGTATGACCTGTCAGATATGCCAGCGAACTGTCAGACGTTTCTACGACAACGAACAATGTATACACCAGTTGATACAAACAGTCCAGAACCATCGTATCTCAGATACCTCATTCATTTAAGGTTAGTCTGCCTTTATATCTTAGATACCTCATTCATTTAAGGGTAATCTACCTTTATAGCTCAGATACCTCATTCATTTAAGGTTAGTCTACCTTTATAGCTCAGATACCTCATTCATTTAAGGTTTGTCTACCTTTATATATCAGATACCTCATTCATTTAAGGGTAGTCTACCTTTATATCTTAGATACCTCATTCATTTAAGGGTAATCTACCTTTATAGCTCAGATACCTCATTCATTTAAGGTTAGTCTACTTTTGTATCTCAGATACCTCATTCATTTAAGGTTAATCTACCTTTATATATCAGATACCTCATTCATTTAAGGGTAGTCTACCTTTATATATCAGATACCTCATTCATTTAAGGGTAGTCTACCTTTATAGCTCAGATACCTCATTCATTTAAGGTTTGTCTACCTTTATATCTCAGATACCTCATTCATTTAAGGTCAGTCTACCTTTATATCTTAGATACCTCATTCTTTAAGGTTAGTCTACCTTTATATCCCAGATACCTCATTCATTTAAGGTTAGTCTACCTTTGTATCTCAGATACCTCATTCATTTAAGCTTAGTCTTTTACAATTATATCTCACGTACCTCATGTATGATTTAAAGGTTGTCCTTTTACTGATGTTTAATAATTTTTATTTATGAATTATTTTCAGATTTCAAAGCAGTAAATCTGGGAAGATATATCTACACACAGATGTTCGATTGATCTTTGCGCGTGATAAATTTGAATTTGACCCCCAAGTCGCAAACTACGAACTGCGATCTTTCACAGAAGGGCCGGACAACCCCAAATTTTCACCAAAACGGTGATAAGGCATTATTATAGTTTTTTTCTACTACCAGTAATCTTTCAATTGTTTTTGTTTGACTTTCTATGGTTATAATTGTATTGTTTTCAGCTTCTTTAGACTTCGCTGAAAGGTTATGTATCGTGGGACTTTCATGATGTTGTCCATCTTTTGAGTACTGTTGTTAAAGCTTCAAGTTGCGTAAAGGATTATATTTTAAACGTCATATCCTCTAATTTTGATTGCATTATTCTACCAAATTTCAACAATTCTTTAATTGCTGTCTAATTTATTTTTTACAAATTCATGCATCCACATGGTGTACAATACTTGTTTTAGTTCCCGCACATGTATTTTATCGGTCATTGAAGATATTTTCATCAAAATCAACTTACTAATGTCCTAATGGTCTAGATTAAGTTTTAACAACTGAGTTAAGTTTATCAGGCATTGTAGGTATTAGAGAAAGCAGCTGTTCAAATGGGGCGCTAGACTAAGCAAAACACAAACTACGCCATAAAGACATACTGGTTTTCGGGAATCTGTCGACTGTTGTATCCATGAAAAAATGTGCTTAGTTCTGTGAATTCCCTGCGGTTTCTCCTTCAAAATATTAGCAGGGAGATTTTCTTTTAACTGTTATTGAATACATCTTGATGTATATGGAGGGGCGCCATCGTGGACAAGTACTGAATACACTTAACCGATATACGCATTACATCGCTGGGCTGACCATATTAAGTTTATTTTCAAGATGAAATTTTGATGTGGCAGTTTGTCCAGGTGTAGTGTATGTAATTTGGTAAAACCATACGCTCCCATCCCATCCTACTAATAACTTTGGGACGTCTGTACCGCTCACCGTCTTTGGATTGTACCAAAAGCTCTCACTAACGGTATGCAAAAATTGTGATTCTTTTGTATGACGATTTAATCTTCATGAACGAATTTCTTTAACGCGCTGTATATGCAGTTACTTGCGCTAATCTGTGCAATTGCTTTCTCATATACTTTGGCATGCATATTTTGTCTGATTCATCATAGCAGTATATCAATTTTATGCCCAAATGTTTAAATGTATTTTTCAGTTTTAACCCAAATCATGATATTAATCGTTTCAAGTTTCACATGTTACATGGTATTCTTGTTCAATATTTTACGTTTCATTTTGCTCGTGATTTTACTATTAAGAGAAGAGGACATATTTTATTATTAGTACTTTTCCTGTTAAGCGTTCATTTTGTTGGCTATAGAAACTTAGCTGGATGCTATTATAATATATTTATCTAGTCTTTTCTTTAGTTTATAATTGTTCTCGCGTGTCTGAAGCTATAGATAAAAGTTTAATAATTTCTAGTTTACTTTTGCTCTTTCTGACGTGTAATCGTGTTCTTAAAAATTAATTACATATAAAACTAATTTCAAAATATAATTTCTTAACATAATTGATACTTAAGACGGTTAGATGTTACATACTGTTATTATTATTGTGTATTTCACTGTTAATGAATAATACCTGGTTTAAAGTTTTTCTCACTTGCCCCCCCCTCCTTCAGATAATTGTTAATGACCTCTTGTATATATGAAACAGTTCGTAATTGTCCTTCTTTGTTTGTTACTCTAGTTGTTAATTTATTCTCTCTGTCTGCATTCCATTAAACTTCATTAATATGCAAATTAGTTTTGAGTGTAGACTGAGAAGTGCTTAGTGTATGTATCACTTCATCACGGATTGTACTTTACTGATTTCTAACATTTTCCACAAATTGATTGTATTTGGATAAAACTTTGACCAATTGTTGAACTTGACGTGGAACAAAATTTTTCCACTAATTTCCACTAATTTTTTGCTTTAATTTAAATAAAGGCAAATGTTCTGTCGCATAACTTCTAGTTAACACTAAGAGCGAACGCAACCACTTTGTCTTTGATAAGTACACGATTATCATTTAATCTGGGTAAGACCCAAGTTTTTTCTGACAGTTGAACGAAAATGGTAAATAAAAGAGATACGGAAGAATTTGGTAGTATTTATAAAATACACAGTAATTATCTTGTATGTAGAAATCATAAAATGGTTCTATTGTAGTTTTGTTTTAATTGTTCCATTCATAATTTATTTTAAGGGTGTATGTTTATGATATCCATTGAAAGTACATATGCATGTTATTGTATTTAGCTTTTACAGAAATTATTAAATTGACTTAAACTAGAGTGTGTTTTGTCCTATATTTGTCCTCTATTTTCGTACGTTGGATCCTGGGAAAGTAAGTACGTTGGAACAGGTGGGATTTTCTTTAAATATGTTTTCTGCCTTTCTATATTAATCAATTATTGTTCTCCCATTCGTAAATACACATCCGTACGTATGTGAGAACATTATGTACAATTGTCCACTCAGATATGTTTCCGTCAATGAATACACTTGTAATTTGCCAAACGTTTATTTTCTGAATTTTCCAGCATTATATTCTCTGAACATAATTGGGTTAAAAATCTGACGTTCTCAACTAATTTCATTTACACACAAGTACAGTAAAGCCTCAAATAGCTACCACCTCAGTATTACGACCACCTCGTTATAACCACCACTTATTTTCGGACCGGCTTCCAATCACTCCACTATAATTCAGCTTGAGAATGAGGCCACCTCATTATTTCAACCGATTTTCGGACCCGAATGTGGCCTCATTATCGGGGTTTTGCTGTGTATAAATTAACGTTTTAATGTTAAGGGCTGGACGCAGGCTGTCCTAAGAATTTTTCCAAGGTTATGTATATTAGCGTCACTTTTATCCCACAGAATATAGGATCATACTGTAATGAAGGTTGTTCATGTATTTAGGTACCGTGTGCATTGACGTGTTATTATCGCACGGTGAATACCATGAAGTGTGTTAAATTATTGTTGTACTTCGTTGTTTGGTATCATGCGTGTATTGTCTGCAGACATGTATTTATTGTATCATAAATTTGGGTATAGAGTGTCAACATTCAATGTTTTTATATACTCTTACACTGGAAGTTTCTGATCAAGAAACTTCTACGTTGTATGCAGAATCTTCCGCTTCAAGTACCATGTTGGCAATTTGGTCATGAAAACAATGTCCAGTTAAAACAATGTAGTACTGAATATATGGAACGAGTTAAATATCGCCATAGGATGCTAGCCTCACATCTCTGTTTTACGGGAAAATAACCTGTTTATGATAATTAACTATTTACACCACAACAGTTAAACATTAGAATCACGCGACGAATGACGTCATGTATGACGTCACGTATTACGTCATTTGCATAATTCTTGTTAAGTGTGTAATATCATTTTTATGGGACAATAAAAAGTCGCACAGATGTCTGACAAAAATGTTTATTTTACTTTACATTTATACATCCGGTTAATACAAAGTCATATTATTTACAACAATAACATAAAATAAAGAAAATAAAGATAATAAAAAAACGGGTAACTATTTATGTACAGCTATTTGTAACTACAAGTATATAAACATTTATCAACAACCAATAACATGAAAATCATGTTTTTTAATTAAATAATAAAATAATTTTAAAGTAAAAACTTCATTTAATGTTATAAAATATCTTAAAATGTCAAAACTAAACTTTTTATAACAAAAAAGTGAACAAAAAAATCACATTTGGAGAAAAAACTGAAGTTCAAAAAAATTCATCAAAATCACCAAAAATGCAAAAAAAATAATTTTTCCGAATTTTGCGTTAAAATTTGTCTCAAATTGTAGGAAATGACCAAATTAAGAAAATGAATGGTCACATGACATGTTTTCGTTAAGAAACAAAAAAGTTATGACTATTTTTTGTTCACGGAAAATTTGCACATTTTGATGACGCGTTCATCAAAGTCTGCTTACAAAGTCATCTTTTTACATAAAATGTAAACAAAAACACAAACAAACGTTTTACTGACATTTTGTTGTTTCAAAGTATAAACTATCATCAAAATCATCTGTGATGTTTATTGTAGAAAATGATTGAAGATGTTCAAACATGTAGTTCACTGACTCCTCATAAGACAGTACACTGTGAGTTTCTCCATCATCTGATGTAATTTTACACCAAAGTAACTCAACTTTTATCTCAGATTTTTTGTTTACATTTTCTACAAAACAATGAAAACATTGACGACTCATTGTGACCTCACACAGTTCTATCTTCACTTGTGTTACATCAGGATGTAGTTGTAATAAAACATCATCAGGTAAATTCATGTCCCACAGTTTTAGTGACTTGATACATGGAAGAGTTTTCACTGTAGACGTCAATGTTTTCATTGTATTGTAATCTAACGTGTAATCATAGAAATCACGGATATAAAGATGTTCAAGTTGTGAATCTTTAATAGAGTTAAATAAATCACTGTAACAAAGTCTAACAATCCTCACAGATAATGGTAACAATGAGATGTACTGTAAACTAGAATTTTTTACATTATTACATAAAATATTAACACACTTCAGATATAATAAAGTGAGTTTTGTATGTTTTTGAAGGTTTAGAGTCAATGTACAGTTACTATCATCAAGCTGGTGATCAACACAAGACACAGAAGATAATTTTATATTTTCAATGAGAAGATTGTTAGACAAAAATTTAACCAGATAACATAAACTAGTATGTTGAATTTTAACATTAGACAGAGACAATGATGTCAGATGATGGAGATTACTCACAAGTAAGTGTGATATCAATGTTCCATAATCACCTTCAATACAAACAGTGTTCAGAGTTGACCTATTTTGTAACATGTACTGAGTGAACTTTACATAATCAGCAGATGACACATTAACAATATTTATACACTGTAGATTTTTTATCTGGTCAAACTCGTCAAAATATTTACTTTCATCACAATGTAGAGATTTCACATTTCTTGTATTTAGCAATAAAAGTTTTCTCAAAATATCAACATTTGTGGTATATTCATTAAAAATAAAATATTCCATTCTTAATTCGACAGTTTTATCAGTAGATCTACTGACTTCCTTGAAACAATTGACAACAATATTCTGTAATAACTCAATTTGATTTCTGTAAGAATATTTGTTAGAGTGAAATAAAGCATTTCTCCTGCATAAAGTTAAATCTTCTGATAATGCTAAGTAAATATTCTCAAACAATAGTTTAATTCTATCATAAGAAAATCCAGCAAGTAAGAGAAAGAAGTTTTCATACTTTACAAAATCATTTAAACGTTTCCATGTTTTAGTAACATCCTTGAATAAATTTTTAGAGTCAAATGATGATATAAACAATGCTGCGAAAAATTCAAGGTAGCTCTGATGTATAAAGCTGATCTTAAGTTTTTCAACTGAAAAACATCCAAAAACTTCATTTGTGGATAAAATACCAATTTTACATAAAAAGTCAATTTCTCTGGCAGAAAAACAAAATGGATCAGATTGTAACTGGCGTCTTGTAAAAACCAAGTTAGTTATATTTTCATCTTGTTTGAACATTGAGCAAAATGACAGATGACATACATTATACAATAAGCTAACATATTCCTTTAAATATTCGAGCCCCGACAGAGTGTCAGGTAGCTGTAAAGGAGATGTTGTGGTGGGTGATGGAAAGCTAACTTTTCTCTGTTCAGCCATCAGAAACAACATCTCTAATATGTTGGCATATACAACTGTCCTAGTCATACCCTCAAGTGTCTTTTCATACCATAAGACCACCAACTGAGATGCAATTATAGGTATGCTTATTTCATTAGTCAGACCACATTTACTGACGTCAGATTTGAAATCAGATGACTTTCGGTTAGTATTTTTTTTCTTATTCATATAATTTAGGATATTTTCGATGTAAGATTTTAATGATCTTTCATGAATGCCAGAAATTTGAATTCGATGATCAACATCTTTACTTGACAGACGCACGAGTTCTATTCGATATGGTCTGCACGTGGTGAGATAGATGCAGTTTTCATAGTGCAACCTTTTAGGCAGTTCATGCGTCTTTTTTCCATCTTTCTTCGGATTCCACTCATCTAGACCATCAAGCACAATGAGACAATTAGTTTTACTAAGAATGTTTATAATAATTTTAGGGTCTTGGTGATCAAAATAACTTTCTTTGATCATATCTACTACGTGATAATGTTCAGTATCACGTAGATTTATATAAAACACACAGTCAAACTTAGACAAATATTCGTATTCTTTCTCTATCTGATGGCCACACTTGGCACTGCACCACAGGAAACACAGATGTCTACAGAAAGATGTTTTCCCAACACCAGCATCACCAGTGATATAGATTTCATTGTAGGACTTATCCTCTTTGCAAAATACACCTTTAAAACATTCGATTTCTTTAGCATCCTTTCCTTCATCAATACTGTGCATTGTAGGAGAAACATAATGGAGTATAACATCTGCATCTTTTGTTTCAAGCACTGGCAACACTGGCAGGGTCTTAAAATGTCGCTTGTAGAAATTTATGAGCACTGTCTGAATATCTGAAATGGGAAAATTACCAAGTTACAATAGGATAGCAGAAAATTGCAAATTTGGAAAATTACAATAAGAGAAATTAACTTCAATAATGAGGTAAAATGAACCAAAATATGTTATTCATCATTTTTGTGTTGTTATAATTAAAACAATGTAATTTGAAGTACATTGATGAAATGGTTGTAGAATGAGCTAATATATTATCAGTCATCATGCTCAACCAATAATATCTGAGACCCCTATTTTTAAATCTGAAGTATAGAAGTCTGATAAAGCAATTAAAAAGCAATGTCACTTGGTTAATGAGCAGAACAGACAATGATTTCCACAAATTAAATGAATTTAGGATCCTGTCAGTAAATAGTAAGTTTGTAAGCTTTACTATGGCATGTACATTAATACATATTATATACCTAAATTTAATAAGAAAGAGTAGCGCTTCCGAACAATTATCTTTACAATTGGAAAACATCTGATATAACTTAAATCAATATAATTTTCCATCCATAACAGCTCAAACAGGTTCAAATTCGGTATAAAAATAAATATCAATGTTACGATCCAGATAGCCTCTCATTCCTGCATAAAAAACATTCATAGAGATTTGCATTAAGTAATTAAGTCTTTTTTTTGTCATTTACATTTGTTTATAAGAACTGAAATTTCAATTCATTGGAAGACTAGATTTTAATCAATAATATGAATTAAATCATAAGCTTTGTAAAGAAAATTGGTCATTAAAAATGAAAATAACATAAACAAACTGAGGTACAGCTTCACAGAGCTATATCATGTAGTAAATATCCAATAAACCACTCACATTACACATAAATAGAGTCAATTATTTCAAGCAGTCTGTTAAAATAAAATGTCATGTATTTTATACCTGTTACTTCATCCAAGTGCTGGCACTTGGGTTGTTGTGTGCTTTGCTCTATATCATCCAATTTTCTCTTTACACCAGTCAGTTCATGTTCAACATTGGTGAGTCTTTCATCTAGTAATTGATCCTGTTTTGCCCAGGCTTCAATTGTTTCATCAAAACGTTTCCTCATCTCTTCATCTAAATCTATTTTCTGTGCATCATTGATTAATGAGGGTAAATTAGCGATACTGGCCTTGTTATTGAGTCTAGTCAGAATCTACAATTGCATGGGAGTATTGATAGATATTATACATATATAATAATGTATAACGTAATCACGAAGTACATGTACAAAAATATTGGTACCATTCACTCATCAAATCTAGTAAAATTAAAGAATAAAGTATTGTATTTTTAAATGTCCCTAAATTTAAACCAGTTTACTCATTTCACTGTAATATCTTACTGAACCATTTAAAATATTTGGACCAATTCATTATTGAAATATAATTTTATAAAGCATTAAACTATTTCAACAACACTGTAAAATTTCATTGTATCCTTCTTCTAGCTGCATTGTACTAGAAAGGTAACAAGAACCAATTAATAACAAGAGGGCCATGACGGACCTATATATCGTTCACCTGAATAACCTGATGAATACTTGGTAAACAAATGACACAAAAGGCAGAACTGATTTTGACACTTGAGCAAAATTTACCAATTAGATCAATGTAAGAACAGAACCACTTGACTCTGATTAAGCTCTTACAATTCAGTTTCATGTAGTATTTCATAAGATTCCCGACTGTGTAATTAGGTGTACATATATATATCAACGATTATATATTGAGAACACATTTTAACAGAAATTTACCGCACTCAATGTTTTCCATTTAGCCTCTAAGTCTGTCTCAGGTAAACGCAACTTATCACTATGCATCAGCTGAAATACAGGATTTAATTAATTACTTAATTAACTTTAAAACATGACAGGTCAAATGAGTAGATATAAAAAAACTTACAGAAATGAGTACTAAAAACTACTTTATGGTATACTAATTGATTTTAAGTATTATATTCATTATACAGAAAACAAATTAAACAGCGACCACCTCAATATTAAGATCACCTTGTTTTGGACAATAACTACCCTATAATTCAACCTAATAATGAGACCACTACATTATAATGACCAATTTTCGGGGTCCCTCATTATTGAGTACTGTGTTTTTTAACATATCTGCTTACTGCTACTCAAAACTGTTAATATCATAAACATAGTACCACCCAATTCTTATTTCTATGATATTTGGCCTAGATACTTAAATTTATTTGAACATTATTTTAAATATTATAAGAAAAATTGCTTTAGTTGGATTAAATTTGGTAGAAATTGTAATTATTTGAATTTATTAAGAACAAATCACTTTATAATGCCTACATCATTTCTGCAAAACCTCAATCTAGTGATGTCAGCCTCGATAGAGTAATCCGTTGAAGCTGGATTTCGCCATACTGGATCATTGGATGACTTTAAACCACACATGTTCCTGAGAATGCATGCCAGTAATGAAATATCAAAATTGGATAAACATGGGTTGCCGTTAACTGGTTGGAGTATCTTCAGCTGATCAGCGTTTATAACCTTCTTCGTCATCAAACTCTGAATGGCCTTATTGTTAGCAGTCAAAAATTTCCCCACATCATTATTCGTAATAACATTTAATACCTGCCTCAGTACATCCGTACCAATATGCACCAGCAAATACTGGTACCTAAATATGAACTTATCTGAAATAAAACAGAGTTCAATTTGAATACTCTACCAAAACTGAAGAAGCGAAACAATAAGAAATCCTGGCTGCAGAGGGCAATGATAGCCCTAAATATCACTCACTTGAAGAACCTCATGAATTGACAACTTGGCAAACAAATGACCTTAGGGGTGAACCAACTTTGACAAGAGCATGATTTAACCAATATCCTCAGTAAAGAAGCACTTACATCACAAAGAAAATATCAAATCTCTGGACCATGTGCTTCTAGCCAATAAGATAAGCAAGGGGAATAATGTCAAATTTCACAGAGGAGGACTGTACGAGCCTTCCACATACCAGATATCAAAGCTGTAGGCCATGCGGTTCTGATTATTTAGATGAGCATAAATTCATAATTTTAAATAATTTCACTCAATTTATCTTATATTTATAACTAATTACTGACTTACAATTACTTACAATAGTCATGTATAGACTAAAGTTAAGATCAGCAATAAGTTTCATGATACTGAGTATAACATATTCAACTACATACTTCAGTAACATTAATTATTGACCTTATCAACTACTTAAATTATTTAGGCGCAGTGATTCCGAACTATCCCAACTGAAACAGGAAGTAACAAAAGAGAAATCTCTTACCTGTAGGACCAGGATTTTGTTCAATGCCAGCCAATATTAACAGTATCATTATAAAGCTGACACTTCCCAACATTTTTATTAATGCAGTTAAGTTGATGTAAAATGGTATTGTCGATTCACCAGCACCATGATGTGGAACAAACATCCCCACCCTGCATCTATATACATCTAATTCTACTCCCATATTTACCTGAAAAGAAATATTAACAATTATTTAATAAATTGTACATAGTAATTATGCATAGCTTGTTTCTTGTTTAATCAAACACTCTTACTATACTGGGAATAACTTATCAGGCAAAGTTATCAGGGGCAAATCTGAATGTTTTTTGAAAATGTTTCCGTGTATAACATTAGACTATTGAGGCTGTCTGTCTAGACCCAGGCTTTTAAAAAACATTCAGAGAAATGAAAATCATGGCCAAGAATACAAAAATTATATGAGATGAAATGACAGTAAGGAATACAATCATACATGAGTAACAAAGCATTTTGGTGTTCATTTAAAATTTAATATCTAAGTCATTTAGTATTAAGTGTGAATTAAGAACTTTAGATTTGTAAATAATTTTTAATGTTTTTTACTCACAAGGTTACAGAGCAATATCTAAAAGAACATGATTTACTTTGTATTTGATCATTTCATTGAAAATGGTTAATTTACAACTATGAGGAGTTTAATAAAATCTACAATGTAGAATTTTCAATTAAGTTTCACAAATTTCAGTTAACTGAACAATACTTTATAAACTCTACTTTAGACTTTGTGTCTATCCAACTTAAGTGAGGAAACTGTTACTGCAACAACACTACACCATCACACCCCCAGTATCCTCACCCAAAGGTTACAGAGTAGGGACTCACTGCTAGCAAGTAAATTCCCCACAGCATATGCTTGGTGTAAGTTTGTTGAACAGCCTGAGACTCTAAGCTACACATCTACTAACTCATTGAACAAAAATGATAATTTCACCTGTTTGCTTTACATGTTACAATGTATTGTCACCTGTGCACCAAAGCATTGTTTGTGTGAATTAAAATGGCATAAATATCAAAGCATTACTTGAAATGAATTTGACTGATTTTTACTGGGAAAATAATTGAAACACAATGTCATAAGTGCCTAGATCAATTTCTTTGCTACAATGTTAAGAACATAGATAAATGAACAAAAACATTTTTAAACATAAAATTTCCTGATGTAATACCAATTTCTGTGACCCGATGAACTTCACATAAAAAATGTGATGTTTACTAGCTAAAATGAAAAGTGACTAGCTAAAATTTAGAACAAACTTTTATTAACCCATAATCAACAAATTATTAATTTCATGGGCCATATGGAGTTTTATTTGGCCTCTTCTTCCTTTGACCAGTCAGCTAACATACACTCGCTAAAATATGCGAGTGCTTTTTATGGCCACTAGCTATTCAGATATTCTACAAGCTATTAGCCAGTATGCTTGCCTAAACTTGAACCCTGAAAAATGATTATATTTAGTCAAGAATGTATTAATCCTGGTATCATCCAGGTTCAACAGAAATACTTAAAATAGCTTTTTCCGGTATTTATCTATAAATAATTAGATGTCTGAAATGATATATTCTTTCAATAACAATCAAACATGTTTATAATTGTATGTTTGAATTCACACACCGTAAAATTCTTATGCTAATACTATACCTAACCACTGTCTGGTATCATGGTACCTTTTAACATTTGGCAAGACTTTTAACATTAATTAATTAATTTACATAATCAAACTTAAAAAATACCCAGATTTGTTTGTCTCTATTATGTCATTAGTCTACAATGATAAATGGTGAGACTAACTTTTATTTTAAGAATCAATGAAAACTTCAAGTTCATTTGACAGAGCAACCAATCAAGGTACAATACATGAATCCTATTATTTTCTTTGACACTCAACGGGCATTTTTTTCATAAAATTGGTCGTCGGTTCCCCTGCAAAAATACAATTGTGGCATTCTGCCAAAACAAGCAGGGGCAAAATAAGAGAACAATAACTGCCATTGTGGGTGAAAAACTTGAGAACGAAACAACCTGGAAATTAGCCTTACTTATTCGGCTTTCCGGTTGGCCGATTTCATAAATGAATTCGGAAGAGCCATCCTCACAGCTTTCAAAGAACTGCATATTCATGTGCGGAAACACACATTACATGAAAATGCATCAGTAACTGGTAGAACTTACTCAAATCAATAGAAATAACAATAATTATTAACAGTGAACCATAAGTTCTCAGTATCTAATGCCAAAGTTCAAACATTTGACTTAAAATTAATGTGCGATTCACACATAAAATTTGAATCAGCTGTGTAAATTTGCTCTTCCCAACTGCAACCATGTTGAGTTAAATACAGAGAATGGGAAATTTTTACTATAACATCAGTAGATATCTACCTCGACACTGGAAGTTGTCAGCCATGACACCAGTTTCATTTTCCATAGAGAAATAGTGGACAGAAACAAAACGTTATTTCAGAAAATCTAAGAAAGGTGTAATAATGTTTTGTTTGTTTTCTGAGAAAAGGTTTATTGGAATATTTTATGCTTGTATGTCAGAAATGATTTGTTAGACAAACGCGTTTCCTATCTACCAAACGGTCAAATTGTTCACATATATTGCATTATCATCACCAAAGGGTTTTAATAGGGAATTTTCCGCGCTCAAATATGCAGTTCTTTGTTAGACTGTGCGGGGCGGGGTACAAATAAAAAAATGTCTCGCCGTCACCAACAGACTAATTAGTTGGACTATCCGGTAATCAATCAACGCTATGATTTGTTTCTGTTAAAATGTCGTCCTGTAAATAGGCAACGAACCAAACATTATTCTTTGTCACTTTGTAACACTTTCTCCTCTAACATCATAATTTACGTGTATTTGAACTTGAAGAATGAACAAAACTTCCGGGTTATACCATAGGGCAGTTTATGCCTAAAACACGAATTGTGTCCAACAAAAATACTGTCAAACATTTTAATACCAATGTGGTCTATATGAGAATTCAACTTGAATGCATAAAATTACCAGCTAATACAGGAATCCAGCTGCAAACAAAAATCCGCAATGGCGTTCTTGTTTCCAAGTAAGAAGGAAGTCACGCGATGATAAAACGTCATTTCCGGTAGAAATAATTCTATCCAGAGTTACCGTTCCTACTCAAATTCATCGGTGGAAAGCAAAAAGGACATTTTTTGGACTGAGTTAAATTCGCTACTTCGCTTTGTGTGATTACCATTGAGGTAATCGAGTTTTGGATTAAATTTATAAACATTTTCTTGTCCGTAAACTATGATGTGGATATGCTTGTTTCATAAATTAATGACAATATAATATAAAATCAAAACACTTGTTGATGTGACACGCAGGTAATTTTCGACTATTTCCATACAAATGTAGGGCTGATAATTGCACGCATTCCTTTGCGACCTTCAAAATTTATCTTTGACCTGATGTAGAAAAAATAGATAATTTATTAATGTATATCCGGGCCGAGAAAGGCATATGCTTGAGTGAGTATATATAACTTACCTCAGATACCCAAAATATGTATGTAGTAATGTATACATTTGTTTATATACATATTTTGGGTACCTGAGGAAAGTATATGATATGATATGATATGATATATATACACGTCACATTGAAATATACAAGATTTAATTTCAAATTTCATTAAAAAAAACAAAAAAAAAAAACAAATGCCATATTCAATAACCAGTTCACTCACAGAAAATACATATAAAATACGCTTATCTGAGGCCATTAAAAATCATCCAAACATTTAAAAAAGGACTGCCATTTTGGTACTGGTTACCGTTTATGTTAAGATTTAACCAGCATCTTACACTTGGGTTAGATTTATTTGACCTTTTACAAAAACAACATTTGGTTAAACTTAAAGAAATTTTTCTACAACAGCTAATCGAACATTTAAGCAAAATTTTAACCCAGTGGTTAAAGTTAACCAATGTTTATTCAATTGGATGCAGGTGTCTCGTTGTGATTATTAGAAATTCACGGCTAATTACGTTTCTGCAAAACAACACATCATTCTATGAGTGAAGAAATGAGCCCTTTAGTGTATTAGTTTACACCAGACAAAGACATATACAAGGCAAGCAATGTGACGTTTATTTTCATCTGATCTCTTCATTGTTTGTTTTTTATCATGATATATCAGGGAATATGAGAGTATACTGCAAATATAATGTAAACCGATTTTGACTTGAAACTTCTTGAAATACAATAAGCTTAATTATTAGTCGTAATTTTATTGTATACATATCATCAGGCGATCGGCTAAAGTGTGTGTGTGGTATAATTCCATTTGTGGCTCTTTGTAATTGTCAATTAGGCGTCACGGCTAATTGAACATCTGAATAACAAAAATATCAAGGACACAAGCAGTACTAACGGATCTGAGATGGTAAAATTATGAACGCCCAAATTTGAGCATAATTACTGTAAATGGTACAATGTCACAGAATAGAGCTGGTTCAACTGATATAAATATATATTGTTACGGTGAATGCGCACCTCATTCGCAAAACGCAGAATTATAAAACAAGACGTTTGCAGTGGTTTCGTGTATAAATTTTGTTCAAATAATGATACAACATTTTGTATTCATTTTTTAAAAATTAATTTTCTCGGTCGAAATACTCATGATATAAAACAATAATATGGATCTACTTATATATTGTTGGCCAGAATAACACTGGTTTTGTTATCATTGTCACATTTCTTCGTGATTATGAGTCATGCTTGAATGAATGACAATTACCCATCTAGGATAAAAATTACAACGCAATAGTACCTTCTCGAGATATTTAAGACAGAAGCATGACAATGCATCTTCGGGATAATACCACGTACCCTTCTTGCTACAGGAGATTCAAGGATTGAATCTAACGCTAGGCAATAGAATTTCTTGTGTAAGGGCGGAAGTCCGTGCTCATCGTGGCACTGGGTGTTATCTGTATTATACATATTCATGCGTCACGTGTGATTCAACAACAAAATGTTAGACTTGTCAGCTGGGTTCATCTTGCATCGCTTGTATCCACTCTATACACAATGTATAGTTCAACAGAAATATGTAAGAAACACTATATAAGGCGTCTATGGAAATTATCTCCATTGAACCGCGTATTTTAAGTGTAGGTTTTATAATATTGTCTGCTATTTCAAACTATTTAAACGATTTTTTGTTCGTAATCCTAACCTAAAATGATACTAACATATACATGCAAAAAAACTACTATTTTACTAAAACGTCAACTTTTAGCTGCTCCAGTTTTTTAATATTATCTGCACTTAAAAATGTGACCAGCACTGTGGTCTAATGGAATAGATAGCATTTTTACAACATGTTTAAGATGTCATGGGTTCGAGTGCTGGCATGAACATACTTGAATCATGAATATCTCTTTCCTGATTCGGAATATAATATTTTTAATATCGAAATGTCACTCGTTAATTAAAAATATAATCCACACAATTAGTCATCATGCAACAATTTATTTGTATAATGTTATGTGTATTATGTATAACATATATAATTGTTATTATAGAAACCACGTATCTTCATCGTTCGGCAAAACGGTTTCGTCCGCTTGTGGAGCTGCAAATACCAATCAAAGCACTGAAAGTACTGGTACAATGACGAATCTAATTTTGTTTTATAGCGTATCGACAATTAATGGTCATGTACCGCGCAATTAAATAAAATGAAAAGCTACAAGTATAAACCGTGTATAAATAACATATTATAACAATGAAAGGTAATTGATTAGTTAAAAACCATTTTGTGGTACCGGTACTACGGCGAGACGATACTTAATTCAAACATAGTAAGATATAAAATGTGGTAACCAGGAAGTAAATTAGAAATTAAATATCACGTTTGTTAGGCGTTTTAACACCAAGAGACATAATGCTTTACCTTCACATGTAACTCCGGCTAGAGGACCTTCAATGGTAGAGATAGCGTTGTAGTTCTCAACATGGAAGACAAATCTCTCGTTTGAAGCAATTTGACCCAGTTCGTACATGTCGCTGTCCCTCACACCAACAGAATAGATGGTAACACTTTCGTTACGTAACAGTTCAGCCTCTTCGATTGTTCGGTTTTGGTCGTCACTTCTTCCTGAATTTGTTTTATACGTTTGATCATGCAAATTTTTGTTTTGTTTGTTTTTATGTGACATTGTCAGTGAGTTTAACGCCGTTTTTCAACAATTTCTCAGTTATATACGGCGACCAGTTCACCTAACCAGTTTTCCTAGACTGTATACTAACCAGTACGAACTTACCCTTCCGCAAGGAGCCGGCAACTTCTCAAAAATCGTAATTTTTTGTCAAATTTTCATAAAATAGTATGACCTGCGGTGACTGGTATTAGAATGTTAGCGTACTGACCACTGGTACACGGTCGCGGCCTCGTGCAAATGTGTATACAATGTTTAAAGGAAAATGCTGACAAAATGATCTTGTGACGATTAATTGATCTTTTTAGTCGTGGTCCAGTGTTTATCAGTTAGTCAAAACGAGCTGTCAGTTGCCAGGCACTTGTTTAGATATCCTAAACATCTGATGACATCACGTTCTATGAATTAAATGAGGCGACATATTGTTGGCTTTCAAACCAAAAAATTACCGTCAGTGACAACAATGGCGATGTGTGATACATTTGGTCGCATTCCGTGTTCTTCCACAAACATATCCGTTCTTGCCAATTCAAGAGCCTGGAACGTAGCGGTACCTCCGGCTGGGAATCTGGAATTATATACAAATACAGGTTTCACTGTAATTGACTTTTCATTATACAATCAAATACAATCATTTGCTTTTGAGGTTTTAAAATAACACCCAGTTATACAACATCAGTCGTCTGTCTGTACAAGCCAATTAAATAATTTTGACTTTTGTGACATAATCCTTTGAAATTGACTATTTTCATGCCAAGATCCAGATGAAAATCACGTTATTGACAGCCGGTCCGAAAATAAGTGGTCGTTATAACAAAGTAATCGTAATATAGAGGTGGTCGCAATGTGAGGTTCTACTGTACAATCAAGATACGACGCAGTACACCCTTAGGCAACATTCGTACAAGAACAAAAGTATTTATTCATTTGCTCACTTCTTGGACTAACCACGTGATACACAATAAATTGATCGCAAATTTCCGGGTAAACAAAGATTCACAAAATGTAGAGTAAAATCAACTCTTCAAAAGACGGGAGATCTATCAAAACTCAGCAAGCGCTCAGTGGCTTAAACTTCTATTGGCCTGAATCTGCAGCAATGGCGAGAAAGCATTCAGGGGAAACAACTCCTGTGTCACAACTAGACTCTGAGTAATCTATTGCCTTACTTGGCTGTCTTAATTTTGTCGATTAGTTCTGTTTTATTATTTGTGTATTCATCTAAGTAAAATTGTCGGTTCGTTGTGGAGCCAAAAACAAGAAGGCCAAAATGTGTTGTGTCGTATGGGTATCTAAAAATAAATCAACATATAATGTAAAATATAAACACACATATCACGATGGTTTCAATTGTGGGCAGCCTTCTGTAATAAAAAAGAAAGCAAATAAATTACCAAAAGTTAAATAACATAGATAGGAAAATTCCTAGAAAAGTACGTACAAAACATCCCACCTTCGACTAGGGAACATAAGATTAAAACTCACCTAACATGTAAGACTCTACAAAAAATGGTGGACAAAAAATCATTCTCCCGGCTTGAAACGGGCTGAAGGGAATTTAAACTGGTTTGGCAGGACTAATATGACACTTACCCCGGCAAAACAGAAAATACATAAATTAATACAAGGTTGTTCATTAAACTGTCAGTTTGTGTTAAAATAACCAAGAGCAACACAAACTGTTTCATCAAGTAAAATGTACATCACGAAACATGATAAAATTAGGCGTTGTTCCTGCTTACAAAGGCGCTATTACAAGAAATGAGAAATGGTAACTGTTTACCATGTCGCTAACACAAAATATGAGAAATAGTAACTGTTTATCATGCCGTTAACACAAGAAATGAGAAATAGTAACTGTTTACCATCTCCTAAACAAAATGTGAAATATTGTACCTGTTTACCATGTCGCTAACACAAGAAATGAGAAATAGTAACTGTTTACCATCTCCTAAACAAAATGTGAAATATTGTACCTGTTTACCATGTCGCTAACACAAGAAATGAGAAATGGTAGTTGTTTACCATCTCCTAAACAAAAAGTGAAATATTGTACCTGTTTACCATGTCGCTAACACAAGCAATGAGAAATAGTAACTGTTTACTAACTCCTAAACAAAATGTGAAATATTGTACCTGTTTACCATGTCGCTAACACAAGATATGAGAAATGGTAACTGTTTACCATCTCCTAAACAAAAAGTGAGATATTGTACCTGTTTACCATGTCGCTAACACAAGAAATGAGAAATGGTAACTGTTTACCATCTCCTAAACAAAAAGTGAGATATTGTACTTGTTTACCATGTCGCTAACACAAGAAATGAGAAATAGTAACTGTGTACCATCTCCTAAACTAGTAACTGTTTACCAGCTCCTAAACAAAATGTGAAATTTTGTACCTGTTTACCATGTCGCTTACAAAGTCTAATGTCTTGTTGAAACCTGATTCTCCCATACTTCCAGAACCATCGACAAGGAACACAATGTCAATTGGTTTAACAATGCATTCTGGGAAATATAGAAAAAAGATAAAAATGCTTTATTTCAAGATATTATACTTCGTTTCAAATTAATTTAATTCGGTGGTTTTTTATAGTGCGTCGAATTCTAGCGGTCATGTAGACCGCGTTTAAATTGAAGGTAAAGAAAACAAATATTAACTTTGTAAAAGGAGAATAAATTGATAAGAATGAAGAACAAACGATATACGAGTAAATTGGTTAAAATTGATTTGTATACGTGTGTGAGATTAATCTCACGTATATTATATTGAATGAACATATACATGGTCAAAAGGAAGTGTAATTAAAAAAGTATCTCAGTTTATTGTAAAGTCCGACTTCATCTAAAATGTCAATAATATTATTGATATCCTAAGCGCTAACTCACAATTGGATATTGAATGGGCAACAACCGTTTTGTGGGACATCGAACGTGTCATATTTTAATATTCATGTACCAAAACATGGTCGAAGGCTTTACAAACAGATATGAAAATAATTACAGTGCAACCTCTCCAGAGCGGCCTCTCGTGAGCAACAATCTGTCGTTGACAGCATAATTTTGCGTCTCCGACTGGGTGTTGCTATGGAGAGGTTGCACTGTATAATTTTTAGATGGGTGTCCTTCAACAAATGTCGTCCATTTAGATAAAACAGATGTTGAAGTTGATCGAAGTGTTGTCTGTTTAAATGTATATAAGCAAAGGGTTCCAAGAAAACAAAACACTCATAAAAGGCTCCAACCACACAAAAACACCGCTGGACCCAAACCCATCCAACATATAGAAACATAACAAAATGGAATGACACACAATTTCTCCGTATTGGAACTGCCCTCGGCAAATGCCATTGGTGAGAGAAATAAATATCCCTGATATTACTGTTCTGAAAATATCAAATGTACAATAAAGGTAATTTGTATCTTTTGGTTGGTTGCACTGGGGTTTAACGCCGTTTTTCAACAATTTTTCAGTTATATATGGCGACCGGTTCAACTAACCCGTTTTCCTGGACTGTATACTAACCAGTACTAACTTACCCTTCCACAAGGAGCCGGCAACTTCTCCACATATGGAGGAAAATCGACATTTTTGTCAAATTTTCATGGACGGGTATGACCTGCGCGACCGGTATTCGAACCCGGATCGCCGGGCTGCAAGTCCAGCGCACTAACCACTGGACCACGGCCGCGGCTCCACCTTGTATGTAATTCATGCATAACATAAGAAATGAAGACTAGATTGGAGATTACTGGTAACTGAGGAGCTCTGGTAAAATTCGTTCCAATAAGATACCCCTTAGGGGCGTTTGCGTTTCGTTACCATATTTGGTACGTTTCTTTATAAAGTAGATTCGCTACATACCACAGACAGGATATGGTTTTGACCATGTTCCATTATTACACGTGAGTGTGTCGTTTCCTATAAGTTCATACTGGTCGTGGCATTTAAAAATCACTGTTTCTGTTTCATTGTATGTGTAGGTTTTAGACACAGCATGAGGTACAACAGGTGGTACCTGGCAGACTAAAAGAAAGAATTATGTAACATTTTACACCATGAAATAAACCTTCAAAATCAACTAGTTATGTGTTTATGTCCTCCAGCCGGAGTTATCTGTTACGTACAAAGGGAGACATTAAAAGTTTATCTTCTGCGCCCAATTGTATAAACATTGGTTAACTTTAACCAAATGGTTAATTTAACCCAAGGTTAAATTTAAGCATTTTGGTTTACTAACCATTAAAAATCATTTAAACATTTAAAAAGGGCTGCCATTTTGGTACTGGTTACCGTTTATGTTAAGATTTAACCAGCATCTTTGACTTGGGTTAGATTTATTTGAACTTTAACAAAAGCAACATTTGGTTAAACTTAAACAAAATTTTCTACAACAGCTAACCGAACATTTAACCAAAATTTTAACCAAAGCTCTGATTTAACCCAGTGGCTAAAGTTAACTAATGTTTATACAATTGGGCACCTGGTGTTTTAATGATTTGACTGCAGGAATGTATTATTAGATATGAACACTGATCTCCTCGTATTGAAACCTTTCTGAGAGGTTTTGCATGCCGCATTTCTCAGTTTAATGTTTATTTTTATTGTAGCTGTAAGTCACTGCGTCCATGTATTCCGCTTGCTTGTCGTGAATCTGTTGACCCTACGCCGTTGGTCACATGAAAAAAGTAATTACAGTAAAACCCCTAAAAACCGGACCCATTCTCAACTTGGCCAAAAGTCAGGTTTTCTGAATATTCCGGTTTTCAGACAGTCCGGTTTTAAGGAGAAATACTGTACCACATTTAACCAAACCAATAATTATAATGGCGTAACGTGCTTCATTTTCAAAATAAACAAACCATAAAACTTACAAGGTATGCATTCGGGAACTTCAGTCCAGTTGCCCCATCTAAGACAAGTCGAAGTGGCTGGACCTTTGAGATGATGCTGTTCGTCACATGAATAGTTCACTGTGGCACCAACCTGCAGGTTCTCGGGTTCTGTTCTCGTACCATTGCTGATGAACGGGGGAAGCTCACAGGCTACATATTTAACAATAATGTTTGCCATAACAGTAAAACCTCAATATTGGGACCACCTTCAGGGTCCGTAATATAGGTCGTAATAACGAGGTGTCTCATTATCAAGTTGAGTTATTGGGAAGTTATGGAAAGCCAGACCAAATATAAGCGGTCATATGAACATGGTGGTCGTAATATTGAGGTAGTAGCTGTCTGAGCTTTTACTGTACATTTTTATTTAAAGGAAGACAACTTTACAAAGAGTGCGTATATGTGTTAAAAGCATTCATAATTGTTATTTTTTCTGATAGGCCTAAGAGATACATGTCTAGGCTAATTCAGACGCAATCATAATGTCTCACCACAGCGACACCAATGGATAAACATGTATACATCTTTTCACATGTCTGACATAAGCTAGGGTGTCTTAAATGAATAATTACGGAAAGGATTGATTTTATTTTATACAATATTTATTACCAAATGTAATTTATTTTCTTGGATTTTGAACTATTATACATTAACCGTTCTAGTGTCTCATCAATGGATGTTGACGCGTATATGAAAATAGATCTACCATCCACAAATGTTGTTTTATAGAAATAAATAAGACTTAAATGTGTGTGTTACTAAATTGTTCACCGCTGAAATACAGTGCAACCTCTCCAGAGCGGCCTTCTCTTGAGCAACAACCTCGCTTTAACAAGAGCATGCTTTTTCCCCACAGTACGATTTGATTATCATTTTAACCTCTCTAGAGCGGCAACCTCTCAACAAACATAATTTTGAGTCTCCGAAAGGGTGTTGCTTTGGAGAGGTTGCACTGTAGTCACCACTTAGAACAACTATGATTATATTGCCTCGTACATTGTACTGTAACCTGTACAATGAAAATAACACCTGTCACATATCTGTATTTTTAAACAGTCTTCATTTCACTAAATATGAATTTTTCATGCATAAAGTTATCCTTTTTCTCTTTAGATGCCAATATTTATAGGGTCGACTTAATAATAATATTAAGTAACCATGTTTTAAAAGACAATTCTGATGAACTGAGTATTATTGCATTCAAATATTAAATTAATGAACATTACTTGGTCTGCAGAAGGGAGTTGCAGACCATTTTCTTGGTAAGGCTCCTCCAAAGGTTTCTAAACACGTGACCACTTCTGCTCCCTCTAATGTAAAGCCATCATTGCACACATAGAACAGCTGGGAGCCAGCTGTTTTCTTATAATCGTCAATGTTGGAAATATAACCGTTAGCTACTTGCGGTGGCTCGGGACACACTGGAAACATATAAAGTCATTTTCACTGATTGCAAGCAAAAGTCTGTACACTATATTTTCTTCGTGATTTCTTGGTATTCTATGATCTGTATATTATATGACTTATGGGGCGAGTCGTGTCGACAACTACATGGTATATACCATTCATTCGAGCCGACTTGGAAAGAGTATGACGTCAACGAGTATGTGGTTTCCCAATAGCTTTTTTATCGGTTATTACTGTCTAGTTTGTGTGCTAAAGTGAATATTTTCATTGTCATTGGGGTTTTAATGCCGTTTTTCAACGATTTTTCTGTTACATAACGACGACCGGTTCACCTTAACAGTTTTCCTGGACTGTATACTAACCAGTACTAACTTACCTTCCACAGGTAGCCGGCATTTTCTCCACACATGAAGGAAAACCAACGTTTTTGTCAAATTTTCTAAAAAGGGTATGATCTGCCGCGACCGAGATTTGAACCCGGATCACCGGGTTACAATTCCAGCGCACTAACCACTGGACCACGGTCGCGGCGAATATTTCCAAAGACAATCGTTCCCATATTGTTAGGTATTGTAGCGCCTGTAATTCGTCTGTTTTTACACCATAGTTACATAATCAATCTCGCGTTAATACGATAAGAATAAAGGTTGGGATTAAATAAAAGATACCTGGTTGACAGTAAGGTATGGCTGTCCATTGGCCATTACTCTGACATGTAATTGTTTTCTCGCCAACAATTTCGTAACCATTGTTACAAGTGTATTCAACTATAGCGCCCACAAATTTGTTCGGTGGCAGAGATTTCACAGCGTTATCAACGTTTGGAATGTATGAACATTCTAGAAAAAGCAAGCATTTGATAAAGTTTTCAAGGGCTTCAGATGATTACCCGAACGTATAGTGACTGATCAAGAAAATAATTTACTTTCGGAACGATGAGGCACATGAGTGTCCACTGAATTCCTTTGAAGATCATGACCGTTCTAACAAATTGAATTTGTCTTAATAATTTTGTAATACTTTACTTTACCATAAAAGTCCACTAAACAGAACGAATTTTCTGAATCAACCAAATATGCTTTCACTTAAACGAAAATGAAAGCAATGGCAGTTCGCTGTCTAGTCACAAAAACAAGGCACTATTTATCGTGAGGTCAAGACTAGAAATATGCTACTTGATAATAGTGGGACGGATTGTACCGCATTAAACGCGCTTCCCCAATCCTGATCCGTGCATGAGATGTTTGATGCTGGTCGACATCACAAAGGTGCTTTCAAGACTAAGTGCTATAAACTATTCATTAAGAACCAACCAAACAATACTACGGAGTACGGAGCCCCTAAAGTGACATTCTACACGTTTAATCTAACTTGTAGCACACTTTTCTTTTTCTTTTTACGAAAAATAATAATAATAATAATAATTCGTAAAGACGAAATAGTCTTTCGTAAAAATGAAATAATATTTTGCATAAACGAAATACTAATTCGAAATTACGAAATATTATTTGGTAAAAACGGAATAAATAAAGAAAGCTACAAGTTAAAATATAAGGGTAGAATATCACTTCATGGGCTCCGTACAATGCCGTCTTCGGAACAATAGTACTGAGTTTTAATTTTTTTTTTCTAATTCGGGTTTTTTAATATGTATGTTGATAAATTTTTCCTGTAAGCCAAATATGGGAAAGACAACACGACAGAAATATTTGTGATCAAAATTGTTGATTGTTAACATCTACTGCTAGAAAATTTAATAATAAATTTTTCACTTCTTCATGTGTTTTATTCGTTACTTGTAATATATAATAGCAAATTTACACTGTAATTATCAACCTTTGATGACCTTTGTACCCCGTAGAGTTTATTTCTTAATATGTTCATGGTCCAAGGATACAAACACGTTGATCCAATGGCATTAAATTTAGTTCTGGGATTGGTGACTTTTCGAGTTTTGTAACTTTGGACCCACGGATGGCATAAACATTGATTTAGTCATTAAATTTGACTCCAAGAAGGCCGAAGTAATACAACCATATATACATCATGCTATTGGAGCTGACGAGTGCCGTCAATAGATTACACTCAATGAGCCATAAAAGAAGCGGTATGACTAAAGTACGCATGGAGATTTTATGGCGAAATGGGTGAAATTTAGATTTCCTACAGCAAAATGGAGATTTCCTACCGCAAAATGGAGATTTCCTAAAGCAAAATGGAAATTTCCTACAGCCAAATGGAGATTTCTACGGCAAAATGGAGATTTCGTACGGCGAAATGGAGGTTTTCAACGGCAAAATGGAGATTTCATAGAGCGAAATGGAGTTTTTATGCAGCACAGAAGAATTTTAGGCCACTTCTTTTAAATGTGTTGGAAAGTACAACATATTAAAATTAAACAATATTAGTATATATGGTATAATATACATAAAACCACACAAAATTTCAGGAGCGAAGTTGGTTTTATGATAAAATAAAGCGTAGCCATTGATTAAAACAGATATGAATGCAAAAAAGCCACTAATCGAGTGTATTTACCATGTATAATTTTTTAATGGATACTCACGAAGTACACAGCTCTGCATTTTTGTCCAGACACCTTTATTGTCAACTAATTCGCACGTAATGCTTTCAGTTGGTTTTGGTGTCTCTGTGGCTTTTGTAGTAAGTGCTTGTGCTGTAGTAGTAGTCAATGGAACTTCTGTCTGATCAATGGGCATTGTCTCGTTAATATCAGTGTCATTGTCGAGGGCTATGTTTTCTGCTGGTTCAGTTGTGGTTGTTGGATATTCAGTAGTAGTTGTAAACTCTTCTTGTTCGACATCACTTGCTTGTACATTTGGTTTTTGCACAATCACAGTACCATTGTCAGTTCCTGGTGCATCCGTTGAACTGATGGTTTGGGGATTAACAACAAATACGTAGTTGGGTATACATCTGTATTTGACTGTATCATTGATGTAGAATGTTGTTTCATTAATCAAGCTATTTCCGTTAAAAACAAACTCTGTGTTGCCACTTAGTTGTGGCGTTGGGCAGGTAATTTCTGTAAACAGGATTATAAAATTGAAGTAAGACTTGGGAACAATGTTCAAACTCGGAACCCAATATAAGGTCTCGGGCTCGAACACAAAGAGGAAAACGGAAGACAAAAGAATGTTACTTCCACAGCTTACTAAGGGGCGTGTTTCAAAAAACTTTTATTATTCAAATCATTATTCAAACTAATTGTTTGTGGTCTAAAATTTGGTCCTAGCGTTTTTATTGGTTCTTTACAAAATGTTACAAGGTTCTAAGTGGTTGTGTTGGCAATGCCATCGAGTGAGTTTTTTCTCATTACTGCCATGGATATCTCACTGTTCAATGATAACAAAACTGCTTCGTTTTATTCTTTTTACATTGTGTACAGTCATACCTGTATTTTCGACCACATCCGAATTAAGACCAGCACTTCAATAACGGATGTTCTTTGAAAACAACGTCACTGATTATTTAGAATAAATTGACCTCCAAATAAAGGTCATCTGTCAATAAAGGCCACATATTGTCTTTACCAAGGGTAGCCTTTGTTCACAGGTTTGACTGTACAATGTATTTATAGTTATAATGATTGTCTAAGATGTGAAACAAATAATTTTTAATTTTGTTACTTCTACATTCTGGTACTGGGCTCCATGAAGACGTTTGCGTCACTTTGTCGAATAGACAAGTTGTTGAATTATTGTCTAGTATCGCGTAGCCTTTGCTGCAAACGTATTCAACCGTGCTACCAATTAACGTCGACGTAAGCCCTATGCTATGACCGTTTGCGATTTCGGGAACGGGATCACAACCTGAATAGTATTGAACAAATATGTAAGTACCGTCGTTACATTCAACTCATGCTGCAGAAGCTAAGCCATCGAAAATTGCTTTATTCAGCTGATAAAAGATAACAAACTTGCGGAAAACGTTTACTGTGCTATTTGTAGGTCCATTCATTCTTTCGTTTCAGTGTGTTTTAAAAAGTCCAGATTTGTATGATAAATTTGTTTAAACTGATCTTATACAGTCAACCCTGTGTTTGTGGCCACCTCCGAATAAAGTCCATCGTACGAATAAAGGCCATTCATTGAAAAAACATCATTGATTATTTAGAACTAAATGACTTCCGAATAAAGTCCATCTGTCAATAATGAGCACATTTTGTCTTTTCCAAGGGTGGCCTTTCTTCACAGGTTTGACTGTTTGTTAGATATTTACTCTGAGAAGCTAACATTTGAACCTCGAAAAATCTCTACATCTTTATGATAAATATCTGCTCTGGCAGAGACTGATGGAAATGTTTGGTATTAGTTATTTTTAAGCAAACCGTTTTTTCTTATTTTTTTTTTCAATTGATACGCTAATACGTGGCACTATATGTTCACATACTCTTCCGACATTTGGGGAGAGGAGAGCTCCATTTGCCCCCAGCGAGGCATTCGACAGTATTACCGCTACCCACCAGCTCGAACCCTTTGTTACATGAATAAGTCACTATAATACCAACGTTTGTACTAGCCGGTTTCCCAAATGAAGCATTGTCTACAGTTGGTACATCAGGGCATGCTGTTTTACAAGAGAGAAATATAGGTCCACAAGAACAAGAGAAAGTATAATTACTCTGTAGATAAAGTATTCTGACAGAGAGTTAAGAACAGCTAAGATGAAAATGGCAGATTAACTCGTGAAAGTGCGATCATTTACAGAAAAGATGATTTACCGAAAAGATCATATACAGAAAAGATCATTTACAGAAAAGATCATGTACGGAAAAGATCATTTACAGAAAAGATGATTTACCGTAAAGATCATATACAGAAAAGATTATTTACAGAAAAGATGATTTACCGAAAAGATCATATACAGAAAAGATTATTTACAGAAAAGATCATGTACAGAAAAGCATAAAAATGACAGGCATAGTAGACAGATAAAGCCTTAATGCAAAGTTGGTCTTTATTTGTTAGTGTCCGAGTAAAGTTGAAGAAATAAAAGATTGTGTTAATAAGTTTACAAGAAGTAGATTTTTCGTAAGAGAGTGAATGATATAAGCGGCATTTTGTAACAAACTACGATAGTTACTAATTTTTTTGCAAGTAGGAGGTTGTGTCCATTGTAAAGCTTTGTCTCCCTTTTCGCATTGTACGAACTGCGGTCCCAAAAGTTGGTACCCTTCATCGCAGACGTAGTTTACTTTAGAACCGAGGGATTTTTTGTATGGCTCTATAAAGTGGCCGTTCTGAATCTTCGGGGGTTCGTTACAACCAGCTGTAAACAGAAATGTTATATCAAAATTCATGCAAGTGATCCATAAAAATACGCCTTAACTTTATCAATGCACTTGTCCGGTCGGGCTGATGGAATGTACTTATACCAGATGTATTATTTTTATACCGTTTAAATACATTTTCTGATTAATGATTTCATATTGATAGATTACAACGAAATCAATCTATGTACATTATTTCCTTACGAGTTGTTATTATTCATTAATCCATATTCACCATTTTTCAAGGCTTTGTTGATAAAATATAAAATCAGACAATATGCATTATGCAGCACCATCTAACAGTAAAATACCACACAAGTCCCAGAAATGATATTTTATTTGGAACAGTTAATACTAGCCTTATTGTCAAAATTTACTTGCCCAATCGGGCAAGCTGCTTGGAATTTTAAATAGCCCAAAACCAAGATAACTTGTCCTGGGCTTAGGACAAACGTGCAACATTTGGGCAACGTTAAAACACAGCGAAAAACATCCGGTACTTGAACGGTGAAACGGAAATTTACATGGTAGGGAGAAAAAAGTTTAATGGAACTAGAAGCCATCTTCACTACTTTCTTACCGTCGAATAATAATTGACAGAAAGGGTCTAAATTATGAGTGCCGGATTTGTCCCAGCAATGTTCGATCCACATTGGTTCATGGTTATGGCTTCGCTTCGCTGAAAAGGAAAAAAACAAATTATGTCAGCGAAAATATACTAAGGATGATTAATAGCATTTGTAGTGGCAGCTACGTCGCAGTCGGAAAATGTCTTATTCTGACAAAATGCCTAATTGATGAATAAGCAAAATAAAATTGGCCGATTCTTTATGTCACCATAAATTACACTAATCAATTATTGTGTTTTAACATCTATTTACCCAACTCCAGGTTATTTCACAGAACATTTAGTCCATTAAAAAAAGACCTTTTGGCAATTTAGCATGTGCTCCTACATTAATACTGTAAGTACTAATCATCACGTATATTTCTCTTCACTACACTAATCCTTTAATATGAAAAGTCCAGCTGACCTGGCATCACAGGTTTGGACATCCTGAGGGATGGAGCTACGGCCGTGGTCCAGTGGTTAGTGTGCTGGACTTGCAACCCGGAAATCCGGGTTCGAATCCCAGTCGCGCAGGTCATACCCTTCCATGAAAATTTGACAAAAATGTCGATTTTCCTCCATATATGGAGAAGTTGCCGGCTCCTTGTGGAAGGGTAAGTTGGTACTGTTAGTATACAGTCCAGGAAAACTGGTTAGGTGAACTGGTCGCCGTATATAACTGAAGAAATTGTTGAAAAACGGCGTTAAACCCCAGTGACAATAAGTCACATAAAAACAAACAAACAAACAAACAAACTGAGGGATGTTCAGTGGACTTGACATATAATTATTAAAATATATATTACACAGTCTTCATTATGTCTACCCCTCATCAACACCTAAGACCCACCAGAATAAAATCTTTTCCGGTAACACATATCATGTGTACAAATGTTAAGTGGACAAACAGTTGTGTGATTAATGAATGGGTTCCGTTTGGTGTGTTTTTTTTGGGGGGGGATAATTCCAGTTCATGAAGTTCATCAATATTTCGGACATTTTTGCTGGTATAAATATACAGTAAAACCTCACATAGCGACCTGCTCCATATTATGACACCTCAACAATACGACCACCTGGTTATAACGACCACTTATTTTCGGGCCGGTTTTCAACAACCCTGGTTTAATTCTAACTTGAAAATCCGGTCGTAATAATGAAGTGGTCTAATTATCAAGTTGAATTAAAGGAAAGTTATTGGAAGATGGTCCGAAAATAAGTGGTCGTTATAACCAGGGGGTCGTATTGTTGAGGTGTTCGCTTTGTGTGAATTTACTGTGTTTGGTCTTGAAATTCTTGGACGTTCTCGAGTCATTTCGAACGTTCAAGATTCAACTGTAGACACACTAGAAAATTACGTAAATGTGTATGATAATGCGAATGTAGAAATTGATGATGACCATGATGGTTTATTGATACGCTACAATGTTTGACAAATCCACTCGCCCGCTCTTAATTAAAAGTAAAATTGACTCAGGACGAGTTGAAATTGCTGAGGAACTAGTTAAAATTCTTAGCTGGTTGTCTTACAGGACTAGTTGCCTGAGAAAAATTGTTGAGCCCTGCGCTAATGACATAGATCAGGGACTCTACATTACATATGTAGGATCCCTGCATAGTTGTAAGTAAAGCGTTGAAGACATTCACGAGAATAGTTTAAAAGAACTGTCAACGATCTTAAAATTATTTGAGATTGCATATTTTATTTTGTCAAGTTCAGTTTGATAAGATATCGACCCTATTCCTGTTAGTAGAGTACATACATATATATCTAACCTTTGTGTGGCCTATATAATGTCAGTGCGAACTTCATATTAGGACAGTGAATCAAAAGTGTGTGGCCAGTGATTAGATGTGTGTGAGGGTGTGTGTGTGTGTGTGTGAGTTGGTTTACCTTACACACCGAGGTACATGTGTGGTCGCGAAAATAGGTAAAGATAACATTTACGAGTGTTTTTGGTTAGGGTTAGATCTCAATTAGTTGTGTAAGTCTTTCCCTGTCAATAACACCCCAAACAATCAGTCAATTAGAGGTTTTTTGGGGCATCAACCTACATACCGAGGTATACCTCGGTATTTTCATGATCAAAATGGCATACAAAGCGAGGTACCATTATAATGGAAGTACCTCGGTAAGATAGCAAAACCAGACTGTGTGTGCGTGCGTGCGTGTGTGTGTGTGTGTGTGTGTCGTCGCATTATAAATTAGAAGCAGGCAGACGGTGGGATACATTCATCTCGGCATATAATGGTTCACAATATACATTAATACACAGTTACATAAATGTCACATTTGATTTTTTAAGCGTATAGTACTTAAAATTGTTTGTATTGTTTATATTCTTGCGAACATAATGTTGCACCTTCTCCGCCAAAACGTTACCTGTCTTCATCATTATTACGATTGTGCCTACCTTCTCTTCGTTTCACTTCCATTCCTACGGTCACTTTTTTATATACATGACTATTATTGTTATATTGCTGTCACTATTCATCATTACTGTGTACATGTACCAATGTCATTGTCACGTTTATATATTTTTATGTATGTAACATTGTAATCTTCACATGGGCTTTTTGGCTTACTGAATTTGAAATATATAAATATCTATCTATATCTATATATCATAAAACAAGATATATTTTAGCACAAGAATGTAGAAGACGCTATAAACAGTAATTTGAAATAAGAACCATGACATACGTCCAAACACAAAGCCCAAACAATAGCAAGGTCTTATTGTTATTGTGCTTCTTGATATTAGTGTCATAACGTAGGGGGGGAATATTCATTATATTACATTAAACATCCGCTTATATTTTATTCATCACATAATTGTACATATACATGTATATATTTACAGTCCATGAAAACCACGTGACGTTCAGCTTGAACCATGTTTTGTAATTCTTTGACATTTATTACGTTTGGCAATACCTTGGCTCCATGACTTTGTTTGAACACAACAATATGGAAGAAACGTTGATTTTAAACAATCTTTTAACATACCTTCCTCGACGGCTCGCGAAAATCCAGTAATTAACAAAACGATACACAGTGAATATATCATTTTTGTTTTGCTGTTTCGATTGTAAGGAACTAAAAGACGCGCCAAACCTCAACGTGTACGCTTTTAGACTGATAAAAGTTCTGCTGTAATGGGCAGATAATGACAAAAGTTGAAGACTTGATTAATTGGTGACCTTCTGTTATCGCTAGTGTCTGCCATCTCACAGAGAATTTGGAACAAAAGCACGAGGTTAGCCAAGTACGCTTAAAACAGCCCGCTGATAAAAAAATGCCAAAGTAGGCAAATTTTGGAGTGTGTGTTTTTTTCTAAGTAGGTTACGGTTAATTAATTTAGCGAAATGATGAGTAACGCCTGTTTTACAAGTTATAAAAATTGAAATTAATAAAAAATGAATTTGATCATGTTGCAGGAGGTAAAATGTGGGGGTTTCAATACTATTATTACAAAATCTTACAAGTTATACGCGATTTAAACACATTTAATACACATCGTCGTTATTTCTACAAACACGTATGTCATTTTTTCCCATTTTGAGAAAATCGCATTTGAAGTTCCGAACGGCAATAACATAAAGCGAGTTACGGGTTTGTGGAATTGGGATTAAACCTATTTAGAATAGATCTAAAAGCAGGTAAGTATGATTATTGTAAAGAGCTCATCGAGACGAAAAATGATGACACCAAACACTTTATATTGCCAAAAAATTGAGTTACAGGGTTTTAGAAATAAGCAGACGACATGTACAATTATTGAAAGGGGGGGGTTGGACTTCCGTGGTAGAGTGGTTTTAGTGTCAGACTTGCGATCACGAGCCCCTTACCGCTGAGGGTTCAAAACCGGACCACAAAAAAATCACATAATGAGCAAACCGTCTAGCTTGATATCATGTCTGGGATTTCGCGGAAAAGTGTATAGATAATCTTTCTCCAAGTTGGGTATTTCGCCAAATGCCCCTATCGGCTGGTGCTATGTTGAAGCCCAGAAAAAATCATTAATTTTTTTGTTTTTATTGTTACTGGGTTTAACGTCGTTTTTCAACAATTTTTCAGTTATATACGGCGGCCGGTTCACCTACCCAGTTTTCCTGGACTGTATACTAACCAGTACTAACTTACCCTTCCACAAGAAGCCGGCAACTTCTCTACATATGAAGGAAAATCGACTCTTTTGCCATAGATCGGTATGACCTGCCGCGACTGGGATTGAACTCGGATCGCCGGGTTACAAGTCCAGCGAACATACCACTTCACCAAGGTCGTGGTCTCTTTTTGTTCTAGCACCTAAAATCTCCGAAAAACAATCATCTTATTTCTCATGAAAAAGTTGAAGAGTCATTTTAAGTAAAGCTGCTTTTATACTCAGAAAACTGCCAAACAAGTTAAGAATGACAATTACTGGTTAATCCTGATCTCACAAAATGAATTGTCCGTGAAAATCACAACCGTCCTTATTTGTCAAGAAGCGAAAATGGAATCCTAATATTTGGACACGTACGTAACCATTAGAATGACGTCTCCTCCCAAAGCGACAGTTTCCTGCACCAAATCACCCCGTCATGTAATCTGAACGGACAATTTGTAAACTAATCTGCCATACAAATAAAATGCTTATCGCGTAACCACCAATGTCATATGAAAAAAAAATAAAGCTAAATAACATTTATCCTTTATATAGTTCAAAACGGTCGTTGTTATGGAAAGTTTTATTCATTATGCGTTCATACCACCTGTGACGTCTAGGGATCGACTGTTAACGTAGGGACCAGCAGTCGTCTTACTGGGCACAGCTCCCGAGGTCATAACACTTAAGTATAGATTCAGTCAGTTAAATTAGCAGTTAAATCATACAGTGGGGAAAATCATGTCGCTGTTGAAGGGAGGTTGTTGCTCAAGAGAGGATCGCTCTGAAGAGGTTGTACTGTAGTTGATATTCAAAATAACAAAGAAAAGTCGGGTTTTATGATTTAGTTTTTATTGAAGTAACATTTGCTTGTAAAGAAATACAGTGCAACTCTCACAAATATGATATAATCTTCAACGAACTTTATAAAAACAATCAAACATATTTGCAAGCTCAGTTTGTTGATGTATTAATAAAAATGTTTTGTAAACAAGTACTGAATGAAGAGGGTAGATGAAGATAATTGCATACGGTGTCATAATTTTGACTCTAAAATGACCTTTAACGAATCCTAAAAACTTTTAGCGATTACCACATTTTGATAACAACGAAACGCGGCTTCATCTGTCAATGTTATTGAAAAATAACACAAGCCGCAAATGTTTCAGATTTTAAGTCGAATTTTGACTCGTGAAATCACCAGAAAATCCAGGTAACAGACAAGAACGCGGTAAGTCGGTAGATGAATCACATGTGAGGTATTAGTGTGTCTGATACAGAATACGGTTACAAATATATCAATACTGGTGTGTTCACAACGCGATTTTGGAGTATCGAGTAATATTATACTAATTCCAACTTGAACATTGGCAGGTCTTCTACAAAACAACAAATATGACAATTACAACAAAACGCGTACAATAATTAATGAAAATTTACAACATACTTTAACTTAGCCACGATTTACAGCCAAATAATACAAGGTTTACATCCAAATAATACAAGGTTAACAGTCAAATGATACACGGTTTACAGCCAAATAATACAAGGTTTACAGTCAAATGATACACGGTTTACAGCCAAATAATACAAGGTTTACAGTCAAATGATACACGGTTTACAGCCAAATAATACACAGTTTACAGCCAAATAATACAAGGTTTACAGTCAAATGATACACAGTTTACAGCCAAATAATACAAGGTTTACAGTCAAATAATACAAGGTTTACAGCCAATTATTACACGGTTTATAGCCAAATATTACAAGGTTTACAGCCAATTAATACACGGTTTACAGTCAAATATTACAAGGGTTTCAGCCAAATATTACCAGAACAGATTAATTAACCCATACGACAAGTGGTACAGTGCTCCCTCCACTTGTCGGAATCGCAAAAAAAGTGTTGTTCTTTGAAGTGCTCCCTCCACTTGTCGGAGTCACAAAAAAGTGTTGTTCTTTGAAGGGAGTTGTTGTTCGGAGGGAATGATACAAAGCAACAGGTTTGATGTTATGTGACATTGTCACTGAAGTTAAACACTGTTTTTCAACATTTTTTTAAGTTATAAACGGCGGACTGTTCAATAGATCAGTTTTCCTGGACTGCATTCTAACCAGTACTAACTTACCCTTCCACAAGGAGCTGGCAACTCCATCACATATGGAGGAAAATTGACATTCTTGTCAAAATTTCATTGAAAGGTATGACTTGCTGGAATTTGAACTCGGATGTCCGGGTTACAAATTCAGCGCACTAACCACTGGACCACGGTCTCTGCTACATAGGGTTCCTTTGTAACATGTGACAACTGTACCACACGAATTAAAGTGGGGGTCACAGACTTTTGAATATATACTAGGACGAAAAAGGAACGCCGGGTGACCTATTAAGATAGTTTTGAAGTATATAATGTAATATTACATCATTACATTCATTTTTTTGTATAAAATTTCATCTGTGTGATTTGAAACATGTGTACCGTTCCACATCGAACAACACACCAATCTGACCGATTTTTATTATTTTAGACCCAGCAATAAAATATATGTTGCACATTTTATGTACCCAGCGTTTCTTTTTCGTCCTAGTACAGTGCAACCTCTCCAGAGCGGCCCTCTCTTGAGCGACAACCTCCCTTCAACAACAGCATGCTTTTCCCCCACTGTACGATTTGACTATTTATTTAACCTCTCTATAGTGGCAAACTCTCAACGACATAATTTTGCGTCTCCCAAAGGGTGTTGCTTTGGAGAGGTTGCACTGTATATTATCATCGGTCAAATTGTCATGGTAACTACACAATGTTCCACTTAAAACTATCAGTGTATCAGTGTAAATATCGTAGACCGTGTTGAAGAACTTTCGTACACAAAGCATAGAATTGTAATAATATAAATAGATAACTGTAGAAAGTTTAAACATGGGTCAACACGTTGATTTTTATATAATCTTTGTGACTTGAAAAATAGCAAATATTTATCTTCTATTGATAAAAGCGTACGTCTTAAACATATGTTAACGTTGTTGCTTATGAACAAACACACGTGGTTCAGTAATTGCATCAATATTATGTGCACGTTATCACAGCCAAACTGGATTATACGACCATCTTATTTTTACACCTAGGGCATTATGACAATCGTTAATTTTCAGTCTGGTTTTCAATATATTTAAGACATTAAAACAACCTTTTTCAGACTGGTTTTCAATATATACCTATATGTCAACTTCATAATAAGACCATGTTCTTAGTCCAGAGCTGGTCATAACATTGAGGTTAATCTATCAATTTCTTATTGAATGGTAGAGTCCGGTTGGGTCCGGTTGATTCTGGGTAACAATATCATTGTGGTACAAAGCGACACTTTATGGTCCTAAGTAATGTCGCTAACCTTTTGATAAAATGTTCAACAAGAAAGTTGTGAATTTAGTTCATACGGTCCAGTGATAAGGTCACATGGAAAGAATGTGTACATTTGACATCTGTAGGCTCCTGATTATGATCTGCGTCATAAGATGATTTAAACTGAGTCCGTATGTCATTCGTATGAGTCACTGAGGTCAACAAAATTAATGACGTTTATATAACGTATATAACTGTTTAAAAAATTAATACAAAACTCCTGTACTACTGGACCTGTGTTGTATTATTAGTATAACAAACAAGGACAGGGTGAAGTAGAATCTAGATTTACAGAGACGCGATTCAAATCGTTTTTGTTGCTAGATCACGTCACTAATTACAATCGTTGAAATTAAACTAAAACTGTGACACGCCCAGAGTTGAAATTAAACTAAAACTGTGACACGCCCAGAGTTGAAATTAAACTAAAACTGTGACACACACAGAGTTGAAATTAAACTAAAACTGTGACACACACAGAGTTGAAATTAAACTAAAACTGTGACACACCCAGAGTTGAAATTAAACTAAAACAGTGACACGCCCAGAGTTGAAATTAAACTAAAACTTGGACACACCCAGAGTTGAAATTAAACTAAAACTGTGACACACACAGAGTTGAAATTAAACTAAAACTGTGACACACACAGAGTTGAAATTAAACTAAAACTGTGACACACCCAGAGTTGAAATTAAGCTAAAACTGTGACACGCCCAGAGTTGTGTTTTCGACTTCCCGACCAGTCCTACTATTTTTTTTGCGGCCTCCTTGCGGTACGAAAATATTTAGGGACGAATCGTATCTTGTATATGTATATTTAGATATTATATAAATAGAAAACAACAGTTATTTACTGACCTATCCTAATTGTTTTGGTGAAGAAACTTTAAATATGACCTTGGATAACCCAGCCGAAAATTCGTTGATATAATTACCGTGTGGCATATATCAGACCGGAAGTTGAATACGTCAGATATAACTACCACGTGACATACATCAGACAGGAAGTTGTATACATCAGATATAATTATCACGTGACATACATCAGACAGGAAGTTGAATACGTCAGATATAATTACCACGTGACATACATCAGACAGGAAGTTGCAAACGTCAGATATAATTACCACGTGACATACATCAGACTAGAAGTTGAATACGTCAGATATAATTACCACGTGACATACATCAGACAGGAAGTTGCAAACGTCAGATATAATTACCACGTGACATACATCAGACAGGAAGTTGTATACGTCAGATATAATTACCACGTGACATACATCAGACAGGAAGTTGTATACGTCAGATATAATTACCACGTGACATACATCAGACAGGAAGTTGTATACGTCAGATATAATTACCACGTGACATACATCAGACAGGAAGTTGAAAACGTCAGATATAATTACCACGTGACATACATCAGACAGGAAGTTGTTAACGTCAGATATAATTACCACGTGACATATATCAAACAGGAAGTTGTATACCTTGATATAAACACCACGTGACATACATTAGACAGGAAGTTGTAAACGCCCGATATAATTACCACGTGACATATATCAAACAGGAAGTTGTATACCTTGATATAAACACCACGTGACATACACGTTGATGAGATAATATTTGTAGCGAAAAAGCAGAACTTTAAAAAGTTATTTCACTATAATCTGGTTTAGACCTTAAAGGGCCGCGACCGTGGTCCAGTGGATAGTGCGCTGGACTAGTAACCCGGTGATTCGGGTTCAAATCCCGACCGCGGCCGGTAATACCCGTCTATGAAGAATTGACAAAAATGTCGATTTTCCTCCATATATAGAGAAGTTGTCGGATTCTTTGGAAAGGTAAGTTAGTACTGGTTAGTATACAGTCCAGAAAAACTGATAAGGTAAACCAGTCGCCGTATATAACTGAAAAATGGTTGAAAAACACACTGAAAAAAAATGTTTTAATTTCCAGTCTTGTTATGTCAGTTCTCGGTGATTTTATTCGTAATTAATCATTTAGATTTGAGGTTTGCGTCTCCGCAATGTTTCATAAAATGAAAACTCACGTTTTTGAACTGCGCATGCGCATTGAATTCCATAGATAAAACACTTTAACCCAGGAAATTATGGCACTTGGACAAAATGAATCCACTTCTACAATAAGGTCACCAAAACAACAAAGAGATAACAATAGGGTTCATATCACTTAAGTGATCCCGTTAAAGGGCTGAATAAATATTTATGCGAAAAATAAGATTAATTTGTTATCAGAATGTACCAAAAACAGGGGGTAGCGGGTACAATTTATATTTCTCTCTTGATTGATGGAGGGAAATATTTATACATTCTTTCCAACCTGTAAAAAAAAGTTTATCCGTAAAAAACATAATAAAAATAATTAATTCTGGCTGGCCGGGTGTAAAAATATTATTGTATTTTCACAGAAAAAAATGGATACTACATGTTTAAATATAGATATACAACGAAAAGAAAGATATTGAAATTTATAAATAAATGAAGACAAAATGTGACTAATATTTTATTATATTGATTTTCCGATGACAGTATGTTGGGTCCATTTAACGTACTCCATTTTTTTTTATTAAACTAACATTTTCGAGACAATCACGTGACTACTGCGTAAAAATCACATGACATTCACGTGTCAACCACGGGACCGGAAATGTTAGCAAAAAAAAAAAAAAAACAGAGTTCATCAACAAAAAATCCGGAAAGGTGTTGATATATGTTTTATGTAGATATACAATAGTGAGATTTAAATAGAATAAAACCTCGATAATGAGGCCATATTCGGGATCCTTAAAATCGGTCGTAATAATGAAGTGGTCTCACTATCAAGTTTAATTATTAGGGAGTTATTGGAATCCGATCCGTTATAACAAAGTGGTCGTAATATTGAGTTGGTCGCTATATGAGGTCTTACTGTACTTCGTTTATGAGAAATTATTAGTACAAAAACCCAGGCTAGATTCTAATCACCGTGTATATAGTAACTTGACCAAAAACAAAAGGGATGGTTAATCGAAAATCATTTTTTTTCTAATATTTTTCAAAAAGTACCTTTTGTGAGAATATAGAGTGAGATTCATCGTCAAGTATTTTCGAACTTAAGATTTGGCCCTTAGAAATCCCTCTTTAGGGTCAATACTAAAAAAAGAAGGGTCGGGCGCGCATCCGTAAACAGAACAAGTTTTTTTTCAGGCGCGAGGACAAGAAAATTATGCGAATACAAAATTGTGATGTTATACAGAAACACTAAATTGACCTCTTGACCTGAGATTGTAATACCAGCGTCCCCTACGGATAACTTAAGATATCACAAAGAGCTATGATAAAAAGGGATTTCACAGGCCTTTCTCCTCATAATTCATTTCGTCTCTTGAGCAATATTGCCAAAAACATGGAAATTATTGCGCTTTTGTTATCAGTTTTCGTGATTGCTCGTAAGTAATTATTATTCTAATAAAAAATAAAATAAAATCTGCCACGGGTGACCCTAGAATATCAAAACTTCGTGTTCTCCGCTTTATAATATTAATTATATGTTTTATATAAATTATTATAAATTTTCTAATATTAATTATATGTTTTGTCAACCTAATATTGATTACAATTACGTTTTAAATAAATTGTTCTCAACTTTTTTTATATCAATCACATGTTCTGTATTAACTATTCTCGATGTCCAGATATTAATTATATTTTTATCACTTGTTCTCGGTTCGTCAGTTAGCTAATCTTAATTTTGATTTTACATGAAACACTATGTGCGTTTTTTAATTATAATTAAACATTTGATTATCTGTATTTTTAAGCTAACATGAGTTAAATCCGTGTAATATTAATCAGTCAGCTAAATGCATGACGTATACAAGCATAGCAACGAACTCAATATTTTTCATGAATTCTCGAGCTTCGCAGAATAATTTTATTTTATAATTTCAATAAAACAGCAAAAAAAAAGATGTAGCAACGATTTAAGATAGTCAATTAATGACAAGCTAATCGTTTATTTGTAATTGCAGTAAAAATTCGATAATGAGGCCACCTTCGGGACCCGAAAATTCGGTTGTAATAATGAGGTGTTCTCAGTATCGAGTTGAATTATAAGGGAGTTATAGGAAGCCGGTCTTAATTCAAGCTTTTCGTTTCCGGTACAAGCGTATAATTTTCAAAAAATGTCAGTCATTTTTATGTATGGGTCTTGTACCCGTATACCTATTTATGGATTGTATTATCGAATTGTGTTTGTTCAATTTTATGTCACATACATATACATTACGTGTACAGTCAATCTTGTATTAATAAACCGCTTAAGGGAAAAACCAAAAGTGGCCTCTTAATAAAACGGCCTCTTAACACAAAACCTGAAGTCGCAGATAATTTAACAGTGACATATATTTAGATGAAAATTACATTGTTTTTTTTTCACTTCATGTATATGTATGCTATTTTTTCTGCTGGACCTTTTATTTGTGAATAGGTATTCAAATACGTTACAGATAACAGTAATAATCATTATTCACTGAAAAAAAAATTTCACGTCGTACATTTTTTAACGTATATCACATACCGTGTGATACCCATCGCATGAGCAAGATTGACTGTATATATATTTGTATTTCATACGGTATTTTGCTATTGGCATTCACAGTTACAAACATCTTAACTAAGTATTTGTTTGTGCATTTTATGAGTTTAAACATTTGGCACCGGGTAAATGCTAGATATCCGGGTTCGAATCGTTGGTCTCACGTAATATCGTTGAATTATTTGCCTCGTTTACAGATGCGGTCACGCCAGACTGGAACAGCTTTCATCCAATGAGTCATTGTTCGGATATCGACGACCAAGGTTGTTACACGTGCAAAATGTGCATGACAAAAGGTAACAGTTTTATTAATCACTTTATTGTTGTTATTGTCATTATATATTATCATTACTGTTACCACAGTCACTATTACCAACATTGTCATTATTACCAACATAGTCGCTATTACCAACACTGTCGCTATTACCAACACCGTCACTATTACCAACATTGTCACTATTACCAACACTGTCGCTATTACCAACATTGTCACTATTACCAACATTGTCACTATTACCAACATTGTCACTATTACAAACACTGTCATTATTACCAACATTGTCATTATTACCAACATTGTCATTATTACCAACACTGTCATTATTACCAACACTGTCATTATTACCAACATTATCATATTCATTATAATCATTATCATTATTTTTGTTACATGTCAACACATTATCTTTCCTAATTTTTTGTCAGTCAGCCAACCATTATATTTGCTTTACCAAAACTCTTCAAAATCATGATTAAAATTAGGTTCAATCTATACACTGCTTAACTTTAATAATCGATCACAAGGATTTTTGAGAATTTTTATAAATATAGGTCTCTGTTAGTTATTCAATGCGACTAAAGACCAGTACTGCATAAAGCGTAAAATATTGTAATATTTTAGAATAATGCCAAAAAGACTTGTTTCAACTACCGGCTTTGGAAAACATAGGGTCGGTAGGGAAGGATATTTTTCAGAATATGACTGACAATAGACAAAGTACGAAAAGGCCAAAAAAAAAACCCACAGGGTCCGCGGTCGAAAAATAGGGTCGGTCGGGGTAGCGGAAACAAGCTAATTGTTTAGGCTTAAGGGAGCTTTCGATAGAATAAAGTTTCATGACAAGCTTTTTTTGTGAAGTATCAAATGAAACAAGAAATAGTCTTGCTACAAAAAAATGTCCGGAATATATCATGTGACCGAATATAAAAGTCGAATAGTGTATATTAATACTTTCGATTATCATCGATATTAATCATCATTATCATACCTTATCACTGTCTTTAATTAGATATATTATTAATTTTATTACCCGTAAATTATCATTATCATTTACTAACGTTATGATAATTGATAATTCTTATCTTTATATAATATTGTCATCAATTTTCGCGATCAACAGTAATCATTGAAATTGATTTTATGGATAATCATTGGTTATTTTTATCAAGCAATGTTTTTACATACATGTAATTACTTCTTGATAGTGAACAAGCCAGCAACCACGTGTGCTCCTCCGGCCACACCACCACCGGAAGTGAAGATAATTCACGAGCCATGTGACTGTAGCAAGCACCAGTCCTCCCCAATACCCACAACAACAACAACAAAGGCTCCGACGACCACAGCAGCAACAACAACAACGAAAGCTCCGACTACAACATCAACAACAAAAGCTCCGACAACAACATCAACAACAACAGGTTGACTTTTATTATTTTAAGATTTTATTAAAAAGCCTCAGTATTAACCATTCAAATAATTAGTTTTCTATGTTAAATATAGATTAATAAACAAAGAATTTTTAGAATTATTTTCTGGTCGGGAACCCAGTCGGCAGCCAGCGAGTTCAACAGAATGTGGTGTTCAGGGGAAATATACCGGGTTATGCATATGACACTCAACGTTGACATTGTTGGTTCGTACCTTGCAATTGTGCTTTTAGCCATCGACATGGCTACCAGTTCCGCGGGAGAATTAATTTTAGAAAGTTTTGTGAAATAAGTGACCTGTAAAACACAATATTCATGCGCGAGATTATCTCAGTAATTCTGACAGTGTATGAAAACATTTTTTTCTTCCACAGCGAAAACAACCACGCCCACAACGACCACCACAACCAAAACAACAACAACAACAACTAGACGTACGTCTACGCATGCGCAGCACGCATCATCGACCGCCTCCAGTGGTAAGGGAACTGATAGTTTTGAATTATGTCCAAAGATGCAAAAATAGTGACGGGCCTTGTTTTCGAATGAATCTGTCCAATTGTTCTTTTTTTATTCGACTCAGAACGATACTTAGCGGCCTAGCTGACTGGTCATCGACTGATAAATTAAAAAAAAATGTAAAAAGTTAATCATAATGTTGGTGTCTCGTAGACTCACACGTAAAGAGTAGCCAAAAACTTTTCAAAATACGAATTAACATTTCAGGATCAGGAAAATCACAGAGCGGAAATAACTCGGGATCCAACAATTCTTCGTACAGGTGAGTCACGTGACAGTTCTACACATCTTAACTATAACTTTGAATACGTCTGACATTTTCTATTACTATAGGGTTGTTGCACTAAAAAGTGTCATACATTAAAACCTTGATAATGAGACCACACCCCAGACCCGAAAAATCGACTAACGTACTGCTTCAACATGTTTTAAACTCGTTGTAAATAAAATTAATACAGTAAAACCTCACATTGCGACTACCTCAATATTACGACCATATTGCTATACTGACCACTTCTTTTCGGACCGGCTTCTAATTCCTCCCCTGTAATTCAACTTGATAATGAGACCACCTCATTATTACGACCATTTTTTCGGGTCCTGAAGGTGGTATCAATATCAAGGTTTTACTGTATAATCTTTTTTATTTCATGATCCAGCTGGCAAAAGAGTCCACTTTACGAATATGAGTCATCGTCCACGGTAACCACAGAAGGTAACAAGGAGACAACAGTAACAACAAACGTTACCAAGGCTGATGGCGTCGAGGTCAACCGTACCATAGAAACCACGGTAACACAGAACGGACATGTTGTAGGTCATAATATGAAAGGTAATTAACAAGGGGACAATTTGATTTGATTTTTCAGTGGTTTTATTTCATAAATTTTATTTTGTACGAAATTGGGTAAATAAGATTAAATTTTCAAATGAAGCAGCTTTTGGTTATTATAGAGTAAATTTGATTAAGCTTGTTTTTAAATCGATGGCGTTTGTTAATTAAGGGGAGAAGATTTGATTAATTTTATTGTTTTAAAAGGAGAGATTAAGATTGCTATTTTAAAGGGAAAAAACTCTATTATCGTTATTATTTTAAAGGGAGAAAACTCGATTAACGTTATCATTTTAAAGGGAGAAAACTCAATTGAGCATACTTGCATAATAAAAGGGAGACAATCTTGCTTCTTGAAAATAGATTATTATACAATATTAGATGTAGATTTATAATATCTAACCTTTTGATAATTATTTCGTATTCTGTAACACTGTAAATATATTTACTTGATTTAGTTTGCTTTACCAAATTATCATTATTCATAATTGTCAGAAATCATTCTAAATGAATATCTTTATAAACATATATATCATTACAATATGGTTTTAAAGTTACGTTATTCCTGTCTATCAATATTAAAAAGTTATCGAGAATAATGCGTCAACTGGAGGCTGGCACGGTGGTCACAATAGTTCATCTTCCACATACGGAGGGAACAACTCTTCTAGCTCATCAACCACACATTCAGGGGGACATGGTGGCTCTGGTAAGGCCTTACATAATCTTTAACACGTTGCTAATGAATACAGTACAACCTCCCTTAGCGAACATCTCCATATTACGACCGCCTTGTCATAACGACCACTTATTTTCGAACCGGCTTTTGATAACTCCCCTATAATTCAGTTTGACAATCAGGTCACTTCATTATTACGACCGATTTTCGGGTCCCGAACGAATGGTCTCAATATTTATTATACATCAATTAATCACTGTTTATATCAATATGGCTGACAACATTCTATTTCATATTAAACGTAGATCTACACTTCTGGAAATATTTTAGAATTATCAAATATGTTCGTGACTCAGACACAATTGCTGGGCTCAAAAAATCTTATATTAAGTGGATGTATCCTGGTAGGACAATTCTTAAATTATTACTATTATTATTACTCAATTTGTACCATTTCTGTTTCTGAAATCTTACCTTCTTTATACATTTTTGTATAATTACTCATGTGTTGTATTATGCTGTCTGTAACAGTTTTTTTTAATTTTGTTATGTGTAACATTTACTGTCATTTGTTTTGGAATATTAATAATTATTATACTGATACAAATATTTTCAGGTCATATGAGGAACAGTAGCTCAAGTCAAACCGGAAGTAATCACTCAAGTGGGTCTAATACTTCCGGTTCACATACGTCATCGACTGGTACGAATCAAACTGGGACGAATGGTACAGGGACGAATGGTACTGGAAAACATTCGACCACAACAAACTCATCCAGTTCGTCTAATCAATCTGGTATGTTTATGTAATCACTCAAGTGGGTCCAGCACTTCCGGTTCACATATCAAGTCTAGTTACAGGGACAAATTTACATATTTTTTTCAATTCGATATAACATACCAATAGCCAGGGTCATTTTGCGACTTGCCAGCTTTAACGGTAGAGGAAAACCCAAGGCCTACACTTTAGTAGAACCAACTTCCGTAAGCTAGCTTGACAGCTTCCTCGCATCTTAGATTTTTGCCGGATGGGTTTTGAGCTCGTAGCAGTGAGAGACTAGTGATTACCAGCCAGAGACCATAACCACTCGAGTACATAATAAAAAATACGAGTAAAATCGAGGTTTTTGTTCTATGTCTAAAATAGATATTAAGCTACTTCCGGTTTGAAAAGTTATCAAAAATATTCAATCTGGACGCCATTTTGAGATATATTGGCCAATATCAAGAACAAGACATGCCTTGTCTCCCTTTGAGCACGCGCACACGCGTTCGATGCTAAATATGATGATGTCATAAGCTAGAAAACTTGAGCGTCACGTGATCGTTGTTTCGTACAAAAAGTGAAGGTAACAGTAGGTCAGGTCAAAGCTTAATACAGGATTCTTGTGAACAGGACAACATGCTCTGTTTTTAGATTTTTTAGTTTTTAACTCGTATTTAAGTTTAACACGAATATAGAAAGAAAGACAACAAGGCATTAATTGTTGGTTAATCATTATTACTCAAGTTAATCATTATTACTCAGATTGATCATTATTACTCAGGTTAATCATAATTACTTAGGTTAATCATTATTACTCAGGTTAATCATTATTACCCAGGTTAAACGTTATTACTTAGGTTAATCATTATTACTTAGGCTAATCATTATTATTCAGGTTAAACGTTATTACTCAGGTTAATCATTATTACTCAGGTTAATCATTATTACTCAGGTTAATCATTATTACTCAGGTTAAACGTTATTACTCAGGTTAATCATTATTACTCAGGTTAATCATTATTACTTAAGTTAATCATTATCACTCTGGTTAATCATTATTACTCAGGTTAATCATTATTATTCAGGGTCCCACACAAGTTCCAACAATCACTCGGGCTCGAAGCAGTCAGGATCGAACTCATCTGGTTCACAGTCTATGAGCAGTACCGCGGCCTCTCAGACTACCAGGTCTTATCACCACCACAGGACTAAAGGTACATAATGTTGCTCTGTTCTCGCTTTGCAGTCTTTACTTTTTATCTGGTTATATCTGTCTGTTTTACTCATGTTGCATGTTGTTCTTGTTTGAAGATTTTTTTGTTACTGTTGTCATTGTTGTTGTTGTTGATGATGTTGTTATTGTTGTTTTTCATGTTGTTATTCTTGTTTGTTGTCCTTTCTTTCCTTATCATTTTCGTCTAGTCTTTTGAAAGGTATTGTTCTCTGTTGTTTTGCAAAACGCATACATATTAATTATGTATGGTTATTGTATGCTAAAAAAGTGTTTTTTAATACTTTCAGCTACAACAAAACCAACAACAACAACAAAGTCAACCACAACAAAACCAACAACCACGACAAAACCGACAACAACAACAAAACCTACAACAACAACAAAACCTACAACAACAAAACCTACAACAACAACAAAACCTACAACAACAACAAAACCAACAACAACAACGAAACCGACAACAACAACAAAACCTACAACAACAACAAAACCTACAACAACAACAAAACCAACAACAACAACAACAAAACCGACAACAACAACAAAACCGACAACAACAACGAAACCGACAACAACAGCAAAGAAATCTTCTCACTCTTCCCATTTGAGCTCCTCCCACCAGTCCGGCTCACAAACCGGAAGTAGCTCCATTGGAACCAGCAAAACAAATTCTTCATCGAGTAACACCAATAGTCACAGCAGTAGTTCCCATTCGTCAAGTTCTTCGTCTCAGGCGAACAACAATAATTCATCTGCAGCCCACAACAGGTACCAGTCTAATTTGTGTCTGTATTGTATTCCGTATCCCACAAGAGGTACCAGTCTTGTTTGTGTCTGTATTGTGAGCCCGTATTCCACAACAGGTACCAGTCTAGTTTGTGTCTGTATTGTGAGTCCGTATCCCACAACAGGTACCAGTCTAGTTTGTGTCTGTATTGTGAGTCCGTATCCCACAACAGGTACCGGTCTAGTTTGTGTCTGTATTGTGAGTCCGTATCCCACAACAGGTACCAGTCTAGTTTGTGTCTGTATTGTGAGTCCGTATCCCACAACAGGTACCAGTCTAGTTTGTGTCTGTATTGTGAGTCCGTATCCCACAACAGGTACCAGTCTAGTTTGTGTCTGTATTGTGAGTCCGTATCCCACAACAGGTACCAGTCTAGTTTGTGTCTGTATTGTGAGTCCGTATCCCACAACAGGTACCAGTCTAGTTTGTGTCTGTATTGTGAGTCCGTATCCCACAACAGATTCATATCTTATTGTCGGGTAAAAGGGAATAACTCGCGATTTGAAATAGAAATTGATTTGCCGACAAAATTTTCTTCAAATCAAATATCGTATACATGTATATAAATACTCTGTATATTGTATCTTATTTTATTACGTTGCTTACGGCACACAACACGAATTCTACAAATGACTTCCTTGTCACGCATAACGTTTGCTTTTTATAAGTTACCTATCAATGAATTGAGTGTCTGGATTACTTTAGTCTGGTCCCGTCAGTGCAAGCTATGATTTGTTGATACGACTGTCGCAAACTAAAACACTACTTTAATTCCCGTGATCCTTGTTTTATATAAAATGACTCTTAGCTTATTCAAGTAATAATTTGAGATATACATAATATTTCATGATTACCTTACAATTCTAGCCAAAGTTCAATGACCAAGCCGACGGCCCCCAGAATGACGAAACCAACGACGCCAGGAATGACCAAACCAACGGCGCCACCTGGTATTACCAAACCGACGGCGCCTCACGGCATCACGAAACCAACAACTCATCGACAACAACACGTAAGCATTAGAATAATAAAATCCCCCCCGAATCAGGGTCCATACCTGGGTTAGATATACGAGATCATATATCATAACTGGACAAAAATTCATGATAGTGCCAAACAACTGACAAATGTTAACAAGTTACTTAACACGTTTACCACATAACTAACGTGATAAAGAAGTGGTTAACTAGTCAAGTAACGCGTTAACCACGTAACTAACGTGATAATTAAGTGGTTGTCTGGTGGCAGAAACATGCCACCATAGAATTGATGTCTATCCAGTCAAGATACTTTGCAAACACATATAGAATAATGTAATAAAATAGAAAAGCCTGCTTACATCAATAACGCTACTATGTCAGAGATTATACAGAAACGTGTGTAGTCCAGGCCTGTTTCACGAAAAAACTTAAATTTGAGCACACCATTTTGAAAGTATTTTGTGACTATATTTGTATTATTTGTACCTTATTTTCTTTGAAAAAAAAACAGTGTATTTAAAAATAATAACGTGTTCAGTCAAAAATTTGTGTTGAAAACATAGAATTATCTTGCTAAATTAATTTTTTACTAGAGCACGTTATAACAGACTCGTGTTTTGCTCAAGTGTTTTTATTCGTTTTAGATATTATTTTCCATGAAAATCAATTTTATATTTGTTCAGCTTTTAAACTGGCACCAGTAGTACTCACTAAAATCCAATAGTAAACCTACAATACATTTTAACACCTGATATTTGAATTCGAAAATAGTGTGTTCAAACTTAAGTTTTTTCTTATAACTGGGCCCGGGATATCTTATAAAAGAAGTCCCTTATTACCCGTATATAAGGATTAATTGTTCTTAATAAATGTAAAACTTCATTTCGTTTTTTTTTTAGAAGACGGATGGCCCAACAGAGCCTCCATCTACATCAGGACCGACAACTCCTTGGAATGGTATGTAAATATGTCTATGACGTCAACAGTGACGCAACTTTTCGATGCATGAAAATTGTTCAAAAGTAGGACCAGTAATTAATACGCTCATGTGATGCATTTTTTATTCTAATAACAAGATCTGATGTTTTCGTTGGATGTAATGCTAACGTTTTCAAAACGCTTTCAAAAAATCAAAATGGCGCCCGAAGACATGTGCTTTTAAAGTGTTTCATTTTTTATATTTCATTTTTTTTATATTTCATTTTTTATATTTCATTCTTTTATATTTCATTTTTTTTTATATTTCATTTTTTTATATTCCATTTTTTTATATTTCATTTTTCAGGCATCTGTCCAGATTTTGACTTTAACTGTCCGGCCGATCCTCAGTGTACCAAATTCGACGCCAACTATTGTCCTATATGCGTGTGTCCGAGTAAGTACTCGTATATTGCATCAACTCCCGCCTTCCGCCATTTTCATTATAAAGTATTGTGACATGTATATTAAATTAAATTAATTTCCGCCTTTCGTTTGCCCATTCACTCAGCACAATAGATAGAGAGCTAGGCTAGGTCTATGAATCTCATAGGTTGTGAGTTCGAACCATAGGCTGGCACAAGTTCTATGCGATGAACTAGTTAAAAGTGTTACGTACACATATATTATCTTCCGGAGCTGATCTGTCATGCCGGAAGTTATTTTGCAAAGTACACAGTTGGTACTAGTTCAGAGTCCAGGATAACTGGTAAAGCTGACAACCCACCGACACGAATAATAAAAAAGATATAAAAAATACAAAAAAATATGCATAAAGCTGAGAAATTCCACTTTTTTCAATTCTTTTTTATCTATTTTTTCTTTGCATGAAAAAGAAGACCTATGTATTTCCTGTCGTTCGCTAAAGTCAGGCTCTACCAAATATCAATACCCCACTCTTTATAAATCAAAACTTATTGTCCGGAGGTGTTACTGTTTTATAAAAATAAACAAAACTTCAGATGTAGTTCCAGCATTTACCAAAAGCGCAAAAATGTAGTTCTTAAATTCATCTCCTTGGTAGCACAAAAAGTAGGTCTGAAATTATCACCTAACAAATATGTATAAAAAGCAGTTCTTACATTCATCTCCAAGGTAACAAAAAATGTAGGTCAGAATTTATCTACAAATATATATAAAAAGTAGTTCTTAAATTCATCTCCTAGGTAACACAGAATGTAGGTAGGAAATTATCTCCTAAATATATATGTATATAAAGTAGTTCTTACATTCCTCACCAAGGTAACAAAAATGTAGGTCAGAATTCAAATATATATAAAAAGTAGTTCTTACTTGTACATTCATATTCAAAGGAACACAAAATAGTTCTTATATTTTTCTCGCAAGAAACACAAAAAGAGTTCTTATAACCATTTCATAAGGAACACAAAAAAGTGGTCCTTATATTTTTCTCCTAACTAAACTCAAAAAAGTAGATTCCAATCGCGTCTGAATTGACCTAAATGCAGTATACATGTATAATTAATTTATTTCAGTTGGAAAGAAATAAAGGAATGCAGACCGACGAACACCTCCCGAACAACGAGATCTGAACGAATGAGTCCCAAAAATAAAGTACATCATATCAAACTATTTTTGCGTTGTTTTTGTTGTTCATGTTGACAAAGATGGTGTTATTGTTGTTGATTATGTTGCTGTTTCTGGCTGTGCGTATTAGATTATCCTCTCAACACTTATGAAAACAACACTATCAAACAAACAATAAAACAATTTTAAAAAGTTAAAAGGGTGCCCGCGATGGTCTAGTGCTAACGCGCTTAAGTACCAATTGAAAGGTCGTGGGTTCGAATCTCGGTTCCGACATCCGATGTTTCAAAGACGTTTTTCAGTGTCCGCCACTGAGCCCAGTACTTTGTTAAGAAAATGACAGGAAACAGGTGAGGTGCCTTACATAATGAAGAACCCAGAGGCCGTTTCGAAAAGAGCAGGGATATATATATATATATATGCTGGGAGATCCGGGTTCGAATCCCGGTCGCGGCAGGTCATACACTTCTATGAAAATTTGACAAAAATGTCGATTTTCCGTCGAAGTTTTTTAAAGTTGCCGGCTCCTTGTAGAAGGGTAAGTCAGCACTGGTTAGTGTACAGTCCAGGAAAACTGGTTAGGTGAACAAATTGTTGAAAAACGGCGTTAAACCCCAGTGACAATATGTCACATAAAAACAAAAACAAAACATAAGAAATACCAAAAAAGAATGCGTGAATCAGCATCTAAATAAGACATCGCAAGTCTAGGTTTCGGAACATTGACGCCTGTAAAATTCAGACGTGCAACATAAGAGTGATAAGTCAATGCTGATACACATTCCTTATACTACAACACATATCCAATAAGAAAAATATAAACCCAAAATACATACATTTAAACATTACAAGTATCCAATAAGAAATATATTGATATAAAGTACACACTTGTACTAATCACTGGACCACGGTCGCGACTACTGGTAAAGTTGGCGAACCCCGATATTTCCGAAATGTCAAACCATTGTCAACTTGCAGAGCTAAACACAAGAAGGCGGGAATGACATCAATATTGTTACATCATGGTCATATAAAACTGATGCGCGAATGAAGAGCCGATGTAAAATAATTGTAATTGTCGCCGTTCACGGATGGCGACATATACGACTAACCAGATTTGGTCATTTCTTCCCTTACACCGCCTGCTCTAAGCCAATCAGAAAGGCGAATTTAATACCACATGATCAAGTATTGCTGTCAAAAAGACTTTAAAAAGGGACACTCTTTTGGGGCAGTTTTATATCGTAATGTTTTACATATGCTCTTTTGGGGCAGTTTTATATCGAATTGTTTTACATATGCTCTTTGCAGGTAGTTTTATATCGTCGGAAATATAGAATGTGTTGCAAACTCTCAATAAGAAATGGAACCAGAAATGAAATCACTTCGAATTCCGTATTCAATATTCTAGTCTTAGCTCTTATACTTGGTTGAAACGGCGAATGCAATCATTTTTGGAAATGCTAATACTTGTGATAGTGAGCAATTAAAACCACCACATGTATAACATTTATACATCATTTCATCACAAACATGTAAAACTCACGCGTCACCAGACGTAGTCTTCTCAATATATCATTTTCATGACTTTTGCAGACAAATCAAAGGATGTTCCCGAGGCATTTCAAAGTTTTGCAATTCAACTGTGCATGTATTGTACATAAACATTGATTGAATTTATCAGATACTTCCTCGCAAGTGCGTCTGTTAGTTGTATATGAATATCTTTTTATACACATGATTCCTTATATGATCACATGAAATAATCACATCAAATGTGCAGATAGAATGATAACATGAAAATGTACAGATTGGTCACATGACATAATGTAGATAAAATGGTCACATGACACGTAATGATAAAATGGTCACATGACATGTACTGATAGAATGGTCACATGACATGTACTGATAGAATGGTCACTTGACATATGTAGACAGAATGATCACATGGCATGTAATGATAGATGGTCACATGACATGTACTGATAAAATGGTCACATTACTGTGATATTGGCAACTTGATTATCGTATGAATTGGGTGTGAATATCGATTTTTTTATTTCACACGCTCATGCATTTGTAAATAGTGTTGTTGCCCCAGGCTATCTAATGTTTTAATGTTTTCAATTATTTCCTATGTATTATCGTTACTGTCATTTAGATAGCTCACCTGTTACGACATGCATGCTGAAAAGGTATGCATTTATTGTCATCAAAGATTATGAATTTTATTGTTTTGCACATTTATAATAATGATAATGATATTGATTCAAATCCAGTTCAACTGTTTCTCATCCATATTTTAGGTTTTAATTGCCGCGTTGTTGGCATCCAGTTTAAATTTTGGCAACGCGTGGTATTTTTCGCCAAAGGATACATCGCATGGAAATGACGCGCTTTATCACACGCCCGGGTATGCCTTAATATCACCCCACCCACTAGATATGAGCCTCGATGCTGCAAGAACAAAGCGACCAGGTATGTCAAAATATTTTTACATGTATTTGTGTGCGTGAATTTTGATCTATTCGTTTTTTATCAATATGATATTTCTATCAACAGAAGAGAACAGCACTGAAAAAAACTGAACGTACACTTTATTTTCAAAATCTCAGAAAACAGTCGTAATAACATGTGAAAAACAGCAACAAAAAAACAACAGAAACAACAACAACAGAAACAACAACAGAAACAAACAGCAAAGTAGTATGACATACAATGGTAGAATACATTTTTTTCTTCAATTAGAATTTAAATACATTGTCATTATTAAGAAGTAATAAACAATTCGAGTGAGGGTATTGTATGTAAATAGATATTAATAATTGTAAAATATAACAAAAAGAAACTGCCCACATTGTGTGGAAATATTTACTTATTATCAATCGGGTTAGATGTGACTTTAGCAATTCTTCACTATTTGTCACAAAGGTAAAGGTTATTGGCACATTGTGTATCACTTGATAATTGGAAATCTGGATCTGTCTTTCATTTTATGTTTGTTGCAAGACAAGGTGAAAATTATTTCACGACTTTTAATGCTGTATTTTGGTAATTATAATACTTTGGACAAATTTCGTAAACATGTCTTGGTTAAGATGGCTGTAATTAACCAGGTTTGCCCAAGTAGCATCGTGGATTATATATTCAATAATAAATGGTATATACAGAAGAGGCATTCAAATAATTAGATAGAAAATAAAAACAAGGTTATACAGTTATACATACGACAAAGGATATAGGCAGTAACAATAAGAAGGACGATATTTAATTGCTGAAAATTGCAAATAATTTCTGTTTTCTAATTTCTGTTGCTATAAATGTATAAAGTTTAGTAAATTAATTTGTTTTATGCGTGTTTACGTTCATTAGCAAAGCCAATTTGAAAGTGTTAGGATGAACATATTGGATAAACTTTTTTTTTGATTTTGGGAAATATTTACATTCTTATAGGAGGTGAAGTTTTGATCCTCAGGTGCTTATTGTCCATACACGAGAATTTGGGTTTGTCTGATCCCTATGCCTCAGTTCCGATGGGAATTTTATTATATCTTACATGAAGACCTACTTTGGGATTGTATTTGGTGGTTCTAGGTCAAAGGTCAAGGTCACTGTTACATAAAAGTAATATGAAAATTCTGTACGCAGCTAGGAACTGTTTTCAACCAAACTGTCACAGAAATATTGTCAGCAAGTACACCAGCGCATATATTCCGGGTTTTGTGATTCGATCATTTTTGCGGAATTAGGGCCCTTTGTTTATTTTTACCATATAATGCAACTCCTCTTACATTTCTCAAGGGATTCCGACCAAACTTTCCCAGAACTATTGTCACTAAGTAACCCAGCACATGTTATTGGGTTTCAGTGATTTGATTATTTTTGGCAGAATTGTGGCCTTTTGTTTATTTTGCCTGCATAAGCTATTAAAATCAAACTTGTGCATGTCGTATGCAAAATGTTTCCACCCAATGACTAAATTTAGGAATGTGGTAAACATCTTTCATTTGGGTCCCCAGGAATTCAATGTAACCATGTTTCTCTGTAATTAAAACTTGATTCAATTCTATTAAATTTTCATATTCACAAAATATTCACACAATTAGCGTTTAACGCATACAGCGCTATTTTGGGACAGACAGATAACAAAGTAAATATCTAATGTCAGAAAAAAACTGTCCGCATGGTGAAATCAAGTGTTCACAAGACGTATGCGCAACACTTTGTAATGGAAGGAGTGAATGCTTTGGCAATGAGGACGAAGCCGCTTGTACAAATCAATGTGAAGAAATTCCTACATGTCAGAAAGGTCAAATGTATTGTCCGGACAATGGAAAATGTGTTGGCATTTGTGACGGGAAGAAGGAGTGTCGTTTTGGTGCAGACGAGAAAAATTGCAGTAAGAATTTCTTGATGGAATTCGTCAACACGATCGTATTTTTCTAAACGGTGATTTCAAACATCTACAGGTTGCAAACGTAGACAACGTGTATTTAGCCTCAGGACAAACGTTAAATTTAAATGTGTGCTACATACCGCAATATGTCAGTTATTTTAGTTCATGTATTTTACAGGCGATATTATATCACCGTATGATTTCCAAATACTGATGTTCTTCAATATTTATATTTCAAATAAAAGTCTCAAAGAAAAGTGAACTGGGCTTTATTCGTAGTTAGACGACTACTTCTAGTTTTATTTTGTTGTCTTGTTTAGGCGAACTAAGAATATTGTGACAAATGTTTTTTGTATGAAATCTTTAATCAAATAGAGAAACGTTTAGTAAACATGGAAAAATATTGTATTCCTTTGGTTAGTTCCTTATTCCAGCATAGTTTTAAGAAGGACAGGAAAGACCACATTCTCAAAAAAAAGAAACGTGTTCCAAACAAAGCTAGCGAATACAATAAACAAAGTCTACGTTTTATAAAGTTTTATTAATAAATATATGTTTACATCATATTGCAATTTACTGCAATATCTTAGTGAATATGGCAATGTATCGCAATATCAATATTTGATTAAAAATATACGTATGTATATATGTATATACGTATGTACAAATTGAATTGATAAAATACAGAGTTCTTTAATTGATTGTGAATAATGAATTCATAAAATAATTTAACAATGTTTTCTAGAGAAGAAATGTCAATTCCGACAAATGCTGTGTAAAGATGGAGTCACGTGTGCGACACCGTGTAATGGTCGACCCGAATGTCCTCATGCTGACGATGAAAAGCCCTGTGGTGAGTGGTGAATTGTACAATGTATTTGTTAGATAATTGTGGTGTTTAATTAAGGTTTTATACATATAATATCATTATATCATATGTATTATCTCAAAATAAAGCGGAGAGATTTTGGGAACCTTTGCCATTTTTTGATAGAAAATGTTTTACCATGAGATTTTTCAAAAACGATTTCAATAACTGGAGTTATTTTCTTTTTAAATTTGCATCAAAGTCTATATAAGTAACCTTTTTTCAAGGAAGAAACGAAAACTCATTTAATGAAAACTCAAAGTAAAAAGATACTAACACACAGCATCATAAATTCAATATAAGCTACTGAGCAATATTTTCATAAATCAATCTTTTATATTTTTTTTCATCAACTTATACCAATAATTTTCGGTTTATTTAAAATATTGAAATATATTTCATCAGTCAATTTCATTTAAACAGTGCGTTGCTTCATTTTACAGCTTTGTTCGATAAGTGCAATGCTCAATATTTCGCGGAGTGCATGTGCAAAGGTAACCTGTTGCGCTTTAGTTCATATGACGAATGCACAAAAGTATCGATTACAGCCATCTCGGACTGCATAGAAGGTGAGCACGCTTTATGACGTCACGATCTGTACAGCGCGCGAGTGTACGTTCTGAAATTTGCTATTCCTTTCGATTTTTCACTTTCAGTACTTTGATTGTGCATTTTGTATAGGAGCTAAAATGAGAATCATTATTACTGATACTAGTCATTGATTTAAGACATATTAAAGTTGATAGTAGATATTTGTTTCAAACATGTGACCAAGTTTAAATTGTCGGTAAAGTATGGACGTGTATTCAGCTGGGCAAGACTAAAATAACAAGAGTGCACGCAGGTGAATGATTAAATGACCCAGTGAAATGACTGATAAAAATATGAAATAATTTCGATTCTATTCACAGAAATGCACATGTACTTAAATTAATCCACGTGCTTACTTGCTTCCATTCCGCTTTTCAATTTCACTCCTGTGTATGAAAAACAAGTGCTTCATGACGTCATCGGCTTTCTGTAGGTAATAATCGTACGGGTAAATGGAACAGCCGACCATGTTTATCGCTGAATAATGTATGAGTTGTTGTGTTTATACTGACAATGGTACAGATTACGCTAGAATATTCAATCATTGACAATGTGATAAAATGGAAGTCCACAAGGCATTGTTTTGATGAGGGATTTCAGTTTAATTGCAAGCAGTAAAATTACTCTCAGTACTTTGATTTACATACAGAACCAGTTATTGTTGCAAAATCCCGTCATTCGGCGCGCTTGGTTTAGTTCTAAGGAATAATTAGTACAATACATAACGTGTCATGCTTTAACCATCAATAATAGGGGGACACATACATTATTACCAATGTCCGTCCGTGTGTACGTGCGTGCGTGCGTGCGTGCGTGCGTGAGTGCGTGCGTGCGTGTGTTAGGGATCGTGTCTGGCTCGTGACTTTACTATGAGTGATTGGATTAAGAAAATACTTAATACACGAAGATGATATGATGTTTTGTACCCTGTTACCAGCGCAAAGGTCAAGGTCGTAGTTGCCATTTGAATTTCGCATATATTCACTACATGATAACAGAGATGGTATTTAATCTTGTCTAAAAAGCCGATGCGTAAAACTTATACCGCTAGCAAGGTTTAGTTATGTTGTTGCTATCTTTGCTAAGACGATTACATGAACAAAAATAGGGTCGAAAAAACATCTTTTTCTATTTTTTTCTCTATGCCTATTTTTTCGTCCTTTCAAGGCACAACTCGACCTCGAATATTTTCGTAATACCACGATTAGTAACAATCGTTTAGATGTCGCTTTTTAAAACTTAAGGGACGGTGTAAAAATGGGGTCAGTGTAAAAATGGGGTCAGTGTAAAAATGGGGTCAGTGTAAAAATGGGGTCAGTGTAAAAATGGGGTCAGTGTAAAAATGGGGTCAGTGTAAAAATGGGGTCAGTGTAAAAATGGGGTCAGTGTAAAAATGGGGTCAGTGTAAAAATGGGGACAGTGTAAAAATGGGGTCAGTGTAAAAATGGGGTCAGTGTAAAAATGGGGTCAGTGTAAAAATGGGGTCAGTGTAAAAATGGGGTCAGTGTAAAAATGGGGTCAGTGTAAAAATGGGGTCAGTGTAAAAATGGGGTCTGTCGGGTAACAGGAAATATGATTTTTTTCCCTGTCCTTTTATAATGGCTATGGAATGATCCGCATCTGAAGTATAATTTTATATCTTACACTACAGGAAGGGGAAGAGGAAGACCTTTGTTTGATATTCAACCTGGAGAAGGTAGGTTATTCAGTGCACTAGTCGTTAAACATGCACAGTAAATCATCAGATACTGAGACCACCTCAGCAATACGACCACCTTGTTATAACGACCACTTACTTTCGGGCCGGCTTTTAATAACCTATACAGTGCAAAGTCTCTAGAGCGGCCCTCTCTTGAGCGACAACCTCCCTACAACAACAGCATGCTTTTTCCCCACTGTACGATTTGACTATTTATTTAACCTCTCTAGAGTGGCAACCTCTCAACAACAACATAATTTTGCATCTCCCAAAGGGTGTTGCTCTGGAGAGGTTGCACTATAATACCACTTGATAATGAGACCATCTCATTATTACAAACGATTTTGTGTCCTAATGATGGTCACGTGGTTTTACTGTACCCTGGCTGTTGGTACGATGTTAAAGCGAAACAAAAACAGAAGAAAAGGTGACTGCTTATCCTTCTAAAATGTTAGATTTAAACCGATGTCTAATTTTGATAGCGATCAGGAAATAAAATGAAGGCAAAAATGCACAAATAGCACCAAATGCTGTATTTGGATCGAAGAGGATTAATTTCAATTCTACGTCTGTAAAATTTATTAACTTCATGAACTAGTCAATAGTTGAAAAGAAGAACCAGCGGTAAATCCTCTTGAACCAGTCTATAGTGTATCTTCATAAACTAGTCTGTTTTGTATCGCCATGAACATTTTTGTGTAATGAACCAGTCTATTGCACCATGAACCAGTCTATAGTGTCATGAACCATTTTGAAGCTTACCGTCATGAACCAGTCTATAGTGTCATGAACCATTTTGAAGATTATCATCATGAACCAGTCTATAGTGTATCTTCATAAACTTGTCTGTTTTGTATCGCCATGAACATTTTTGTGTAATGAACCAGTCAATTGTGCCATGAACCAGTCCGCATCATATCATCATGAATCAGTCTGTTTATTATCATTCTATGATAAAATACACTATCCATATTTTTTTCCTGAATGCCAAAACAGTTAGAATAATGTTAAAATTAGTTTGTTACAAATATCATTGTTATCGTGTACTTAACATCATATTTAACGCATTGTAACATAGATGTGTACTCGAATATAGTGAAGTATTTGATGTCGTAAAATAGTCCCTCATTATTTCATAATAAAGGATATAATGAGGTATCAGGTGTGGTAGATTAAGTATTTAGAACCTAGGAAATGTTAATCTTTAAACGTGTTCCTCTGTAATTCAGTTTGTGAGTCAGAAAGCAAAATGGTGGAGTGTCTCAATCGATTCCTTGCACCCATACAAATACTTCAACCAATAGTTTCTGTTTGTTTCAACTAAGAGAGAACAATATAGCTGGGAGAAACAAAAGCACGGAGATTGGACATTAAAATATACAGCCAAAACACGTTAAGTTGAACAATTGAGATATTTAGCGTTACAATGATCGATGGACTTGAAATATCCCTTTATTTCCAAACTTATTGAAGTATATAAGTAAACGGTCCAAGCTTTTATCACAATATGCACAAACGCTTTTAACTTTCATTTTGGCATAGTTATTTATGCCTGTCAAACGCAACATTGTAAGAAAGAATGCATATCTCACTACTATGGTAACGTAATTAATGCTCATGTTGCTTTACTTAGACCACGTACATGTTTATGTTCATTGGACGCAAATATAACCCATGTATATTGAACAAACACTTTGAGATATTCTGTACACGAACATATGTAAAGTAAAATACTTGAAAATGAAATATGATGATTATCGCCTGATGGGTTAGGGCAGGTATAAGACTTTCTGATTAGGCGATAACTATCGCCTTTTAAATGATAATTATCGCGTGGAACTAGCGAAAATTAATGTGGACGAAACAAGATCCCGTAGAAAAACGACAAAACATCTATTTAGACATCACAAAAATTCAAATTTAATTTACCGCAGTATGAGGTACCGCGCACTTGCTATAACAGAGTTTCACACGTACAAGCTGTTTTGTGAATTACGTTACTAGGCAACAAACAACAGATAACCATCCAACTCTTAATTGTGTTGAAATGTTTTTTTTTTAAATTTAAGAAAGTACCAAACAAGATCATGCTTTACGATAATCAATCATTTAGAAGCGTATGTAAATTACGTTACTGTAAATTATCTTACACAACATATCTTTCAAAATAGTACCTTTATTTGAGCAAAATGACCCTAAATACGAATGGTTATGTTGTGATAATATGACATGGAATAGATACCGAAGGTCTTGAAGAAATCGATATAAATAAACATAATGATATTTTGTTCATGAATAAATTCAACAAAAAATCTCAGATTTGTTCATGAATAAATTTAACAAAAAATCTCAGATTTGTTCATGAATAAATTTAACAAAAAATCTCAGATTTGTTCATGAATAAATTTAACAAAAAATCTCAGATTTGTTCAACTTAACGTAGTTTCTGTTGCATAACTTGGATACTTTTTTCGAACTAATGGAATGTTTCAAACTTATTTGTTGTTATAGCAACAGTCGATGTATTTTCACAATCTCTAATCACAGTTGTCGTTATTTATCATTCACATGAATCTCTGTCAACGCCTGAAAAGAAGTTCAAAACATGTGACCTTTGGTCCTCACATCATTCTCAAATGCATGTTGTTCGTTCGTTCGTTCGTTCGTTCGTTCGTTCGTTCGTTCGTTCGTTCGTTCGTTCGTTCGTTCGTTCGTTCGTTCGTTCGTTCGTTCGTTCGTTCGTTCGTTCGTTCGTTCGTTCGTTTGAATGAACTCCGCATTTTGTTTCCTTTTGAGCGATTGCACTTCGTAACCTAATTGCGGAGTATTAACAAACATTTCCATCAATAAATAGACCGCTTGATAAGCGCAATACCTTCTATGATTTTGTTGTAAATTATGACATCTTTTGTGTTTAACGTGTTGTACGAAAGAAACTGTTTCGTTTAGCTGTAAAACTTGAACCTTTTGCAGTTTTATTTCTGGTTTGTAAAAGCTGGGACGGATAACGAACGTCAACTCTGGATGGAGATTGATATTTTCAGTGCAAAATTTGATTTTATTTTTATCTTGAAATTAGACTGAAATGACGCTTTTAGCTTCATATACCATGGCTCCAACTATCTCTGTATTTATTTGTTTCTCTTTGAGTCAATAAAATATCATAAAACATTTCGGTCATTAGGCTCCTTATTTTGACCTAAACTATCAGTAAAGTGCATCTATATTTCAAACATAACTGCCAGGTATCAAATTAAGAACACAAGTATTGGTTAAAGTTTATTTAGAAAATGCTTCGGAATTCGGTAACCTAAGTGACTAAGTTTTGGCCTGCCCATCGCTGTTTAATTCGTCAGCCACAAATAAGCAACCGAAGAAAATTCGTCATGAATACGCAACCTTCTTCGTGGATTAGAAATGGAAAGTTTGAACACCGAAGCCGTCTGATAGATTTCAAATGTAGAGCTATCATTTAGAGCTGGACTCTTTCAAATTGAAAGCAAATATACAAAACATCAATTTATTTATTGTTATTTTTAGTTATTTCTCTCTGACAGAGTGGAAAATACTGTAACAAACGAAGCCATTGGTCATTACAAGCAATGGCATCTTTTGCCACAATCTTTTTCTAAAGTCGTCTGCTTCAGAAGTGGGGAAATGCGGTATTATGAGGCAAATGGTTAAAATAGGGGTAAGTGATAAAATGACCGAGTACTTTTCTACACATAACCTTAATATCGGCTAAAACGGACGAATAACTGGTATTTATGTATCTCCGAAACAACGGAAACGTTCCGAAATGCCACTCACCCTACAGAATGGACTGATCTTTGACTACACATAGGTCGTGGCCGGACTATACATCGGCTTGGGAATTAACAGTTAATTCTTCAAGAAAAAATTTTGTTGTTTTTTTGGAAAAGGTGGCCATTGAAGAAAAACGAGAAATGGTATCTTGACGGGGTTTTATCAGAAATAGTTCATAACGTAATTACCTCTGCACGGTTTTCTTTATTGTTCTGGCTTCCGGCTTATTTCTACACCCCTGTAGTCGTTCGAGTGATGCATCATGTTAATTAGCAAAATAGCTTCTTGCTTATCAGATGTGCTAACAATCAGTGTTACACTTCTCTGTTCGGGTGTGAATATTAAAACTGACATTATGGAATTACCATAACTCCAATAAGTCATAGGATTTCGAGGTTGATTAAACCAAATGACCTAAAATTTGATATTGATAAATTGTTGTTTCATGTTGTTGTTTTATGTTGTTGTTTCATGTTGTTGTTTCATGTTGTTGTTTCATGTTGTTGTTTCATGTTGTTGTTTCATGTTGTTGTTTTATGTTGTTGTTTTATGTTGTTGTTTCATGTTGTTGTTTCATGTTGTTGTTTTATCTACATGTAGTTGTTTTGTGTTGTTATACCCCCCGCACAACACAGGTTTCAGAATGTCCGTCTGTCTGTCCTAAATTATTAAGCTTTGAAAATTGGGCTCTACGGAGGGTATTTAATCACAGTGACAGTTCTACTTTTATATTGTTGTTTTATTTGTTTTTTATTTTGTTGCTTTGTCTTGTTGTCTTATCTTGTTTTATTTTGTGGTTTTATATTGCTGTTTTATCTTGTTGTTTATGTTGCTATTTAAAGTTGTTTTAATTTGTATATCTTGTTGTTTTATCATCTTGTTTCATCTTTTTTATGTTCCTTTTTTATGTTGTTTAATTTTGTTGTTTTATTTGTTTTTTATCTTGTTTTTTGTCTTGTTGTTTATCTTGTTTTTATTATATCGGTGTCTTATCTTGGTTTATTTTGTGGTTTTATGTTGCTGTTGTACTTTGTTGTTTTATTTTGTTGTTTATGTTGCTATTTAAAGTTGTTTTATTTTGTTTATCTTGTTGTTTTATCATCTTGTTTCATCTTTTTTATGTTGCTATTTTATGTTGTTTTATTTTGTTGTTTCATCTCGTGTTTTATGTTGTTGTAAGCCGTGTCAAGTGGTTATAACGAGCGAAAAGATGAATATTCACACTTGGCGTGTCTTTACTTCGCGTTCGCGATAAGGGGAATAAGTTTATGGAAGTGTATAAAATATGCCTAACACAATCATTCTTTGTGAAACAATGTTTTATTTAATAATCATTGTCATCAGTCATTGTCAATTTGTAATGCGTGTCCAATAATTTATACAAAACTTTTGCTAACATACACGAATTCATTAATTTCATCGACATTTGCTTATACGACACTGATAAAATACAGAACATCACCTAGCGTAGCAATAATACAATTATACAGTACAGCAGGGTTACAATGATCACGGATATGGTAAAGAATTGGATGCAATGGTGAAAAACCGTGTTCTACTGTATAATAAAAAAAGATTGCACTTTCTTGTCAACAGAATATATGTATTTTTATTACTTTAAGGGATGTTTTTTTAAATAAGGTAACATAGCAACTGAATCAATGAAAATGACATAAAATCATGACTTATACATTGATTTCGTTATGTGTAGAGAAATTTAATTTTTGCATGAATGCTGTTTTCACGTTAAATAAACGTCGATGAATTCAGTGTTTTTTCTATCTAAAATACACGAAGATAAGTAAAAATTCATTTAAAACACGAGCAGCGTTTTAACAGACGTCGATAAATAAGTACAGCGCAACCTCCTCAAAGCGATACCCTTTGGGAGAAGTAAAATTGTGTTGTTGTTGTTTTGTTGAGAGGTTGTTGCTCTAGAGAAGTTAAATTAACCATTAATTCGTATTGTGGTAAAAATCATGCTGTTGTTGAAGGAAGGTTGTTACTCACAAAAGGTTTGCTCTATAGATGTTAAATTAATAGTTATATAGTAGAGTGGGGGAAAATCCTGTTGTTGTTGGAGGGGGGTTGTCGCTCTAGAGAGGGATGCTTTGGAGAGGTTGCACTGTAACATAAACGAATGATGCTATTAAATTACCGAAATCTTTACGAATGGAAGTAAATTTGTATTATCTTCGGCGAATATAATAACACAGTTAATCTTTCTTTAAAGAATATTTCGGCTCTCCGTTTTATCAAAGGTAGCAATATATATTATCTTGATACAGCGCAACCTCTCCAAAGCAACACCATTTGGGAGAAGCAAAATTATGTTGTTGTTGAGAGGTTGATGTTCTAGCAAAGTTATATTAATAGTTAAATAGCACAGGGGGAGATGTTCTTGTTAAAGAAGGCTGTTGCACAAGAGGTGGCCGCTTTTGAGAGGTTGCACTGTACTTGAAAAAAACATTTAAATTTTAAAACATCCGATAGCTTATCATTATGTTTCGGCAACAGAAGATGACTTTGCGTCAGCGATGAAGAAGATGCGATATTTCTTGGTTACGTATATTTTTACGTGTAAAAACAAAACTTAGACAGTGCCACGCATTTAGAGTATAAAACGGCGTTTGAAACAATTGCTTCAAAAAACAAATCAGACCAAATTAATCTGAATTTTATAAACGAAGTATGAATTGCTTAATGCTGACTAAATCAATTCGGACATGGATACTGCATAAGTATAATTTTGTTAATTCATTTACATATCGCAAACCACACATATAAAAATGTTCCTGTGTAGTGTGTGCCATAATTTTAACTCCATGATGTGGATTGTGTAATGATAGTAGAGCAAAAAAATCACAATTTAGCCTCATCTTCCGGTATTTATGTTATGTCTATTTCTTGACATCGAGCGTAACATTTTGATAAACATTTCTTTATTAAAAGGGGTTGGTCGAGAATTGCTTGTGGAATAAGCCAAGGTTGTTGGGGCTTTGCTCGTTTGCGTTACATTTTTATTCTTCGCAATCATCTGTTTAACTTTGTCAAGCAATGATAAATTAGTACTTGGAACGTTTTCTTTTACTTCATTGAGTTGTTGAACATTTTGGAGTGCTGTCCCAGATCCAGGAATGTTCTGTACAGTGTTTGTCACTAGTGTTTGGCTTGTGTTCCCTTGATGTTCTGTTTGAGGATCCACCATTGTTTCTTTGTCATAAATTGTTGGTCTACCATTATTTGGGTGATCAATTATATGCACAGGCCTGTTATTAGTAAGTTTGAATTTGCCGGAATCAAACTTTCCAAGATGTGATGGCCTGGTGACGGGCAAGTGAGTCGGTCTGTTGTAATTTCCAGATTTCCCTGAAATACGTGATGGTCGATTCAACATGAACTGTTTCATTCTATTTATCAACTTCAGGCGTCTCTGCTGCGCGCTGTCAGATGTTGTAGAGTGTTTGTCTGAAGATGTGTCAATTATCTGTTGCTTTTTTATGCCATTCTGGACAATCATTTCTCGCATTCGGGGCTTATCCAGACCCTGTTCTCCCATTTCTGCTGCTATAGACGATTTTGATGATACTGATATTGCTTTTCGCTGTCCTGTAACACGATTTCCCGTATTTTTTAAGTTTGTCAAACTAGAAACACTCGTCAGTGATATGACTCTCTGACTTCGCGGCTGGGTGGGTGTTGGGTTGGTGACAGCTTGTCCTGTCTGTGATTTATCGGTTGGATAGTTCGTGTTACTGCTCACGTATTCTGTGAGTTCTGCTCCTGGTGTTTCATTTGCTTGTACCTTACTCTGTTTCAAACGTCTCCGTTTCATTTTCTTCCGTAATTCCATCAATTTCTGTAGAACTGCTTGTCTGTTAACCGTTGTCTTACCAGTGTCAGGCTGTGACCAAGGTTTAGTTGTAAACTTTTGTTTTGTCTGACTTTGTAATGATATGTCAACATTTTGTATCTGACTTAATGGTTCTGTCGATTCATAACCAGCTTCTTTGTTTCTCAAAGTGTTCATTGAGCTTTTTGTAGTTTTTTGTTTCATCTCGTTCGCGACTTTAATTGATTTTAACATATTGGCTTTCAACTGAGCGATGTATTCAGCAGTATTCTTTGTCATTGTCGATGGCAATGTTGTTGTGGCTGCTTCCTGTATAGTGTGTATTACATTTCTTCCTGGAGTCGTTGATTGTTGAGTATCACTCGCACCGGATGTGGTGATTTGTGTAATTTTTGACTGTTCTTTGTACCTTCTCATCAGAATTTTTTCAAGCAATTCCCTAACAGAGTTACGCGTTGTTTCGCCTCCAGAACTTGGCGCATTCCTTTGATCGTTATTAGTTACCACGATGGATTGGGTGGTTTGTTCTACTGTTGTTGTCGTAGGAATAGCTTCTGTAGTCTTCGCGAGAGTTGTCTCCACAGTAGTGGGTAAAGTCGGTCCATCGAATCCTTTCTGCCGCAGATTTATTAGTTGTTGAAGCTGATCAAGTTTTTCTCGTAATTTCCTCAACTCAGCCAACTGCACGTCCATCTTGTCTGTGGTCTTCTGTAAACTTTGTTGTGTAGTAGTTTGTAACGCAGGTTTTTCTGGTGTCGGTGAGGGTGGTGGTTTTGTTGATGGCGGTGTTTGATTATTTATATTCTGGTTCGACCACAAGGCGTGACTGGTTGGATTCAGAACAGGTAGTCCGGAGTTAAATGTGATAGGGTTTGGTCCAAACGCGAAGTTCGCATTCAAATCACTGTTTGCGTTGTTCGTATTGGCTGTTTTTTGATATTGTCCAAGAAATTGAACTTGGTTGTCCGGGAGACCTTGAAACTGTTGTTGTTGAGGAAGTTGCAGCTGTTCTTGATGTTGTTGCTGCTGCTGATGTTGAAGTGTCAGCTGCTGTTGTTGTTGGTGGTGGTTGTGTTGTTGTTGCTGTAGTAAATACTGATTCTGGTATTGTAGTTGCTGCTGATTTTGATGTCCTAGGTACTGTTGTAGTGGTTGCTGCTTTTGGTTACTCTGTTGATGCGGATCCGGATAGTTCATTTGTCCAGAAAATAGATTTTCATTATTATATTGCTGATATGACTGTTGTTGCTGCTGTTGTTGTTGCTGTTGTTGCTGCTGTTGTTGCTGCTGTTGTTGCTGCTGTTGCAGCGGATGATTTTGTAGTCGTTGTTGTTGTGTGTCTGTATTTCCGGTCGCACTGAAGGCATCAAATAAAACATTCACTTTTTGATTGTCTGCCATTGGTACTTTTAATGTCATACCGACATCATTGGGTTTCTTGACGTGGTTTGATATGCCCGCAGCAATATAAACATTGAAGTTGTCTGTGCTCGCACTCTGGCGGCTGACGAATGATGAAACACTTCTATCCTTTGGTTCAATTCTAGGATTTCCTGCCGTACCGTCCTTACCTAAATAATTTTCTGGAGACTGTAATTCACTGTTTGAATAAGCATTCGGATCGAAGGTCTGTCCAACAGTTTGTTTCGGAACAGACTGAACATAATTAGGCGCATTTCTTTGGTTATCTTTGCTTCCGATCTTGAAGTTTGTATACCTTTCATTTATGACTGGTGACTTAAATGTTGTGTCTTTATTTGCTTTAAACAAGTTCAATGGTTTGTCGAAAAACGTTTGTTCATTGTTTGGATTTCGAGTAAAAGGTCTCCATGGAGCAATGGTATCAGCCGCATTGCCTGTGTGATGTGTTGACGTTTCAATGACAGGAATATTTGTACTTCTTGGTCTGAATTGTTGTTGTTGTTGTTGTTGTTGTGAGTTGTCTGTTAGGTGTTGTTGGTATCTACTTGGTAAAGGCTTGTTATGCCTTTTTGGTAGAAAAGGGTCCAGTGATTGCGTCCCAAGCCCACTATAGCGTGATGGCAAAAGCGGAACTGGGGTGGGTGTCCGACCGTAGCGGACCTTCGGCTTTTCCTTGCGAGTATTTATAGAAATGCCCCTGTTACCAACAGAGCTGTGTCCATGTTGATTGAAAGCGTCTCGAGATACGGACTTTGGCTCAGCAGATGAATATTCATTAACGAAATTACTAATACCTCCATTCTCTTGTTTTCGTGAAGGTTTAACTGTAATCCCACCTGCCATTGGGCCACCAAACACAGTGAATATTCCTGAATTACCGCCGCCACCGGGCACTGTAGCCATGATTGTAGGCGATGTCGAATCGCGCAAATTTTTCATTTTAGTGGGCGGAGTCTGTACTTGCTGCGTGCGCAATGTGGCGAAATCCTGAGCAGCTATTATTTTACTGGAGCCCACTTGAACATATTTCTGAAGAGAATCGTGTTGTGGTATGACATTTTTGTTGTTATTCAAGGCATCAATTTGTTCAACTGACATTTTTGGCGGCTTTGGAATATGGAACGGTATCCCGATGCCGCGAACTTCGGGTTTAGATTGCGGTTTCACTACTGGTATGGTTTGGACTTGTTTAGTCTTGGGTTCAACTTCCGGTATGGTCACAACTGGTTCTCTGTGTGCCGGTTGAGGAAGAATTGCGGGGACTGGTTTCGGGGGAAGCACTACTATAGGAACACCGGTGACATTCAGGCCTTTCTTTGGAGCCGTCATACGTACAACGGCCGGGTTTTGACCTTCGTTGGACACTCGGTAATTTCCGTTATTTCTATAGCCTCTTCGTGAACCTTCGTCAAAGTCCGTGACAGGTCGTCTGCAAATTAAAAAGGTAAACTACATTAAACTTCACACCGACCTGTACTTCTGACTATCTGACCATAAAAGCTGTGGTTTCATTATTAATAATAGTGTAATAAATCGTCAGGCTTTATGGCCTTGTCCCGGTATAAAATACAGAACATAAATTCAAAATGAGCGTGACACTAAGAAATATCAATGCAAGTTTTTCTTTCCATTGTGGTACCTGAATCTGATCGCATTAACAATGGCAAGGAAAATATGTTCACACAATGATATTAACAAATATACAATATATATCACAGTTTTAATCATAACTATTATCAAAAAAAAATGTGCATAAAAATAAAATACAAAAAGAAATACTATCATCCATGATAATATAGAATAAAGAAGTTAGCGTGAAAAATCAAAATTGATACAGCATGATTTTAGAGATAATTTTACTTTTCTGATATGAAAAATATTACCAGAGATTTATGCTTTGTTCATTTGATGTCACATGTGGGAAAATTGTCCCGCTGATTTACAGGGGTCGGCCCCTTACCCAGGTGTAAGCCAATACTAACTTACCCTTCCACAAGGAACCGGCAACTTCTCCACATGTAGAGGACAATCAACATTTTTGTCTATTTTTTTCATAGAAGTGTATGACCTGCCGCGACAGAGGTTAACCATTGTTTATACAGTTGGGTGCTGATGAAATCTGGTTATTCAAGAAAAAAGAAACGGCACATCTTACCTGTGTCTAGTCGGCTGTGTGTTTATGTTTGGTTTAGTTATTTGCTTCGGTTTCATTGTGACGGGAGCTCTAGTTGTTGTTGTTGTTGTCGTCGTTGTTGTTTTTGCTGTTGCTGTTGTCGACGGAGGTGTTGGTGGGGGCGTTGGATAGGTCGTTGGCGGGGTTATAGGGGGTGGCATCGTGGCTAGTTCCCAACCTTTTATACGGATGTCGGCGCAGTTTATGAACGTTTCCTGAGGACCGCAACCAAGACATCCATGTCCGAATTCATCTCGTCCGAAAGTATTTCCTGAAAAAAAAACACGTGTCAATAACCGGGTAATATTTCAAGATTTAAATTCAGTTATATCTTCAAGTGCATAAATATGTGGGGCTAGAATAAACATAGCCAGGTTTCAGGTCATATGATCAAGCATATAGAATAAGCTGACCCAAAAGGGGTCATTTTGTATTTCTTTGTATTAAACATTCCTTTTCAATCTCTACCAAGAGTTGTCGTTCGTTATCCATCTCATACATCTCTGCCAACGTCTGGAAAGTAGTTCAAAAACATGTGTCCGAGTCTCCTTTAGTTTCCATCTGATACACAGAATCACGCTTTTGTTTTCTCTAATTGTACATTTGTTGTCATAATTTTACAAGATTAACTTCTATTTCTGCGTTTCGTTTCCATTTAAACGATTTAACTTGTGACCTATTTACAGAAAGTAAACACACGCTCTCTGTCAGGAAATAGTACGCTTGATAAATAAAATGATTTTCTGATTTTCAGGTAAATTATAACATTTTTGTGTCGAATGTATTGTGCGAAAGAAATTGCTTCACTTAGTTGTAAATTTTGAACCATTTGTTTTTTTTATTTACAAGAATCTTGTAAAACAGCTGAGCCGGTGACAGAGATGTGAGGGATAACGAACGACAACTCTGGATGGAAACTCCTATGGTTCTTTTGAGCTACGAATCGTCCCCAAATGTTTTCGTACTTTAAATCCTGCTGTTAGATAGTTTAGGATCAGTATAAAAATAGGGGACGGTCGAGTTACTGTAGAGACGGATGTTTTTATGGCTTTATAATTTGCCTTAGTACAATTTGCAATAATTTTCAAACATGTACAGTAAACCCTCACATAGCGAAAACTTCAATAAAATGACCACCTTGATATAACGACCACTTATTTTCCAATAACTCCCCTACTATACAACTTGATAATGAGACCACCTTATATTTACGACCGATATTTCAGGTTCCCAAGGTGGCCTCATTATAAAGGTTTTACATAATTATACTGAATAAATACCGTTTAAACAAAAGAAGAAAAAAGAAACAAAATAGAAATATTTACCTGTCACGTATTTCCATTGGAGAACACATTTATCACATTTTAGTTTTTCAGGAATTTCAATATTTAGTGAAAGAAGTCCGGCTTTCTGAACGATGTATGCATACTGGTCACCTTGGAGACGACCTTCACGGATTGCCAGCAAATGTTGATCAAAACACGCCTGTGTTTCCGCAGATCCATTTAAAACACACAAACGAAATTCAAAGTAGCCACCTTGGTCTGTGTTTAACAGAATTCTCACGTGAAAACTAGACTCCCCTTTTCGAACGACTTGAGCGATTTTTCCTGTGGCATATTTTCCTCCAGTTTCGTGTTTTCTCTTTCCATCATAAGGGTCACCACACAGCCCACATTTACCATCGTACAACTTCACTTTCTAAAATGTAAAAATAAAAAAAATATAAATATGTAACAGTGTTGTACATATAATGTATGTGTTTATAGTACCTTGTTTTCCCGTCAGGCCGATTAGCTCAGTTGGTAGAGCAGCTGATTTGCAAACAAAAGGTATCGGGTTGGAGCCCCGCTTTTGGAACTTCATTTTCTGTCTCCTAATACAACTACATGTATTTATAAAATTCACAAGGCATAGCACTGTTACCTTATTATTCTATTGTCGCGAAATGGGGCCCAGCTTTAATTTTTTATATGACCTCAAATAGCGACTACCTCAGTATTACGACCACCTTATTATAACGACCACGTATTTTCGGACTGGCTTTCAATAACTGCCCAATTCAACTTGTTAATGAGACCACCTCCTTATTACGACCGATTTTTCTGGCCCAGGAGGTGGTCTCATTATTGAGGTTTTACTGGTATAACCTGTATTTCTGTTTAAACGACAGAATACAGTAAAACCTCATTTTGTGACCAACCCAATATAAAGACCATCCTGTTATAGCGGCCACTTAATTTCGGACCAGTTTTCCCGCACATTTCAACCTTTAAAATTAAACCACCACAATATTCAGGCCGAATTTTTTGGTCACGTGGGGGATATTAATACCACGGTTTTATGGTAAAGTTAACAGAACAGTACAGAACAGAACAGAACAGGACAGATTGTTTATTTTGACTAGCACAAAGTACATCGTCATCAAACAAACAAAATATAAGAAAACATAATGAAATATTTAGTTACAATGATCAGCTTTGTTTGTTTGTTTTTATGTGACATATTGTCACTGGGGTTTAACGCCGTTTTTCAACAATTTTTCAGCCATATATGGCGACCGGTTCACCTAACCAGTTTTCCTGGACTGTATACTAACCAGTACTAACGTACCTTCCACAAGGAACCGGCAACTTCTCCACATATTGAGGAAAATCGACATTTTTGTCATATTTTCACAGAAGGATAAGACCTGACGTGACCGGGATTCCAACCCGGATCTCCAGGTTACAAGTCTAGCGCACTAACCACTGGACCACGGTCGCGGCTCCACAACAATCATAATTTGCATATAATTATAATGAAGGATGAATTTATATGATTATGATACATCTATACAATTATTTCTAAACCAGTTCTAATTCGATCTAAATTGCCGTAAACTGCAGTATTACAAGTACATGTATTCAATTTGACTTTTAAAACTTTCTTGCAAAATTTAAGGTGCATTTTATCTGTTGCATTAAACTTAACACACAGTACGTTTCAAGTTATGGAGGTGTTTGATAAATTGTCCGGTCTCAGGATTCGGTCTTAAATCTGTCTGTATGGATTTACTATCGTTCTGTCACCCCCGCCCTTTTTCATACCTCGTCCGTCCTTTTTCGTTTATTTAAACCCTCTCCCCCCACACACTTTTATTTATTTATTCATTCATTCATTCATTCATTAAAAAGCTGTTTAAACTTGCTAATTATGTCTTTTCAATGTAAACGAAGACAAAACAGTTTTTTAATCATTAACGTCAATAACACGTCAAATTAGTTTTTTTTCTGACCTTTTAAATGTCAATTTTTTATGGCGTTTGTCAATAATTCATATTTTTTCCATTAGTTAGGTCAACATTTTCGTTTAATGATTTCGCCATTAATAGAATTATAAAAATTAGTAACCAGGGGAAGTAACTTTGTGTTTATTTTCAAAATAACGTCGCACCAACAGCCATGGCCATTTGGTGACTTTTCCGGTTTTAACGATTTAGAATGACCCTGGATGGAACCACTGACCTTCCGTAAGCTACCCGGACAGCTTCTTCACGGGTGATTCTTTTCTGGTACCGGATGAGATTCGAACTCACGGCGTTGAGGTGCTAGTAATTATTAGTCCGAGACCGTAACCGTTTAATCATGGAAGCACATGTGCCGTCCATGCTATAAACATCTCACAATATATGGAAAAATAACCGACAAATAATCCATTTAAAATTTTGTACATCCATTTATGGTCGTGGTTAATTCGAGGTTGAGCGATATGGATTGTGAATAGTATATCGCAACAACTTCAAGTATCACAGAGTTCCAGTAAGCTACCGAATCCTGGTCGTGCCATTTACGCGATCGCGTTTTCTTATGGATAAAAAAACGCGACATTATTCAAATGTCGCTTCGCATTGTCGCAACGTCACTTCGCATTGTCGTGTGTCGACCCTAAAACGCGACGGCGACATTATAAATGACACGACCAGGATTCCGTAGTAAGCGGCGTTGGTGCTAGACGAAATGATAAATTCTATTTAATCAAGAAATAGAACAATAAAATATTATAAGTCCTAATCCGGTCAAGGTCAAATTGAAGTTGGGTGATATTAGTGGATTGGGAACGGTCCAAGAAAACAACTATTTAAGTATCAAAGATAGACGAAACTGTAATGTCTTATTTACCTTGTACGGACGTACTTACCTGAGGTACGCTATCGGGTTATTAATTTTATGTAAGTGTACGATTAAATCCAAATCTTCGTAATCAAAGTTTATACAACGGACCAAGTATCAACAAGTGCGGATGTCATAGTTCATCACAGGGCGACGTAATCTAACATTCAATTGATTTTTTCGACGTGACGGACAGTTTTTATTTGGCGCCGTACGATAAATTAAGTCCCTTTTAATGTCGATCACTGGTGTATTTCCTGAGTATTTCAAATTATATTAATCATAAATATTATGCAAAACGTTTCTGATTTCCGCTGATATCATTAAAAAATAGGGGGTCAGCAGGTTGACAAAAATAATTTTCTTCAAACATTTTTAGTTCGGAGACACAGCTCATATAAAATAATTTTTATGCATCTCAACTTATTAAATGACATGAAAATATGAAAGACACAACTTCCGGTTTCGTACTTCCGTTATGAACCGCAAAAGACACAAAAGCAATAAAAATATCGGTGAAAAAAATCAATCCAGACCGAACAAGTTCTAGGGTTAGCTGAAAAAATGGGGTCGTGCAGCTTTAAGGAAAGTAAATTTTTTTTCTCATGATTATAAGCGACATCAGAGCGACAGCGAAAACTTCATTAGCGATATTGACCGACTTTGTGTTTTGCAGCGGGAGACATTTCGTGTATACTGTCTCATAGCTCGCATCTAGTACCTCGTACCTTGCACCTCGTACCTTGCATATCGTACCTCGCATTTCGCATCTCGTACCTCGCATATCGAACCTCACATATCGTAATTCACATCTCTTACCTTGTGTCTCGTATCTCACATCTCGTACCTCACATCTCTTACCTTGTATTTCGTATCTCGTACCTCACATCTCTTACCTTGTATCTCGTATCTCGTACCTCACATCTTAATCGCGACTTATGATGTGAGATCGCGAAAATATATGACATTCACTGGCTTTTCACATGCACAAGATTTTCCTTCAGACATGCATTATAAATACGATCTTATTGAATAATTATCATCTTAAGCGTTTTGTTAATCGATTACTCATGAATTATTCACGAATTTTCGCATAACATAACAACGTAATATATCAATTACGGATCATTAAAGAATGGACACCTTGTTTCTGTTAATGTTAAAACGCAAACATGTGTCAAACTGTCAGATAGGTTTCAGTGCGTAACCTGCAGTTTGTTTTAAACAGATATAAAGACGTCATTAGATTTACCAGCATACTTCATCATAGTTTAAACATTAGATGTCTATTACGACGGAAGTGAAAATAATTTTTGATGAATTACGGTCCGGGCGGAAGATAGACATTGCTACAAATACGTTCATTAACGGTTTGTGTGGAGTTTAGACATTGCCACTAATATGGCCGCGACTGTGGTCCAGTGGTTAGTGCGCTGAACTTGCTACCCATAGATCCGGGTTCAAATCTTGGTTGAGGCAGGTCATACCCTTCTATGAAAATTTGACAAAAATGTCGATTTCCTCCATAAGTGAAGAAGTTGCCGGCTCCTTGTGGAAGGGTAAGTTAGTACTGGTTAGTATACAGTCCAGGAAAACTTGTTAGGTGAACCGGTTGCCATATAGAACTGAAAAATTGTTGAAAAATCACTAGCCCCTAACTGCTGTTAGTTCGAATCCCAAACGAGACATAATTCCGCACGTAAGCAGGCCATCCAGCTAGCTTAGGGAGGGTAAGTAGTTCAACCTAGGTGTTACGCTCGAAAAGTCGACAAATGACCCTAGTTGTTGGTGCGAAATAAAGGAGAAAAAATAGGGATCTGACCGAATGATCGAGGAATTAAAGTTAATATTTTAAGTTTTTTTTTCAATATTAATATCCGAGCAATCATTTATATATTAATATCATTTATTATGATATAATTTCAGTTAAAATATCATGTTGCGACCGACATTTTGTGTTGCGGTTCTGTCAAAATTATATTTTCGGATTTTGTGGTTTAGCTAAGACTCGACAACCTCGAACTGACCTTCGTGAACATTCGTATAAATCCGTAAAATGTTATCGGCGATATGCAATGGGTCACATTCAACATCGCGCTACCAATTCACGAAGAAAAGAAAGAAAAAGATGACTTGGGCGAAAAAAATGAGCTTAACTTCAAATTTGTCGTAACAAACATGTACGTTCATAACCTTAATGTAGTAATTCACAAATTCCTGTGAATATTCGCTTGCCTCAAAAAGACGACTTTTAGTAGTCCCAAACAAATAAATGACAAACCGGCGGCAGGTGGCGCTGTGAAAGCTGTAATTTTAATGACAGATAGATAATAAAAATATGAATGTATGAAATAATGCGACACGCTTTTGTCAACGCATTATATTAAACAAAACATGCATTCACAAAATTGTTGTGTGAAGTTCTCTCGCGAGACTTGCTTTTAATTTATGTTTAATCTTGTGATGAGGAATTCAGGTCAACATGATAAATACATTGCTATTCTGACACAATCAACAACATTGCATATGTTAGATAAAAAACATTCTTTATTCCTTAATAAAATATGGTTGGCTGTTCCAGTTTACCCATCCGATTGTAAACTAGTAAATACAATGGCCAATGACGTCACCGATGACGTCACGAAGAACTATTGATTATAGAAAAGAAAAATTGGGACTTGGAAAATTCCGGTTTTCATGGAGTCCGGTTTTGGGGGGTTTTACTGTATAGACATCCAGGTACAGAGATGTAGCTTAATCAAGCTGGCTGATTAACGCAGGTGCATGGTGTTGCTATGACAACTTATCACTTTGTATTACTGACATAAGAAAGACGGTCTGACCTAAAACCAAAATTTATACCCACACAATGAGACCGACTTTTTAGCAAACTTTATACTCAACCCTTTAAACAAAAACACGTCCCTGAATAAAAAAACATTGTTACTATTTGAAAGTTAAAATAATCTACCAGTGCTTGCACCGAAAATATTAAAACTATAATAGGGACGGTTTCAAGGACACATCTTGGCAAAGATAAAAGATTTCAGTCTTGGCTCACGGTATTCATTTCAGAGAATTACCTTCAACAGCTGACAATAAATCTTTAAAGCAATCAATAGAAAAAAAAAACGTTTTATTCACAAACAAACGTTAGCCAAATTTTTAAATTTAAAAGTTCGCTATCCAAGCTAAAATTTGCCTGTAATATGAACCCCTGGTCTTTACAGTCTAACCGTGTCTACGTACGGGCTGGTTGAGTTTAGCAAATCCTTGACTGCAATGCAAATTGCAAAATAGAATAGACTACAAAATCAGAACGTTTATACACGTAAAATAAACGAGTGTGTTTGTATTAAGAACTGAAATTAGCATATATAAAGCTAATTAAGACTTCACTTCACCGCTTTCATAATGATAGCTGTCAAAATGACTTAACAATACTTACTGATATGTGTATAGATTTGTTTCAACAAACTGATTTATGGCGTATGTCGTGATGTCAGAATATTTTCAAACACGTACTTGCGGTAAAATTTATATCTTTCCATGTTCGTTCGGACTTTTTTTGCCATAAAGCCGCTTTTAATGTTAAAAGTTGAAAGTCGTTTTGACGGTGAAATAAGTGTCACCCGAAACACGCGCGTCAGTAAAAATTAACGATACAAAAATATAATCGGCACATCAAGTAAGTGAACAATAAGTTCCTTGAGCACTTTGATTTAGGAAATAGATCATAACGTTGCGTGCATTATTGCTTCATACAGCACGCTTTTGAGTTCAAACGCGTAGTAATCTAATAACGAATGACGATATGCCTGAGTGATTAATTGCACGCGCCTGAACGAAAAAGCCGCGGCCGTGGTCCAGTGGTTACTTGTAACCGGGAGATCCGGATTCGAATCCCGGTCGCGCATGTCATACCCTTCTACGAAAATTTTAAAAAAATGTCTAGTTTTTTAATTTTTATCTAGTTTCATATATTATCGAAAGCGGGTGTGTCAGAATGGAAATATATCGTTATTTTTTAGAAATATTGTCATACAGCATGACTTTTCGTTCATATGCTTATTAGTCACTCTGGATTAATCGGCCTTCGTGACCAGATATGAACTTAAAATCATGCTGTATGACACAATATTGCATGAAAAATAAAGATCTATTTCCTAATTCAAGCACAGTACTTTTACGTTAAAAAGTCGACGTCAGTGTTAGAATATATTAAATCGGAGCATAACTAAAGATTTACGTGTAAAAAAGCAAGTTGTAATTATGAAAGTTTCCGTCCGTCCGTCCGTCTGTCTGTCTGTCTGTCTGTCTGTCTGTCTGTCTGTCTGTCTGTCTGTCTGTCTTTCCTCCCCTGCCTCTCGTCAAACCATCTGTTCGTCCGTCCGTCCGTTTGTTCGTTCGTTCGCTCGTTCGTTCAGAGACGGACTGGAGGTTACACAAAAGTGACAACATTTATAAACAGAACTGATTTGTTACAATACTAATAGCCCTTAACTGAAACTAATATGAGCGGGAAAAATGTACTTTGTTCTCTTCCTACTCTATCGTTCCATTTAGATTCGACCGCCTGCATCTTTTAGACTTCCGGTATCGCGTCTCCATTTCCTGTCTAATAGTCGTATATTTTCTTTGTATGAAAACTTTCATGAACTATATCCCCGAACTAAACGAAAGTTATATTTGAAAAAAATCTACCGACCTGCCGACCTTATATTTTTGGGGATGTCAGTTATACTAGACATTTCGTAATTCGTTTCCATGGCAACAGTATTTAATAAAACGATGACAGAGCGAAAACGCTCCACAAAGATCCAATTAACGAAATATGTTGCGAACGTAATGTCATGTACATAACCATGAGAAAATAGGTACACATTTTTTGCGCAGTGCGATAAAATATAGTCACGGTAGACACATATATACGGTCTAGTTCACAAATTAATTCATTAATGTCAATTTATTGCATATATATTCACACTTAGGGATAGACACTGGAGCCGAGGTGACAGTGTAACCTCGACGAATATTCTGTTACTAAGTTGAAGGTTCTTGGCGAGCGGAGTACGTTGATATGTCAAAATGATTGTTCATGATTTACGGTTAATATCGAATTATAACACGTGTGGAGTGTTTATATCGAATTATAACACGTGTGAACGGTTCATATCGAATTATAATACATGTGTTATGTTCATATCGAATTGTAACACGTGTTAAATATTCATATCGAATTATAACACGTGTGAAATGTTCATATCGAATTATGACGAGTGTGAACAATTCATATCAAATTATAACACGTGTGAACAGTTCATATCGAATTATAAAAAGTGTGAGCTATTCATACCGTATTATAACACGTGTGAAATGTCCATATCAAACTGTGATATATAAATGAATCAATTAATTAATTAATTGCATGTATTATTTATTAATGATTTTAGTTGATTGACTAAAAGTGGACCTGAATAAAAACAGGGTATGTAGATCGAAAACCGTTTCTTTTCTTTACTCTAAACGTACCTTTTTGTGCGAATAAGAGATTTGATTCGTCCTCAAATTCGTTCGTACATTTGATTTTTTTTGCTTAAAACTAAAGAGTCGGTGCCGAGAAAATAGGATCATTCGGGTAACCGTAAACACGTTTTTTCTGGCCTTATGGTACAAAATTATATCAGTACAAATGTGTGTTCATTTCATATTTATTTTCAAACTAAAAGTGTTCTTACAAGATCTACCCGAAACATCAACCCATAGATAGTACTATGATAAAACACGATTGGCCGTTCCGTTTTACCCTTCCGATTGTAACTTAGAAATAATGACGTCATGAACAACTTGTTTTATACAGAGGAGTAAAATCTAACAGCTGACAGAAATTAGCAATCGCTTTCGGGTTAAAATACGGACGTCGAACTTTTTATGAGTTTTAGTCTAATGCATATCAAGTCTGGATTAGGGACGCTTCGATGTAGAGGTAGAGCGTCCTACCTCTGAACTGAAGGTCCTGGGTTCGAATCCTGGCGTCGACAGGTTTCGTCCATGAACTTTACAATCCCATTTTTCGGGCGCAGTACTGGTGTAGTGTAAAGGAAGCGGACCCGAGCGGGATTAATAAAAGCAAACTGCTTGTTACACGATCGAGCTAAAAAAATTAGTATAAACTAAATTAGTATGAACTAAATTAGTACATAATAAATTAGTATAAACTTAATTAGTATAAAATAAATCTGGAAAGAAACGAAGCTTGAAACTGTGTAAACATAACCGTATAAGGAAGATTAAATTTTCGTTATGAACGAAGTGGAACTAAGTACCCCACCCACCCATGCTAAGAATTTTGATGCATGGAAAAACAGATTTCATCCGTAAAAATAATTTTTCTGATGTAGGCTGAGGCGACTTGATCACTGAAAGTTCGAAAAGAATTGACTTTTATGTGGCTCTCGGTCATGCGTTTGATTGTAGAGCAATGGTTTGTATATGTGATATATAATTAATAAAACCATGTAATATTCTGTATGTTGGCTGTCTATTTACAAGAAGTAGTTGACACTTTTATTAATAACATCAAACAGCCGATAGTGTTTAACAATCATGACATCATGCATTTGTTTCGTGCGCATGCGCGCTGGCGCATTTGTGAGTTACATAATGAGCGATTTCGATCACCTGCCGTGGTATCCTTAGTCGAACTGAATAGTGAGCAAAATGGCTTTGGTTTGACTAAAATGACGTCATTTAGCTACTGTGGTCAGACTGGTCTAAAACGGCCATTCGTTTCGTTCAAAGACGATTTATTTCAAAGAAATTTTTTGTATATTACTTCTTTAATTATACATTTTATTATGTAATACATGAACATTCTAGCTTAATTATGCTTCGTTACAGAATTTGCAAGGTCCGGAAGTACTTCCCACGGACTATTTTTCTATACTTTTGGTGTAATGCAACACATGCATATTATTGCGCAGTAAGGAACTTATTGATTTTTTATACCATAATGTCCGAAAATATTATTTCAAAGTGGAGTGGGAGGATTTTTGTAATCTGAAATTTTTTATAGGTTTTTTTATATAATTTTTTATAGGTTTTTTTATATAATTTTTTATAGGTTTTTTTACATAATTTTTTATAGTTTTTTTATATAATTTTTTATAGGTTTTTTTTATATAATTTTTTTATAGTTTTTTTTTTTTATATAATTTTTTTATAGGTTTTTTTATATAATTTTTTATAGGTTTTTTTATATAATTTTTTATAGGTTTCCTTGACAGAAAATGATTTATCTTCAGGGTTTTTTCAAAAACTGTGACAATGCTTTGAGTAATTGTCCCTTTAAATTTGTATTGAAGTCTATTGGGAGAAGTAAATTTGTCCAGGCTTTTAGTGAACGAAAACAAAGATCTATTTTTAAAAATATCCATGGTAAAAAAATGAAAAAAGAAATCATTAATCTAATTCAATAAAGATAAAAAACGGATAAAATATAGGTCACCGTGCATTGTCTTCAGAAATTAATATTGCTCTCTATTTTTCCACAAGGGCAACAATTCTTACAATATTTTCAAAATGTGCCGTAAGATAAATAAATGTATCTATGGTAGTTACACAATGATATAATTCACATACCACCTCGCCGAAGATCTTTGTGTGGCAAGTCGGCGTTTCGACTACAATTTAATGAATATTGCTAAGAAAAGATTTCGTTGGCATAATTGTGTCCACAAGGCTGTTCCAGACTATTGTCATGTTATCCTTAAAGCCCACAATTTTATGGCTGATTTTTGTTACCTCAACCTTTGATAAATGGCGTTATTTGTGTATGTTGATAAGTAACACATTATTTACCATATACGATAGTCATGTTCACCATATGTAATGGTTACGTACATATGATGTTTTTACCTCATTTTTGTCATTTCAATCAATGATCATTTTCAATTTTATCTATGTTTTTGAGTTACAATACAACCTCTTCAGAGCGCCCCTCTCTTCATCAACAACGTCCCTTTAACAACAGTAGGATTTTTTCCGCTGTACGATTTAACTATTAATTTAACCTCTCTAGAGCAACAACCTCTCAACATTAACATAATTTTGCTTCTCCCAAAGGGTGTTGTTTTCGGAGATGTTGCATTGTATTATGTTCCTAATTATCAAACAATGGAACGCTTCACGATAACTTTCATGATAACTTCATGATAATTTCATGATAATTTCGTGATAACTTCGTGATAATTTCATGATGACTTCATGATAATTCCTAATAACTTCATGATAACTTTCATGATAACTTTCATGATAACTTCATGATAATTTCATTATAATTTCATGATAACTTCATGATATATTGTTGCCACAGAGAAATGTAGATAAAAACATCGCTAACATATAGTTAGGTGTATTTCTGTTCTCATGTCTAAATTGCAGCATAACAAATTCACGCTAACAAAACAATAATACGTGTTGGTTATTTTAGTGTCATATTATACGAGTGGTATGCATAATTACTGGTATATATTGGGACAAATCTAAGACATTTGAATCGTAAAATTATCGTAAAGTTATCATTTATTTATGACTCGTATTTTGTTCTGTCCTTTTTGCCCGGAATAAAACTGTCACCTGTGTAAAGCATTACGGTGTGTGTAGGACTGGGTTTAAAACCTTTTTCAGTGTATTTGACATAAAAAACTGGCAATACAATATAACTTCAATAATGAGAACACCTTTGGGACCAGAAATATCGGTCGTAATAATGAGGTGGTCCGGTTATCAAATTGAACTATAGGGGAGTTATTGAAAGCTGGTCCGAAAATAAGCGGTCGTTGTAACAAAGTGGTAGTAATATTAGGATGGTCACAATGTGAGGTTTTACTGTATTTAAATAAATCGCCCAAGGACACAGACCAATAGAAATCTCAGACTATTTAAGAAGTGAATTTTAAGTGCATGTATGGAACTCAAATTTCATATATCTCTGCTGTTAGGAAAGTAATATTTTGGAGCCCCTTGGTTCAATATGATAAAAATGTACCGTTAAAATAACTATTAAATTATAATTGAGGATTGAATCGGATGAAGAAATGATTTAAACATGTGAATATATTAAACTTTTATTTCGGATCACCTTGGACAGCGTCGCATACGAAAACCCTGATGTTCAGACGATAATATAGTTCACCGGAAATGAGATTTAATCCAAGGTTTGCAATATTCAAAGAACGCAATTAAATGTAAATTAAAATGCCGACATGCATTCTCGCTTCGCGCTGACAAACTTTAATATTTAACAGTATTTCAGCTGAGCTATACATTGTTTTATATGCATTTTATTTTGAGATTAATATTGAAGTACAAGTGAGACTGGTGTCCAGTGGTTAGTGATCCGGGTTCAAATCCCAGTCGTGGCAGGTCATTCTGTGAAAATTTGACAAAAATATTGATTTTCCTCCATATGTGGAGAAATTACCGGATCCTTGGAAGGGTAAATTAGTACTGGTTAGTATACGGTCCAGGAAAACTGGTTAGGTGAGCGGACTGCCGTATATAACTGAAAAATTGTCGAAAAAACGACGTTAAGTACAGTGGCAACGTCACATAAAACAAATCATGTAGTAGTGTAATATTGATCAAAACTTTATGTATATTCGTATTTACACTTATTCCGGTTTGCGCCAATGCCACAACAGTCCTTTGCTAACGATAAGAATATATACATGTATTTACGTAGCAAGCCAATGTCCTTTTAAAACGTGGCAGAAGTCATAGGGAACACAGGACGTGTAAGTACACAGAGAGTTATACATTATTTGATTAATTATAACAAAAGTCCGCCATGTTTCTGTACAACTATTGTACGCTTTTGTCCCAGCGTAATTTTGAATAGCTCAAATAGTCATCAATATTTTTTTGCTAGTATTATTACTGTATTATTATATTTTTAACGCTGCTTGATGATACACACTTCTGATTGGTTAATTCTGGTATTCACTAAGACTAAAGCGACCAATAGGAAGCTACGTTCTAAAAATAGATTCTTCAAAGGTAGAGAAACTAATACACTGAAAGACGGAAAAATAATCGCGCGGTGTTAAATTTAGAATATTATACTTAACGTATTGTGTAACAAAACTGTCATATTTTATTTATGTGTCTGCCATCTTGTTGTAGTAATGCAATTCGTAAAAAATTAAACATGTATAAAAGAATTCCTTTTACTTATGAAATCAACCTGAATAAATTAACATTAACAATATTTACAGCCCAAGAATTTCTGGCCAATTTATTTTTAAATCGGCTCTTAGATTTTACTCCTCCGGGTAATACAAATAGACTGTGACGTCATTAGTTTCTATAATTACAAGGTTACAACCAGGGGGGGGGTAAATGGAACAGCAACCTGTATTTTATCGTACAATAATGTATGGGCAGGCTTCCCATGTGCTTATGTAGGCAATGTCACGGCCATTCATGCTTCTTTACTATGACCACACCACGCACCTTTCAACCCTGTTTTGGGTTGTTTTTATGTGACATTGTCACTAGGGTTTAAAAGCCGTTTTTCAACATTTTTTCAGTTATTCAGTGCTGACCGATATGGAATATATTCGAAAATTTTCAGAAATCTTTAAGTAATTTTTTCACATATTGACTCTGTATATCAAAATGCATTCTGTACAATGATTTTAGATTTCAACGTTTTATGTTTTACGCGTATTTTCGACAGAATTTCAGATATTTTCAGACGAGCGGTTAAACAAATCAGTTTTCCTGGATTCTGTGTCAGTACCAACCTTTTTCTCTGAAATTAACTGCCTTGTGCTTCACACAAATGATCTATGACGTGATGTTTTCGACAACATCATCACGCACCCGGGGTTCCTACGCAAGGGCCTGAGAGTTGTTAAGCTAACATTCATACAATATAAGTATATAAGGTATGACATCATTAATGTTGTACTTTTCTGACGTAAATGCTCAATGCTAGACACAAATGTTAATATTACAAATTCAGTATTGCCTTTTTATAGTTACCTTAAACATTTCAGTTTATTTTTACGGCGCATTTTTTGAAATTTTATAAGAGTTGTTGCCCTTGTTGAAAAATAGAAAAATATTAATTTCTGTATATATTGCATGGTGACCTATATTTTTCTCTATCAAATTAAATTGATTCTGTGTTATTGTATCTTTGAATTTTCAATGGAATGGATCCTTTTTCTTTAATCTTTGGTAAAAGGACAACTTTAAAGGGGCAATAACTCGCAGGAATGTCATTTTTAAAACAAATCTCTCGATAAATCATTTTCTATCATGAAAACATATAAAAGTCACAAACGATTCCAAAATCTGTCCGCTCCATTTTCAGATAATAATTTTAAGCATTAGAATTGAGTGTATGCTGAGGTATCGCCGGAACTGAATCGTGTCATACTTGCAGGAGCTCTGCGCCCAAATAGTCACGTGATGTGGTCACGTGTTTTACAATAAATGATATGAGAATGTCCCGGATATGTTCTGAAAGTTTGAGAAGTCTGTGTTGTAATTTTATGTAATACACCACATTTCTGACAGTAAACGTTCGCTGAACTTTATAAATGATGTTTATAGCTTCCGTTAAACTGATATTCTCGATGTAGACATTTTAAATTCGCAAGTTTTCTTAGAAAATATGTTAACACCAGACATAACGTGTTTTTTTTTGGATTATTATCATCACGTGATCTAACTCACCTCAATACGCATGCGCATCTCTTTCTGAATTTGGATAAAAAAGTCCGTCATTTGAAATCTAAACTGTGACCTAGTGCTTAGTGGAGTGAAAAATTCAAAGACTAATTAATGAAGTTTCAGAAAAAAACTGTTTAATTGAAAGTAGTGACAATACGCATAATACATGTACATGATTTTATCCGAAAAAAAGACAAACATGATCATAATTTGCCCAAAAATATATACATCGGAGCTTCTCCGCGCTTGTTAACCGGTTTGAGAGGGCCTCTGGGTGGGGCGGTTGAGTGGTTATGATCTCTGACTTGTAATCACCAGCCCCTAACCGTTGAGAGTTCGAATCCCACCCAGGACACAATTTCACAAGTGAGGTAGCTGCCCAGCTAGCTCACGGAAGGTCGGTCATTCTACCAAGATGTAAGCCATGGGTGTTTGTTCACTGATAAATCTAGACAGTCACTTACTGACCCTGGGTGTTGGAGTGCCGCTAAATCCCAGTGAAAAAAAAAGGTTTTAATTACAAAATGAATAACAACAAATGCATTTTAATTCTGAATTTAGAAATGGGCAAAACAAATAATCATTAGAAACACGATAATGTTTAATTACATATCATGCATAAGGAAAAATGCTAAAAATTGCGCTAATTAATAGGTGTAGTTTCTTAATACATGTAGTGTATATTTTGTGGTTGGATAATCAGCCAATGTTTTGCTAAATTTACACAACACAAGATTGAGTAATACATCGCTATAATGTGAATTTAATGTTAAAATTGAGACAAAATATTACTTCACTTACCAAAATATTATCCATTATGTCAAAATAGCATGTACAGTAAAACGTCACGTAGCGGCCACCTCACTTTTACGACCACCTTGTTATAACGGTCACTTATTTTCGGACCGGCTTTCAAAAACTCCCCTTCGATTCAACTTGATAATGAGACCACCTCTTTATAACGACTGATTTTCCGGATCCCGAAGGTGGTGTCATTATCCAGGTTTTACTGTACATGTCTGTGCGACTTTGTGTACGTGACAATTATGAGATTTTTTGTTTAACCGATTTTATCAAAAGTTTTCGCAACAAGTAAATTACGTCTAAATTAATGCGACATCAAAAGGTCAAACGAACATAATGACTAACGTTTTGTTAAACTTTAGAAAATTTAACAGGGCCGGGACACTGGTCCAGTGGTTAGTGCACTGGACTTATAACCCAGCAAACCGGGTTCAAATCCCGGTCGCGGCAGGTCATACCCTTCTATAAAAATTTGACAAAAATCTCGATTTTCCTCCATATGTGGAGAAGTTGCCGGCTCCTTGTGGAAGGGTAAGTTAGTACTGGTTAGTATACAGTCCATGAAAACTGGTTTGTTGAACCTGCCGCCATATATAACTGAATTTCTTTTAAAAAAAATGTTTTAAACCCAGTGAAAAATAATAGATTGCTGGATATAATCCGAGTGTCTTACATGTAATCGTGTTTTAGGCAGCACTTTATGTCCACCAAATCAGTGAGGGTTTCATTTTGTAATAAATCAAAATTGAATTAAAATACCTGAAACATTTATACACAACTAAGACCAACAAATGACGGGACTTCAAAGTCTACTCTAGATAGGTCTATAGCTCGTTATATTGACGCTCGTAATAACGATGCTTTACTGTAATTTCGCTTTGCTTCGTAAATCAATGTACAAAGTTACATGACACATATCTCGTCCACAAAGACCCGTAACACATTGCAGTAGAATTTGATGTTCACGAAATCAATGTTTTTATTTTATTTTGGAAGTTGAGAATTGCAAAGATAAGGTTATGTACCAAAATCACACTGTACGTCTAACAGACTAATATATGTCCGTGTGTAGTTTACATCAGCCATAACCAACGTTATGAACATTCAACCTCAGTTACTGGACATTTAATCTACGTAAGTAAACATCTGATCTCCGTTACTGGACATTTGACGGCCATTACTAAACATTTTACGTCCGTTACTAAACATTTAACCTCCGATACAAAACATTTGATCTCCGTTACTAAACATTTAACCACCGATACAAAACATTTGATCTCCGTTGCTAAACATTTGACCTCCGTTATTGGACATTTGATTTTCATCACTAAATATTCGACCTCCGATTCAAAAAATTTGACCTCCGTCAGTGGACATTAGACCTATGTTCCTGGACATTTAACGTTTACAGCACATTTTACTTAAGTCGCTAGATATTTAACCTCCGTTACAGAACATTTAACCTACATTATCGTTACTGATTTCATCATTATTCACAATAGGTGCCTTATTCTTCTTGAGAAGTCTCGATAAAACAATAAATATATAAAACACAGTCATCCAGTAATGTATGATTCGATTACTACAATTTGACAAGCGTCAAAATAATTAATTGTTAGTAAACCACTCAATTTGAAAATAGTATGAAATACAATAACAAACAAGGAAATACGGTCACTCAGGCAGTTATGATGAATATGCATCCATCAACGATTGTGTTTAGATGACAATCCTGACGAATGCGCATGCTCGGCATTGTTTGGTACATTTCATTTGTATTAAAAGAACGAAACGTGTTTATTCCAGTTGGACATGCCTGCTCTTAGATACTAGCACTCAAATATCAACACTCAAATATCCATCACTCAAATATCAGCTCATAAATATTAAACTCAAATATCAACACTCAAATCTCAGCTCACAAATATCAACACTCAAATATTCATCACTCATATATTAACGCTCAAATATCCATCATTCAAATATCCATCACTCAAATATCAGCACTCAAATATCAGCACTCAAATATCAGCACATAAATGTTAGCACCCAAATATTAACACTCAAATATTAGCACATAAACATTAGCTTGGAAATCTCAGCACTCAAATATTAGCACTCAAATATTGACACTCAAATATCAACACTCAAATCTCAGCTCACAAATATCAACACTCAAATATTCATCACTCATATATTAACGCTCAAATATCCATCATTCAAATATCCATCACTCAAATATCAGCACTCAAATATCAGCACTCAAATATCAGCACATAAATGTTAGCACCCAAATATTAACACTCAAATATTAGCACATAAACATTAGCTTGGAAATCTCAGCACTCAAATATTAGCACTCAAATATTGACACTCAAATATCAACACTCAAATATTAGCACATAAATGTTATCATGAAAATATCAGCACTCAAATACCAGCACTCAGATATTAGCACTCATTATTCAAATAATAAACTATGAAATGTGTAACAAATGATTTTTATTGGAATTATCAGACATTAGACGTACGTGATATTTTCTGGTTTGATTTTATTTCTTTACTTTATTTTAATTTATTTTTTTATTTTATTTTTTTATATTTTGTTTTCTGATCGTGGTTATGGCAACAATTTCAATATCTGGAGTTAGATAAAATAACATGATAAAAAAGAAAAACAAAAAATTAATAAATTTTGCTCGTGATGGTCAATTTTGGCAGCATTCTATGTCTCTGAAATCGTGGTAGTAACTAAGACATATTTTACCCTTGGTATAAATTATTTACGGTATATTTTTGCATGAATGTGATGGCGCCGTCATTAATATTTGCAAACGTATATCTAGATCTAAATGAAAGCCGCGGCTGTGGTCCAGTGGTTAGTGCGCTGGACTTGCAGCCCGGAGATCCGGGTTCGAATCCTGGTCGCGGCAAGTTATACCCTTCTATGAAAATTTGACAAAAGTGTCAATTGATTTTCCTCCATATGTGGAGAAGTTGCTGGCTCCTTGTGGAAGGTAAGTTAGTACTGGTTAGTATACAGTCCAGGAAAAACTGGTTAGGTGAACCGGTCGTCGTATATAAGTGAAAAATTGTTGAAAAACGGCGTTAAACCCCAATACAACAACAGAGATCTAAATGTGACTGACAAGACGCTTGTGCTCATATTAAAACGTTACGGAAAGAGAAGAATTTTAGTTAGTAAATATACAGTAAAACCACGATAATGAGACCACCTCGGGACCCGAATATCCGGTCGTAATAATGAGGCGGCCTCATTGTAAAATACAAGTGTTGAAAGCATTGAATGTGGAATTATTGACACCTGGTCCGAAAATAAGTGGTCGTTATAACAAGGTGGTCGTAAAATTGATGTGGTCGCTGTACGAGGTTTTATTGTTATTGGTTATACCAATACTTGTTAAATAAACGGTGACCAAGGGGTTGGAAATTACCAAAAATGTTCTACAAAATTAGCGAAGTGCGAAATAATTTCAACGTCAACTGTCAAGCGGACTTGTGTGTAATTTTGTTGTTCTTCGTTAAAATACTAAATTCTTTAAATTTCTTTTTCTCTATGTGTAATGTCACGTGACTTTTACATAATGCATTAATTCTAATCTTATGTGGTGACATAATACACACAGCTATAAACATCACTGCACGTCAAACAAAATGTAAAATAAGCGACGGGAAACGCCAAAACAGTCACCTCCCTTACCTCACTAAACCAGGAAAATTATTTATTCTTTCATTCTGCAAATAAGCGCGTATTAATTCAGTAGACTTACTGGGATGTGTTGAAACGCTAGTTTAAGCTAAAAACAGTATGGGTCGTACTATTCCGGAAAATATCGGATTTTCAACTGGTGCCGTTATTTTTGTGAACTGTCCATGAATTGACAAATGATATTTATACTACATTTGATGTTATCTGTTGTCATATATTGAGTGTGACCACATTTTATTCACGAAGTAAATCATTAATTCTGCACCAAAGCATGGCGTACATGTCACGTGGCAAGCGATCGTAAAATGATTTTGATCGTAAGCATATTCCCGTGTGATGACTATGACACCGTCCAAGATATGTGACGTAACCAAGTGACGTAATCAAGTGACGCTACATCATAAAAACTCGTCACATCCGGTGAATCACTCTTAGAGATCTATACCTTTTAATTTCGTTATGGTTAAAAATCTTTATTGTCTCCTGATGGATTTCTCGTATCTGAGTTGTAAAACAAAAAGATTGACGTAAACTGTATCCAGCGTCCGAGGTTATAAAATTTGAGATCGATCTCCATTCTCAAATCTCACGTTTTGTCTAATGATGTTTGTTTTGATAATTATGATATAGAATGATATTAATCATGCATAATTCTGTGAAGAAAAAAATTTATCTGTTTATGTGAATATCAAACACAACATTTGTTAAAAAAAATACCTGAAAGATGAAATTGAGATTTGGGCTTTGATATTGTACTCAAGATGTGGTTTTACGCATTTATTCGATAAACACTTAGATCTGATGAAAGGCATTTTGTTATACTATGACAGATGCGTGTGACAGTTTTTTTTTTACACCGTATTGGCGTGAATTAAATACACACACATATATATACAGTAGAGCATGGTTATAGCGAATTCCTAAGGACTAGACTAAGTCTTACATAACGTCAAGATTTCAGTGAATCGATAACAATAAATAAAGAAGGCGCTTACGTGAGGAAAAAAGTGCTTCGCATAATTCGATTCTTCGCTATATCTGATATTACTATAACTGTGTTTTACTGTATTAATAAATTTTCTGAGTATCGTCAGAACTATTTTTTTTACTTACGTGTGTCCCTCCGCAGTTAATTCCCATGTAATTGTATCCAGCGGAGTTATATGCATCACGTGCCCACACAATTCCTCGTGATTTAGGCTTAAGCATCGCATTTCCATCCACAGAAAGAAAATAGTTCCCGAAAATAAGAAACAACACCGCGAAACACATCCCCATGTTTTCAATGAAATATTTTCTCTCTCAGTTGTTAAATTTCAGAGAATTTGCTTAAATAAACAAATAAATCCGCAAATTAATTCATCATCAAGTAAGAAAAATCATGCGTTTTATCGCTAACGAAGCGTTTTAATCAAATGTTGATTGATAATTAGATTCTCACAGTGCGTTAAATCCAAAATTGTACAAAAAAAACTTTCAAAGTTAAATTAACAACACACCACAACTATTCTCTTTTGAGCACAAATTTTGAGTAAATTATACAATTTACGTTAATTTTCATTTAAAAAAAAACACAAAAATTCCCCGCTCTATGACCACAGTTCATCTCTCATTCTTGTTGACTAACAGCGGATAGAACATCAAACATGGACCTACAGGCTGTCTCATCTCACGGAAATATACTCACAGCCGACTGTTTTATGACAAATGACACGATCTAGATATATGCTTGTCTATTTTTAGCGCAGTGTTGGACCATAAAATACATCTTATGTCAGTAGGTATTACAACATCACGAACAAAGTCTGTAAATCAAGACGTGGTACAACTCTCAGAGTGTCTGAACACAAAAAAGTATAAAATCACAGAAACTTAGAGCGATATTTTTAGTCTTTAAACTTCGCACCAACAGTCAGGGTCATCCGGTGACTTTTCGGTGGGATGAAGAGCCCAGAAGGCCTGGGTGCACCTTAGAAGAACCACTGACATTCTGTCAGCTATCTTAACAGCTTCCCCACATGTATTTTTTTCAAGTCCCGGATGGGATTCGAACTCGCAGCGGGGAAGGTTTGTTGATTACAAGACAAAGACCGTAAACCACTCCAGCTTAATGTACAGTTTTACCCGAAAACTGTTGGCCCTATTTTTTTTATAAAACTTAGTCTATCAAAAACACATTACACCACGCTTGTAGTTTACACTTTTGGCCTTAGCGTCCGCTTCATGTGGTCTTTTTTGATAAAGAAATAAAGAAGTTACGTAAAGTTGAAGATATCGGATCGAGCGGTTTGTTGATAAACTTTGCTAGCCATATTACGAAAAAAAAATAAGGTCAAAGTCACGTGGTATAGGCACACTGTGTATGTTGTAACCAATTTCATTTTTTCCTCATAATGATCAATACTGTTTAAAAGGGGGTTGGTTTGGAAGGTTGCGAAAACTTGTCTATTTTTTTCTGAATACCTTTTGCGAGAATACGAGGTACGATTCTACAGATTATGATTGGTCAATTAAAAATTCTGCTGAATCTGATTGGTTAATTAAAAATTATCCGGAGTTAGATTTGTCAATTAAAAATTATACTGATTTTGATTGGTCAATGAAAAATATACGGATTCTGATTGGTGAATTAAAAATTGCACAGATTCTGATTGGTTATTCTACTTTTAGCTTTGTTTGCTCTCAAGTCATTTTAACCTTATCATATATAGAAAAATATACAAACGATACTTCAGATGTCAAAATTAATGTGCTTGTCAGTTAATACAGTCAGGCAATAATCTTAACATTTTTGCTTTAGATCATATTATGACGGACGAACATGTATATAGCAACAGCCGATTTGCCGACTGTCACAATGTGTTTATAAACAAGTGAGGCTGTCCCACACGCATGCGCATCTAGCTCGTAAGCTGAGCAAGAGACGTGGAGGGCAATGACACAGGTTGCTTAAAAGTGAAAACACAAATGTGCTACATCGGGAACAATCGTATATTGATACTTAAACAGTAACCAGTGGTGGCCGAATACGTTAAATGTATTTACAGTAAAACTCTGATAAATAGACAAACGTGTTGGACCTGACAATACCAGTACTAACCAGTGTTTTGTGTTACCTACCAGTACTAATCATTGTTCTTGTGTTACCTACCAGTACTAACCAGTGTTCTTGTGTTACCTACCAGTACTAACCAGTGTTTTGTGTTACCTACCAGTACTAACCAATGTTCCTGTGTTACCTACCAGTACTAACCAGTGTTTTGTGTTCGCTACCAGTACTAACCAGTGTTCTTGTGTTACCTACCAGTACTAACAAGTGTTCTTGTGTTACCTACCAGTACTAACCAGTGTTCCTGTGTTACCTACCAGTACTAACCAGTGTTCTGTGTTACCTACCAGTACTAACCAGTGCTCTTGTGATACCTACCAGTACTAACCAGTGTTCCTGCGTTACCTACCAGTACCAACCAGTGTTCTTGTACCAACTAGTACTTTCACAATACTGCGTCCCTTGTACATTTTTATCTGTGACCGATTTTAACGGACGCGACCGTGGTCCAGTGGTTAGTACGCTGGACTTGTGACCCGGCGGTCATTCCTGTTCAGGTAATACCCTTCTATCAAAATTTGACATATTAAAATTAAAATATTGATTTTCCTCCATATGTGGAGAAGTTTCCGACTCCTTGTGGAAGGGTAAGTTTGTACTGGTTAGTATACAGTCCAGGAAAACTGGTTAGGAGAACCGGTCGCCGTATATAACTGAAAAAAATGTTGAAAAACGGCGTTAAACACAGTGAAAAAAAATTAACACGTCTATTACGAGTATCGTTATCTCGAACACAAAAGTTGATCCCTCGAAATGGTTTTTGGACTCTTTTTGTTATGCGTACGAACAGTTTATTGTAGGGGCCTCTATGGCCGAGTGGTTATGATCTTAGACTTGTAATATCTAGCCCCATCACCGCTCTGAGTTAGAATCCAACCTGGGACCAAGGTTCACATGTTAGGAAGCTGACCCAGCTAGCTAAATGATGGTTGATGGTTCTGTCCGGGTGTAAGCATGGGGCCTTCAACCATTGTTAAAGCTGGAAGGTTGCCAAAATGACACTGACTGTTGGTGCGACGTTAAATTCCATTGAAAAAATATATAATTATATAGGGGGGGGGGCGGAAATTGAACAAGTAGGCTGGGGGTTCAAAAATGAGAAGGAATTGTTTGTGAATTGTACGTTATGTCATTGTTACTGTATTTGTAACTTATTGCACACGTAGCGTGCGAAAATCTTTTGACATTTATATATATTTTCATGTAAATATCATATTTCATAATAGAAAAAACCTTCGCTTGGGAATTTTACGGAGGGGGGGGGGGGGTACGCCGGGTCCGCCCCCCCCCCGGGATCCGCTTATGGATACATACGTACATGCATAAAAAATGCATAAAAATCGTTATGGCTGTGTGATTATGACACGTATTCCAATATTGTATGTTTATATCAATTGGAACAAAAAAAATATTCGCATCTAAATGCGTTCTTAAAAAACGATAATTCCAGTTAAAGGGAGACAACCGTTATAAGTTCGCACATTACTTTCTAAAATGTTTACCTCCCTTTAAACATGAGTTGGAGATTACGTTTAGTGTTAGTGGTTTTTTCAGCGTACCCATACCACGTGACTTCGACGACATTTTTTTGCATTCGTAACACAGCAAGCAAAGTATATCAACAAACAGCTCGATTCGAAATCTTCAACTTCACGTAAATTCTTTATTCCTTAATCAGATTTGATCAAATAAAGCGTAAACTGAGGTCATACGGCCATAACTACAAGTGCGATGTAATGTTGTTGTTTTTTTCGATAGACGAACAGCTTTTGTCCGAAACGGGAAAACTGTATTTTTCTGCAAAATTTTGTCCAGCAAAATACATTTTTCCCGTTTCCGGGCCAAAACGATTCGAATTTCCGATTTCAAAAAAAAAGATATCAAATTAAGTACATAGATGTTACCAAAAAGTCACGTGGTTTGACCACACCGTCTTTAAAGCAAATTTGTATAAACTTTACTTGTCAATCCGTTTCAACATGAAGACTGACATTTCACCTTGAAGCAGTGTTTACAATTTCATTGGGCCAACGTTAAAAAATTAATTTGGTTTGTAGTTATGCGAGCGTCTCATTAAAATATTTCTCGACCTGTTTTTCGTTCGTAATTCAAGTTTTGTCCGTCCGTCCGTCTGTTGGTTTGTTGGTTTGTTTTTAACTACATGCATATAACGGTAACTAAATAAGAAACCAACCTATCTGTTAAAAGTTAAAATCCAACGTTTTTTATGGGTGGCCTTGTACAAATAAGTACAAACTCTGACAAGTGTTTAAGTTTACAGTATAAATTCCGTAAGGACATAAAATTTATTTTTTTACGAGAAATTGAACCTTCGGCAGCGTTTTGAATACAAAAACGTGTACATGTATGTTCTGTTTATTTTTTATATTTCTGATTAATTTTTACGCTTTTTATGTAAACCATGACCGTGTGAGTCGTGAAATTTTCTAAAGTTGAGCTGAAAGAAGTACAATTTTTCATCAGTTTTTTGTTGTTGTTGTTGTTGTTTTTAAAATACCACTATGTTGCTTCCGGCACAAGGGATCAGCTAAAAGGGTCCCATTTTAATGCACGAGAAAGTGAACCCATTTCAATATTATTTCACATGATATATGAGTAGAGTGGTCGATATGCCACGCCTCAAATTGTTTGATGTTATGTCACGTCCGCATTGTTGGATTTTCAATCAATACACGACAATGCACGGTTGAACACAAAAAATACACGACCACAAAACACAACCACAATTTACATATAAATTCATTATGCAAAACACAGCTTTCTTACAATACAAAATTTACAAAAAAATATCAAAAACATCTAACTTCACCGTTACTGGGTCAAGATGCGTTCTTAAAACAACACAAAAATCATATCAGTATATGCACATGCACATTGTATTAATAATGTGTCCTTTTTATCAAGTTTCCTTTCGCCTGATTTTTTTATTTGAGATAACCAGATTTCATAAAATGACATTTTGAAACCTCATAACATTCCTGATGATTTAAACCAGGCGACCTAGCAGAGTCGTTGACCTGTTGGTCTGTACTTCAACTTCATAGCATCATCTTTTCCATACCCTAGTTACAATAGGCCGGAAAAACGGCACCAATTTATGGATCACGAATCCGGAAGTAGAATTTATTTAAACAATCTGAAAACGATGGCTTTTTCACTTGATATAACAACAATCTACATATGTACAGTTGTCTTCCTTGGTCGCATGAATAACCTACCGCTAAGGAATATACTGTGGTTTCATTTAATTTCGTCAGCACCAAATTTGGTGGATTTACTATAATCGGTATTTTTGTGGGTACGTAAATTCGTGGTAATTTCGGACAATCCATTTTCGGATACATTTGAAATTTGGCTGACTTTTAATTCGTTGGTACTTAAATTTGTGAATAAGCTCACCCACGAAATCCACCAAAATTCGTAATACCAGAGTAAGCCGTGCGTGGAATTCGGTAAACAACATAATCGTCGGTATTTTTTACAAGGGAGATAACTTCACGGCCGGGGTACAGAATAAACTGGTTCCCGTTCCATGTTACACCATGGATAAAGTCAACGGGGACAAGTTTAATGTGCAGTAGTATAACCAACACGAACAGCAAAATAAAAAAAGTTCCCCCAAAGGTCTATGAACATTCCTTTTATCTGAATGGCAAAAACTGTCCACCATTGAAGCTGTTCTGTCTAAATTGATTTACGTTAAATGTGGGAATGTTGCTAAGAAAGGGATTTTGGCGCGGTACGTTTAATCTATTATTTGGGATAAAATTCGGTCTAATATTTGGACCGTTAAATACACTGGGCTCAGTGAATGGATTCGTTGGTCCGGCGTTTATCCTCATCTGTGGAGGATTTCTTATAGTGGGTTGCACACCTACGTTGTTAAATTGATTTGAATTCATCGGTATATTGTTTGTGTTTTGTCCTTTGCTGAACGCCTTCATTCCGTTGCCGAGGTTACCTGGTTGTCTCTGCACTGGTCTATTAAATTGGCCGAACTGTTGTCCGTTCTGCTGATTGTTGTTGTTGTTGTTGAAGCCGCGTGGCATATTTCCACTATTTCCAACCATGTTTGTTGAGAAAGAATTTTGTTGTAAGTTGTTCATTTGACCATTCTGCGAGTTGACTCTGTTTGTACCGAATCTAGACAGTGTATTCTGCTGAGGAAAACCATTTTGTCCGTTTGACATGACGTTCCGGATATTACCGGAAGTTCCGCCATTATTCAGTGGTATATTTGTTTGCGTCATTCCATTTTGTCCATTCGGAACAATGTTCCCAGAGTTCGCCGAGTTTCTCATGTTTTGTTGCGTTAGTACGTTTTGATTCGATTGAATATTTTGGCCGCTATTTTGAACTGTACCAAATTTGTTAACATTTGGACCGAAACTTCCGAGTTGCTGATTAAAGTTTGTAGCAGAATTCCCATTTACTAATGGCGTAACCATGTTACTGTTGGCAACTGACGACATTGAGTCAATGTTGTTCGATAATAATTGGTTGTTTTTATTGTTGTCATTGTTGTTGTTATTGTTGTTGTTGTTGCTGTTGCTGTTGCTCAAAATGGAGGGACTTTGTGAGTTTATCATATTTTGACCATTAAAGCCATTATTAATTAAATCAGCATTATTTGCAGTCTCTGGTGGAGCGTTTTGGCCGTTTGAACCACTTTTCATATTATTTATCAATATAGCTGCATTCTGGTTATTCCCACCGTTTCCTGGAGACTGGAATTGACTATTGTCTACATTAGAAAGTTGTTGGCCACTAGACGCCCCTCCTTTCCATTGATTCTGTGTAAAGGAGTTTGACCCCACTGACGTAAGGTCATTGGTCACTCCAGGAATTTGTGCTGGGAGTAGGTTTTGTCTTGTACCTTGAATAGTTGGACTCCTTATGCCACCAACGATTGTCGAAATACCGGGACCTGCATTGGTTACAATCTGATTTCCGCTGCTCGGCATTGTCTTTCGTTGATTAAAGAAGTTTTTACCCTGAGAGGAACCATCGAGAGCATCTCCATTTCCGGTTAAGATATTATTATTGACTGGTGTCATTTGGTTCCCTGCTTGATTCGGATTATTCTGAACATTAGAATTCTGAATGTTGGCGGGCCGGGAACCAAGTGGAATGTTCTGATTTTGAAAATTTCCAGAATTTACCATTTGATTACCTTGGTTTTGAAATCGATTCACCGAGTTCAGTCCAGTATTTCCCATATTTCCGACACCAGACTGAATAATATTGTTTTGTGACTGCGTTTGTTGACCAGTGGCCTGGTTACCAACACGTTGACCGTTCAGGTTTTGGTTCCCTGTCGATACCTTTTCCTTGTCCGAGCCATCAAAATTTTTGTTGATTAGTTGTACATTGGTTTCGGTTCTAAAGATGTCCCTGTTATCATTTGATGCAGGCTTAAGTGGTATATTTGTGTTGGAATTGTCAAAACTATTTCCATCGAAAGAATTCAGATTTCCTGGATTAGCTTCTTCCACTCCGTTTATCACTCCAGTTTGAACATCTGCGTACAAATCGTAATCTGCAAGACCAGCATCAGCTGGAATTCCAGAGGTTCTATCCAATGTTTCCGCATTCATATCAGCGGCGTTTTTATTTAAAGAACCCATTCCTGATTGGCCAATTCCATTTGTGTTCTGTTTTTTTATTGGATTAATCTTATCAGGGAATGGCGCCGGTGGATAAAGAATGTCAACATTTAGGTTTCTATTGTTAACTGTTCCTTGGTTATTTTTATCAAGATCTTCTGTCAAGTCTACGTTGTTACTGCTTCCTGAATTTAATCCCGAGGAAAGTGAAGGTAATGCGGTGGTTGGCACACGGGATGCTGTGGTAGTGGTGGTGGTGGTGGTTGGGGTTGAAGTCATTGTCGTTGTTGTCGTCGTTTTCTGTTGTGGTAATTTTTCATCAATTGAAGCATCAATAAATCCACTGACAGGCTTCATGTTTGGGTTTTGTCTTCCACTTGTATCAACAAATGCCGATTTAACAAAAAGCATCGGCTTTCTTGAGTGGTCAGTGAATTCCTTCTTGGTACTGAATACAGGACCACTTTTTGACAATGTTCCTGGTTTATTATTTATTTGACCAATCGGATCGAGCTGTATATCATTGGTGATAGCTACGCTGTCAAACATATCCTGTTCGGAACTGAGACTTTTACTTCCCTGTTCAAATGGATTCAGGTTAACTCTGTTATTTATATCTATATTTGCGATGTTACTTCCACCATTGCTTGGATTGCTAGAAAATAATCCATCGCTAAAATCCTTATTATCATTTACACCTTCAATCGACTGAACAGCAGTATTAGTACCAGCCAAGCCAAGCTGTGAGAAGTCATAATTAATACTATTCATTGTTTCAATAGATTCTCCGACGTTTTGATTTGTTTGTGCGGTATTGTCAATGTTACCAATGTCATTATTGAAAGCACTAAAGTCAAATATTTCACTAGCCACTGGAGGCTTAATATCTCCCAAGGGTTTATAGTGCGCGAAAATGTTATTTGTGTCTGTTGTCGGGTTGTAATTTTGTTTTTCATCAACTATCTGTTTATTGAAATTATTCATCGGCATGTACAATGTACGAATGGTGTCAAGGTGGGATGTTGATGTCTGGATATTTTCATTGCTTCCTGGCTCTTTGCTGGATTCATCATCTGAAAGAATACCATAAGTACATATTAGAAGTAAATGACTCTGAAATTCCATTCAAATTACATGTACATGTAATATTACTTTTTTATGGTTTTGTTCGTAAGTACGCGACGTGACTACACAGTATTTAATTATGTCTTATGTTATTTCTCAAATGTAGAATAATTTAGAGCACTCAGGATAGGCCCACAAAAAATAGGTTTGCTTCGGTTACCCCCCTCCCAACCCCGACCTTTTTTGGTGTTAGCCCTAAAGTTTCAAAAAGTTAAAAATTAAAAAGGGGTATAACTCCAATAATATAGCGTTCAGAATAATGTCCCTTGTCTTGCAACTTGTCGTGTGCCTTGATATGATAATCAAGTAATACAACTATTTTTTAGCTTGTGGGCAACCATTAAAACAGTACAGTCGAACCTCTCTAATCCCAACATTTCCAATCCGGAATCCTCTCTAATCCGAACACGTCAGCTGGTCCCGATTTACAACATGTATTTAGTGTTAAAATTCCTTTGTAATCCATAACCTTTGTGTTCCGAAAACCTCTCCAATCCGAACATTTTTGCCAGTCCGAACAAGTTCGGATTGGAAAGGTTCTACTGTACGTGTTTTTCGACAGAATGCGTCAACCCTAAAAATGTTACCAATATGTAAATGAAGAGTAGAGATACGAAATGCATATACATTCAAACCTGTGGACAAAGACCACACTTGGGAAAGTGAAACCGTGGCCTTTATTGACAGATGGTCTTTATTCTATGGTGAGTTATTTCTAAATAATCAGTGACGTTTTTTCAACGAATGGGCTTTATTCACAATGTTATCTTTTCCGGGGATGGCCGCAAACACAGGTTTGACTGTATCAATCTCTATCCAGAGTTGTCGTTCGTTATCCATCACATACATTCAGTCAACGTCTGGAAAGAAGTTCAAAAACACGTGTCCGTGTCTCCTTTACTTTCCATCTGATACACAGAATCACACTTTTGTTTCTCTAAATGTACATTTGTTGTCTTATTTTTTACACGATTACCTTCGATTTCTGCGTTTCATTTCCATCTAAGCGGCGTAACTTTGTTACCTAATTACCAAAAGTAAACAAATACTCTCGATCGAGAAATAGTGTGCTAGATAAACAAAAAAAATCCCTGATTTTCAGGTAAATCATAACATCTTTTGTCTCGAATGTATTGTGCAAAATAAATTGCTTCGCTTAGTTGTAAATTTTGTACCATTTGTGGCTTTATTTCTTGTTTTACAAGAATCTTGTAAAACGCTGAGACGTTGACAGAGATGTATGGGAGAGATAACGAACGACAACTCTGGATGGAGATTGTGACTGTATGAGTAGAACTGTTACTTACTGCTGGTCGAGAGCACTTGATTCATTACACTTGAGAGTCCAAAAGTTTTAGAAAGACGTTTTTGGTTCGGTAAAAAGTGCTGAAATATAATAATATTACTCCTTTAATACAAACTGTTCATGGTTGACCATAATTTAAAAAAAATCAGATATTTTTACATATGTATACCTGTGTCAGAGAGTTTCTCACGGATCGCCGCGTAAGCTCGCCCATTTTTTAGCATTAAAGGGAGACAACTCCAAATCGATATTGACGTTAAACAGGTCCCCGTTCCATGCTGCGGTGCTCTGTAAAGCCAGAATCAATGGGGACCAGTTTACGTCGACACCAGGATGGGTAGAGTACTAATATAGCAGATTGTTGTAGGCGAATTAATGAAATACATTAGTATGTTTGATTGGAAAAATATTACGCGAAATACAAGTAATTGATGTTTGGATTTTTTTTCATAAGAATGATATGTTATTCAACAACACAAAATGTCTTTATCAAATTATAAATTATTGGACTAAAATTCCATCTAAACGTTCAGCGTGGTCTAGAGGTATCTAGCGTACGACCTCTTGTCCTTAGTTCGAATCCCGTCTTTGATGGGTTTCGTTCATGTACTTCACAATCCCATTTTTTTCGTACGCAATACTGGTGTAGTGTCCAGGAAGCGGAATCGAGTGGGATTAATAAAAGCATTATTGCTTGTTTCACAATCTAGCTAAAATATGTAATAAAACTAAACTATCGTCATTATTTCTAAATATAGATCTGGACTGTCACGTGACATGTTTCTCAGGGGAGATAATCGTTGCGTGATTTTTTTGTTTCTTTTTCTAGATTTGATTTCTGACCGAAAAAGTGATCAATTTCTTACCGAAAAAGTGATCAATTTCTTACCGAAAAAGTGATCAATTTCTTCTCCTGAAATCCTGGCGTTTGTTTATTACTATCGTCAGAAGATGACGTCATAGATCCTGACGTCATCGGTGTATGGAAGAAAGTAATACCATTAACGTCTTCTGATGGCCCTAAAATGTGTATTACAATTTGTATCATTTTTTATATAAATCATTATAATCATCACCACCAACACCATCACGATCACCATTATTCTCATCATCATCATCATCATCATCTAGCTCTACATTATTTTCATCATAATCATAGCCATTTTAGTCATCGTCTTTATCATGTTTAACTTTAGTATCACTATCATTTTAATTATCATTACCACCAGCATCACCAACATCATCATCATTTTATTTCCATGTGCGTATTATTTTCGGCGTTCCCGGTACATGGTGATGTCAGAACTGGTACAAGTATCATATCACCGGAGCCAACTTCGACAATCAACAATATATATCATCAACCTGCTCTACTTTTATTTTTTATTTTTTATCGACGAAAATATGAAAGAGAAATATCTGTTCTTTAAACGTTACATAATCCCTGACATTTTGATGTACCGTGCAACCTCTCCAAAGCAAAACCCTTTGAGAAAAGCAAAATGTTGTTGTTGTTTTTGTTGTTGTTGAGAGGTTGTTGCTCTAGAGAGGTTAAATTAGTGGTTAAATCGTACAGTGGGAAAAAATTATGTTGCTGTTGTTGAAGGGGGGGTTGTTGCTCTAGAGAGGTTAAATTATTAGTTAAATCGTACAGTGGGAAAAAATCATGTTGCTGTTGTTGAAGGGAGGTTGTTGCTCTAGAGAGGTTAAATTATTAGTTAAATCGTACAGTGGGAAAAATAATGTTGTTGTTGTTGAAGGGGGGTTGTTGCTCTAGAGAGGTTAAATTAATAGTTAAATCGTACAGTGGGAAAAAATCATTCTGCTGTTGTTGAAGGGAGGTTGTTGCTCTAGAGAGGGCGCCTAATTTACAAAAAAAACTTACACTTTTCGATTTTAGATTTTGTCGTCATTACTGTAATGATTATGATAATTTTGGGCGTCTCTCATGGGCGTATCTGTTTCTCATGTAACCTTAAAGTGAACGTACGACATCATTACAAGATGAACAAGAATGTAATACAAGACCAATGATTGGAAAGACAAAATATGTCCTTCATTGACAGATGACCTTTATTCGGAGGTCAGTTTATTCTAAATAACTTATGATGTTTTTTTTTCAAAGAATGACCTCTATTTACAGGGTGGTCTTTATAAAAAAATATTTTACCTACCTTTATCGATGCTCCAGGCACTTGAAGTGGGTTTTTGTGACAAAACAAATGTGAAAAATAAACAAAATATGAGCAGTATCCGTTCCATGTTTAATATAGTTCAGTATTTCTCAGCTGTTCTGACACTATAACAAAACTTTCTAATTCCAATCTTGTGTCGTATTTTTACACAACTTCTTTAAACCGTTTCGGTGAATTTTCTACACACCATAAGAATTAAATTATCTCCGAGTAACAACGAATAAATGAAATAATTGTTTTATTAATTAATTAACTAATCCTTTGTCAAAGAGTTGTTTTAATGTAACGATATTTTTCGCATAAATACGTATTCACCATACAGCATAATCGTCATTTCTTTCATATAAAATCTTAGAAAGTAGATTTGTCTTCCTACGTCGTTGTATTTTCAAATCCTACTATCTTATATATGTATTTACATATGTACTTGTTGATTATTCCTGTCTTTTCAAGCACAGCATCTTTATAGTAATTAATTAATTAAGTATATTAGTTAACACCGCGTATCATATATGAACATAACTGAATCATGCCATTTATGATGGATTTGACCAAGAATGACGTGTTTTTTTCCGGACATCAACTCAAACGCACCTAAAATGAAATGGCCCGCAGCGATTTTTTTTTTATTTTTCAAACAAATAGCCAATCAGACAAGAGCTGTGAAATTATGAATCGACTCAAAACATGTCAAAATTAGCTCCAATAATGTGTAAATAGACAAATATGCTAAATGCAAATATTCACACAGACGTCAAAGGAAATGGAGAATTTACGGTAAGCTTAGGCATGAATCACTACCTCCAGGCGCTTGGTTTTCAAATCAGGCCCGGTATGGATGCTTGAGTTGGCGTTCATATCAAACTCCGCGACGTGAATTACCTCCCTTATCAGAATGACGTAAAATTTAAATCTAGGTTTCGTTAATTTCCAACGCCCGTAGAACGGGTACCAAATTAGTAAATTCGCATGCCGTGTATGTAAAACTCTAGAAAATATTTGGCTAATCGCTGAAAAGATAAATTTCGCTGTTATTGAGTTAATTATCAAGTTTTTTATGGCTTGGGCTGAAACAATAAATACAGATTTCTGCTGACATCCCGAAAAATCTAGGGTCAGCACATTTTTTTTCAAATAATTGTTTTTATTTCGCAGATATACTAGAGGTTCGTGCGCAAATGCAAAAATCAGCAAGCGAAAAATGGCTGCAAAGGAAGAACAAAAATGTCGGCTCAAAAAATGGGGCCAGTTGTGTGAACGGATACCAGAATTAAACTTTTTATGCCCTACGAAGAGAAGTCAGTTTTTCTATCCGAGTGTAAAATTATTTATAAATTCAAATGTTAATTACATGTAGACGGGCCTCGTTTAAATACACCGGTATGCGGAAGTTCGCAGCAATGGTCGGTTGTCAATCAACACTGAGTGAAGTCAATCGTCTTTTTGATTGATAATCAAATTTGTGTTGAACAAAACTTCATACTGGACACCGTGCACCGAACTTTTCTGTCTGTCTTTTCATAATAGTTTTGTGCGGTGTTCTGATATTGTATATATTGGGACATTTTGGTCTAAAAAATGGTCGAAAGAAAAGTACGTCTATTGTATACAAACACGTTCGACCATTCCATGCACAGCTTGTGCCGTTAGGGCTTTGGTTAATAAATTTGGTTAACATCGGCTGGTTACAACCAACGTTGGCTGTACATGTAAGGACATTGTAATGTACAGTCCCTGGTACATGGTAAGCCGATATTGGGACTACTTTCAATTACCCGGATGTAAACTGACAAAAATGACGGTCTCCATGAAAGGAACGCTTGTCTTCATTTTGTTAGGGACAGTTATGGAATCGGCCAAGGTATTCCGAAAGTCCATCGACCATATTTGTCAAAATAAACCGCGCTGTGTGTTTATCAGGGATTCATTGACAATCCTTAAAGATCTCAAAAAACATGTTTTATGGTAAAATGGTTGTCGATACAAGTTCTTATTTGCAGTTTTTTCTTTACCACGTTTAAACAAGTTTAAGATCCACACATAAAACCAGTGTGGCAAGTAATTACGTTGACCAGTTATTAAAAAATGACCCCTGCATATTGAAAATAGCCCCTAAATAACACATTAAGGGGTCATTTTGATTCATTCCGAGGGGAGTAAGATTCTTTCATCAGGCTAGTAAAAAAGTCATTTGTATTTCTTGACCAAAAGTTAAGGACATGCAGGTTAGAAAAAAATCCTTTTTCTACGAAGAGTGATTCGTCCTAAAATATTTTCGTTCATTGGAATTTGCTGTTAGAAAATTTTGGGTCGGCGCTAAAAAAATAGGTTCGGTCGCGTAACTGTGAACACGACCATTGTACCGGAATGACTTTTTCATATCCTTGACTTTTGGCTATGTCTCTGAATGTATGTTTGTGTGATGGGTGGGGGGTGTCATGCTAAATGGTCCCGATGTTATGAAATTTGAGAAGAGAAGCTCAAATTTCAATTTCATAAGTGAAGCATTCTGGTTTTAAACATATGGTAGTTTAATGATTAAATTCATATTTCAGATCAGTTTAACTGGTAGAATAACGTAGGATTGAAATCTTCATAGTTTAGTAATAATTAAACGCCCAAGGACAAAGTATAGGATTTGATATTGGAGACCAGGGGTCTTCCTCCAGCGCTAAATGCTGGAAAAGTCGGCATATGACTCAACATTCATTGAAACGACATTAAATCCAACACAATGACTTATATGCGTTAATTTATTTACAAAAAAACTTTCTAAGAAGAAAAACTACAGCGTCACAAAGATAATTAAATTAGATTTTTGCCGATTGACTCTAATTATTTATTTATATCATGTTATATTTTTCGTCATATTTATATGTTCACTTTTTAAATTAATGTTACGCACATGCATATAGCTGGCCACGCCCCAATTCGAAAAAATGTATGACGTAATTACATATTTTCGTCAAAAGTTTTTTTCAACATGCGTTTTTTATTACGGTCGCTTTTTATTTTGTGTGTCTTATATTCTTTATTCCGAGTGCAACTGTGTTTTATCTGTGTGGAGGGACGCTCAGGACGATAACGATCGTACTAAATCTGTATTCGTAAAACTAACCGGTGTATTTGGTAATTGTTACTACGACAATTTTAACATTGACCTTCATGCTGTGAAAATGTTCGGCAGAATTCTTGCGAGACGATTTTCCACGTCCGTAAGGACGCGTGGAGGATTCAACCCCGACGATGAACTAATCCCAATGCACGTGAGTGTTTTGTTTTGTTTATTTTTCATATAACTGTTCAATCATGAGGTTGATATTGAAAAATAATTCGTGAAATCTACATGATTTCCTTGGAGTGGGACAAATTAAGTTACACAATGGGGTGTGTGGTGGCCAGCATTCATGTTTGAGTCAGCTTGTTTAATACGGGGACAATATTAGTTTTGGTATACGGTAAAATTTATGAATGACCCTGACTGTAGTCGTGTGTCATTGTACGTCCCAGGGGTCCAGCCAGTTGAGGTTAAAAATCGTGTGATTCGAACACTGAGCTTAAATTGACGATTTTGTTGTCACGTTCATAAGTTAAGACTTAAGTATCATTAAAACCTCACGTAGCGTCTACCTCATTATAACGACCACCTGGTTATGACAAGCATATTTTCCGACTGGCTTTCAATAACTCCACTATAGTTCAACTTGATAATTAGAACACTTCGTTAATTCGACTGATATTTTGGTTGATCTCAATTTCAATATTTTACTTTTAAGTGCCTAAACTTGTTGTGGTGCCTCTTGTAATTATTTTTTTTCCCTTCAAATTTATTTACTTTATTTCAGAACATGCTGTGGAAAACAGATAACAAATTGAGATTCACCCTTGTTTATGCGTTATTTGTTAGCAGCGGTTTATCAGGTCCATTCTTGGTTATCAGACATCAAGCTTTGAAGAAGTAGACACATCATTAAAGGGCCCATTTTTAAAATCCAGGTAACTTTGTTCATTTTCACAATATGCAGTCTTTGAAATTGGCACTCACCTGTTCGCCATTGCAAGTAAAAAAATATTGCGACCAAAAATTTCTTTTTCGCTCATCTCACAGGGAGGTAAAATTTCTGAGGTTTGATCTATCGCACAGTGTTCACTGATTAAAACAGTGATACGTAATCACGTGTCTGATGTATGATGCCACACAGTTACCATTTCTTAAGTATTTGTCAGGTATCATTAATTTTTTATGGTACATCCCGGATGTAAAGCCTGTTACGAAAGACATGAAGAAAATATATCAACAATGGATTTGGTCATTCAGGCGATTAATTTTAGTTTCGGGCGAGAGTATATTCTGTACTGTTACTGTCGCAACTGGTGAGTAAATTCAAAATGCTAATTTTGAAGACTGAATATTTGAAATTTAAAAAACAGGAAAGCGGCTGTTTTTTTTTATCTTTTTCTGAAGTATAAGTGAAAAGGAAGTGTTCAAATGTTCAAAAAGTTTACCATGTCAGATTTAAGAGTTTGATTTTTCACGATGAATCACGCTGTATGATGAGAGAAATCGGCATGTAACCAAGAACACTGACAGAAACAAATATCACTGTACATGAATTGTTTTTTATTAACAATAAACAAAACCCAGTTAATTATGACACAAGACCCTAAATGTCAGCCTTTATCTTGCTGGGTAATGTTTTGCATATTTTTCCTGCATCAGGTGTCGTTTAAAAGAAACCCTGTACTCCACTTTCAATTTGAAATCGAAATAATGAAAGTCATGTTTGGATGGTTTTATTCGTCATTGATTTTTGTTGAAATCTTTCGAATATGGCAATGAAAGTACCTCTATATTAAACCTTGTAGCAAATTTCTGCCGCAATAGCTAACTATTTGATAACTAATTGATACACTAAATGCATTTATTTTATAGAAACCTCAGTTTACCAGTAAATCAGTATATCGTGACAACCCTAATGTAAACTCGGTATATCTTTCCTCCCTATCAGAAAGTCTTTTGTGTGTTTTTATTAAAATCTTTGATACAATTTGCTTTTTCTTTTTTATCATAAATCAGACATTCTGAAAAGTATTTCATCATTACTGGGCATTCAGTCATTTTTGGATTCAGTGATTTTTTTTTTTGTACCTTTACTTTCAATTCAGTAAGAATTGCTCCATAAAACAAAAGGAGAGTTTATACTCTCTGTTTGTTTTAGGGTTAAAAGCATTGACGTTTTAAGAACATTTAAATTGTTACATGCACAACTACAGGATTACTGGTGTGCTAATTTTAAACTGATATGAAAAACGAAAAACTTTTTTGGTTGACTTTTATTGAACAAATCTTCAGAGTATTACCGAACATTTTGACTGGTCACAATGAATAATTTCCTGAACCAACCTGTTTGCTGGTCAGGCCTAACTGACTCTTTAGAATGTCTGATATATTTTGTTACTATAGACTTCATGACATAACACAAGTCTGCTGTAGGTTTAGTTAAAATTATTGTTGTTTTTTTCAGATTGTGTAGTATTTTGATTGAAAAGACGAAGAATGAAGAATATTAACTAACAAAATGGAAGAAAATTTGAACAATTTGGAAGAAAATAAATAGTGAACTACAAATGACAATTTTCTAAATCAGATTTTTTTAATAATTTAATGTAACTTTGATAATAATGTCATGGTTACTTGAGTTAATGCAGTGATGTCTGTAATTGTTAAATTAAACTGTGTACTTTGATAAATCCAATTTGTTAATTCATTCTTCAAAATCCAGCATATTTTTTAATGAATTCAGGCACATGTGTGGTTTAGGCCGTGGTCCAGTGGTTACTGCGCTGGACTTGTAACCCGGAAATCCGGGTTCAAAATCTTTGTCACAGCTTCCATGAAAATCTGACAAAATGTTGATTTTCCTCCATATGTGGAGAAGTTGCAGGCTCCTTGTGGAAGGGTAAGTTAGTACTGGCTAGTATACAGTCCAGGAAAACTGGTTAGGTGAACTGGTCGCCGTATATAACTGAAAGATTATTGGAAAACGGTGTAGAACCCTAGTGACAATAAGTCACATAAAAACCAATGTGTTGTTTATTCTGGCTGTCTTGCCTTCATGGTTATAATTGTTTTTAAATTTTCCTTCATAATGGAAACATGTGGGCCTACATTCAATCACAGACTTTGGAAAGGTGCCTAAGTTTTGCTTAAAAGACAGGACATAATTTGACCATCCATAAAAAAATTGTTAGTTTACCATTAGGCGATCTAGACTTAAAACAATCAGTAATAAGATAGGCAATTTTTTTGTAAACATTATTATTATGTGGAGAATGAAAACGAATCAAAGCACTGGGAGTACTGTCAGAAGCGAAAGTTAAACTGTGTTAAGAATCAATAGCTTTCACGGGATGCATATAAAACTCAGGGAAGTCAACAAAAATCGAGTAAGATGTTTTTTCTTCCTGATATTATGTTGATTACGAAAACAAAAAAAAACAGGAATCGAGAAAAAAATTGTCAAAATTATTTTTAAAATTTGAGGTCAGGGGAATTTTTTCAGTCGGGCACGTAAAAAGGCAATTTGCTTTGTATTTGTGTTCTCATTAAAAGCATGATAATGTTTAAAAAAGTAGATGCATAAAAAAAAATAGAAAATGCTTACCTAGCTACAGGGATTTCATTTGATCCTTAAAACTTGAATGCAGTAAAATATGGCTTTTGACTCTTGAGAATTTGTACCAAATAAAATGCAGTATATACTATGGGATAGTTGCTTTTAAGGAATAAAACACACAAATGTGATATATTGACTAAAACATGTCTGAAAATATATTACTATTCATTTTAGTTAGTGACAATGCTTGGATAATACACAAGACAGCATAAAATAAAAAATGTCTTGTCCAATTTTTCCCGTAAAAATAAGTCTACGTACAACAATTTGATACCGGAAAGATCGGACCCTGTAACGGGATTTTATTCATAATTATCAGAATATCTAGAAGTGTTTGTTCAGCGTACATGTACATTGGTTGTATTTGTATGCAATTAGGATATACATGTATGTCGTCTACGTAATGCAACATGATCATTAATTACATTACCTTAGTAGTGAGACAGGTGTTGTGTTTGACAGGCATAAATTACAAAAACCAAAATGAAAGTTAAAATTGTTTGTGCATAATTTGATAGAAGTTGGATCGATTACACAAATACTTCAATAAGTTTGGAAATAAAGGGATATTTCAAGTCCATGAATCAATGTAACACTGAGTATCTTAATTGTTCAACTTGACGTATTTTGGCTGTATATTTTATTGTCCAATCTCCGTGCTTCTGTTTCTTCCAGCCATCTTGTTCTCTCTTACTTGAAACAAGCAGAAACTACTGGTTGAAGTTCGTCACGTGGCACAGCGAATAAATTGACACAGTTCACCATTTTGCTTTCTGATTCACAAACTGAATTGCAGAAGAACACGGTTAAAGTGATTTCCTGGGTTCTAAATATTTAAACTACCTCACTGGACACGCGTCGTTATTCAATACGTCACTATATCACTTTGACCTCGTTTCAGTTCTGTGTTACAATGTTTTAGATATGACGTTATATATGACAGTTCAGTGTTACAATGTGCTAAATATGACCTAATATGCACAGTTCAGTGTTACAATGTGTTAAATATGACGTTATATGCACAGGTCAGTGTTACAATGTGTTAAATATGACCTAATATGCACAGGTCAGTGTTACAATGTGTTAAAGATGACGTTATATGCACAGGTCGGTGTTACAATGTGTAAAATATGACGTTATATGCACAGGTCGGTGTTACAATGTGTTAAATATGACGTTATATGCACAGGTCAGTGTTACAATGTCTTAAATATGACGTTATATGCGCAGGTCAGTGTTACAATGTCTTAAATATGACGTTATATGCACAGGTCAGTGTAACAATGTGTTAAACGTTTCGTTGTATGAATGGTTATTGATATTTGATATTTCAAACATGCTAATTCTAACAACTCGAGCTATTTTGTACACAAGGAAAAATATATGTAGTATTTTGTCATAGAATAATAATAAATAGACTGGTTCATGACGACATGCTGCAGACTGGTTCGTTATGATGTATTCATAAATGGTTCATGACACTAAGACTGATTTATGACGCTACAGACTGATTCATGCCACTACAGACTGGTTCATGAAGATCTTTTACTGACTGGCTCATGTCACTATAGACTGGTTCATGAGGATTTGCTGCTGGATCTGCCTTTCAACCATTGAATGGTACATATAGTTAAACAATTTTACAGACGTACATTTGTTCTACCGCACTAAATAACTTACCTTCTCCAGGTTCGAGACCAAGCCCAAATGAACGTCCTGCGGTGTAAAACATAAGATATATCAGACGTATATTGTTTCATAGCCACGTATTAGATAAGAAATAATCATGTTTCCAGATACTCGACCATATTTTTTGGCACTGACCTTTAGGCTTCTTACCACAAAATACAAATGATCACAATCAATCGTGGTATCACGTACATATTTGAGGATGAGCCGTGCTTCAAAGTACGAAAGATAGGCTTAGAAAAAATAGAAAAGATGTTTGTTTTTCGACCAACCTACTCTATTTTGGCCATGTAACCGGAAATACGACTATTTTCCCGGACTAAGCCAGTTGTCCAGTGGTTAGTGCGCTGGACTTAGCAACGCAGAGATCCGGATTCGAAACCAGGTTGCGGCAGGTCGTGCCCTTCTATGGAAATATGACAAAAATGTCGATTTTCCTCCATTTGTGGAGAAGTTGCCAGCTCTTGTGGAAGGGTAAGTTAATACTGGTTAGTATACAGTCCAGGAAAACTGGTTAGGTGAACCGATCGACGTACATGACTGAAAAATTGTTGAAAAACTGCGTTAAACCCCAGTGACAATATGTCTTAGCCAAGATAGAAACAACTTAAATAACTTATAAACCTTGCTAGTTGTATACGTTTCGGGCATCGGCATTTAACAGTAGCCTCCTAAAACAATCAATTGGTTAAGTCTTTTATTTCATAGAGGCCGCCATGTTTAAGTTTTTCATCCGGGAAATTTCAATGACAATGTAGATCTATATCGTCTACTTACAAGATACAGCTGAGATTTTTTTTTAGTTTGATTCTGTGGTAGGTTTTGATAACATTTGTCAGCAGTAGAACTTTATGACCAAGCTGGCGATATGGTTCTTAGAGGGGACAAAGATGTTAGTCAGACAAGATTAAATACCATCTCTGTTATCATATAGTGTATATGCGCGAAATTCAAATGACAACTGTGACCTTGACCTTTGCGCTGGTAACAGGGTACAAAACATCATATCATCTTCGTGTATTGTGCCAAATATTTTCTTAATCCAATCTCTCATAGTAAAGTCACGAGCCAGAAACGATTCCCTACCACACTCGCACACACACACACTCACACACACACACACACGCACGGACATTGGTAACAAAGTATGTATCCCCCATTATCAATGGTTAAAGCATGACACGTTATGTATTGTATTATTTATTCCTTAGAACTAAACCAAGCGCGCCGAATGACGGGATTTTGGAACAATAACTGGTTCTGTAAGTAAATCAAAGTACTGAGAGTAATTGTACTGCTTGCAATTAAACTGAAATCCCACATCAAAACAATGCCTTGTAGACTTCCATTTTATCACATTGAAAATGATTGAATATTCTAGCGAAATCTGTACCATTGTCAATATAAACACAGCAACTCATACATTATTCAGCGATAAATATGGCCGACTGTTCCGATGACGTCACGGAATACTTTTTTACGGAGCAAAATCGAAAAGCGGAATGAAAAAGATATGTTTTGTTTTCATATACGCACGTGCATTAATTCGAAAACATTTTTGTGGTTAAAATTGAATGTTTTAGTGCTTTTATCAGTCGTTTGATTGGGTCATTTAAGTAATACACCTGTGGTTTTATTCTTGCCCGGCTGAACACCTGTCCATATTTTATCTACAGATAAAATTTAGGCACATGTTTAGCGAAAAGCCCAATATCACTAAAAAACTAGCAGTTTACATGTTGAAGTGTTTTAAATTAAGAGACTGCACAGTACAATGTATATTATTGTATCTAGACTTTTATCTTAATTATCCTTTAGTTTCTGTCATAACGACTACATGTATCAGTTTGTTTGTCCACTATTTCTATTTCACATTTATCGCCAAATTTATATGAAGTGTGCATGTCAGGCATTGAAACAAATATCTATCTACTATCTACTTTAATATGTCTTAAATCAACTATCGGTAATAATGATTCTCATTTCAGCCGAGCAAAATACAAAATCAAAGTACTGAAAGTGGGAAATCGAAAGGAATACTAAATTTGTGACGTCATAAAATGTGCTCACCTTCTATGCAGTTCGAGACGGCTGTAATCATTGCTTCTGTGCATACGTCATATGAACTAAGCTGAAACAGACTAACTTTGCACATGCACTCCGCGAAATATTGCGCATTACACTTATCGAACACGGCTGTAAAATGAAACAACACGTTTTGTAAAGGAGATTGTGGGAGTGTGTGAAATCAATAACAATTCTATTATAGATCTATTTATAAAATGAAGTAATTGATCAAAACAGAACAAGAATAAATAATGTAACCGACTAAAAAGGTCGAGATTCAATAGTTGAACAAGACGAGATTTAATCGTAAAAGCAATTAAATAGGACGATTATCAGTCATGTGACCAATTAAACGGAGCAATAATTAGTCGAGTAACCAATTTCGTAACAGTTCTTACCTTTGTTGAAAAAAAAATCTGAAGATTTTGCTCTGTGGCCTATACTATTTTCATTGTTTCATTGAATAGATTTATGTTGTGTGTTTTGCATCTTTTTACTGTGGATTTTCATTAAATGAGTTTTTTTTTAAAATGGTTACTCATATGCAAAATTAAAAGGACAATAATTCCAGTGATAGAAACATATGAAATTGCAAAGGTTCCCAAAACCTCTCTGCTTCATTTTGAGATAATAATTTGGACATTATGGGTATAAAATCTCAATAAAACACCACAATTATCCAACAAATACTTCGTACAATTCACCACTCACCACATGGCTTTTCATCGTCAGCATGTGGACATTCCGGTCGACCATTACACGGTGTCGCACACGTGACTCCATCTTTACACAGCATTTGTCGGAACTGACATTTCTTCTCTAGAAAATATTTTTGAATGATTTTATGCATTCATTATCCACAATCAATTAAAGAACTGTATTTTATCAATTTAATTTGTACATACGTATATTTTTGAATCAAATATTGATATTGCGATACATTGCCATATTTACTAAGATATTGCAGTAAATTGCAATATGACGTAAACATCTATTTATCAATAAAACTTTATAAGACGTAGACTTTGTTTATTGTATTCCCTAGCTTTGTTTGTAACACGTTTCTTTTTGAGAATGTGGTCTTTCTTGTCCTTCTTAAAACTATGCTGGAATAAGAAACTAACCAAAGGAATACAATATTTTTTCATGTTTACTAAACGCTTCTCTATTTAATTAAAGATTGCATACAAAAACATTTGTCACAATATTCTTAGTTCGCCCAAACAAGACAACAAAATAAAACTAGAAGTAGTCGTCTAACTACGAATAAAGCCCTGTTCACTTTTCTTTGAGACTTTTATTTGAAATATAAATATTGAAGAACATCAGTATTTGGAAATCATACGGTGATATAATATCACCTGTAAAATACATGTACTGAAATTTGATTTTAAAGTTTGTCCTGAAGCTAAATACACGTTGTCTACGTTTGCAACATGCAGATGCACGAAATTACCGTTTAGAAAAATACGATCGTGTTGACGAATTCCATCAAAAAATTCTTACTGCAATTTTTCTCGTCTGCACCAAAACGACACTCCTTCTTTCCGTCACAAATGCCAACACATTTTCCATTGTCCGGACAGTACATTTGATCTTTCTGACATGTAGGAATTTCTTCACATTGATTTGTACAAGCGGCTTCGTCCTCATTGCCAAAGCATTCACTCCTTCCATTACAAAGTGTTGCGCATACGTCTTGTGAACACTTGACTTCACCATACGGACAATTTTTTTCTAACGTTAGATATTTACATTATCTAAATGTCCCAAAATAGCGCTGTATGTGTTAAACGCTAATTTTGTGAAAATTTAATAGAATTAAATCAAATTTTAATTAAATTCCTGGGGACCCGAATAATTACTTCATTACATACACGTATCTTTATTTCAGTACATCCTTCACATTACAATAAAGAGAATATCTTTGCTCGAGGAAAAATAATTACTTCACTTTATCCGATTTTCTACAATATCCGAATTCACTAAAACTGAGGTCCTCTGTGTTAATATTACAAATTTCTTAGGAATTACTGAAGCAAAGCGAGTTTTCTAAATACTTGGCAACTTGCACAAGGTTGTTATTTTTGTTTTCGATCAGAACCGTGAGTGTCTTTACCTTATGCCGCGGCCGTGGTCCAGTGGTTAGTGCGCTGGACTTGTAACCTGGAGATCCGGGTTCGTATTCCGGTCGCGGCAGGTCATAACCTTCCATGAAAATTTGACAAAAATGTCGATTTTCCTCCATATGTGGAAAAGTTGCCGGCTCCTTGTGGAGGGGTAAGTAAGTACTGGTTAATATACAGTCCAGGAAAACTGGTTAGGTGAACCGATCGCCGTATATAACTGAAAAATTGTTGAAAAACGGCGTTAAACCCCAATACAACAAAAAAATCTTTACTTTATGATACATCTTACTTTGGAATAAAAATGGTATACTTTATACAAGTGGTAAATTTTGCTAAGATTTCTGAAGTTTGGACAGTAAATTTTACGGAATCATAGGGTCTGTTACGTTTAATATAACTGTTTGCGATTTACTCGTACGTCTGAAATAATACTGACTGACTACACAAACAAACTTGCTGGAACATAGAACTCCATTTTTTTCCATTTATAGAAATATCTTTTATGAATTGTGAGAAAATCTTTTAGCTACATGGAGAGATATTTCAATGGGAAAACTAGATTTGTAGAAATCCCTGTATATACAACAAGTAAAGTAGATCGGAGCAAAAAGTTGAAAAGTTTTATTGCCACAAATTGACTGCTTACTTCAGATGGATGATATATTGCCACAAATTGACTGGTTACTTCAGATGGATGAAATATTGCCACAAATTGACTGGTTACTTCAGATGGATGATATATTGCCATAAATTTACTGGTTACTTCAGATCGAAGTGTAATTGCCATAAATTGACTGCTTACTTCAGATGGATGATATATTGCCATTAATTGACTGCTTACTTCAGATGGATGATATATTGCCATAAATTTACTGCTTACTTCAGATGGAAGTGTTTTTGCCATAAATTTACAGTTTACTTCATATTGCCATAAATTAACTGTTTACTTCAGATGGAAGTGTTATTGTCATAAATTGACTGCTTACTTCAGATGGATGATATATTGCCATTAATTGACTGCTTACTTCAGATGGATGATATATTGCCATAAATTAACTGTTTACTTCAGATGGAAGTGTTATTGTCATAAATTAACTGTTTACTTCATATTGCCATAAATTTACTGGTTACTTCAGATGGAAGTTTTATTGCCATAAATTAACTGGTTACTTCAGATAGAAATTTTATTGCCATAAATAAATAGGGCTCTTTTATATTGAAATTTTATTGCCATAAATAAATAGGGCTCTTTTATATTGAAATTTTATTGCCATAGGGAAACCGGCTACTTTGAAATTTTATTCCAATGTACCACAAATCGCTACAGAATGTAATTCATGTACGGAATGCTGTAACTAGTGCTCGTTAAAAACAATATTTTAATTTAATTTTAGTTGAATCGTTATTAGTATTATGACTCCATTACATTGTTGTTATATTAACCCCAAACATTTAGGTTTTGTGCCTTGGGAGTTTTTTTTAATCAAACACTAGAAAAAAAGAGAAAAAATCCAGAAATGTAAGAGTCGAAGAGAAAATAAATGTGTTAAATCGGGCGTATTTTTATTCATTAAGAATACAATAATTAAGAGTTAAAGTAGGTATACCTACTTAGAACCACTTATTAGTAAATAAAACGTGCTAATCTTATCAGTAGCTTTGTTGTTCTAATTTCAGTTGTTAAAGGCAAATGTCTTTGGTATTATCAGCGAGATTTTAATATTTCAAAGCTACAAGATATATTTACGAAATGAGTCTCAAGTATTAATTAACAAATACTGCATTAAAAGTCGCGAAATCCTTTTCCACCTTTTCTTGTAATAACCATCAAATAACAAAGGTTTCCAGATTTCCAATTATCAAGTGATACACAATGTGCCAGTAACCTTTAACTTAGTGACAAATAGTGAAGAATTCTAGCATTGCTAACTTTACCTTACCCCATTAATGATAAGTAAGTATTTTACAATATTTTGTCTGTCTTTCTGTAATATTTTACAATTATTAATATCTATTTACATACAGTATCCTTACGCGAATTGTCTATTACATCTTACTTACAATGTAATTCAAATATTATTTTAAGAAAAAATGTATTCTACCATTGTATGTCAAACTACTTTGCTCATGCTAAATGATATGTTGATTCTGTCGTTGTTTCTGTTGTTGTTTCTGTTGTTGTTCACATGTTATTACATCTGAATTCTGTGATTTCGAAAATTAACTTGTGTTCAGTTTTTTTTTCTTCAATTCTGTTCTGTTGTGTTCATCAAAATATCATATTGATAAAAAACCGAATTGATCAAAATTCACACACACAAATGCATGTAAAAATATTTTGACATACCTGGTCGCTTTGTTCTTGCAGCATCGAGGCTCATATCTAATGGGTGGGGTGATAGAAAGCGATACACGGGCGTGCGATAAAGCGGGTCATTTCCATACGAAGTATCCATCGGCAAAAAATACCACGCGTTGCCAAAATTTACACTGGAAGCCAACAACACGGCAATTAAAACCTAAAATATGGTGGAAAAACAGTTGAAATGTATTTTAATCAAATGAGAAAGTATGTACGTACTTGATACATTTTTTTAAAACATCAATACGACATTAAACAGGTGTTCATATATTTAGATAAAGTATCATATTTTTATTTAAATTTGTTGGAAAAAATGATAAAATCTATTTTTTATTATAAATACACAAAACAACAAAATTCATAATCTTTGATGATAATAAATGCATACCTTTCCAGCGTGCATGTCGTTACTGGTGAGCTATCCAAATGATAGTAAGGATAAATTCAGGAAATAATCAAAAACAAATAAATTGTTCAATCCATGTAGACCCTAAATAGCCTGGGGGAGTTGAACTATTTGTAAATGTAGGAGCGCGTGAAAATATTGGACTCATAATCAATACTTAATTTGCACAAAAATCAAAGTGACCATTCTAACTGTATATGTCATGTGTCCATTCTATCTGTACATGTCATGTGACCATTCTATCTATACATGTCATGTGACCATTCTATCTGTACATGTCATGTGACCATATTATCTGTACATGTCATGTGACCATTTTATCTATATATGTCATGTGACCATTCTCTCTGTATATGTCATGTGACCATTCTATCTGTACATGTCATGGGACAATTCTATCTAGCTGTGCATGTAATGTTAACATTTAACCCTGGTTAAACTGGTTTCTGCTGACTCTGTCTGTACTTCGGTACACTGCAGCACGGAAACCAGTTTAACTTCTGGCATTATATTGAAGAACTAAATATTTCTATCTTATTTCTTTATTTATATACAAGAACCGTAACTCTGCCTTACCTCTTGTTAAACACTGGTTCCAGTTAACTCTGTAGGGTTTATAGGCCTAATTCGGACATTGCAACTTGAAGCGGGTACCAGTTTAACCTTATCTCCCTTCATATGTTATTTATCGCGATCAAAATCGGAATTTCTCGGTAATTTTCGTCAAAACTGCGATCAGACTCATTAAACTGGTTCCCGTTGGCTCTTCCTTCACACATATACCTTCCGCGTTTGAGTCTTAATGGGCCGGACATCAGGCCTCAACGTTAGAAAATTAACTATAATCTCATATTGTGTCTTTTAGTGTTTTTATTTTAATTACAACTGAACAATGAATATATTAATTATATGATATTCTTTAATCATATATGATCTGAATATGTATTTAGACACTAAACAGCATCGATATTTTTCAAATCGGAATACTTCGAGGGTGAAATTGCATTTTGATCTCAGAGTCTGTTTTCTCAAGTTATTGGCTTCAGAACTCTTTTTTCAGAATTTGTTCAGTCTTTGTCGGGTGTCATTTTACTGACTTATTTCACGGGAAAATCCTCACAGCACTTTGATATCAAATTTGCATATAAGCGTCGCCAAAACGAGGCTCGTAAAATGATTGGTTCTAAACAATGACGTCACGAATGTCAGAGTTCAATTTTCAGATTTGTGTTTTGAATTCTTGGTTGGTTGCAAAATCCTCGGATATCTTCGTCATCTTTAAATGTAAGAAACTCATAAATTATATATACATTAAAATATAAACATTTGTTTTATGCATTTGTAAATTTTCATGCTGTAAGTTTAAATTGCGTCAAGAAAATAATGTTTACTTTCCGACTGCTCTGGGGGGAATCCCTCTGTTGTCAACAAAATGTTTTTTGTTGGATATTGACGATTAGTCGTAAGTTTCTGCTTTATGATTGTTCCAGATAATGTTATTTTCTGTATTAATCATATCGTGAAGTCGGGCTGTTCTCTTTGCTGCAGAAAACAGTGGGTTTCTTTCTTTGACTGCGTTTTACGAACATAAACAGTCATTTACACATTTGTGTAGACGCCGTGTTATGTCGTGTGTAACTAAGTTTACAGGCCTTTGTAAAAAGCGTGGAACTACCTGTTAATGTCTACTTCCAATCACCTTGGTGTGATGTTAGCTTTGTTACAATTTTAAGAGTAGACTGCAGTTAAAATTGTGTATTTATTTAATGAGAATATTTGATAATTATTTGTAAGAATTTGAAGAAATTTAGCGGGAACCGCAGCTACATAACTGCATATATTGGACAAGTCCATTTATTACACGATTGAGGGGTGCTAGCTTATTTTACACATATGCAAAATTGTTCAAACACCACAATTGCATTGAAAATTTTAACGCTTTTGGTGACATTGAAATACATGATGATTCATGAATTATTATGTTTATTTTTTTGCGCATTTTTTGTTATTTTAAGCGTAACAAGCGACGTGTAAACAAAAGTGTTACTAACTTGACCTACCCCTTGTTCAGTTGATGTTCCTCTCATGTAGATTGAAAGTAGGCAGCCATTTGCAACTTCTTATTTATGTCTCCACCGATTTTAGTTGACTTTGTTACTATTTGGCTGAGAAATATTGGACTATTTTGATTTTAAATAGTAAGTTTTTGATGGATTTTATGTGCTGATAAAATTAGATAATATTTGGATGTATGGCAATTTGTGTGAAATATTTCACCTTCGACACACGGCGACTGTCTGTACCGTGAGTTGTAGAATTTGTTAACTGCAGTTTATATCCAGTTTGTACCTAATTTTTATAATTTATTAATGTCATAACTTGTTCTGAATAGATAAATGGATCAATAAATGACTGCTTCTAATTACACTGTCACAAAGATAGCACTTGACAAAAACGCTGTCTCTCATATGATTTCTGTACAATTTAACTAATGTTTAAATTCAGACATTTCAAAAAATGATTCCTTAAAGTCTACTTTTGCAAGTGCAACTACTAAATTTGAAAAACATTTTTAGAGTCAGAAATTAACGTCCTTGTATGCTCTTGAAAGTCATTATTCACAGTTATCTGTAACATACATTGTCAGTCCTTTTTATGGTTTTTGGGGAACAGGTTTTGGGACCCTTTGTAATGGGAAATTTGAATTTCCTTTCATATCAGTGGCCGTTATAGGCACCTTTCCCAGAGGAAAAATCTTTAAAAGTTAAGCAGTTTTTCTACTGTTGTTTTTCCCAACTGTTTTTGCAAACTGTTATTTTTCCCAAATTTAAGAAAAAGCCCCTTCTCCTACCTGTGAAAAAGCCCTGCCACTGAATTGTTACAAAGTGACCACCGCATCCTCGAGACCCTTTCCGACTTGGGATTTGCCCTTGGTATTTTCCATGTGCAGGGTTTTTTTTTAGGGCTTGGGGAAGACACTGGACGCTGGTCAAAAGGGGAAAAATCACGCGAAAGGGGAAATTTGGGGAAATTATCAAATATTGATACACTGTCACATTACCACAACCAATGTTTTCATGAATCAATGATTATGACAATAGCATTCAAAACAACTATCAACAGGTCCATATCTTTGTCTTTTCTACATTTGAACAGGTCTAGCACACTTTCATAGTCTTGATCAGTTAGATTTTCTGGCCAAAAATTTATGCTCATGAGTGAATCGAGCGTCGATTGGCCTAGGGATGGTATCTTTAATCGCTACTGCAAAAAAGGAGTTTACCCGTTCAGCATGCTTTGCGTCAGATATCGTATTTCTTAATTTCATCAATTGTGTGTCATTTTACCGGAAATGGAAACGTCCGCCTGCTTCCAGGCATCATAAGCGTGGACATACGCATGCGTCGCATGCCGAGATCTAGTATTGGTTCCCGTCACTATGTATATCGTTGAACTATCGCAGGTAATCAGCTCATTCGGATTGGTTCAGCAGACATCGTTATAAAGCTGCGGAATCCCGATAGGTTTGCTCAATCATTACAAAACAAATAAACTCTACATAAAAATGCCGATAAACCTTGGTCTGATAGATATTTTGGCTGAATAAAATCTACTAGAACTGAAATTGCCTAATTTTGAATAGCTTCAAAGAGGAATTATGCATCCTAGCGAGGGGGAAAATGCTTCTTTGGGGGAAAAAATGTCGAGGGGAAGACGCCGATTATCGGCGTCACTTTCTTAGTAAAAAAAAACCCTGATGTGGGACCCCCATAAATCCCAAGGGACCTAAAATGTTGGAGATGGGAGTCCCGGAGACCCTCGGGTGAAAAATCTTGGGGAAGACCCTGATGGAGCCACTTTGAAAAGGGGGCCGATTGGGACGGGTCCGTTTATGGGACTCAAAGAAGGAAAAATCACAGCACGAAATGTTATGTTCTCAGTGAGTGCGCTAAGTAAGATTTGTTTTGTGACCTCAGTCAGTGTTCCCACTCGCCTAAAATCTTGCGTAAATCCCGCAATAAAATCGGAAATCACGCAACACATTTTGATCTGGTGCGAGATCGTACACGTACGAATATGTTTAGGGACGAATCTCCGATTATTTGAAAACACCCATTACAATGTATGCGTATAAATATATTTTTAAAAAAAATGTTCATACCCCCAAAATACTTCTCTGACCCCCAGATTTCAGACCTAAGGGGTAAGCGTACCCCCAATTTCAGACGTGAGTGGGAACACTGACAGTCTTTTTAGGGGCCAGTAGCGCAATAGCATGCGCTATATTAAACACAGGTCTGTTATCAGTCCAAATTTCGCCAAACTTTTTCAAGTGAAAATAAATATTGTTAGGCAAGTTCAATTTAAATTATTTATGACATTAAAAACTTAACATCAAGTCCTGTTGACAAAAGTGCCTTTAAGCAATTTGTTATAATTTCTAAACTTAGGCTCATTTAACCAAATGCATCCACAGAGACACTTATAAAGGGAATGTTGCGTCCTCAGCTAATTTAATGTGTATAGTATGCATACCCCCTTTAGTTTTATTTGATTATTTTTAGTTATTTTATACAGTGTGACTTTTTCCCAATTTATCCAAAATGTCGCGAACATTCCCATTTCTGTAGGTCAGTTCATGTTCCCAAAATGGTGAGAAAAAAAACCTGCTTCTCAAATTATTATAAGCCAAAGTTCATTGTTAACTTTCAACTTCTGACATCCAGTAAGCCTACTGTCTAGTGTTGCAACATCGGTTCAAAATCATAATCGATTATCGGTTGGAATCTGTTGGTACATCCGATGCGATTTTCCAATTATATAATCAGTTCTAGTGTAATAATGTAACATAAGTAGACCACTAGTGTTTGATTCTAATTATGCACCCTTTTGTTCCTAACCAATCTCTGCTTTATGCTAGTTGGCATTGTAACATACAAGCATGGTGAATGGAGTGTGCTATCCATATAAACCATTAACCGGGCTCTATTAACATCAAATAACCTGAGGGATGGGGAAATATTTGTTTTTTCGTCTTGATCGATGATCCTCCATCTTTTTTTAGATAATGCGTGTGATTTCCCTTGAATGTGTGTTTAGTTTGCCCGCCAGTAGTTAGCATACGGCGCCTAAAGACCGATAATCAATTATGAAAAACTGCAATCGATTATCGGAATCGGCAGACATTTTCACGCCGCTAAACGATAGTATTCGATTATCGTTTCATCACAACTGCTGTCTACAGTATAGTATGTAACCCATTTTTTATCCTTTCTCTTTCAGGTGAATTTCATTTGAATGTCATTAAAATGTAACCCGCCTACCATGCAGCGGTCACATTTGGAAGATTCTGTTCGAAGAGTAGCACAAGGGGAGGCGACTCCGTCATTTCCTGGAGGACGTTTAATTAGCAGTTCGGTCCCACCATCTCAAAGGTTTGAGAGTGAAAATATGTCGGGGCCAGGTATACAGTACCCACTTCAGAGTTTTCCGTGAGTAGTTTTCGAATTTTTTTTTTCTTAGCTTAAACCAGTGATTTACTTTTTTGAGAAAGGGTCCAGGTCTGGTCAATTTGGGGAAAGTATGCGATGTGATGCCAAAATTGGGAATTTTTAGGTCAGGAATTGGGAAAAATGTCATTGTTTTTTTATTGCGAAGGGTCTGTTAACCAGACACGAACGAAGAAGCACTTATATATAACATTTTGACAACATAAGTTTCTTGTTTCGTTTTCTCAGAGGGATAAACAAATTAAACTCATTTGGGAAATAGTGTCAATTTTTTATTCCGAATTTCAGGCAATAAAAATATGGTTCGGACTATAACTTCTTTTGCAAAATATAGTCAGAACGACTATGGGTAAAAAAAGCTTTCTGTGCAGACTGCAACAATATATTTATACATTGATTCTTCTGAAATAAACTGGCCTTCTAAATGAACTTTTTCTATGTACTTCATAAGAAAACGAATCATGAAAATAATTCCTTAACTGTTCTTATTTTATATTTTATAACTTTCTGCCAAAATATTGTTATGTTGAATTGTGTATTGAAAATGGATTGGTGGAAAAAGTCATATCCAGGGCTTTCATTGGACCCTTAAAACTGCATTTTGACTCTTGAAATCAGTATAATAAAGCTTTTGACTCTTTAGAATTTGTGCCAAAGGGTCAAATTTGCAATGAAATTAGAAGGAAATTTTGTTGACTCTTCGAATTATCATCAGCTAAGGGTAATTTTTGACCCTCAATTTTGACGTCCAGGAAAAACCCAGATATCAGTATTGTTTGAATCATATGTTTGATGTTTTAATGTGGTATGTCTGTCGACGTGTTGATATAAATTTGACGTGTATATATATTTCAGGGTTAGTCAGACGGGGCATCCACATACGTCCCCTATTCAACTCCCTTCTGGTATTGCGGGTCCAGTCCCAGGTGGACCTGCTTCTCACCTCCCTGCCGGGCATGCCCCACCATCACAGGTAAGGCCAAAAAATATTTATGTACCTGCTAGAAAATTGCTCGTCATGTCCGACGGTCTGGCAACTTTCGGGAAGCCCAGCTCATTTCTACACCCATGTATTTGTTAATTGTATTGATTTTTTTATGGAGAACGTAAGGTGTTGTTTAATACAAACTTTGTTGTTCTGGAATTTTTCCTAGGATTTCTGTAATTAGATGATCATTCGGGTCATTTTTGTGAATTATGCGGATTCGTTGCTAAAGTCTGAGGGGGGGGGGGGTAAAGCCTTTTTTCTTCAAATACTCCACGAACAAATGTTGATGCATCGTGATTGCCTGCAGAATTACACAGATCCGAGTTCGTGATCCCTTCTGTGAAAATTTGTCAAAAATCTCGATTTTCCTCCAAATGTGGAGAAGTTGCCGGCTCCTTGTGGAAGGGTAAGTTAGTACTGGTTTATGTACACACCAGGAAAAAAGCTGGGTTGGTGAACTGGTCGCCGTATATGACTAAAAAATTGTTGAAAAATGGCATTAAACCCCAGTGACAATATGTCACATAAATAAATAAATAAGTAAATAAATAGAGTGACTTGGATGAGACAGATCGCTGCATCATCATTGTCAAGCACAAACTTTGATATAGCCCATTGCTCAAACACTTTCAACGATATCAACACAAGGTTTGATTATCATGACAAGGCACAGTTGGAAGACAGGGGTTTTATTCAGAAAATATATAGAATTATGTTTAAATTAGAATTTTGATCAAAATGCTCATTGAATAGAATGATGCAGAGCAAGATATAAGCTTTCTCAGTGAATTGGGTATTACTCCATCATTTCATTTTTCCTGGAACCTGTTGGTCTATGATTTTTATATCAATTGGGAATTCATGCTCTTATAAAGTCTAAACTGTACACATTTGGTTGTTTTTTAACAACATTGCTACGTTTGTCCGAGACTATGAGGGACAACTGACAGATGAAAATGACTATATGCATGTATATTCATGAAAATTTATTTCGATACGCATCATGAGTATTTTAATTGGGTATTTTGGTTTTGTAATTGATTTTTGATAAGCATCTAAAATAGTTTCAATTGCGTATTTTGTAAATTTAATTGAGTAAATACGCAAATACGCAGCTTGTCTGTTGCTCTGAGGATGTGAAACAGATGAGTTTTGCGAAGCTGTAGCTTTCTCTATCTTTGTAGTTTTCTGTACTGACTTAGTTCGTTTTGATTGATGCTGTTTTATTTATGGCAGGTTCATGCGGCACAAGTCCAGGGACAACAGCAGCAGTTTCAGAGGCTGAAGGTAGAAGATGCTTTGTCGTACCTCGATCAAGTCAAGTTACAGTTCGGGAACCAGCCTCAAGTTTATAACGATTTCCTGGACATAATGAAAGAATTTAAGTCACAAACGTAAATATTATACAGTGGTTTTTTTTTACAGTGTATTTTTACAGTGTATTTTGTTTTTGCAAGTTTGGGAAAGGGTCTGGTACTGTTGGGGGAAAAAATATGTGGTGTGATGCCAAAATTGGGAAATTTTAGGCCACGAAATGGCAAAAAAAATGTCTGTATTTTTGATTGGATAGGGTCGGTTGACCGGACCCAAACAAGGTAACAGGTCTCAAAGTATAAAGATTATATATAACTCTAGTCTGTATGTCTCCTTGATTTTCTTATAACTGTCGTTTAAACATAATATTTAAACTTATGTAGATTTATAATGCTTTTGATACAGAAATATGCAGAACATTACTATCATGATAATTACTCCCTGCCCTTTGATTGAATGTTTAGTAAAACCTTCACATTGCGACCACTTCAATATTACAACCACCTTGTTACAACTACCACTTATGTTTGGACTAGCTTTCAATAATTCCCCTATAAAACTTAATAATAAGACACCCTCGTTATTACGGCCAATTTTTAGGTTCTGAAGGTGGTCTCAATATAGAAGTTTTACTGTACCACGAGCTCTAATGTATGTGATATGTTAAGTAGCTAATAAATTATGTCCTTTTGTCCTTCAGTTGATCATGTGACCAAACAATTTTAAGTACTGTAAATAATTACAAATATCTTGAAAGGGTTTTATGTTGTTAGTTGGTATGCTGTCCTTTTTTGTGGTTTTAGGGGAACGGGTATCGGGTCCCTTTGATAGGGGATGTTTGCATCATGAGGCGCCCAACTGGGGGATTAATAAAGACTTTTACATTCATTTAAGAACTAAACACAAAATTATGTTTAAACCATTCTTTATTTAAACAGAGCACTTAACACAACATTAATTAATTCCATAGTGAATATAGTTTTATATATATGATGAAAGATTTTTATGGAGAATTTTTCTCTTTCAATGGGGAAAAATATTTACTTTTTCACTTGGGGATTTTATGACAGCTTTATTGGCCTATTCATGTTTAACTTCGAGTCATTTTGACAAACCGTGTACCAAATTGCATAGTTGTAAAATTCCCTCAAAAAAATGACCAGTTGTAGCATAGATCCCTGTTACCACTAATCTGATAAACCCTATTTTTTCTGCCAGTCCCAGACTTTTTGTCAACTTTTTTCTTGCCAATATTTTCTTTATTTTGGGTCCATGGCTATTTATAACATATTTATCATTTAATCAGTTGAGGTGCTTTTGAAGTTTCCAAAAAAAAAAAAAATGTGAAAAACTGTTTTCCCTAGCTTCTGACCCTGTATTTTTTAAAGATGCTTTTACCATAACGCATTTTCATGCTTTGTTTTCAGAATTGATACACCAGGAGTCATCAACCGTGTGTCAAACTTATTTAAAGGCCACCCAGAGCTAATTGTTGGTTTCAACACCTTTTTACCTCCTGGTTACAAGATCGAAGTTCAAGCCAATGAAATTAATGTTCATCAACCGGGCCAACAGACTGTCTCTATCTCTACCCTGAACCAGATGGCTCAGGCCGCCGCAGCGTCTCAGCCGCATGTTGTACGTATTTTTTCCACAAGTCGTCTTTAGATGCTCCCGACTACATTAGACTATTTTTGAAAATGGTTTTCACATTTCTGCTGAAATTAAAAAATACTTTGTTTGCCCTTTACCGACCCTAGATTTAAAGAGGGTCGGTCAGAAAGTCTTTCATTTCATACAGAGAGCATTTTTTACCTAATGTGAGATGAAGCACAGTAATATCTTATTAGTGAAAATATGAAAATTAAAAAAAATTGTTATAGATTTCGGCAATAAATGTTTTTGAGTCTGCGTTTTTTTTTACGATCGGTCCGTGAAGGACAAACAATGACATTATGACGTCAGCTTAACCTTTTGCCTCATAAACATACATTTGACTCTTCCAAATTCTAAGCAAATATTCAAAATATGGAGGAAAATTGACATTTTTGTCAAATTGTCACAAAAGGGTTTGACCTGCCACAACTGGGATTCAAATCCAGATCTCCGGGTTACAAGTCCAGCGCACTAACCGCTTGACCATGGCTGCAGCCTTGGATCAAAATGTCTTTTTATCTCATCTCATTCTAACTACGACACCATTGCATTTCATACACTTTCGGCTGGCATGTATTTTTATATGGTATTGATACAGTATTATTTCATGTTATGTCTCAGGGTTTCCACTAGATGTTAGAAGTTGAGGGTTAATAATCAATGAGTTTTAAATTTCAGCAAAAGCCGATACAGAGTCATGTGACCAACACAGCGGCGAACAATTCACACCCTTCTCAACATTCCTATCACCAGCCGCCACGGCCAGGCCCAGACTCGAGCCTTGCTCACGGACCACAGGGTGGAAATCAACCTGGTCAGCAGCCTGTTGAGTTCAACCATGCCATTAATTATGTGAATAAGATTAAGGTAAGCTGTTTCATATACTAATTTCTGAAACTTCACAAATTCATCAGTGGATTGACGACAAAAAAATGACCAATCAGATGCTGTAGTTCAAGACTGGTTTACTGATGCTAAAATTTTAAACTGGTTTACTGATGCTATAATTTTAGACTGGTTTACTGATGCTAAAATTTAAACTGGTTTACTGATTCTAAAATTTTAGACTGGTTTACTGAAGCTAAAATTTTAAACAGATTTACAGATGCTAAACTTTTGGACTGGTTTACTGATGCTGAAATTTTAGACTGGTTTACAAATTTTTAATTTATGTTCACCCTACATGAAGATATAAAAGGTATCAAACCTAAGCAAACTGATTTTAATGTGTTCATTTGAGACGTCAACTATTTTAGTCTTGAAACTAAGGGATTTTACTCTTTGCAGAATCGTTTCCAAGGGCAACCAGAGATATACAAAGCATTTTTAGAGATTTTGCACACCTATCAGAAAGAGCAGAGAACGATAAAAGAAGGTGGACTGGTAATATGAGCTTATTGATATCTTATTGTTAGAAGCTTGTTGGTATATATTATGATATTCCTTGTGTCACACATTTTTGGTCGGGCATTTTACAAAAGTTGCATAGTTTATGATCACTAGAATGATTGATTAGTTCCTCATTAATATTCTGTCGGTAATTCTTAATCCCACCATCTCAGTGGTGTTTTTTAGGCACACTTGTTCAGCCCATGGTTAAAAGATTTCTGGAATTTTCCGGAACTTCTGGTTTTTCACAGCCCGCACCCTACTGGTTTTTATTGTGCCCGAGGCATCAAGGTTAAAATTTCCGTTTTTTTTTTAAATGTTCAACTTTCATCCATGGTTCAGCCTTGACCAGATGAAATTATGTCTGTGGGTTTTCCATGAAGCAGGCAGGCTTTTATTCATGAAAAGGAAAAATCTCTACACCTATTCTGTGTACAATGGAAGAGCCTTCAGTGTTTCTTTTATTTAATATCAAGCTCTGAACCTCTTTTTATCCTCCGCTGTTTACTATTTCCTGTCATCTCCAAATATCTGTTTAGAAAACTTTGTTGTAACAATATATGTGTTATATTTGTAGGTGGCTGCTATTTTTCCGTTTCAGGCCTCTGTACCACCGGGACACAAACCTCTAACTGAAGCAGAGGTGTACGCTCAGGTTGCCAAGCTTTTTCAGAACCAAGAAGACTTGCTGGCTGAGTTCGGGCAGTTTTTGCCCGATGCCAATGGTTCTTCGTCATACCAGGGCTATGTCAGCGTGAGTTTAAGGAATTTTTAAACTTTTGAATAGCAGCCATGAAGTTCTATTGATCTATTTAAACAGTTGACACGCTTTGTGTATGAAAAAATGGTACTCATTTTTTTGTCTCATGCATGTGGATTATCACCAAATTTCGCATGCGGGGGACATGTCTAGCTAGCTTACAGAAGGTGATTCTGCCCTGGTGTAATCTGGAAAGTAGCCATATGACCCTGGCTGTTGGTGTGATGTTAAACCTCTGATAGATAAGAAATAAATGTATGCCTAAGATTGACTTTTTATAGATGACGCCTGTTCACAGGTGCATGGTAGCTTCAGGTTGACTGAATTTCAGTGTGAAATATATAAAGGCATCTTGTTTGTTTATTAAAGAATGTTTTGAGGGCTCGACAAATCCACTCTCCCGCTCATAATTACGAGTTGGAATTGACTAAGGATGGGTTGAAATTTCTGTAGAGCTTTTTAAATTCTTAGCTGGTTGTCCTGCAGGACGAGTAGTCCAAACAGAATTAGTCGAGCCTTGATTGAAGTTAATAATTCAAGAAGATGTTGTTATTTGTGGAGATAATTTTGACAACTGTTTTTGCTATGTAATTACATTAAATTGATGTGATTACCTGCTTGTTAAACAGCATTTCGTTTATACTGATTCATGACCTCTGGTTGTAATGATTTCTGATGCTGAGGCCAAGTTCAACCTATAAAATACCGTTATAACCCTAGTAACAATTGATTTATAACCTGATTTTCTGTTGGAAAAATTCTGGTTATTAGATTCGTAAATGTTGGTGGGCAGGTGTCCACAATTTTTTGCGTGCAACTCTTCTTACATTTCTGTAGGTATTTCAACGAAACTTTCACTTAATTAGCATCACTTAGTACCCCACCCCATATTGTTGGGGTTTTGTGATTCAATCAATTTTTGCAGAGTTACTGCCCATTGTGTACCAGGTTTTGTGACAGTTCCTGTCATCTCGTCATTTTTTATTGTTAGCCTTAAATGTTATTTTTCAGTCCTTGTTTGGTGCAGATTCAGTTCTGGGCGTAAGGAACGATCATTCTTCTACAGTGAAAAAACCAGGGTTCGCCAACAAGAATCAGAATGCGAAATCTACGAATCAAATAAGGCGGTCGATATCATCAAGTATTCAACAACCGATCATTAAGGTATGACAACGCGACTGAATGACTCGCGCTTTTTCGTTAATCACTTGAATTTCTTTAAATGCATTCTATGAAAAGCTGATTTTTTTCTGGACCCTAAAAACCATTGTGATGACATCTTGCTTTGTTTACTAGACTTGAATTTTACCAGACAGGGCATTTATTCACAGGTTCCTACATGTCTAGTAAAATAGAAGGGGCCTTTTCCTTAAATTTGGGGGAAAATAATGCTATATTTTTGTAAAAAGGGGACGAAAATTTTTAGTGTAATCTGAATTTTCGGGGAAAACTGCATGATTTTAAAGATTTTTCCTGAGGGGATGAAGCTTATAAACAGTCACTGCTAGAGAAGAGAAAAAACCTTGCCAGCCCAGATAAGTTTTACCACACGTAATGAAATTTTTCTATATCTTGTAAATTTTACTTGGCCAAATTTTACCAAACCCAAGGAAATAACTAAAGAAGACAGAAAGGGGAGCAGAAAGCAGCTCGAAGTGTGGATAAAAAAATCTCAGATTTTACAGTAACATTGTTTGATTCAATGGGATTTTTGGGGGGAGGGTCGGTCAGTAAAGGGCAAACTAACTGAATTTTGATTCAAGCCAAAGGCCTTAACAAAAAAATGTTTGTTTCCGGTTACATGCTCAAAAAAATATTGGTTGGTAAATAGGGATTTTTTTATTTTAAGTTTTTTTTACATAAATAAGCAATACTGTTGCGAAAATTACAATATAGCACTAAGATTTGGATGCCATAAAAACTTTTGAGTTGGCAGGTAAAAAGATAGGTCGGTCGGATAACCAGAAACAAACCTATTTTTTTTTTGGCCTAATGTATATTACATCTTGTAACTTCTATTCATAGTTTGCTGACCTTTGGCTTGATAGATTTCATGGTCTTCACCTTTGATTTCAATATCCATATTTTACGTTGATAAATTCTCTGAATTTTTCTGACAACGTTGATAAAGATATTGCTCTGTTGTGGAAATTTTCACAATGTATGGCATAAATCATAGAAATGTGATTGTGTGATGAATGATTTTAAATAAATGAATCTTTGTTATTATTTCAGAAGCCCAGGATTGGAACTTTGAAAGATGTTTCTTTAGCTGAGGCAGGAAAGTGGGGGACATTAACCGAGTATGCATTCTTCGATAAGGTAACAATAGACCTTTGAATTTTTTTTTCACTGGGTTTAACTCCATTTTCCAACAATTTTTCAGTTATATATAGCAGCCGGTTCACCTGACCAGTTTTCCTGGACTGTATACTTACCAGTACTAACTTACCCTTCTACAAGGAGAGGGCAACTTATTTACGTACAGAGGAAAATCGACATTTTTTGTCAAATTTTCATAGATGGGTATGACCTGCTATGACCGGGATTTGAACATGGGTAGCTGGGTTAAAAGTGCAGCAAACTAACTACTGGACCATGGTCGTGGCTCCATAGAAAAGTTTGCCTGCTGATGTAATATATAAAACAAAGTATTTAATTACCCCTAGAAATTGTTAAAATTTATTCATTTGCCTGGATACTGACTGGAGTAAAATTAATTCAGGAATTATTATGCTAAGCCATACATCATTAGTGCTTTAGAAGGTTTTAAATAATTAATTGCTGTATCAAGTTATACACATTAATGTTAATATGTCTAACCAACTTCGTATGGACATTGGCACATAATAATAGTTTGTTAGTTTTTCTAAAAGTGCTGGATTCTGATTGGCTGGTTTTAACATTTCTCCGCAATCTTATATTTGTCTAACTACTAGATTATGGGTCTGACTGACTTTGAACATTTCAAAATCTTAAAATTTACATGAGTGATTAGGGTCTTTTTTTTCCCAGGTTAGGGAACAGGCCCTTTTCTTAAATTGGAGGGAAAATAACATGGTATTTTTGCAAAAGGGAAGAAAAAACTGAATTGAACTGAATTTTTGTCAATTTTTAAAGATTTTCCGAGGGGAAGACGCCTATGAATGGCCCCTATTATAGAAAGAAAAAACCTCTTGAATCATTCTTGTTTTAATACAGTGGGTGTAATTTTTCTTTCTTTTGGAGAATTTCCACTTTTCAGATTCTGCATATTTAAAAAAAATAATTTAGATTCCAGACTAGATTTGCTGAAAAGTTATTTTTTAAAGATTGTATTCCCTATTTAATGCATATAAGTTAGAATATTATTAATTCTCTTTCAATTTTTACAGGTCCGTAAAGCTTTGCGGCATCAGGAAGTTTATGAAAATTTCTTACGATGCCTGGTACTCTTCAATCAGGAGGTTATCTCGAGATCAGAACTTGTACAGCTGGTTCAGACATTTTTGGGGTATCCATTTTGCTTCTTATTTTTAGCTCGTCTTTTTTCGAGGAAAAAGTCCAGTTTTTATGATCACTGGGTTGTCGTCGTTGTCGTGCAAGAATTTGATTTAGCCCATTACTCAACACGATACTTGGAATACTTGATTACCGTGACAAGGCACAGTTGCAAAATGAGGGGTTTTATTCTTGAAGCAGTATTTTTGGAGTTATGCCCCTTTTTAATTTAGAATTTTGGTCAGAATTGTTTATTAAATAGAATGACTAGAAAACTATCAAAGGTGTCAACATGAAACTTGAAATGTGTAATTAATGGTTATTCTTTATACTTTACCATATACAAACTTGAGAGATCCTTGTTACAAGGACTGCATAATTTCAGAGCGGCTTCCAGTAACTCCTAAAAATTCAATTTGATAATGAGACCACTCCGTTAGTACATCCAATTTTTTGAGTCCTGAAGGCGGTCACATTATTAATGTCATACTGTTTTCTGATTGTCCTAAATGTTGACTATCATTGAGTTAATTTATCATTTTTAACTTCTTGTTGCAGGAAATTCCCAGAGCTATTCAAATGGTTCAAAGATTTTCTGGGCTACAAAGAATCGGGCGGATCTGTTGAGGCTGTACCTCAAAGCGCGACAGGGAAGGAAAGGATTAGTGGAGAGTTAGCCATGGAAATAGGTACAAAAATTAGTGGTTAAAGTGATTGTATTTGCAATATTGGGAAAGGGTCTGGGAATGGTCCGATTGGGAAAAAATGTGCAGCGTGATATCAAAATTGGGAATATTTAGGTTGGGAATTTTGAAAAATATCTTTATTTTTTATTTGGAAGGGTCCAGACCCATACAAAGAAGGAAAAAATCATTGGGTTATTTTTACCACATTTGTACGAAATTTTTCTATTTTTCAATAATTTTTATGAAAGTTATTGTAAGTAACAAGATGTTCGTTAACATGACTTAGCTAAGATATTGCAGGGTTTTCACTAGACGTCAAATGTTGAGGGTCAAACATGACCTTTGACGGATAATATGAAGAGTTGACAAAATTTTTTTCTAATTTTATTGTAAATTTGACCCTTCCGTACAAAATTCTCAAGAGTCAGAATCTTTATTTTACTGATTTCAAGCCAAAATGCTGTTTTAAGGGTCAAATGAAAACCCATATTTACTTTTTTGCCTGGAAATCTTTGCTATAGTTTTTCTTTCAGTTTTGTTCATAATTGATTATATTTATTTACTTAAATGAAACCATTCATTTTTCAAGTTCAAAAATTCCTGTCTCAGCAAAAATGTGATAAAGAAATGATTCACCAATGATTCGATCTTAAACTCTGTCCCTCTACCTTTGAAATATTTGTGTAGGAAAGTCGATCAAACCATTAAACTTCGATAATAAGACCACCTTTAGGACCTGAAAAATTGGTCGTAATAATGAGGTGGTCTCATTATCAAGTTGAATCATATGGGAGGTATTGGAAGCCAATCTGAAAATAAGTTGTCATTATAACAAGGTGGTCGTAATATTTAGGTGGTCACTGTTTCAGGTTTTACTGTAATCGTTTATTTCAGATTATGCCACATGTAAGAAGTATGGGGCTAGTTACAGAGCTTTGCCAAAATCGTACATCCAGCCAAAATGCTCAGGCCGTACATCTCTGTGTAAAGAGGTAAGATTAAATCACTATGTAGAGTTTTACCCTCATTTTAAGACAAAATTGACTTTGTGAATTGTGCTAAGCCCGCAGCTGCTGTCTAGTGGTTAGTGCGCTGGATTTGGAACTCAGAGATCCAGGTTCGAATCCCAGTTGTGATGGGATTAATTCCACGGAAAAATAGTTTTATGTATATGACAGAACATTTTCAGTTCTTTCTATGAGGAAATTTTTCTCTTTCAATGGGGGAAAAAGATATTTTTTTACTTTGGGAACGGGGTCAAATACCGGACCCTAAAATGGCATCTGTTATGCCTGAGTAGGTCGGATGAAAACATGTTACAAATTTTGATGACTTTGTTATGATATGTTTGTTTCAGGTTTTGAATGATACGTGGGTGTCATTTCCATCCTGGTCAGAGGACTCCACTTTTGTAACATCTCGGAAAACTCAATTCGAGGAACATATTTACAGATGTGAAGATGAGAGGTTTGAGGTACGACTCTGGTTTTTGATATCTGATCATATTTAAAAAAAGCCTTGCTCCTTTGTTACGTTCTATTAAAGTATTTTCAACTGTATGTCGATGCTTGACCAATTTTTTAGCTCACCAGAACCGAAGATAGTGTTCTATCTGATTTGCTGAAATAAAAATGGTTGGCCCCAATTTGGGGCCGCTAGAAATAGAAATACCTTAAAATGACTCGTTTTCATGAACCAATGATTGGATCATCACCAAATTTGGTCTGTGGCATCCTTCAGTCATCACGAATATTCTTTTGTAGTATCCTTTGATGGTCCTTTATCAAGTTTATTATTGTTCCCCTTTATTACCTTTTTAGTAACAAGCTAAATAACATTTATTCTGGTGAGTGATACAGGGCCATCGTGGCCCTCTTGTTTAGGCTACTCGTTCTGCAGGACAACTAGTTTAGAATTTTAACGAGTTCTACAGTAAAGTCTACTCGTAATAACGAGCGGATGAGTGGATTTGTCAAGCCCTGTTTGTATATCCTTGACTATTCCTGCAAGATGCACTGTCTGACAGTAGTGTAAGGATTTTTCAGATGCTGCAGTCTTGAGCCAATCTGATCACCATAATTCTAAACTATTTACTGTCATGAAATATTTTCAGTAGAATAAGTTCACAGTGAATTAGTTTGAACTCAAATAAGTACTTGGTCATATTTTACTGTAGCCATGACAAAGAAGGGTTTTTCATTAAAAATGAATACTTCAATGCAGTCAAACCTGTGAACAAAGACCACCTTTTGGAAAGCCACATTTTGGCCCTTAGAGACAGGTTGCCTTTACATGTTAGAATTTCTGTCTGACCAAATGAAAATTTGTCTGAATATATTAGGAATAAGTGATTAATACTGTAAGTTGTGCCTGACTTCCGGACATCTGGTCTGATACTCGCTGAAAAGTAATTGGACCTGCTCGAAATTTGCCTGACAGGGAAGCCTGTCTTTATTCGAACGTCAGTTAGTTCTAAATAATCAGTGATGGTTTTTCAAAGAATGGCCTTTATTCACAGGGTGGTCTTTATTCAGGGTTGGGGTTAAACATAGGTTTTACTGTATATTGTATTTCACTATGTCCATAAGAATAAAACAAAGGAGGGTTGTTCATGATTTTTCACTGTAATTATGTTAGATCTATATTACTTTTTTTGCTGTTTGTGTACAGCAGGGCTTTCATTTGATCCTTAAAACAGCATTTTGACTCTCGAGTATTTGTACGAAAGGGTCAAATTTACAATAAAATTAGAAGGAAATTTTGTTGACTCTTCAAATTATCATCAGCCAAGGGTCATTTTTGACCCTCAACTTTTGACATCCAGTGAAAATCCTAGTGTACAAAATTAAATTCTTCTTCAGTTGGATGTAGTCATAGAAACTAACCTTTCTACAATTCGTGTCTTGGAATCTGTGCAGAAGAAATTGACTCGCATGGCGCCCGAAGATGCCGCTAAATTCAAGTTAGATAACTGTTTGGGTGGGACATCGGAAGTTCTTCATCGTAAAGCTATTCAACGGTTTGTTTTAATATCATTATTTAACATATTGTCTGTTTTTTAAAGAAAAAGTAATCCCAGTTATTGCATTATTTAATTAATACACATACTATACATTTATTATAAAAATCCACTGAACGATTAGTTTAAAATACATACATTTACACAGAACAAGTTTTGACTTAAGTCAGAATAGAACTTGTGCAAAACTGTGTATGTGGAACCATTAATGACATTGATAGATTAAAACATGGCTATTACATTGGTAATGGGAGGTCTTTAATTGAAGATAAAAACTTGATAATGAGACCACCTCATTATTATGACTAAGTTTTCGGGAGGCTTTTCTGTCCATTTAAATTCCAATCACTGACACCTCAGACTAATTCTCTGACCCATAGTTAAGTCGCTGTGGCTGAGTATTTGGATGTATTTGTCTTTTGCAGAATATATGGTGACAAAGCTCCGGATATTGTGGACGGTTTGAAGAAGAATCCTGTTGTTGCAGTTCCCCTAGTGCTAAGAAGGTTAGAAATTATCTGCGCAATAGTATCATTAATGTCCTCCATATTTGAATGGGAAAAGCAGGGTAGGGGGTGAAGTAGAAGTTAAAGGTTTATTTCTTAATATACAGTCAAACCTGTGAACAAAGGCCACCCTTGGGAAGGAAAAATTGTGGCCTTTATTGACAGATGGCCTTTATTCAGATGTAGGTTTGTTCTAAAAAATTAGTGACGGTTTTTCGAAGAATGGCCTTTATTCACAGGGTGGTGTTCATTGTGAGGTGGCCGCAAACACAGGTTTGACTGTATGTAGTGATTATTTGCATGGACGATGCTCAGACTGCACCGGAAGGAAATCCATGAGTTATTGAGTGTCCTTGGCAGAGATTGTTTACCATACTTAGGGAATAGTACCAGTACTGACTGATAGCAGCTATGATTGTCTTGGCCTGAAATGGGGAATTTTTTGCTTAAATACAGTTTTGTTCAATCCTTTATTTGGTCTATGTGCAACAAAGAAATGAAAAATCAGTCGTTTAATGGTATTTAAAGAACAATTTCTCGATTTGTTGAAGGTCGCGAAATGTAATTTCAATCTGGTGTGTTCAATATTTTACATGTTAATCAAACTCGTAATTGAGTGAAATTGTGTGGCTAATATTCAAATGTTATGTTTTAATCGTAAATTTGAAGATTCGATCTTTTCAGTTCTGGAATTTTATGAATTGAATTAATTTTATTGGTTAAATTTCTTCTATTTCAAGTTTTTGTGGATTCAGATCAAAATTTTTTTTTACTTTAAATTTTTTAAGGTTAAAAGCTAAAGAAGAAGAGTGGAGAGAGAACCAACGAAATTTTAATCGAATTTGGCGAGAACAGAATGAAAAATACTATCTCAAATCTTTGGATCATCAAGGCATCAACTTCAAACAGACGGACGTGAAGGCGATACGATCGAAAGCTCTGTTGAATGAGATCGAGACTATATATGACGAGGTAAGGTTAGAATGAGGCACAATGACGTATATTTCATTAAATTAGATGGAGACTATATATGACGAGGTAAGGTTAGAATGAGGCACAATGACGTATGTTTCATTAAATTAGATGGAGACTATTTATGACGAGGTAAGGTTAGAATGAGGCACAATGACGTATGTTTCATTAAATTAGATGGAGACTATTTATGACGAGGTAAGGTTAGAATGAGGCTTAATGACGTAAGTTTCATTAAATTAGATGGAGAGTGTATTACATTACAACCACCTTATTATAAAGACGGCAATATTTTCAAACCTGACTTGCAATGACTCGCCTATAATTTAATTTCATTCTTAGATCACATCATTATTACGACCGTCATGGTCTCAATATCCACTTTTACTGTACTTTAGAAACTACAGCCACGAATGTGGTCCAGTGGTCAGGGTTCAAGTCCCAGTTGTGGCAGGGTTTACCCTTCTATGAAAATTTGACGAAAATTGTCAATTTTTCTCCATATGTAGAAAAGTTACCGGCTGCTTGTGGAGGTAAATTAAGACTTGATAGTATGCAGTCCAGGAAAACTGGGTTAAGTGAACTGGTCGCTGTATATAACTGGAAAATTGTTGAAAAACAGCCTTAAACCTCATTGACAGTCGCAATGTAAAACCCATTTTTTTCCAAGGATAATATCAGATTAAAAATCACAAAATTTGCCATACGCCAAAAAAACGCCGATAAAACTGTAAAATTTGTTTGTATTTGTTTCATTTCAGCGACAAGATCAGATTCAGGACATAAATTCCGAACTCGGTTCCCCGCATCTCTCTTTTACGTACAAAGATAAATCTATTATAGAAGATGCTGCAAGTTTAGTCATTCATCATATGAAAAGGCAAACGAGTAAGTATTCGAACAAATCCAAGGAATTTGTTGCCATATACTCAGTGATTTTTTTTTTTTCGTATATTTTACAGCCTAATATCATCTGTTTCCCCCCGAGCCCAGAAAAGTTATATTTTCCCCTAAAAGTGCTGTATAAATAAACGATAGTTTTGTATAAATAAACGATAGTTTTTCAAAATTTTCCCTTTTTTCTTCAGAAAGTCACTGGTAGTTTTGAAAATTCCAAAAAAATCACTGATATTATCGGCACCAATAATCTGATTCATTCCTGATTCAAAATAGTTACAATTTTTCCCTGATTTTCAGACAAAAATTCCCTAACGAAAGATGAATTTTTGAATGAAACGTTCAAATTTGCATACAGTTTTACTTAATGATTTCTATAGTAATTGTTCAGTCATGTTAATAAAATGCAGCATTTCTGTTACATATTTTCGCGACCCTCTCTGATATCTTTCTATGAAACTTAAGTGGCTTAATTTTCATTCTTTTATAAAATATTTGTGAGTTATGTGATAAATGAGCATACACAACTTTCGTCTGCGTTAAGGTGTTTAAAGAATTCCAAATATCAGTCAATACAATTGTTAAAATTTTATTTTATTGCCGAAAAATACAAATTCATTTTGTGTAAAATTCCAAATTTGAGAGAGCTATTCAATCATATATTTCAGGTATTCACAAAGATGACAAACAGCGAATTAAAGTTATTTTAAAACACTTCATACCTGATTTGTTCTTCACACCTCGCCAGGAACTCAGTGACGACGAAATTGACAAAGATGAAGGTGAGACCATTAAAAACTAACAACTCCAAGAATCTCTTGGTCACTGATCTCATGAATTTAAGAAACTTTTAATTGAAATTGATGTTTTCTTGAAATTCAGAACTATAAGGTTGTTATTTTATTCATGGTGATTCTCTCTGAATTTTTGCTAAATGTTTTGGAGGAAGATCAGTGCAAAAAATATCTTCCTTAACAGAGAAATTAAACTAAATTCTATCTGATTACTAAATGTTTTTTTGATGATACCAGGGTTTTTCCTTTATGCAGGATTTATGTATCCTAGCACATAAAATTGACAGTGGGGCTCTTATACTCCAAAACCTTATGTTCCCTGGGATGTTTTTCGCCAATATATTTCTTTTTTGCATAGTTTTTATCGTAGAGCAAAACCTGAAATTATTTCAGAGTTTAAGGTGACCATAAATTGAAAGTCATTGAAAATACCATACTTATATGGGTCACTTAATTTTTCTCCAAGGACCCCAAAAATATTGTATTGAGAGCCCCTGGGACCCTTAAACAGAAACTGTTCGGGAAAACCCCGGATATATCTAATAATTGAATGTATTGCAGATGATATGGACACAGACGAAGGCGGTACTGATAAGGAAAAAGAGAGATTTGAAAGATCAGACAATGAAAGATCTGACACCAATCGTAGAGGTGAACCAATCAGTGTGAAGAAAGAATCTGCCCAATCAGGTATCGATAAAGTTAATCAGGAAATTAAACAGGAGAAGATGGAAGTTGATGATGATGTAGACAACAAAGATGGCGTTAAGGAAGTTCTGGATGCTGCAGCTGCAAAAGATGAATTTGATGATGATATAGATATGGCTGAAGTAAGTTTTCGTTTTTATTTGTCGAGTTAAAAAAACAAAAGTCTTGAAACTTGAAGCATGATTTTATAATTTCATGGTAAAAAGTTTCCTGGAATTTTCCGGAACCTCTGTTTTTTCCCAGGTCCGGACCCTACTGGATTTTATTGTTTCCATGGCACTGAGGTTAAACATTTTTTGTTTGAAAATTTTTCATGTAATTCGGAGAAAAGATAGCATCTGGATGTTCCCAGATTTCAATTGAGAAAGTTACCTTCATAGGCCATCTTTAAAAAGATGTTCTTGTGTGAAGGCATCGAAAGTTCAAGATGCGATATCTTCAGCCCGGTACTGACACAAAAACATATTTTCAGGTTTTTAGATATTTTCTACTTGCACCTATATATTTTTTACATATTTGCGTAAAATTATTTCAGGATGATCTGTATTCATTGTTTTTTGTGAACAACCATTGGTACTTATTTTTCCGTCTGCACCAATTACTGTGTGAACGTCTGCACACGATTTACTGTCACTCTCAGAAGGCAGCAGAAGAAGAGGCCCTGTGTCGTAAAGACAGGAAGGAATCGACAGCCGTTGCTCTCAGATTAAAAGCTCCAAGTATGGCTGCCTGTTTAATAATGTCATTATTGTATTAGGCCAGAAAAAAATGATGCGTTTATGATTACCCAGCGACCTTATGTTTTTCGAGCTGACCGTTAAGGTTTTGATTTCAAAAACCCAAATGGCAAAAGTATTTGTGGACAAACTTTAGCTAGTTATATTTTCGTAATGATTTGTACAGAAATAAGAAGTTTTTTTGCCCTACCCGCCGATTTTTTTTTTGTCAAGTAATAGTAAACATAAGTATATATTTATCCATATTTTTGTAAATCATTTTTTTTTTTAATTTTTCAGATTGTCATGTTTCTGATATTAATATATAATACTTATTAACTCAAAGATGGGGGGTTCACGATAAAGATGGTCCCTTTTAATTACACAGTTAAATACTATTATTTGAATTATTTTTCTGTAATAATAATAGATATATACATATATTTGTTCAAAAAATTGTTTAAATGTGTTGTACTAAGGATATGTTAGGTTCAGATACTAGATAGTTTATGTGTTGACTCTTGAATTATGGCCCCTGATTCAGAGAAAATATGAAATAAATGTCTCCTTCCCAATCCTCCCTGGATAATTTTGATGTGCATATTTTATAATTATTTGTTACCTTTACTGTTCTATTTGTTTCGAATTAAATGTCGCTCCAACCAACCGGGTCATTTGGCGATTTCCAGCTTGAACAGTTCATGAAATACCCCAGGCATATACCTTGGTAGAACCACTGACCTTCTGTATAATAATTTGACAGATTTCAATTATGTGACTTTTGTCTGGTCCTGTGCGGGATTCAAACTCACGGCAATGATAACTATGAACACTCCACCACACTGGAGGCCTACTCATTGGCTCTGAGCAGTACGGGCACAATTTTTGTCAAACAAAAAATGAAGGCTGTGATCTTTTTCCTTTGTGATGATTTTGTCCTTTCAGATTTAGTATCTTTTGAATAAGTATTTAATTCCCATCTATGTCTACTAAATATGACGCTTTTACCAGATGGTTCATGAGAAGATGTGTAAAAGTATTTCTAATTTTAGCTCCAGCAGCCCCTAAAAGGGACCAACCATTTTTTTTTTAGCAAACCTGATAGAACACTATATAAGGATGCTGAAGACTAAGTTTGGTGATAATGTATCATTAATTCATGAGAAGTCGTTTTAAGGTATTTCAATTTATAGCTTCTTCCCTTTGATTGTTTTGGCAACCTCACTTCTGAATAGGGGTCGTTGACCTTGACAAAAGAACGTATTCGCAAATTGATTTTTATATTGTAGGCGAAATCGAACCAGATGAGTATTTTCCCTACTTCATAGATATGGTGAAAAATATACTGGATGGAAACTTAGAAAGTTCATCATACGAGGACCAACTTCGGGAGATGTATGGAATTCATGCTTATATAGCATTCACTATGGACAAATTGGTGCAAAATTTGGTTCGTCAAGTAAGTTATTACAGTGTTAAGTTTTCCTGTCTTTTCTGTTTACGTAGCCTCTGTGAAAAAAACTTGTGTTAATTACATTTTCTTCCTTTGGTATTATAAGACATAGTATAAGCTGCATTAGTTTATGTTACACCATCCAAACTTTTAACAGTGGGTAGGTAGGTAGGCATTTTTGGTAACACGAAAGGAAGCTGTCCAGCTAGCTAACGGAAGACCGGTGGTTGTGGCAAAGAGTATGTGTATGGATTCTTCCTTCTTAATTGAAGCTGACCCTGGTTGTTGACGCCGAGTGAAAAGAAGGTTTGACTTGCTTCACGTTTGTATTAGTGATGCAACATCGGTTCAAAATCATAATCGATTTCCGGTTGGAATCGGTGGGTACATCCGATGCGATTTTCCGATTATATAATCGGTTCTAGTGTAGTGATGTAACATAAGTAGACCACTAGTGTTCGATTCTATTTATGCACCCTTAGGTTCTTAGCCATCCTCTACTTTATGCTAGTTGGTATTGTAACATATAAGCATGGTGAATGGAATGTGTTATCCATATAAACCATTAACAGGACTCTATTAACATCAAATAACCTGAGGGATGGTCAAATATTTGTTTTTTTGTCTTGATCGATGGTCCGCCATTTTTTTAAATAACGCGAGTGATTTCCCTTGAATGTGCCTGCAGTTTGCGGCACCAGTAGTTAGCATACGGCGCCTAAGTGAGATAGACCGATAATCGATTATGAAAAACTGCAATCGATTATCGGAATCGGCTGACATTTTCACGCCGCTAATCGATATTATCCGATTATCGTTTCATCACTAGTTTGTATCATTGTTCATACGATGAGTTTTATCAAAGTCTCAAAAGTTTTGCCTATTGGTTTACAGGCGCTACTGTGGTCCAGTGGTTAGTGCGTAGGACTTGTAACCCAGCCATCCGGGTTCAAATCCTTAGTCACAGAAAGTTGTACCGTTCAATGAAAATTGGACAAAAATGTTAATTTTCCACCATATGTGGAGAAGTTGCCTGCTGCTTGTGGTTGGGTAAGTTAGTTCTGGTTTGTAAACAGTCGAGGAAAACTGGTCAGGTGATCTGGTCTCTGTATATAACTGAAAAATTGTTGGCAAAAAACCAGCTTTAAGCCCTGTGAAAAAAAATGTAATTGGTCCACACGATATATCGTCAGCTGATGACTCGTTGAAAATTCCATTTTTTTCATTTCAGCTTCAACACATAGTGGCTGATGATAGTTGCACACGGGCGACTGAATATTTTCACGAAGAAAAAAGAAACAAAGCTACTGGGGGCCGAATCGCGACCTTTCATCAAAGACAGTTAGCGGAAAACTCGTATCAAAAACGTGCTGAACTGTTACTGGCTGAAGAGAATTGCTTCAAGATAATTGTGGTAAGACGTTTTTATTGAAAGTCAGTTTTTTGTGTTCTCATTGTGATTTAACAAGCGTTTTCAAAGTGGCGGGTTTTTCTTATCGTTTCCAGATAATTATGAATATGATTAATTAATGGTAAATTATGAGGGAAATCCTTCTAAATAATAAAATTTTATGTTAAATATAGGGGGAACTACTTTCGACAAAGCATGTTTTTATATAATCTGTTTTCGAAACATAACTAAGGGAGGTAATTCTAAATCACAGACACATAAAAATTGATTTAAGTTCTGTTGTTTGTGAAGGAGACCGGAATCCTTATTTCCCAATAAATTCATGTTTTTATCCATTGAGTGGATTAGTTGAAGGCTAACTTTATGAAGATATTTCATTCAGTATTAACTGTCTCTGATGTTAGGGGGGGGGGGGTAACTGGTTAGCTAAGAAATGGGTTTGTGTTGGTTTGTGTCCTTGGAGCCATAGGAAGTCTATCTGTCTCTGCCTTGTGATCACTAGTCCCTTACCGCTGCAAGTACAAACCCCAGTGGGGACCAGAAAAAAATCACTTCTTGTTAATAGGTCAGTAGTTCTTCCTTGATGCACGCCTGTGTTTGTTCTCCACCATTTAAGCTGGAAACGATGCCGTTTGACTCTGGCTTTTGATGTAACTATAAACCCCAGAAGAAAGACCATTTGACCATCCTATGTAGCAAACTGTCAATACAATATATAAATCCATATACAGAGTGAAGCAACTATAGATTGTACAATGTATTATTTCACAGCTGAAAAAAGAATGTAAGCTGACGATCGAATTACTGGACACTGATCACGAGACAGCTGAAGATCCTGTAGAAGTTGAAAGATGGTCAGAATATGTTGAGAAGTATGTCAGTAATGAAGAGACGGTCGTGGAAGATGTGAAAGACTCCATGTTTAAGAAGCCAGTTTTCTTATCGCGGTATGTTATTAGATGGGAGACGATAAGTTATTATCTTGTATATAGTCATATAGACTTAAATCATCTACCAGGGCTTTTTTCTTTCTATAATAGAGGCCAATATTTGGTGACATCCCAATTGCAAAAAACAATGCAGAAATTCTCAATATGTTAAAATATTATTCTCTCTATATCTTGAAAGTCTGTCTGCCTTTTCCCAATTTGGCCTATAATCATACTTGAATTACCCAAAATGAAAGGCTAAGGCCCCTTCCCAAGTTTTGGAAAAAGGCCCTGTCTACTTATCAGACACTGATATTTACATAAGTTATCTTGAAGTATTGCAAATTTTAGGCAGTAAATCGGTCTCCTTGGATCTACAATAATATAAAATGCGCTGTCTTGGACTAGATAGGAAGAGCTAATACACTCACCCTTGGAGTTTATTTTATGACCAACTATAAAAACTAGGTCACCAGGTCAAATCATAGAAATACCTTGTTAACGCTCTAGGGGTCGCAGTTTTGATTGGAGGTTCACCAAACCTTGTCAAAATGCTTGTTTTAATGGTGTCTTGGATAAGTTCGAACATGCGTCAACTCAGGTTAAAAAGTAGGTCACTAGGTCAAATCACAGGAATACCATAGAAATTGCGATCTTTACTCTGGTGAGCGAAAAAGGGCCATCTTGGCCCTCTTGTTTACCTAATCTCTCGACCTATTTTTAATGAACACATAACCAGACACAATTTTTTTATATTTAATTATTAAGTATATCATTCTTCAGAAATGTCCGACAGTGGAGGCAGCGTAACAGAGAACAAACGACGAAGTTAGAACTAGAAACTGTAATCGGAAAACCGGAAACAGCTGACAGCAATAAGAATGTTGATGATACAAATGAAGGTCAACTTAATGATGACATTGATCCAGATAGTGCTGAGAACAGACTTCTAAAAGATAACACTGCAAGTGATCTTGCTAAACTCACTGGGGATATAAAGCCTGCCGAAGATATAGATATTATTGACAATACCGAGTGTAAATTTAATGTGAACTCATTTAAACTTGTGTACGTTGTGAATAGTGAAAGTTACCTCTACAAACGTATGGCCTTAAAGAGGGCAAGAGAGGTGAGTTTATTCATGTATAAGACAACTTTGGTCTGTAATCAGTGTTTTAAAAACATGTGGCAAAAGTTTAATTAGGAAATAAAACAATTGGGGTCCATTTTCGTTGACATTTCTCCGCTAAAATAGCGGTTTTTAGACATGAAAATCTTGCAAATGGTTTATATATTCCAATTTTTATCTTAAACTGCTAGTATTAGATTAAAAAAAAACAATAAATAGGATATAACACTTTATTTACAAACAGGAGTTGCTATATTGATTAGTTTAAAAACTGCCGTCTTAGCTAAAATGGGTCTCTGGACTTTAAAACGATACTGGGTTTATTGTGTGTATGCCCAATATTTTCTGTCTTAATTGCCGCAAACCTAATCCGAAATATAATTTTGACTAATTTCATATTTAAGTTTTTTAATAATATTTTCAAAATCCCTGCAAAAGCAAGCAGTAAAGAGATTTTAACATTTTTTTTAAATATTTAAAAGACCAGGGATATAGAAATGAGCCTGAAGCCAGAAAAATCAACCAGCTATTTGAGCAGTCTCACTGGCTACCTGTTCCCCACAGCTGGCATTGCCCCTTTGTCTCCTACTGTGGGGGGACCCTCAGACGGCCCCCTTCTACTTTTAGTAGCTTACCAGCTACCAGAAAACATTTCTACACCTCAGTAAGACTACTGCAAAGTGTATTTAAATAAATGTGAGCTGAATTGTTTGTTTTTGTTGTTGTTGTTGTTGTTGTTTATTTATTGATTGATTGATTTATTTTACATTTTCAGTCACATCAGAAAGTCTCTCTGAGGTTACATAACAAGTTTAAGTTATGGGTTGATAAATGGAAGAAAGGTAATTTACAGGCAATTTTGCTATTTTTTCTTATCACTGTGATGTAGGGGGCTTTCTGGCCCGGAATCATGATTATGGGCAATAAATTTTATTTGATTTTAGTAAAATTAAGCGTGCTGATGCTCTTTGATTTCAGTATGTTGGTTTTCATTCGATGAATGCCGTACTTTGGTTGACCTATTTCTGTCAAACTTGGTATATAATAAGGCACCTAAGAGATTAAACTTGGGATTGTATTTTAGGGTTCTAGGGGTCAAGGTCACTATTGTTGGAATCAGAAAAATGGTTTCCTTTCAATAACATGAGGTCAGATTGTTCTGAATTTGGTTAACTGCTGAAAACTTGTTTTGATGACCCTGCTGATCTGTTTGTTTCCTTATATTCTTTCGTAGCTGATTACTTTAACAAATTTTCCATTTTTACAGGAAATGTTACGAAGGAAATGGAACAACGGTGTAATAAATGGCTATTGGGAGAAAACGACGACAATAGACCGTGTGTGACTTCAAAAAAAGAAATCGACGTTCCTCAAAAGTCTCCTTACTACAAGTACTCGAAGTATAAGGTGAATTTTGTCAAAGACTCGCAAGATTTTGAACAAGAATGAGACAGGACTCTCGGCTGACAAAATTGAATTGAAATTGCTCTTTTAATTTATATGGAGACGTGTGTAGGTGTTATGGTTAGCTAAACCACAAACTGAAGATAAAAATCTTGCGCCTCTGAGCAGGTTTCCCTTGGCTGGTTCAGCAATCTATTGTAGTCGTCTACACTGGTTCAGAATTCCGTCACGTTTGTAGGGATTAGTTTGGAATTAGCAGCAGAATGTATGTTGGAAAGAGGGTTCAAGGTCTCCCAGGGCTCGACAAATTCTCTTTTCCGCTCAAGATTATGAGTAGAAATTTACCAAGGAGAGTTGAAGTTGCTGTAAATCTACGTGGAGTTAAAATTCTTAGCTGGTTGTCCTGTAGGACGAGTAGCCTGAAAAAAAATGGTCGAGCCCTGACTGTAAACACTGCCCCATTATCCAAGCAATTTCAGCGATTTTATATTTCCACTCATGTTGTTTAATCTTTTTTTCTATGGATGAAGAAACTTGGCTCTGTTATGAGGTATGGTAGTGTGATATTGTTGTTAGTACAAGACAGTTGTTTCTCTGTTGAGTGGTAAATGTTATGTGTTCATAAAAGTATTTTTATTCTCACTTTAATCATGTTGTTAGGTAACACTGGGCAGTCACATTTTATTAGGATTATGTACACATCATGTATGTAACTTGAAAAATAATTCGACACCTTAGTGTATTGTTAAAAAAAAATTCTTATGCTTAGCTGGTTAACTTTCTTATCTCAATTACAGAAAATCAGTTGAAAGTTTCTTTACTGGCTTGACTGATGAGTCACTCTTACAGCAGCAGAAATTTCATGAAGTACAAATTTTGTGTATGATACTGTGTCTATTTAAATGTTTTATTTTATGTAACTTTACATTAATAGTATGACCTACACTTTTCTAACAATTTGTGGCTTCTATAACTGCTAATTGAGGCCGGGCTGTGGTCCAGTGGTTAGTGCGATGGACTTGTAACCCGGAGATCTGGGTTTGAATCCCGGTAGCGGCAGGTCCTACCTTTCTATGAAAATTTGACAAAAATGTCGATTTTCCTCCATTTGTGTTGAAGTTGCTGGCTCCTTGTGGAAGGATAAGTTAGTAAACTGGTTAGATGAACTGGTCGCCGTATATAAACGAAAAATTGTTGAAAAACGGCGTTAAACTCCAGTGACAATAAGTCACATAGAAAAAAAAACAACAAAAAAAAAACGCTGCTGATTGCTGATTTTACCGTCTGTGGAAAAAAAGTTTTGGTCCTGTTATTTCTATTTCCTAAAGTGTTTTTTGTGTCTAATTTCAGAATTTTTTTATTGCAGTTTAATGAAATGTATTGTTTTATGGAGAAAATGTGAAGAAGTTATTTATAAACTCTTGGATTATTGTATAAATGTTTATACTTAAATAGAAAGAATTGTAATGAAATAAATTGCACATTGATTAAGGTTATGATTTGTACAGTGGAAACTCAGAAAACCGGACACTCTGAAAACTGGAATCCTCGGAAAACCGAACATTTGAGCTGGTCCCAATTTTCCTTCTTCCTTTCTGAAGAAACCCCAGAAAATCGAACACCTCAGAAAACCGAACTTTTCAACCGGTCCCATTGGGGATCGGTGTTCTGAGTTTCCACTGTATATACCTATTCTATGGAAACTCTTAAAACATACCTGCTATTGTAAAAATTGATGTACAGTACAACCCCTCCAAGCAATGCCCTTTGGGAGAAGCAAAATTATGCTGTTGTTGAGAAATTGTTGCTCTAGCGAGGTTAAATTAATAATTAAATTGCATAGAGGGGAAAAATCATGCTGTTGTTGAAGGGAGGTTGTTGCTCAAGAGAGGGCCGCTCTGGACAGGTTGCACCATACATTTTTACAGGCATTTATATTGTCTTGCAGAACGAGTGAAATAGAGATGGATTACCCTGATGTTTTATTACATTTTATTTTACTAAATGCTCAAGCAAAGATTTGAGCTGGATAAACATCATGACTGGTTATGTCTTGTTAAGGTTTCAAGTTTTCATCCGTTCGAAACGTACACTAAGTAATTAGATAAAAACTTCTCACGTCACATCAGATTCTATCTAGTATCAGTTATATCATCGTAACATCTCTCTTGTATTGTACCCATTATTCATTTGTACAGTCGAAATCTTTTCATAGAATAAATAAAGATGAGTAATGTAGATACACATTGTTGTTTTTTTTGTTTATTTTTTAGGGATAAAAATAGCTGGTTATTTTACTAACCGGTTATTTTACAAACTGGTTATTTTACTAACCGGTTATTTTACAAACTGGTTATTTTACTAACCGGTTATTTTACAAACTGGTTATTTTACTAACCGGTTATTTTACTAACTGGTTATTTTACTAACCGGTTAAGCATTTATAATTTCTGACCGGTTAACCATTCAAAGCTTTGTAGAATATGATTTTAGTCCATGAAATGGCAAAATTGTACACCTAAATCCTTAATGATACATGGAACTTATTATTAGTTCACTAGAACCGGAGGTTAAGGGTGAGCTGTTAGGATTGGTGGAGGTATACTCCAGTGTCCATCCATCATCTGATGTCAACAATGGTCTTCTCTGAAACTACCAGTCAGATTTACTTCAAATTTGCTGTGTAGAAGCCTTTTGATGTTCTAACTGCTATTTTTTGATATTATACTAGTTGACCCCTTTTAGGGGTCACCAGAGTGAAAAATAGAAAATCCTTTTGACATCTCATGAACCAATGGATGGATCACCTTTTAACATCTTATGAATCAATGGATGGATCATCACCAAACTTGGTCTGTAGTATTCTTGGATAGTTTTTCATCTGATTTGATCAAATAAAAATGGTTGGCCCCTTTTAAGGGGTGCTAGAGATAAAAATAGAAGTGCCTTCTCATGAACAAGTAGATGTATCATCACTAAACTTGGTTTGTAGCATCTTTAGAAGGTCCTCATTCAAATTTAATCAGCCCCTTTTAGGGGCCGCCAGAACAGAAATCCCTTAAAATGACTTTCTCATGATTGGCAGTAATAAGAAAGTAACCAGTAAGTGATGTCGGCATAAAATGAACAAAGCATAAGTAATCAAGATAAATTTAATTCTGGAAATAACGGAGACATTTCATGATACGGTTTATTGTTATCCAATACTGACCATAAAATGGCTGTATACCATTAAAATGTCAAGGTCAGTATATAGGTCACAATAGAAGAATTTTTATGACGGTTACTTTCTTATGACGGCCAGAAAAAATACCACAATATTGTTGCATATTCACTAGGCTTCTGAAAGATATGAACATGTATAAAACTCACTTCACAATTAAGTCAAAATGGAGTACCAGTTTCCTAATTGAAAACAGTATCTGCACTGTGTTGTATTTAACTCCCCTGAAATGTAAATATGTGAAGTTTGCCAGGCGAAGGTTAATGTCGTATATTCATTATAAATACTTACATCTGGGGATTTTGTTGATTTCTGTGGTTTCAAAATCAAGTGCTTGAGACAACAGAAAATCAAGACCAGCAACAAAATAAAGTGTTTATAATATATAGGGCACCAAACAATATAGTCTTTGACAACAACACATGATGTTAGGGGGGTAATTTTTTAAACACTGATAGGTGTTATTGTGATACTTATGAAAGGATGTCTGCTCGGTTAACTTTTGCAACTTTGCAACAGTCAGTGGGTAATTATTCCCATGACAACATGATGTAGATGAATATTTCACAACATCAGAGAAGCCGAATTCACTCCCGAATGAAGCTTTTTTTAGTCTTTGTTGAGCGAAATTGCTTGAAAAAATGACAATTTTTACACGTTACCTATTTTAATACGGTACTAATTCCATAGTTGTCGATCTCCTTGATACAATAAATATATCTGCGCTGCAATTGGAACTTTGCGTTGCAATAGATTCTTTTAGTATAATAATCATCTTTGAGTTCATAAATAATTTATTACCCACAAAGCAGTCGTGTCACTTCCGCCAAGTTGTACCGGTTTGTTTAACGTTTGTGTCGGAGTTTCAACAGCTGTTTTTGCGAAAATGGTGGAAATTGGATCAGGCCCGATTAAAGAAAGCATTGATAATACAGTATTTATAGTTCCTGGGATAATTATAGGATTTCTAGTCAGTAAGTTGGTTGTAATAAAGTAAAAACTTAATTGGTATTTTACCTACCCGTAGTATCACGAGTATTGGCGGATATTGATACAAGTCCAATGTTCACATGAATGACTTTTGTTTAAGTTTAATCCTGTGAACATAAAGTAGTATTTTTTGTTCATTAAAGAAGACTAATCATTAACCATTGAATTTTAAAATCTTAAATTGATGAAATTTAATTAACAATAACATGGACTTGCAATTTGTTGTGTAGTGATTGTAGGAATATGGACCACTTTCAACAGCCTTGCTTTTGGGTTAACTCTTTAGCGACATGGTTGAGTGTCTGCCTACAGTGCTTGGAGTCCTGGGTTCGATCCACAGTTAGGACCATGGATTTTCTTGCTCCCAATTCACTTTAATAAATTTAATTTACAATAACATGGATTCGTGGAAATAACGAAAAACTCAGCAATGACACTTGCATGTATTATTGTAAATAAGGAGCCAGAATCCATTGTCCTAACTGGGGATTGTACCCAGGACCCCAGTACTGTAGACAGACTTCCAACCATGTCACTAACAAGTTAACCCAACAGAAAGTTGAATGTGGCCCATATTCCTAAAATCACTACAATATTGCAGGCCTGTAGAAATGAGCCGGAAGCCAAAAATCAACAGGGTATTTGAGCATTTTACTAGCTACATTTTCCCCCATAGAGAGTGTTGCCCCTTTGCCTCCTGTCGGGGGAACCCTTAGAATCCCCCCATCTACTTTTCTTAGTTTTGGTAGCTTACTAACTACATGAAAACTTTTCCACACCCCTGTATTGATCAGCATATTAATGCTAATATATATATATTAGTCCATTAGTATTTTGGCCGCAGTGCTCTACTTCAGCTTTTGTGCAGAGTGAAAATATGCTCTTCAAGTGTTTTTGAAGGCACTTTTGTTATTATGAATTATATAATCAGTATGTATTGAGAAAATCTATATGCTTGTTAGTTATTAGATAACTAGGTCCCAGCTGATCATACCCTTCCATGAAAATTTGACAAAAATGTCGATTTTCCTCCAAATGTGGAGAATTTGCTGGCTCTTGGAGGAAGGGTAAGTTAGTACTGGTTAGTATGTAGTCCAGAAAAACTGGTTAGGTGAACCGGTCACTGTATATAACTGAAAAATTGTTGAAAAATGGTGTTAAACCCCAGTGACAATAAGTCACATACAAACAAACAAACAAATATTAGATAACTGACACTACCACAAGTTGAATCACTTTTTGGTTATCAGTATCTTTTCATTTTATCTTCGGTTGTTATATGAAGAGTTGCAGGATGTTCAATAAGGTTTATTTCGGACTTTCATGAATGAAAATTAAAATCAACAAATTCTGATAAAATGTGGCCGTCAAGAATAGCTCTAAACTATCTTAAGTTTGATGTGATGGTTAAATGCAGTGAAGTTGGTACCTTGACAAAACTAGTCAGTTTAATAAATTTACAGGAATTGATAGATTGATTTGCCAGGGCTTTCATTTGACCCTTTAAACAGCATTTTGGCTCCTGAAATCAGTGATATAAACCCTTTGAATATTGAGAATTTGTACCAAAGGGTCAAATTTACAATAAAACTAGAAGAAAATTCTGTTGACTCAGCAAATTATCATCAGTTAAGGTCATTTTTGACTCTCAACTTTTGATGTCTAGTGAAAACCCAACACATTTATATTAAAATTTTCACCTCCCAACTATTAGATGATGCGAAAATTTAACCAAGAGTTGACAATTAAGAGGAAGCAGTTACAATATTCTGTTTTATATTTCTGTAGATCTAATGCATTCAGGAACCTATATGAATTAATTATAAAACATCAAAGTCCAGTGCTTACTTTCGTCATCAAATAATTATATAAACACTTATTTCTCTTTCAGTATTTTTCACTTACAAACTTGTTAAAAGTTTACGGGAAAAGGAAAGATTGAAAGAAGAGAAGAAAAAGTTAAAACAACAACGCAAGGAAAAAGAAAGTGCCAAGAAAAAGAAAAAATAGAGAATTACAAATCATCTTAGCCTTTTAATAGTTACATAATCATTGACTTAAAAGATATATACAAAAACAATGGACTGGTGGCCAGGGACGATTAATACATCACTGATGAGATGACAGGAGTAGATTAATGGAGAAAAATAGGAAAATCAGATTGATTGTAAATGTTGACCACCGGAAGTTTGGCTGTGGTCATTTTATTTTTGTTCCGTTTAGGGATTTTAATGCCTTAATCTTATCATGTTATTGAGATGTTTTTAGCTTTTTTCTACAGTTATATTGGTTGTGGTAACTTTAAATGTATAGTCAGTCCAGGCTTCCTGAATGTTGCCGGACCGTCAGTCATGTCAGGCAAATTTCGAGCAGGTACCGGACCAGATGTCCGGCAGTCGGGCACGATTTATAGCATTTATCACTTACTAGTATTTATAATTTATTCGGTCCGATGAAACAAATTTTATTTGGTCAGACAGAAATTCTAACTTTGCCTGACCAAATGTCTGGCAAGTATTCAAGCAGTTTCCAGAAGCCTGTCAGTGAAGGACAGTCAACAGAAAGTTATACTGGACAAATGTTGATGTCAGATTTGTCTATGAACTGAATGTCAGTACCTGACAGTTTGGTTTGCTGTGATTCTGAAGCATAAACTGTCAAAATGAAGACCTAATACGGAGTGTAGGAAAGAATTTGATTCAATGATAAGTTTTTAAAAGAAAGCATTTGTTGGGCCATCCTTAAAAAATGTTGGTTTGTAGTTACTCAATCTGTTAATAGTGGGTAGGACAGTGGACATTTTTAATTGTTTTTTTTTGTTGTTTTTTTTTGTTAGCATTGTGTGCTTGTATTAACAATGAAAGCTCGAACAAAAGATAAAAAAGATTTATATAAAGGAAAGTCCTTTGGTTTTGGGATTTACGAATGAATCGGTCACTTAACTGGAAACCAACTATTTTTTAACGCTGGCCTAGTATATAGAAAATATTTTTTATTGTTACTGTGTCCCACAGTTATTTATTTAGTTTTTATCAATTGTTCCATAATTATTCTGATTGTCATAAATTACAAAATATGCAAGAGACAATTCTTGCTTAGAATTTTGCCTTCTTTTTTGTATACCATAGATTTGCATAAAACAGAAATACTGATGTTTGAACCTGAATAATGGGTAAATAGTCTTGGACCAAAATATTCAGGCAACTGTTAAAAACTTTGAACATAACCTGATAGTGAAGTTAAAGTGATCTTTAGTTTCGTGAATTTTTGTTCTAAAATTTGGAAAATTGATCACCATGTTTGATTAGGAATGGGTCTATTGACTGGTACCCCCATTCATAGGTGGAACCAGGGGGACGGACCCGGCATACATCTTTTATAAGATGAAAATTCCCTGTGATATGCAAGATTAGATATAACTACATCAATTAGATTCTAGTTTTATCAGTTGTTATTGTATGGAGTATCAGAATTTCATAAGGCCAAAGTTTTGTTTTGTTTGTTTCACAGAATTTTATCAGTGATTATATATTTACCAAAGTCTGAGTGTTATAATGTAATGCCCTGTATTGGGGAGGCGGAGTTTTATTCATTTTGTCCCACCCCTTTCATATATCCAGACAACTCCACCCACTCCAGTTGCTGTTTCTTGGCGAAATGGCTTACTTCTTAATGTTGTTTCAAGGTAGGCGATTTCTGTTTTTTTATAATTTCCATGAAGATATTTATTGAAATACAACTGCCGAATGTCTGTCTGTTAATCAGGCACTGTTAAACTCTCCAGCTTTCCAGTTTTTTCCTGATTTGTCCTTGTTTTTTAAACTCTTTCTAGTTTTCCTAACAACTAGCATTCCAAATTTTTTTTCTGTTTTATAATTTTTAGGGAAAAAAAAGCACTTATGATCTTGAATGTGTAAAATAGTTTAAACAGCATATTTAGCAGACAGTCTTAGTTACTGAATGTGTAAAATAGTTTAAACAGCATATTTAGCAGACAGTCTTAGTTACTGAATGTGTTAATTAGTTTAAACAGCTGTGGATGTCAAACAACATATTTAGCAGACAGTCTTAGTTACTGAATGTGTGGTCTGTGATGCATGGTCCAGTCAATAGTAGATGATAAGAATAGGTTGGACTATGCATTATTGATGCCCACAGGTGATTGAGATGCAGACACATTGTTGCAGTCTGCTAAACAGTCTCTTGGCGTATGTTTGTTGTAATTATTAGAAAAAAAATGGTTAAAAATGTAACAATATTTCCTTTGAATTTTTCCTAGTTTTTGTTTATCTTCAAGTATACTGCTGGAATGCTTGGTGAAACCTTGATTCTAAGACCATCTTTGGGACCAAAGAAAAATTGTCTTTATATTGAGGTGGTCTTACTTTCAGGTTGAAATAGCAAGGATTTATTGAAAACAGGCCTGAAAATTGGTATATTGTTATAATGAGGTGGGTTGAATATTGACATTGTCACTAAGTGAGGTTTTTGTGTAAATGTTGTGGATGTCTAACCTTGAATCATCATAGGCATTGATCAGTTACTGAATAGATTAGAGAATTGTTCATTGAAAACTGGTCAGATTGGGATAATGTGAGGCCATACTTAAAAAAAATATATAAAATAAAGTAATGTTTGCTGTAATTTGACAGACTCATTGCAACTCAACTTTTTAACCACATGATAATTTTTTTTATCCTTTCGTTATGTAATTATTGCTTTCCAGAATTTTTCAAAAGAAAAAAATCCCTACCTACCTACTCACTGAAAAAATATTGGGTCGCTTTACAGCAAACAAACAATTTTTTAAGGATGGCCTAATAACACAATGTTAGTTTATCAAATCAGTTAAATTATGTAGTTAGACTCTGTCTGTGACAGAAGTTTCAACCTTACACTTATGTTATATGCTAGTTATTTTATTAATTAGTTTTCTTTTATCAATGTTATATGCTAGTTATTTTATTAATTAGTTTTCTTTTATCACTTGAACCCAATTTTCATTGGTCAAGACTGACACGCCTTCATTGTATCTAAATTACCATTGGTCCATAATGTCACGCCCACTGGCATAAATTAATTTCATTGGTCAAATATTTTTGTGGATGTATTCAAAACAATGTCAGCTGCATTTAAAACAAGCTCATTTGTTAATATCAAGAAAAACATTTTTAGATTTTATGTGAATAAATGGAGGACACTAGCTGTATCATTTTATATAAATTTTGTTTGCACAATTTCCTGGTCTGTCTGAACCCCTCGGGCTGTGGCAGAAATGTCAGTTCATCTGTCGTCCTGTCACATCATTTTTTGTTGATTACTTCAGGCAACTAACTTTTCAAATTGTATAAAGTTTGTCACTAACACACATCCTCAAAGTGTTGATGATTGAGCAATGTTATTTTCATAGAACTCATGAACTTGGTATTGAAAATACTTTATGCCTAACTTTCTGTATGAACGTTTTTTTTTTCAGAAGAAAAAAAAACAAAAAAATTGGTTTGTGTTCTGTTGGGTCTTGACATTTTTTTCATTTGTGCTGTAATTGTGATTCACCGTTAAATTTGACATGACCTGTGGTTTTCCCATTGGTTAATTCTTGCACTTCACTGACTACAATTTCAACCAATCAGACTCACCTACAGATTAAGCAATACACCTCAGTGTCCTTTTGGTAATTCTGACCCACCTAGAGATAATGTACGGTATTTTAATCTAAAACATTCCCCGATAAAAACAAACATACAAAAAATATCACCTTCTCCAAAGTACAATCAGACACCCAAAAAACTCCATCCCATAGGGGTCCTCATTGGTCATTTCTGACTTACCTCCAGATATTAAGAGGCCCTCATTGGTTAATTCTGACACACCTGCAGATAATGATGGACACTCATTGGCTGATACCATTTTTTTTTTTTGCTATATGTTAGTGGATGGTTAAATGTTCAATTGTTTTTGTACTTTGCTGGTCAAATGTAAAATTGTTATGCACTATTTATATATGTATAGATTATTTAGTAACTACCATGGTCACAAAAAATTTCCACCTAAACACTAGAAATGTATGATATGTGTGTACTTGATCAGGCAAAAAAAGTACTGCTTTTCCAGTAACGTCCTGAAAAATTACAGGGCCAAGTCAGTTGGTAGAAATTTTTAAGTATATTTTTGTTAAGTTCAGGGATATAGTTCTTTAAAAAAAGAAAAAAAAATTGTCTTTGACCTAAAATGTTTACGGTTGACAGAAAAATAGGGTCAACTCGATTAGTGGAATCGGGAAATCTTTTATGTCCTACCAAATTAGGAAAAACAAAAATTTTAAAAGTGAATTTTGAAAAATTATGTGGTACTATTTAATACATGCTGAAATTCAATAGCATTATGTTATTATTTTGTAATACAGAGCAGAACAAGGACATATGTTTTTATAATACTGTTGTTTCTACCTGTTGAACCATTACGTCTCAGATTAGGCCATTCAGTGAAAACGATCTGTTTGCAGTGTCTCCCTTGATGAGCGAAAATATATCCAAGTGGATGTTTTTTGTGATGAATTTACTTGATGCTGTATTTAAATTTTTATCTTCAAAGATTTTTTACTTAGCTGAAATATCGACTAGACGATTTTGATGTTTTTTAAGGCAGTTTTAGTAATTGATACCAAATTGATTGTAAAATTGATAAATTTGCATCAACTGTGTAAACAAATTTATTTTCAGGAATGGCCAGGTAGTTTTTAATGTTGTCAGATGTATGTATATTTCAGTACAGTATGTAAATAAACATAAATTATGATTAAATAATGATAAATTTTAAAGTACTTTGGTTGGTGTGTTTGTTGTTTTTTAGGTCACCTGAGCACGTAGTCTTTGGAAAACCTTGTTAACCATCTATAGGTCACAGTTTTGATATGAGGTTCACCAAACCTTGTCAAAATGATTGTCTTAATGATATCTTGGTTAAGTTTGTTCATGGGTCACCTGGGATCAAAAACTAGGTCACCAGGTCAAATCACTGGAAAACCTTGTTAGCCTTCTAGGTAGCAGTTTTGATTGGATCTTTGTTTAACTGTGTCAGAATGTTTGTATTAATGATATCATGAACAGGTTCGAACATATCATACATGATACACAACATCACAGTACAGCATATATATGATACACAACCTCACAGTACAACACATACATGATACACAACATCACAGTACAGCATATACATGATACACAACACCACAGTACAACACATACATGATACACAACATCACAGTACAACACATACGTGATACACAACATCACAGTACAACACATGTATGATACACAACATCACAGTACAACAGATGCATACTACACAACATCACAGTACAACACATACATGATACACAACATCACAGTACAACACATATATGATACACAACATCACAGTACAACAGATACACACTACACAACATCACAGTACAACACATACGTGATACACAACATCACAGTACAACACATATATGATACACAACATCACAGTACAACAGATACACACTACACAACATCACAGTACAACACATACATGATACACAACATCATAGTACAACACATGTATGATACACAACATCACAGTACAACACATACAGGATACACAACATCACAGTACAACACATATATGACACACAACACCATAGTACAATACATATATGATACACAACATCACAGTACAACACATATGTGATACACAACATCACAGTACAACACATATATGATACACAACATCACAGTACAACACATATATGATACACAACATCACAGTACAACACAGATATGATACACAACATTATAGTACAACACATACATGACACACAACATCACAGTACAACAGATACATGACACACAACGTCATAGTACAACACATACATGACACACAACATCACAGTACAACACATATGTGATACACAACATCACAGTACAACACATATATGATACACAACATCACAGTACAACACATATATGATACACAACATCACAGTACAACACATATATGATACACAACATCACAGTACAACACAGATATGATACACAACATTATAGTACAACACATACATGACACACAACATCACAGTACAACAGATACATGACACACAACGTCATAGTACAACACATACATGACACACAAGATCATAGTACAACACATACATGACACACAACATCATAGTACAACACATACATGACACACAAGATCATAGTACAACACATACATGACACACAAGATCATAGTACAACACATACATGACACACAACATCACAGTACAACACATACATGACACACAACACCACAGTACAACACATACATGACACACAACAACCTCCAGCAGATGCAATCATCTTGACTGGGATGTACAGGAACCTCCAGCTGATGCGAATGACTTCAATCAGTCCAACAAGATCAAACCATTCTTGGATCATATAAATGACTAAATGCTTCACTCTAAATTTGACAAAGAAGAGCTTGAATCTTGTGCATTGCACTACTTACTCATTATGACCTAACTTAGATATCTTAAATGGTTTTGGAGTTATGCTCTGGAAAATATTAACTTTTGAAATAAAAAAGGGCAACAACTCAGAAATAGATAAAGTATGGTCATGATTTCTAGGCTGTGCACTCCAACAAATTGGTATCTGACTATAAGTTAATTTTCGTCTAATTATCTCAAATAGTTTTGAATACATACTCTTGACAAAATTTATCTTTGGAATTAAAGGGCAATTACCTAAAAGATAAAAAAGTAGGGCTCTGGGCCTTGAGTTCTGAACTTCATCTCATTGCCCTCTAACATAATCTTAAGTTTCAAGAGAATCATGCTGAAGACAAAGAAATTTTGAACGGACCAGTAAATTTCATTACCGTTATCTGAAAGACGAGGGGGGTAATATGCAAAAAGTTACACTACTCTGTTATTACAATATATTTATTTAAATGCAATAATCGCTAAGTTTCTGGGTGAAATAAATTCATGAAATATAGGTTTTATATTGCCATGAAAGCCATTCTCCACCAAATAACGGAGTCTGTCCTTATAAATCACTGATTCTATCACAGGTTGAACTAAATATTGCAGAGCCTGAAAATGTAGCAACAACATAAGAAACGTCCTTCTAAACAAGAAGTATAGAAAGAATTCAAGAGATAAATGCGGGCTGCTAAAAGATTGTTAAAAGAATCAAATCATTGTTCGTGATAATAGATACATGAACATTGCCCATTTACTTTGTTCACCAGTTGAGAGATAAAGATGTATATTTTAATAATAGTCTAGTCTTTATTATTCAACACTATCAACTCACATTTTATACTATTTTACTTCTTTAGGAACTAAATGGTTCACTCTGAACGAAAACAACACAAACAAGAGGGCCATGATGACCCTTTCTCGCTCACCTGAGTAAAGATTGAAACCTCTAAGGTTTCCCAGTGATTTGACTCGGTGGCCAAGTTTTTACCCAAGTTTGGTGAAGATTCGATCAAAACTGTGACCTCAAGAGTGTTAACAAAACGGTGGCCTAGTTTTTGACCCCAGAAGATATGCTGAACAGGTGTGTTGAAGATTCACTCAAAAGTGTGATCTTTAGTGTTAACAACCCCCCAGGTGTGAACGACAGATGACGGACGCCGTAGCAGACTGACAGATCATTATAGCTCACTACATGCTTAGGAGAGCTAAAATTTGTTGTTGCCATAAAATAGAGCTTTACTGACCGTCAAAGGTTCTATAAGAGAAAAACTGTCTTCAAATTGTTTGTATGTCGCCACCATTTTCTGTTCAAACACATTCATGTAGTCTACTTCTGGATCTGTCAAAAAATTGAGCCAAAAAGGTAAAAAAACCAGAACACATAAACATGTAATAACATGAATAATACTGACCATTTAAAAAAAAGTACTAATAACTCGCATTTTGGAGCCTCTATCTTGATTGAGGTGTGTGTAGGAATCACGATGTAGCCGCGGCCGTGGTCCAGTGGTTAGTGCGCTGTACTTGGAACCCGGATATCCTGGTTCGAATCCCGGCCGCGGCAGGTCATACCCTTCCAAAATTTGACAAAAATGTCGATTTTCCTCCACATGTGGAGAAGTTGCTGGACCCTCGTGGAAGGGTAAGTTAGTACTGGTTGGTATATAGTCCAGGAAAACTGGTTAGGTGAACCGGTCGCCGTATATAACTGAAAAATTGTTGAAAAACGGCGTTAAACCCAGTGAAACAAACAAACAAATAAACGAATCACGATCAATATAATAGTAAATCAAAATCCACCTTTTAATATTGCTGTTTGTATAGCTCTCTTATGTCAGGAATCTCAAACAATTTTCATTATAGGAATAAATACTGCATGCTGTAAAACACGGCCTTAGAGCGAAAAAAATACAACTGAAGTGAAGTAAATTCCCTCCATCTGGTTTTTCAATATAAAGGGTGTAATCAAATATGGATAAAATGAAGTACTCTGTTCATACTAGCTTCATGATAACGCTGTTCTACTGTAAATATTCAGCTGATTTGAGAGTATTAAGGCCTAACGATAGAAAACACATTTCCGTTTGAATATGACGTCATGAGATATTTGTATCAAGAAAATCTCATGATATGATGCGTGCATTAAACGACATCAAACAATTTAATACGTTACCTGGATCCTGTACTTCTATATGTTTATATGTCGTCTTCATGTACGCGTTGAATGAATCAAAGTTAACCTTGTGTGCCAGTTTACGAGCCGTCTTCTTTAGCAAAAACTTTCCATCTCCTTAAATGGCAAAAGTTAAAAACACAAAAAGTCAACTTTCTTGGTTAACATTATAACACAAAAACCACAGAGTCACGCTTGTGCTAAAGATATATTATTATTAGATAAGACTGTAAGATTCTGATCATGATTCACTTCATTGAACACAAAAATAAAAAATGCTAGACAATTTATATCATCGACGCACAGTATGTATGACCAGGGAAAAAATCTTAATGACCAAATAAGACATGCCATTTTGTTCAAAGAGATGAATACATAAAGCAGCTAAGGTTTATTGACCCATTTCAAGCAGTCAAGCATTGAGTGAATTAGAGTACCACCATCGTTAATGGAGAGTGGATGTTCCGTACAATGAACAGATTTTGTGCATCAACAAGAAATGAGTTGTCTGCAAATCTCTTTAATGCACTAATGAGGGATTGCTTTCATGGACAAATGACTGATATGGATGCGGAAAGAATAACTGCCATTTTTTGTAAAAAAGCTCGACAAAAGCGTTTTTGTTTGTAACTACAAAGGTATAACCTATTGGTGGTTAAATGTTAGAATATGATCCTTCGCGCTTGGCAGACATATCTCTACAGACATTTACAAACAAATAAGAAAAAATTATACCATTTACAATACAGTATTCCAACACAGCTCTGAATGCCACATTACGCATGTGAAGGTCGTGGTCATCAGGTGTTTGTTTCAACCATCTTGCCCTGTAAACACATAAATACCAGTGATAGATTAGAACTAATCGGGACCTTTGGTGATTCTCCATGTATTAATAAACCAAAAATCATTGAACACACAAAATAAACAAACGACAAAGTTGAAAATATTCAGAAATATTTATTTCTGACACTACCAATACTTTTTTTGTATCTTTCCTCTCAAAGCTAAGTCAAGCTGTGACTACTTGATATTTAATTGTCTTTGTTGAATCAGTATCAACAGAGTTCAAGGCATAACTGACTTTGTTGCATCAATTTCGAGTCATACTATGGTACCTGTCCTGGGTGAATTTTCGAGGTAGTTGGTGGCACAAATGAATTTTTATAACAAAGCGCATGACTTTTAAATACATTTAAATATTTGTTTTCAGTAATTTGATATCATAAATGTTAGTAGTCTACATTGTCATTTCATGACACAGTCCAAGGTAGATAACTGATAGGCACATTACTGTATCACTGTTGATAATAAATAACTTTTTATCTCAAGATAACAAACATCAATGCTGAAAACTGGAGTCTATCTATAAACTTTCTTAAATAATTGATATAAGACCATTCTTTTTTTAAAAAAATAAAAACAGCATGATTTCATATTGCTCCTGATATTTAAACCTGGAAAGGCTACTATATTAGCAAGTAGGTTACCTAGAATTAAAGGCATTAAATCCGTGAATCAAAAGACAGAGAAACAAATTTAAGAATATTTTACGTATCTCACTATCATAATTCAACGAATGACGTTATTTATTGCTGCTTACTGTAAGTAAAGCATGTTTCCGTAAATAAATGGATGATGAAACCGAGTCCCCTGAAGGGTCAGTAGCAAAGTCACAGGGGGTTAAAACTAGTTTCTAGGGCCCAACTTCACATTTAACTCCGGGAAAACAAAAATAAGCTACATAAATAAATAATAGACGCATACAAAAAATGACACTATGACGAAATACATAATGCCACTTCTAAAACACATTCCTTTACAAAAAATCGTGGTTCTAAATTCTGGCATTATTCAGTTAATCTGAAATAAAAGAAAACTGCTTTTTGTTTATTTATGTACATTACTCATGTAGATAGTTCCTATAAAGAGTTAATAAAACATTAGACCTGTGATGTGAATTGTTATCATTCAGGGAATAATTGTCCAATCTATAAACAAGAAAAACTAACCTGGTTTCTTGAGCCGCCAGCCTAAGACAAAATGGTGAAAACCTAAAACCTGGGAACAATTTCTGCTTGTCGTACACAACTTTCTTTAAACATTCACTCATTGGGAAGTTTTCTAGTTGCTGGGTATGATCTGAAAATATTATACAATCTCACAATTCAATTTATATTAAGATATTCTCAGATCATATGTAAGGATATGAAGGTCAATCAATAACTATTGAACAGTAAAGAGATGTGCATTAAAATATTGACATCTAAAATATGAAATCGATGATAATAATAAAGAACATATGGTTTCTGAGAACTTAAAGGGGACTCAACTTCACATTGGCAACAGAATATTACAAAAGGTTGTTCATGAGCTACTTCTCATAGTAAATTGTTATAACTTTCGTTTAACAGACACTGAAGACAGTAGCTCAGGGTACATAGGATTTGGTTTCTAAAGAATAATTAGAAGTCTTCTCTCTGTTCAGGTTTCCCGGCTAAGGTAGTTGTTTCAATTATGATATTTATAAGCGGCGACCGTGGTTCAGTGGTATGTTCCACTGTAACCCGGCGATTCTGGTTCAAATCCTGGTCGCGGCAGGTCATTACTTTCTATGAAAATTTGACAAAAAATGTCAATTTTCCTCCATATGTGGAGAAGATGCCGGCTACCTGTATAAGGGTAATTTAGTACTGGTTAGTATACAGTCCAGGAAAACTGGCTAGGTGAATTGACTGATGTATATAACTGAAAAAATGGTTGAAAAATGGTGTACATCCCAGTGAAAGAAGTATAGCTGTCTTCAGGATGAGCTAAACGAAAAATAAAGGCTCTATCTAGAAAACTCATCCACAATGATTATCTTAGATTGAAATCATTTTGCTCCAATACAAATACATGTAATTACAAACTTATATATATGTGAAGATGGTTTTGGTAATGTTCCATCTAAAGTAATTATCAATGAGTGCAACAGAAAATAATACGGACTTTAAAATTCGTCAGGTTTGGCTCTCTACGGGTAAGTCTTAAAAGACAATGAAGGGTTAACTTCGTAAATGTTCCTGAACTGTTCAAAATGGAATGGAATTTTGTGCATTAAAACAGATTCTTCCCTCCTCCCTGCCAAATGATTTCTATAAAGATTCTCAAATGCGAAACAAAAACATACAAATACAGATATATATATATATTCCCTACCTACCATCAACGCTCATTCTGTGGTAACAGCAACTAACTAAGCAAAGGGAGGTAATCCAATCTATTCGAGAAAAATACTTCAACATGGTAGGAGTTAAGTCCCCACAGCAGTGAAGGCCAACCATACACACATTGGGACAACCATTGTTCTCACAATTTCTTTCAAGCTTGTTTGGGTCTCCGTAACAATAGCCAGGTTCATCTGGTTTATCAGAATCATGCAGGTCGTCTGCTACAGACGATAATCCCTCCGCTTTAGGATCATCAGTTGTATATCTGTACCGTGATTCTGGTTCGTTATTCATATTTCTTGTTGTCTGTGGTTCTTTTTCCAAATGGTGTTTCTGAGACCGTTTTGTAAGGGATGTTTTGTTGCTGGACTGGTCTACGTAATGACAACATGACTTATCTTTATTTGATAAATTAGAAAACCAGTCATGTAAAATTTGAATAAATTCTGACTCTGATTTCTTATTGTCATATATTTCACAGGTAATATTCTGAAGCCTACCGCAAGAATCTGAAGTAATAAAAATATATCGTAGTTTATCTCTCTGAAATCTTGTGGCCGTGTAACCCATAATAATAACAAGAACATGACTTCCGAAGAGGTAACCAACAGAATACGTAAGAAAAATATCATTCTTCAGTAAAAAGCATCAATTTAAACTGCCTTATCATCCAGTTTTACCAGTGTATATGAACGAAAGTCCTCTGCCGATACAGTCGTTTACGACTTTCAATTCACCGATTAACTTTTCAGAAGATTTATCTCCCATGAACATGTAGTTGTCCATATAGACTACAGTAATTCTTGTAGTTGTTAAGAATGATATTAATCTTAAAGTTAAAAATAAATTACATGACTCAACGAAGTGTACAAATCTGCCATAACAAGGGCACAGACTGAGGGCTGAAAGGAAGACTGTCGTAGGTCATTTGTACAAAAGTTTACAGCAGCGGTGAAGTATTTCTAAACATTCTTTATTATTATGACTAGTCGTAAAATAAACCTATTTCACTTTTATAATGTTTGATAGAAACGAGCCGCTGCGTTCAATAAACACATGCCCATGGTAGCTTGCTTGACAATAGATTTTGAATCTAATTGTGATCAATGTGTAAAAGCGGAAACAAAGTTTCAAATAAATGTACATAATAGCCCCCTGAATTCTATTTAAAAAATAGCCAGGTCAAATAACGGCGCCAAAAATATGTGAAAACAACCAAAATCAGTACAAGCTAGTGGCGTTGGTGTTAGACGAAATGGTAGAAATCTAGTTAACCAAAGAGAACCCATTTACTACAATTATAAGTCCAAATCCGGTCAAACTCGCGATTTGGTGAATTTTGAACGGTGACATTAATTCATGGTTTATAAAAATGGTGACTTATTAAATCAGATTAACATGTAATGCAAGAAACAGTATGAACTTCACTTTACGAATCATGGTAAGGACCAGTATCTCAATCTCATCATGTTTGATGTGGAAGTACCGAGATCTAATAATAACCCATTGATACGCGTCAAATGGTTGCCTTATACCGCAAGTAAATATCATTTTTCTCGTAATATTTATAAAAAGCAATTAAACAAATAGATCCTACATACTGCACTTAAACTCTGAGAGTGAAACCTGAGTGTACCTAAAGTTATGACACTTTTCCGTTAACAAAACCATCAGTACAGAGATACAACACTTGGCAACTATCTGATTTAATGTATATCAAAATGAGACTTTGATGCTTATATTTTGTGTACCTAAACGTCACTGGTAATGATAGCAAAAAAATGCTATTATCTGATCTTTTTGACAAAAAATGAACTTACAACATTTTTACGTTAAGCCCTCGTTAGGCCTCTGTTTGAAGTAGGAATGTAAGTTCAGAAAACATGGAAAAAAATACAGAATTTTGCATCAATAAGTGTCTCATCTTGTAGAAAAAAGCTGATTAAGAAAATACATGATCCCATAAAATGTTTCTTTTTTAGTCATGTGACTAAGAAATTTAGTCATGTGACTAAGAAATTTAGTCATGTGATCTAAACTTGTAGTCATGTGACCTAGAGATATAGTACCTGATATTTTCAGTCTATCAACTGCCCCTTGCGCATGTCCTTGTTTACCCTCCAGTCCAAGCACATTATGACCATATTTGGTATGAAGTACGTGTCCAAGATATCCCTAGGAAAAATAATGATGAAAATGCTAATTAATAAAATTATCATCAGTTTTACACAATATTATAAACATGGTAGATAACTCCTGAAAGATATAAATATGATATTAATTACGTAACACGTTAAAGTTAAGTTGCCGGCTACTTGTGGAACGGTAAGTTAAAACACTGCTCCCCTGAAGAGCAACACTTGTCGGAGTCGTAAAAAAGTGTTGCTCTTTGGAGGGAGTGGTTGTTCTGAGTAAATTGATACATTCGGGACAGGTGTTTATGTGTACCTTATACTGTTGTTTCTTGGAGGGAATCGGTCTTTTGAGGTGACGATACCGGAGGGAGCACTGTACTGGTTAGAATACAGTCCAGGAAAACTAGTTAGGTAAACCTACAGTCATATATAATTGAAAAATATTTGAAAAAACGGTGTTTAAATCCAGTAAAATAATTGAAGAACGAAATCAGATAACTACATTAATTGGTACTAAGTTATTGGGACGAATGTTCACTGGTACCCGGTTTCTATGATCAGTCAGCACTGAAAGGCAGATACATACCAACAATAACTACATACTAACATTATAATAAGCTATAATTAAATGTAAGCGCACTAACCAAGCCAGATCCTACATCTACAATCACATTATTTCCAGCTGTTTTTGTCACATGATCTATAACTGCAGTCATGTGATGAACTTCATGCCATTTTTTCTCAGACATACCCCTCCGAACCTCATTTTCTGATACAGCGACATGTGAAGCAATTCTGCGATTCTGTGTATTCTTTTTTGACATTGGTTTTTTGATTTTATTAAAATTTTCTCCCGCTGACACAAACTGACTTAAAATTTCAGAATTCATTGCATCAGATGTATTAATATCAGACTTCAGAAGTCTGGAATCCTTTACGAGGTTTGTTTGAAATGAATGCCCTAAACTGACATCCGGTCCTTCTTCACTAAGTTGGTTCAGTGCTGTACAAGGTGCAATATTCAGCTGATCTAAGTCTCCTGAATTCTTACGAGTTCCTGAAGTGTCAGCATGGTCTTCTTTCTTGGAATGTGGTACATTTACAAGAGTTAAACGCCCAGATGTATTTATATCCAAACTGTAGTTAAATTCAGACGTGACTTTACTACAAAAACTACAAGATGACGTCACAATGCTTGATCTGTCACCATCTGTTTCATCACTAAGATTGGGAGATAATTGATTGCAATCTTCAGTCAAAATGTGAGCATCCTGTTTCCAAGGTAACAATGTCACCTGATCACGTGGAATAGAATAAGCCAAACAACTCCTTACAAATTCTTTCAAGGAGCTTGGCCAGCCATCCTGAATAAATACAATGCATTTTTTCATTATTTTTATTTAATTTTTTTGCAGGAATTTAATATCGCATCAACAGCCAGGGTCATTTAGCAACTTCTCCATCTTAAACAGAAGAAGCAGACGCCAGGCTTACAACCAAGTAAAAACACAGACTTTCCGTAAGCTAGCTGTACAGCTTCCTAACATGAAATATTCGGTCCTGGGTGGGATTAAAATCACATCAGTGAAGGGCTAGTGTTTATTAGTCAGAGACAATAACCATTCGACCACGGAGGTCCCTCGCTTTTTTTTATTTTAAAGGTTTTTGTCCAGTGCAGGTAATATCAAGTATTTACTCCCCTAAAAACATGAAATAAAAAATTTGGAAAATTGACTTGTCGTTAAATTATCCTTAAGTATCGACCAATCAGACTATTAAATATGAGAAATCATAAAACAAGATTTTCCATCGTTACTAAATAATAATTGTTCACAGAAATATGTGAGAATACAATAATCATGTGATAAAATCAAGTCTGACAAAAGATCTCCACTAGTTCTGTACTGCACTTCCTAGTGATGAAACGATAACCGGATACTATTGATTAGCGGCGTGAAAATGTCTGCCGATTTTGATAATCGATTGCAGTTTTTCATAATCGATTATCGGTCTATCTCATTTAGGCGCCGTATGCTAACTACTGGTGCCGCAAACTAACCACACATTCAAGGGAAATCACTCACGTTATTTAAAAAAAGATGGCGGATCATTGATCAAAATGAAAAAAAAAATATATTTGACAATCCCTCAGGTTATTTGAAGTTAATAGAGTCAATAAAGTTATGATTTTGAACCGATGTTGCAACGCTAGCGCTTCCCTAATTACAGACCTGAAGGAGACAAACTTGAAAAGAAAAATCACAAGCAAAAATAGGAAATGCTTACCTTTAACCTTCCAAACGGCAGGTTGGACAAATCCTCATACGACAAGGTTTGAAAAACTTCTCTCCACTGTTAATAAAATTAAATGAAATGAAAATATGAAGGCTATAATGCATTTTACATTTTTGTGTAGAAAATATATCAGGGGTTTTTTTTTGGGCCGTTTTGATGACCGATATTCGGTCTTGTTCCCAATGGCGAAAAGCATGTTTTTTTCCCCAATTGCAAGGCAAAAATTCCCAATTCAAATGAGAAAGAAAAATGAAAAAACAAAATTTAATTTACAGCAGTTCAAATGTTTGTTGTTTACATTGTAAACATGAAATAAATAATAGTAATATTTTTCATATTTAAGATATGTTCCAAAATGACTTACAGTAAAATATACAGTTTACAAAGACCCAGTGGTCGTTCACCTTCAGTGAAAGGTTACGGGGCCCTTAGAATGGGGAAAAATAGCATCTCTGGGAAAATTGGGCGAATATAAAAAGACATACGTATCCTAGATATATCGTAAGCATGCAAGCTGTGTAGACTGTAATGAAACAGCTTCATTGAATCCATCACTTGTTTTTTATGGAATGAATTTTGCTTAAGGCAAGGAGTGAGGTATCTATCAGTGCATCATATGAACATACTAAATAAAAAACAGTTTTTGATTTGGCCCCGACCCTCACAGTCTATCAAAGAACTGCATATTTGTGTGCGGAAAATTCCCAATTAAAACCCATTGGGCATGATAACTACAATATCTGTGAACAATTTGAACCATTCAGTAGATAGGAAACACGTTTCTAAACTCATACAAGCATAAATTATTCCACCATACCTTTTCTGAAAAGGGCACTAATGTTCTGTTTCCCTCCACTATTTCTCTATGGAAACAAAACTAGTGTAATGGCGGACAACTGCCTGTGTCGAGGTAGATAGCTACCGGTGTCATGGTAAAAGCTTCCTATCCACTGTATTTAAACCCATTACGGGTACATTCCAGAAGTGGTATTTACACAGCTGATTTAAGTTTTGCATATGGTGCATGCATCTAACGCAGCGGTTGTACAGAGTGGAAGTTTGGAAACATCACAATATGGTAAAATGTATGGTATGGCATGGCCGCTTGAATGTGATACACAACGAAAAATTTAAAGTCAATTATTTGAATTTTTGCATTAGATACTGAGAATTTATAGTTCACTGTTAAGGATTATTGTAATTTCTAACAATTTGAGTAAGCTATATCAGTTACTGATGTATTTTTACGTAGTTTGTGTTTCCACACATAAACATGCAATTCTTTGTAAGGCTGGGAGGATGGTCCTTCCGAATTCATTTATGAAATCTGCCAACCTCAAAGCCGAATAAGTAAGGCCTCCATGTTTAAGTATTTAATAGAATATATGGTTTACTTGATAACAAAAGATTTGTGGTTCCATTTGCCGATTGTAAGTGCTGAATCGTAGATCAGATCGCCACTTGCCCAACGGTCCACTGCCCTAATAATGACTCGATGCATTACTATAAGGAAATATATGGGGCTGTAATTAATTCACTCTGAGACACATTTGAATTATATAAAACTTCTACAGTCCAAGAGGAAACAGCAGAACATTTAGGAAAAAATAGTCTGAATTTGATCGTAAAAATGCATTCATTTTTTGGCAAAATGTTCTACAGTTTGACACAGGAAACTCTGGAATCATTGTGTTTATTTAATGCTCACCTCGTGAGGAATATTCGCGTAAGCTTTGTCAACGCAATATCGAGTAAGTTTAAAATCATAAATCCAACCATATTCGATAAGAAAACGAACCACACTGTCAAAATCATCTTCAGACATTTTAAAATTCATAATAAATTTACAAATATATTTACAATAAATATAAACACACACATATAAATGTTTTTACAAATGGCGATTTATAAGTAAGGGGAGTAACTCTATACGATACCTTGGATATGTTAAAGTCCAAACCCAACCGTTAGTGCTTGAAATTTTCCCATTCCAAGTCATTTTTACGGTGTTTTTACTGATTAATATTTGTTTGGGGAAACGGTACATTTATTTTGTTATAATAAAACGAAAAGAGAGCAGCTTTATATAAATAAAATATGCGAATTTCGGAGCATTATACTCATGATATATTTTAAAAATACGTAGTTCTGAAATCGTACTGATAACACACAAAAACAGTTCTGAAAATGTAACAACTGACGGCTAATTATTTTGTCAAGAATTGTGAGATAAAAAGGGATTTTAGCAAAAAAAAAAAAATTATCTAATTGTTTGAAAGTTCAGTTGAAAGTCCAGAACTACGAATAAATTTTGCACCGGAAAGGTGCTACAATATTAAATGTACAGAAACAGTTGAACAATCTCAAATAATAATGGGACTCTCGAACATACTTAAATTCTTGTAAAGAAAAATCACAGATTATAATTAAGGTATAACCGTGATAATTTTATAAATATGGTCTGTGTAATTTACTGAAGGATCAAATGACAAAACGATCCGAAACTTAAGCGTATCACTGACAGTCTATTGTTGATTACATAAAATGTTTTTAAACAAATTAATGAAATTCATCGTTCCGTGAACAAGCTTTCTATTGTCCTTGAATGAATTAAGAACATTTATACTTTTAAAAGCTTATTTTGACTTAAAAATTAACACAAGTGCTCAATGCGAGATTTTGATTTTAAAAAATGAATTTACGGATTAAAATTCACTTGTTCATAAACATGATTTATATGCTGATAATTTGCGGTAAGCGGAATTATTTGTTTATTTTGAAATATCTCAATATCTACGGTATTCATTGATAACTTTCCGTCTTACGGCGAATAAACGGAATTTTACGTCAATTGAACACAAAGAATTGATATAATAATCACATCGTAAAGAATTGATATAATAATCACATAGTGAAGAATTGATATAATAATCACATAGTGAAGAATTGATATAATAATCACATCGTAAAGAATTGATATAATAATCACATCGTAAAGAATTGATATAATAATCACATGGTAAAGAATTGATATGATAATCACATGGTAAAGAATTGATATAATAATCACATAGTAAAGAATTGATATAATAATCACATAGTAAAGAATTGATATAATAATCACATAGTAAAGAATTGATATAACAATCACATAGTAAAGAATTGATATAATAATCACATGGTAAAGAATTGATATAATAATCACATCGTAAAGAATTGATATAATAATCACATGGTAAAGAATTGATATAATAATCACATGGTAAAGAATTGATATAATAATCACATAGTAAAGAATTGATATAATAATCACATCGTAAAGAATTGATATAATAATCACATCGTAAAGAATTGATATAATAATCACATAGTAAAGAATTGATATAATAATCACATCGTAAAGAATTGATATAATAATCACATGGTAAAGAATTGATATAATAATCACATGGTAAAGAATTGATATAATAATCACATAGTAAAGAATTGATATAATAATCACATAGTAAAGAATTGATATAATAATCACATAGTAAAGAATTGATATAACAATCACATAGTAAAGCATGGTAGACGTTTAGATGGTTCACTTGCATCATTTTGAATACGCATTTTTTTTCGACAATACTTCGATAACCAGTAGCGGGTTTAGGGAGAGGTGGGACCGGCATGCGTCCTCGCTCTAAAATCTGGCAAGCTTAGCTATAAAACGTGAGATATGTGCTGATTGTTTCCACATTATAAGTTCAAATCTGTTGTAGAAAAATGAAATTCTAACTTCACAAAAATGCGTTTTTGCAAGTTTCACGTAGATTTATGCTTTTTTTTTCAGTTACCTAATTCCAAACTTCACTATTGAGATCAAAGCACTGTAGGCCGCTTGTCGCCTCAGATTATCGCACTTAGAATTAATCATACACGCAGATCAATTTTCATTTAGACTGCGCATAAATCACATTTCGAGGCACAAATCACATTTTTATTGCACTGGACTTGTAACCCAGCGATCCAGGCTAAAATCCCGGTCGCGTCAGGTCATACCACTCAATGAAAATTTGACAAAAATGTCGATTTTCCTCCGTATGTGGAGAAATTACCGGCTCCTTGTGGAAGGGTAAGTTAGTACTGGTTAGTATACAGTCCAGGAAAACTGGTTAGGTGAACCGGCCGCCGTATGTAACAGAAAATTGTTAAAAACCCAGTGACAAGGTCCTATTAAAACAAAACAAACACATAATTCACATTTTGTTATTAATTTTAAAAAAACATAAACACATTAAACATGGTACTCCGCAGAAACTTGTTATGCAAAAGTTCCATTTTTATATTATGCATGTATTTCACTTATATTTCAGTAACCTTAGTTAACGTGTCACATGGTTACAGTTATACAGGTGAAAGGTCAATTCGAACTTCTGTTCTAAGTTCATTTGCATATGATCGAATGGCGAGACCGAATGCATCAACCACCGCCTACGTCGGTTACAATATTCTGGGAGTAAACAACTTAGTAAGACTTGATTTTATCTATTATTTCTAGTGCGACTATTATTTGTTAAATTACCGTCGTGTGCTTTATTATTTGTTAAGTATCCATCATATTCTTATTTGTATCATAATTACTACTACAGGTAGTACTTTTTAAATACTATAAGTGGTATTGATACTATTAATAACACTACAAGTGGTACTGTTACTTTTTATAGCACTACAAGTGATGCTGTTACTATTTATAGCACAACAAGTGGTACTGTTACTATTTATAGTACTACAAGTGGTACTGTTACTATTTATAGTACTACAAGTGGTACTGTTACTATTTACAGTACCACAAGTAGTGCTGTTACTATTTATAATACTACAAGTAACACTATTGCTATTGGCAATTTTACAAGCTGTACTATTACTATCGATTAAACTATGAATACAACACATTTTTTTTGGATTGCAAGTGATAGAAGTTAGAGTAGAAATATTTGTCATAATGATACTTAACCTAATGTTTCTGTCATTGTAGGATTTAAGCGAGCAGTCCTTAACGTGTACAGGGTGGTTTACTTTGGTAGGTAAAGTACAAGGTCACATGTAATCTATAACTTTATTGTTTGGGGTTAAACAGACAGAGACGGGTGTAATATTTATATTAACTGTGTTGTTAAAAATCTTTGTAAACTTGTAACACCTTTCAGGTGTAACACCTTTTATCATGTCATATGTAACACCTTTTATCTTCAACTCATTACTTCTGTAACACCTTTATCTTTAACACCTGTCATCTATAACACCTTTTATCCTTAAAACCTGTCATCTGTAACACCTTTTGTCTTTAACACATTACTTCTGCAACACCTTTATCTTTAACACCTGTCATCTATAACACCTTTTATCTTTAACACCTGTCATCTGTAACACCTTTTATCCTTATCTGCGCGTTCGGTTTGATTTTTTTGTTGTATATTATGAAAGTATAATACTTAATCTCTATAAATAACGTAAAATATTTTTTAACATTTTTTACGTATTAAGCCAATCACGCCATAATAGAAAGCTCGAAAAGTCGCCAAATGATCATTTGTGTTGGTGCGACGTTAAACTCCAAAGTAAAAATTCCCAGATTTCAAGATTTGAAATATTTATCATTTCAGTTATGGTATGATGAACGCCTTGTGTGGAATCCCACTATCTATGACAGTACAGAATACATTCACGCTCTTGAAGAGGAAATCTGGAAACCGGAAATACTCATTAACAATGCGTGAGCATGCACATTCTTTTTCATTACACTTCCGATTTAGATAAAATTTCAAGTTCTATCACGCATGCGCACTTCCTAGCTAAGGTTTTAGTTTAATATCAAACGTCAAGTATTTATCTTACCATTAAAACAATCAATATGTTGAAACATGTTTTATTTGTGAACAAGTGTAGCAAGATTTTTAAGTTCAAAAACTGCCGCCTACAATATGTCTATGAAAGGGCCCCTAGTCCGTTTTAGCAAATACATGCAATATTACTGAGTCCCATTTGGTCCATGAAGAGTGGGCATTAATTTTGGTCTTGTCAAATGTCACTGAATGTCGTATTATAGACAGGTTTTAAGGCGTATTTTGACTGTGATCGCTATTTTTCAGACAAAGCAACGTTGGACTTGTTAGTGACGATCATCTTATATACAGAATTAAATACACGGGAGAAGTCGAGTGGGAGCCTCTAGTGTCAAGTACGGTAAGTCACTATTTTCAATATCTTGTGTCAAGTACGGTAAGTCACTATTTTCAATATCTTGTGTCAAGTACAATAAGTCACTATTTTAACCTCTTGTGTCAAGTAAAGTTAGTCACTATTTTCAATATCTTGTGTCATGTACGATAAGTCGCTGTTTTCAATATCTTGTGTCATGTACGGTAAGTCACTATTTTAACCTCTTGTGTCAAGTAAAGTTAGTCACTATTTTCAATATCTTGTGTCATGTACGGTAAGTCACTATTTTAACCTCTTGTGTCAAGTAAAGTTAGTCACTATTTTCAATATCTTGTGTCAAGTACAATAAGTCACTATTTTAACCTCTTGTGTCAAGTAAAGTTAGTCACTATTTTCAATATCTTGTGTCATGTACGATAAGTCGCTGTTTTCAATATCTTGTGTCATGTACGGTAAGTCACTATTTTAACCTCTTCTCATCCAATTAACCAATTCTATGTCGACGGTGAATGTCATACATACTCGTAGCAGTTTACACCCTCGTATAAATTGTACACGCACATACGCCAAAATCTCAAAGACCTACAGTTTTTATCATTAGGGGGCTAGCACATGAGTAGTACATTCCTTCTATCAAAATTTTACTGGGTTTTTAACGCCGGTTTTCTACAATCTTTTAGTTATAAACAGCGGCAGGTTCACCTAACCAGTTTTCCTGGACTGTGTACTAACCAGTATTAACTTACCCTTCTACAAGGAGCCGATTGGCCATTTTGTGCTTTAATACATCACCATACGCCATCCCTTCAACGCGTCTCTCTGGTAAGTTTTGTGTAATAAAACTTAAATTTTGAAATATCCAATGATTTGCTTTAAAGTCATTTTGTTTCTACCAATCAAACTCGACAATTTTCTTCAGATGCGTGATGTTTTTGCAGCGTATTTATAGACTTAATTCGCTTCAGTTAGTTAATCAGCCAATTAAATTGCTGTTCACAAAGTCAATGTGTCACTCACGCAACATATTAATATGAAAGTAACATTTCTCTCTATTTGCCATTATTACAAATAATCAGCCAATCAGATCGTTTGTTACAGGTTGATTGTGGCATTGACGTCACGCATTTTCCGTTTGACACACAAGAGTGTTCAGTAGAATTGACTAGTTGGGGACTGCCAGATACAGAATTAAATCTGAAACCACTTTGGGACAAGATTAATTTCGATGAGTACAGGTGAATTAATTCATTTTAAATTTTAAGGAGTTTCCACCTTTGTTATAATGCATTGTAAACGTACATATTCGTTGAAGAAGCAACAGTTGCATTTGAAAACGAGTCCAACGCCGCCTCACTTTCGTTCCACAGTGATGTTGTGTATTGACCCCAGATTTTGTTTGTTACTGGTGTGGGGTGGGTTTTGGGTCGTGTGATATTTTGTGGAGGGCGGATTTTTTTGCACAAAGTACTTGGATATTTCTAAAAATCCGTGCCTTATCTACTAGTATAGTCGAAATGCCCATATTTCAAATTTACGTCAGTTTTTACTTTCTTGATGAGGACTTTTATAAGAGAATAATTTGAATTAGCATCATTTTTCATTGCGGTCACTTTCTAATATATATGTCATCGATATCATTTTATTTGTAAGGGGTATTTGTGGCAATTTATATCCTCAAATATATTTAAACCAATCTATCTACATTGATATTCTCAAACCAATCTATTTATAGCGATAGTCTCAAACCAACCTATTTATAGCGATATTAACAAACCGATCTATTTATAGCGATATCATTAAACCAATCTATTTATAGCGATATTATCAAACCAATCTATTCATAGCGATATTATCAAACCGATCTATTTACAGCGATATTATCAAACCAATCTATTGATAGCGATATTATCAAACCAATCTATTTATAGCGATAGTCTGAAACTATCTATGTAAAGTGATGTATTCAATCTTATTGCTAAGCATTCAAATCAATAGATCAAATACACCACTTCTTACAAAAACTGTTCGCTGTGTTTATAAAAACCATTTAAAGAATCTTCGGAAAAAAGACACACACATAATGTTTTCAACTTATAGTGAATGTCCATACGTATCAGATCTCCATTCAGTGTAACAAAAAATCTAACGTTTTAGACATACACGGGTTATGGATAATACATTATTTTTATATGACAAAAATGAATGAGCTATGGAACTTTATTTAGTTATCTTGACGTTTCAGGGACAGCAAAACTTGGGAGATTTTAAGTACCGGTGTGACACAGTCACGTGTTGTAGAAAATTTACGTAACGTCACAGAATATTTCTCCAGGCTGATTTTCACTATAAAAATGAGCAGAAAACCAGGAAACTACATATTCAACACGCTGGTTCCCATCATTGTGTCGTCATTTCAAATTACAATAACGAATTTGATACCTCTTCAGGTATGTATTCTGTAAATTTGGGTCACAGTAATTGAAGGGTGAGCTGTGAATCAAGGTCACCAAAAATGAAGGTTTTTTTTCCACGCATAGGCTTTAATTGAAAGTTGTTATAGGTCTGTCGTACCGATAAAGGTGTATCAATAGGGTACGACTTTTATTCACGTAAAATTTTACAAAGAAAAATACATAGTAAGGTGTCATAAATAAATGAAAAAATATGTGTGTATTCCCGATCAATCTCTACCCCGAGTTGTCGGTCGTTATCCATCTCATACATCTCTGTCAACGTCTGGAAAGTAGTTCAAAAACATGTGTCCGAGTCTCCTTTAGTTTCCATCTGATACACAGAATCACGCTTTTGTTTTCTCTAAATGTACATTTGTTGTCATAATTTTACACGATTACCTTCTATTTCTGCGTTTCGTTTCCATTTAAACGATTTAACTTTGGGAACCTAATTACCGAAAGTAAATGAACACTGTCCGTCGGGAAATAGTGCGTTAGATAAATAAAATAATTAATCTGATTTTCCGGCAAATTATCACACTTTTTGCCTCGAATATAATATGCGAAAGAAATTGCTCTACCTAGTTGTAAATTTTGTGTCCATTTGTGGCTTTAGTCCTTGTTTTACAAGATTCTTGTAAAAAACTGAGACGTTGACAGAGATGTGAGGGAAAACGAATGATAACTCTGGATAAAGATTGATTCCCGATCATTTAAAATATATTTTCTTGTCCGCAAATTTTGTATTTTGTATCTTGCTATGAATTTATTATTGACATCTTACAGACCGAAGCACGACTTGAAACGGGATATTTTGTTTTAGTGATCAACACGTTACTGTTGACAATTTATTCTCAACAGATTCCAGACATCGCTACGACTACTGCTATTTTAGGTGAGTCAGTCCGAGAGTGATATTCTTGCGCATGCGCGTACATACCTCGCCTCCCCTGCCAAAATTATGATAATTTCGGATAAAATATATGTCTGTATATATAGAGAACTGATGTTGATATTGATCAGTGAGTGCAGAACCAAAGACATTGGGAGGAGTCTAAGACCAAGGGCGGAGCAAAAGAAGTTGGGCGGTCATAGTGGTAGCAGTTATATATTTACTGAAATTCAATGAGATTTGTACGACACATATTGAACTTGTGGACGATACATCTGTCCCACTGTGGGGAAGTCAAATTTTGAATCCAGTTTGGAAAGTTTCAATTGTGTCTTCAAGCTAGTTATTTATAATGTTAAAATCATCTTTAAAAGGCTCGGGAATGTTTACATATTGATGAAGGGCGAAACAATGTTGAAGGTGTCTCTGAATTCGATAACTTAATTGTACCAATCTCTATCCAGAGTTGTCGTTCGTTATCTCTCCCATACTTCTCTGTCAACGTCTCAGCGTTTTACAAGATTCTTGTAAAACAAGAAATAAAGCCACAAATGGTTCAAAATTTGCAACTAAGCGAAGCAATTTATTTTGCACAATACATTCGAGACAAAAGATGTTATAATTAACCTGAAAATCAGAGAAATTATTTTATTTACTTAGCGCACTATTTCTCGACGGAGAGTATTTGTTTACTTTTGCTAATTAGGTCACAAAGTTACGCCGCTTAAATGGAAATAAATATCGTGTAAAATTATGACAACAAATGTACATGGAGAGAAACGAAAAACGTGACTGTGTATCAGATGGAAACTAAAGGAGACCCGGACACGTGTTTTTGAACTACTTTCCAGACGTTGACAGAGATGTATGTATTGGATAACGAACGACAACTCTAGATAGAGATTGTAACTGTACTACATTGATCTGTACCCCGAGTTACCGTTCCTTATTATTCACAATGCATCTCTGTCAATGCCTAAAAAGTAGTTCAAAATCATACAGCCAATTAAGTCTCCTTTAATTTCCATCTGGTACTCAAATGTACGCTTTTTCCGTTTGTGCTTTTTCCTGGCAGAATTTTCACCGTTCAATATATGTTTGCAACTAAACGACTGAATTTTGTAACCTAGCGGCCGAAAAATCTAAACATGCTCTAACAAATAAATATGATTTTTGTGTGAAATTTAACGTCTTTTATACCTGAAGTACATGTATTGTCAGGTTGTAAAGTTGTGCATGGTGTTGCTTTATTTTTGGCTTACAGACGGTTCCAAAGCGGAACAAACTGGCTCCAATCTTTTTGTAGTTCTATGAGTTGGGTGGGTTTGGGGTGTGGTACTTGTGGGGAGGGTGGGATGTTTTGTGTCTGCTTTTTTTCTTAGAATGTTTTTCATATCTTTATGCATTGAAGCAATTTCTGCGGAGCTGGTCACATATTTGACACACAGCAAGCAGAAAGAAATGACTCAATCCGCTTTGTTTTTCTAGAAGTCCTTTCCTTGTGTATATGAAGAGTTGACAAAGCCGTGTGTGATAAGGAGCAAATCTGGACAGATATTGGTACCTCAACTTTATTTTCACTTTCTTAATGCTATGCAGACGTATGGTTAGATAGACCTTCATTCAAGTTTTTTTTACATTTCAGGTATATATCTGACGGGATCTTTATGCTTGGATTATCTTTTCGTGTTTATTACCGTGTGTCTAGCGCGACTGCATCACAAATCTGCGGACCACAAACGGGTCGGATGGTGTGTAAGGAAAATCACTTCGTTTATGAGGAAAGTTCTTTGCTTTACAGGTATTCTAAAATACTTTATGATCCAAACGTCCGACACTGATTTCTTTGTAAATTGTTTGTGTCCATCATGGTCTTTTCATGTTATTTCATGCGGGTTTAAATAGTCCAGATCAATACAAGTTCTGTTCATAAACAAAGATCCGGTTAACAAACCAGATGATTTATGTTAGGGAAAAGAAAATCACGTGATAAAGGATTCAAGGTCAACTGATCCTATAAGACATTTACCTATAAACCAGAGGAGGTAAATTTAAGCTTCTGATTGGTTAACTCATTGAGAACTGACCAATCAGAACGTTGCATTGTGAGTTTCCTGTTCTATATTCAGTTTTAAAATTTACAAGCATTAGCCAAAATATGACTCAGCTACATACATGAATCGTGTTTCTTGTGTTATTTTATAATATGATTCGCGGTCATCTCCGAATAAAGGCCACCCTGTGAATGAAAGCCATTCTTTGAAAAAAAAACATAATCAATCAGAGCAAACTGACCTCTGAATAAATGCCATCTGTCAATAAAGGTCTTTCTGAAAGGTGGCCTTGGTTCAGAGGCTGATTTTACATCTATTTGTCTCTAGTTTGTAGACTCAGTCTGAAGAGCGTAGGACTAAGTGTACAACCAGTTCTGTTGAAATGCCCTGCTGACACAGTAGCATTTATTGAGAAACCGTGGGTGACAATAGATAGATTTCGGATCATAAGGGGGTCCGTGGTTGAGTGGTTAAGGTCTCTGACTAGTAATCACTAGCCCCTCATGGCTTGATGTAAAGGGTTACACAACGAGTCATGATTAAACTTGCGCAATGTGATCGTATAGTTGATGTGTGAGCACGTATGTTTTTTACCGAACCAGCGTAACTTATTTCTCTCAGTCTGCGGAGTGTTGTACAAACATCGGCCTTCGTAAACAAATCAATTCAAGTGGAAAACGAATTCCTGTAATACAGGAATTGTGAACATTTTGCTAGTACTCAATAAGTAATAAAAAAGCTATAGAAGTCACGTGACAAACAACTACGTCATGAGTTGCGTCATTTATGTTTATATCCGCATTCTGTTGTAGTTTGTCATTGTGACGTCATTGATTGCGTCATTTATGTTTATACCCGTACTCTGTAGTGATTTGTCTTTGTGACGTATATTTGCCAAACATTCAATTTACTAGCATGATATCTTTAAAAGGCTGCATTGTCAGGCGCGTACCTGTTCATACGTAAGTTGGCTTTAATAAGAAATTAAAATCAATCAAATTCTTGACTGAGATGGCGTTAAACTAGCTACTTTCAGAACGTACTATATTCTTGAATCCACTTCAACTTAGCGTGGGTACGTACCTTGTAGTAGGGTCTATAACAGTCAAACCTTGAAATAAAGGTCATCCTTGGGAATGACAAAATGTAGCTGTTATTGACAGGTGGTCTTTATTTTGAGATCCGTTTGTTCTAAATATTCAGAGACGGTTTTTCGAAGAATGGCCTTTATCTACAGAGTGGTGTTTATTCAGAGGGGACAGCAAACACAGCTTTGACTATATTTAAACTCACAACAATCTCAGAGGTAGCATAAAGTGGTCGCTGCTTGTGAAATGTGTTCACATTCTCCTAATTGCGCTATTCTCTGTCTCATTGTAAAACGACAACTTGATAAAATTATGTGACTTCGGATGAACTTTTTTTAATTTCTTTCAAGAAATTTCAAGAAACTCTTTCAAATATTCGACCTTTAGTTAAAACGTGTTTTGGACGTTTTGTAGTGCAAAAACATGTTTTTTATCCTGAATGAGACCAATTTGGATTTGCAAATTGAAAAATAATTTATTGTGGTAAATTAAAATCCTAATTTATAGTATAAATCATTCTTTATTCGGGTGTAAAGAAGACATAATTCCTTACACAAATGATCAAAAGTCACTGGCTGGCTTATTTAGCTACATTGTATGTGTTATATTTTATTGTCCAGCGGTTTCATATTTGTTCGTCTGTCCGTCCGTTCCTCGTGTTTGTAACTCGTTGTTATATCAGTGTTCTATTACTTTTAGTTAAAACCACAGAACATGACAAGGAGTCTTTGATAACTATACCGACGGATGATCTAAGGAAAATTGAGAAATCTCTGTCAACAAAGAGGAATTCCGTGAATCCAGAACAAAATCATGACCTTGAAGGTTTTACAGAAACCCTGAAGGTCAAGGAAACAACTTTACCAGCGATAAACCCGCGTTTTGACCTTGATCTTCGGAATGTGAAAGTTCGAAAAAATAAGAAAAGAGTCAATGAGATGAATGACTATAATTTAAATAAAACAGATGGACAAGGTGAAATCACGTGGGTTGTCGTCGCTTCCGTTTTTGATCGATTTTGTTTCCTGTTATTTCTTTCTATCAAACTTGCCTACAACATAGTTCTTATTGGAAACCTGTTCTATCAACGAACAACTGCTTATTGACGATATTGTGAGAATAAAGAACCACTTTCTGTTTTATGACAAATTATGACAAATAACTATTTTCTATGTCATGACAAATTATGACAAATGAAGGACCATTTTCTGTGTCATGACAAATTATGACAAATAAAGGACCATTTTCTGCGTTATGACAAATTATGACAAACAAAGAACCATTTTCTGTGTTATGACAAATAAAGAACTCTTTTCTTTGTTAAGTTTTAACTTCGGAAAACTAGTTTATATAAAAATGAAAATATTGGTAAGAAAAAATGGCCAAGGCCGTAATGTCTATGGGCGGCAGAAATATTAAGGTCGGTCGGGTTGGTGTAAACCAGGAACATTTTGTTTTACACCTAATCATTACTATTCACAACTCATTGGATGAAAACTGGTACGTGGTATGGTGACGCAAGTTTGATAAGATCAATTATGTTCTAAAATATGAACCAGACAAACTGTACAACAAGTTGAAAAA